>OY992879.1:164225912-164628230 GCA_963921405.1 Cepaea hortensis | reverse complement strand
ATGTGTTGATGTTGATGGTCTGTCCAGTGATGGACTGCTTACAAGGGACATACAGGACACTGGCACATACAGGACACAGGCACATACAGGACACTGGCACATACAGGGCACAGGGACATACAGGACACTGGCACATACAGGACACAGGGACATACAGGACACAGGGACATACAGGACACTGGCACATACAGGACACTGGCACATACAGGACACTGGGACATACAGGACACTGGGACATACAGGACACTGGCACATACAGGACACAGGGACATACAGGACACAGGGACATACAGGACACTGGCACATACAGGACACTGGGACATACAGGACACTGGGACATACAGGGCACAGGGACATACAGGACACTGGCACATACAGGACACAGGGACATACAGGACACTGGCACATACAGGACACTGGGACATACAGGACACTGGGACATACAGGACACAGGAACATACAGGACACTGGCACATACAGGACACTGGGACATACAGGACACAGGGACATACAGGACACTGGCACATACAGGACACTGGCACATACAGGACACAGGGACATACAGGACACTGGGACATACAGGACACAGGGACATACAGGACACAGGGACATACAGGACACTGGCACATACAGGACACAGGGACATACAGGACACTGGCACATATAGGACACAGGGACATACAGGACACTGGCACATACAGGACACAGGGACATACAGGACACTGGCACATACAGGACACTGGCACATACAGGACACTGGGACATACAGGACACTGGCACATACAGGACACTGGCACATACAGGACACTGGCACATACAGGACACTGGCACATACAGGACACTGGCACATACAGGACACTGGGACATACAGGACACTGGCACATACAGGACACTGGGACATACAGGACACTGGGACATACAGGACACAGGGACATACAGGACACTGGCACATACAGGGCACTGGGACATACAGGACACTGGCACATACAGGGCACAGGGACATACAGGACACTGGGACATACAGGACACTGGGACATACAGGACACTGGGACATACAGGACACAGGGACATACAGGACACTGGGACATACAGGGCACTGGGACATACAGGACACTGGGACATACAGGACACTGGCACATACAGGACACAGGGACATACAGGACACTGGCACATACAGGACACTGGGACATACAGGACACTGGCACATACAGGACACAGGGACATACAGGACACTGGCACATACAGGACACTGGGACATACAGGGCACAGGGACATACAGGACACTGGGACATACAGGACACTGGGACATACAGGGCACAGGGACATACAGGACACTGGCACATACAGGACATTGGGACATACAGGGCACTGGGACATACAGGACACTGGGACATACAGGACACTGGGACATACAGGACACTGGGACATACAGGACAAGGGGACATACAGGACACTGGGACATACAGGACACTGGCACATACAGGTCACAGGGACATACAGGACACAGGGACATACAGGACACTGGGACATACAGGACACAGGGACATACAGGGCACTGGGACATACAGGACACTGGGACATACAGGGCACAGGGACATACATGACACTGGGACATACAGGACACTGGGACATACAGGACACTGGGACATACAGGACACTGGGACATACAGGACACTGGGACATACAGGACACAGGGACATACAGGACACTGGGACATACAGGACACTGGGACATACAGGACACAGGGACATACAGGACACTGGGACATACAGGACACTGGGACATACAGGACACTGGGACATACAGGACACTGGGACATACAGGGCACTGGCACATACAGGACACAGGGACATACAGGACACAGGGACATACAGGACACTGGGACATACAGGACACAGGGACATACAGGGCACTGGGACATACAGGACACTGGGACATACAGGACACTGGGACATACAGGACACTGGGACATACAGGACACTGGGACATACAGGACACTGGGACATACAGGACACAGGGACATACAGGACACTGGGACATACAGGGCACTGGCACATACAGGACACTGGCACATACAGGACACTGGCACATACAGGACACTGGGACATACAGGACACTGGGACATACAGGACACTGGGACATACAGGACACTGGGACATACAGGACACTGGGACATACAGGACACTGGCACATACAGGACACTGGGACATACAGGACACTGGGACATACAGGGCACTGGCACATACAGGACACAGGGACATACAGGGCACAGGGACATACAGGACACAGGGACATACAGGACACAGGGACATACAGGACACTGGGACATACAGGACACTGGGACATACAGGACACAGGGACATACAGGACACAGGGACATACAGGACACAGGGACATACAGGACACTGGGACATACAGGACACTGGGACATACAGGACACTGGGACATACAGGACACTGGGACATACAGGACACTGGGACATACAGGACACAGGGACATACAGGACACAGGGACATACAGGACACTGGGACATACAGGACACTGGGACATACAGGACACTGGGACATACAGGACACAGGGACATACAGGACACAGGGGCATACAGGACACTGGCACATACAGGACACTGGCACATACAGGACACTGGCACATACAGGACACAGGGACATACAGGACACTGGGACATACAGGACACAGGGACATACAGGACACTGGGACATACAGGGCACAGGGACATACAGGACACAGGGACATACAGGACACTGGGACATACAGGACACTGGCACATATAGGACACTGGCACATACAGGACACTGGGACATACAGGACACTGGCACATACAGGACACTGGCACATACAGGACACTGGGACATACAGGACACTGGGACATACAGGACACTGGGACATACATGACACTGGGACATACAGGACACTGGGACATACAGGACACTGGCACATACAGGACACTGGCACTTACAGGACACTGGCACATACAGGACACTGGCACATACAGGACACTGGCACATACAGGACACTGGCACATACAGGACACTGGGACATACAGGACACTGGGACATACAGGACACTGGCACATACAGGACACTGGCACATACAGGACACTGGCACATACAGGACACAGGGACATACAGGACACTGGCACATACAGGACACTGGGACATACAGGACACTGGCACATACAGGGCACTGGGACATACAGGACACAGGCACATACAGGGCACAGGGACATACAGGACACTGGCACATACAGGACACTGGCACATACAGGGCACTGGGACATACAGGACACTGGCACATACAGGACACTGGCACATACAGGACACAGGCACATACAGGGCACTGGGACATACAGGGCACAGGCACATACAGGGCACTGGGACATACAGGACACTGGCACATACAGGACACTGGCACATACAGGACACTGGGACATACAGGACACTGGCACATACAGGGCACAGGGACATACAGGACACTGGCACATACAGGACACTGGGACATACAGGACACTGGGACATACAGGACACTGGGACATACAGGACACTGGCACATACAGGACACTGGGACATACAGGACACTGGGACATACAGGACACTGGCACATACAGGACACTGGGACATACAGGACACAGGGACATACAGGACACTGGCACATACAGGACACTGGGACATACAGGACACTGGGACATACAGGACACTGGGACATACAGGACACTGGCACATACAGGACACTGGGACATACAGGACACTGGGACATACAGGACACAGGCACATACAGGGCACAGGGACATACAGGACACTGGCACATACAGGACACAGGGACATACAGGACACAGGCACATACAGGGCACAGGGACATACAGGACACTGGCACATACAGGACACAGGGACATACAGGACACTGGGACATACAGGACACTGGCACATACAGGACACAGGGACATACAGGACACTGGCACATACAGGACACAGGGACATACAGGACACTGGGACATACAGGACACTGGCACATACAGGGCACAGGGACATACAGGACACTGGCACATACAGGACACAGGGACATACAGGACACTGGGACATACAGGACACTGGGACATACAGGACACTGGCACATACAGGGCACAGGGACATACAGGACACTGGCACATACAGGACACTGGCACATACAGGACACTGGCACATACAGGACACTGGGACATACAGGACACTGGCACATACAGGACACTGGGACATACAGGACACTGGGACATACAGGACACTGGCACATACAGGACACTGGGACATACAGGACACTGGGACATACAGGACACTGGCACATACAGGACACTGGGACATACAGGACACTGGCACATACAGGACACTGGCACATACAGGACACTGGGACATACAGGACACTGGGACATACAGGACACTGGCACATACAGGACACTGGGACATACAGGACACTGGGACATACAGGACACTGGGACATACAGGACACTGGCACATACAGGACACTGGCACATACAGGACACAGGGACATACAGGACACTGGGACATACAGGACACTGGCACATACAGGACACTGGCACATACAGGACACTGGGACATACAGGACACTGGGACATACAGGACACTGGGACATACAGGACACTGGGACATACAGGACACTGGGACATACAGGACACTGGGACATACAGGACACTGGCACATACAGGACACTGGCACATACAGGACACTGGCACATACAGGACACTAGGACATACAGGACACTGGCACATACAGGACACTGGCACATACAGGACACTGGCACATACAGGACACTGGCACATACAGGACACTGGGACATACAGGGCACTGGGACATACAGGACACTGGCACATACAGGACACTGGGACATACAGGACACTGGGACATACAGGACACTGGCACATACAGGGCACTGGGACATACAGGACACTGGCACATACAGGACACTGGCACATACAGGACACAGGGACATACAGGACACTGGCACATACAGGACACTGGGACATACAGGACACTGGCACATACAGGACACTGGCACATACAGGACACTGGGACATACAGGACACTGGGACATACAGGACACTGGCACATACAGGACACTGGCACATACAGGACACTGGGACATACAGGACACTGGGACATACAGGACACTGGCACATACAGGACACTGGCACATACAGGACACTGGCACATACAGGACACTGGCACATACAGGACACTGGGACATACAGGACACTGGGACATACAGGACACTGGGACATACAGGACACTGGCACATACAGGACACTGGCACATACAGGACACTGGGACATACAGGACACTGGGACATACAGGACACTGGCACATACAGGACACTGGCACATACAGGACACTGGCACATACAGGACACTGGCACATACAGGACACTGGGACATACAGGACACTGGGACATACAGGGCACTGGGACATACAGGACACTGGCACATACAGGACACTGGCACATACAGGACACAGGGACATACAGGACACTGGGACATACAGGACACTGGGACATACAGGACACTGGCACATACAGGACACTGGCACATACAGGACACTGGCACATACAGGACACTGGGACATACAGGACACTGGGACATACAGGACACTGGCACATACAGGACACTGGCACATACAGGACACTGGGACATACAGGACACTGGGACATACAGGACACTGGCACATACAGGACACTGGCACATACAGGACACTGGCACATACAGGACACTGGCACATACAGGACACTGGGACATACAGGACACTGGGACATACAGGACACTGGCACATACAGGACACTGGCACATACAGGACACTGGCACATACAGGACACTGGGACATACAGGACACTGGCACATACAGGACACTGGGACATACAGGACACTGGGACATACAGGACACTGGCACATACAGGACACTGGCACATACAGGACACTGGGACATACAGGACACTGGCACATACAGGACACTGGGACATACAGGGCACTGGGACATACAGGACACTGGCACATACAGGACACTGGGACATACAGGACACTGGCACATACAGGGCACATGGACATACAGGACACTGGGACATACAGGACACTGGGACATACAGGACACTGGGACATACAGGACACAGGGACATACAGGACACAGGGACATACAGGACACTGGCACATACAGGGCACTGGCACATACAGGACACTGGGACATACAGGACACTGGGACATACAGGACACTGGGACATACAGGACACTGGGACATACAGGACACTGGGACATACAGGACACTGGCACATACAGGACACTGGCACTTACAGGACACTGGCACATACAGGACACTGGCACATACAGGACACTGGCACATACAGGACACTGGCACATACAGGACACAGGGACATACAGGACACTGGGACATACAGGACACTGGGACATACAGGACACTGGCACATACAGGACACTGGCACATACAGGACACTGGCACATACAGGACACAGGGACATACAGGACACTGGCACATACAGGACACAGGGACATACAGGACACTGGCACATACAGGACACTGGCACATACAGGACACTGGCACATACAGGACACTGGCACATACAGGACACTGGCACATACAGGACACTGGCACATACAGGACACTGGGACATACAGGACACAGGCACATACAGGGCACAGGGACATACAGGACACTGGCACATACAGGACACAGGGACATACAGGACACTGGGACATACAGGACACTGGGACATACAGGACACTGGGACATACAGGACACTGGCACATACAGGGCACAGGGACATACAGGACACTGGCACATACAGGACACAGGGACATACAGGACACTGGGACATACAGGACACTGGGACATACAGGACACTGGGACATACAGGACACTGGGACATACAGGACACTGGGACATACAGGGCACAGGGACATACAGGACACTGGGACATACAGGACACTGGCACATACAGGACACTGGCACATACAGGACACTGGGACATACAGGACACTGGCACATACAGGACACTGGGACATACAGGACACTGGCACATACAGGACACTGGCACATACAGGACACTGGGACATACAGGACACTGGCACATACAGGACACTGGCACATACAGGACACTGGCACATACAGGACACTGGCACATACAGGACACTGGCACATACAGGACACTGGGACATACAGGACACTGGCACATACAGGACACTGGGACATACAGGACACTGGGACATACAGGACACTGGCACATACAGGACACTGGGACATACAGGACACTGGGACATACAGGACACTGGCACATACAGGACACTGGGACATACAGGACACTGGCACATACAGGACACTGGCACATACAGGACACTGGGACATACAGGACACTGGCACATACAGGACACTGGGACATACAGGACACTGGCACATACAGGACACTGGGACATACAGGACACTGGGACATACAGGACACTGGGACATACAGGACACTGGCACATACAGGACACTGGCACATACAGGACACAGGGACATACAGGACACTGGGGCATACAGGACACTGGGGCATACAGGACACTGGCACATACAGGACACTGGGACATACAGGACACTGGGACATACAGGACACTGGGACATACAGGACACTGGGACATACAGGACACTGGGACATACAGGACACTGGGACATACAGGACACTGGCACATACAGGACACTGGCACATACAGGACACTGGCACATACAGGACACTGGCACATACAGGACACTGGCACATACAGGACACTGGCACATACAGGACACTGGGACATACAGGACACTGGCACATACAGGACACTGGGACATACAGGGCACTGGGACATACAGGACACTGGCACATACAGGACACTGGGACATACAGGACACTGGGACATACAGGACACTGGCACATACAGGGCACTGGGACATACAGGACACTGGCACATACAGGACACTGGCACATACAGGACACAGGGACATACAGGACACTGGCACATACAGGACACTGGCACATACAGGACACTGGCACATACAGGACACTGGCACATACAGGACACTGGCACATACAGGACACTGGCACATACAGGACACTGGGACATACAGGACACTGGCACATACAGGACACTGGCACATACAGGACACTGGGACATACTGGACACTGGGACATACAGGACACTGGCACATACAGGACACTGGCACATACAGGACACTGGCACATACAGGACACTGGCACATACAGGACACTGGGACATACAGGACACTGGGACATACAGGACACTGGCACATACAGGACACTGGCACATACAGGACACAGGGACATACAGGACACTGGGACATACAGGACACTGGGACATACAGGACACTGGCACATACAGGACACTGGCACATACAGGACACTGGCACATACAGGACACTGGCACATACAGGACACTGGGACATACAGGACACTGGGACATACAGGACACTGGCACATACAGGACACTGGCACATACAGGACACTGGGACATACAGGACACTGGGACATACAGGACACTGGCACATACAGGACACTGGCACATACAGGACACTGGGACATACAGGACACTGGCACATACAGGACACTGGGACATACAGGGCACTGGGACATACAGGACACTGGCACATACAGGACACTGGGACATACAGGACACTGGGACATACAGGACACTGGCACATACAGGACACTGGGACATACAGGACACTGGCACATACAGGACACTGGCACATACAGGACACTGGCACATACAGGACACTGGGACATACAGGACACTGGGACATACAGGACACTGGGACATACAGGACACTGGGACATACAGGACACTGGCACATACAGGACACTGGCACATACAGGACACTGGGACATACAGGACACTGGCACATACAGGACACTGGCACATACAGGACACTGGCACATACAGGACACTGGGACATACAGGACACTGGGACATACAGGACACTGGGACATACAGGACACTGGGACATACAGGACACTGGCACATACAGGACACTGGCACATACAGGACACTGGGACATACAGGACACTGGCACATACAGGACACTGGCACATACAGGACACTGGCACATACAGGACACTGGGACATACAGGACACTGGGACATACAGGACCCAGGGACATACAGGACCCAGGGACATACAGGACACTGGCACATACAGGACACTGGGACATACAGGACACTGGCACATACAGGACCCAGGGACATACAGGACCCAGGGACATACAGGACCCAGGGACATACAGGACACTGGCACATACAGGACACTGGGACATACAGGACACTGGCACATACAGGACACTGGCACATACAGGACACTGGGACATACAGGACACTGGCACATACAGGACACTGGGACATACAGGACACTGGCACATACAGGACACTGGGACATACAGGACACTGGCACATACAGGACACTGGCACATACAGGACACTGGGACATACAGGACACTGGCACATACAGGACACTGGGACATACAGGACACTGGGACATACAGGACACTGGCACATACAGGACACTGGCACATACAGGACACTGGCACATACAGGACACTGGCACATACAGGACACTGGGACATACAGGACACTGGCACATACAGGACACTGGCACATACAGGACACTGGCACATACAGGACACTGGGACATACAGGACACTGGCACATACAGGACACTGGCACATACAGGACACTGGGACATACAGGACACTGGCACATACAGGACACTGGCACATACAGGACACAGGCACATACAGGACACTGGGACATACAGGACACTGGGACATACAGGACACTGGCACATACAGGACCCAGGGACATGTATTCAGCTGGCTTGAAGACACGGTGCTGGACACACACCTGTATAGAGCATTCAGCGCTCCAGGGGAGATGTGGGCAGTTACCTGGCCAGCCACCTTCATGTTCCCGACATTTCCTGGTACCAGTTGTAGGCCAGGTCTATCTGGGAGCATAGAGACTGGGAAATCGGCTGACATCAATAGGACAGATGCATGTTCTGGGCAGTTTTCTGTTATGTGATATACTTTACATAACAAAGATAATGCATACAGATAAAACCACTATGGAGAAAGAAATATGTTAATGAGAAAAGATTGGAGGTAGTGGAAAATTTTGAATATCTTCGGTCATTGATTACCAACAATGGTGACTCAATGAAAGAAATTAAACGGCTATCAATTGCTCTTCAAAGACTAAACCAACTGAATAAATTGTGGAGTGAGACA
The DNA here is from genome assembly GCA_963921405.1 of Cepaea hortensis. Taxonomy (NCBI): domain Eukaryota; kingdom Metazoa; phylum Mollusca; class Gastropoda; order Stylommatophora; family Helicidae; genus Cepaea; species Cepaea hortensis. Next base: position 164,617,911 of record OY992879.1, on the reverse strand, counting down.
TAGAACTAAAAAATTTAGATTTTTAAGAGCATGCATCTTTCCCATTGCAACATACGCCTGTGAGACCTGGACACTTACTAAAAAAAGCTGAACAGCGCATAAATGTCTTTGACTTTGAATATAAATGTTATAGACGGGTCTTAAGAATATCTTACCGGTCTCTGTGGCTAAGGGCTTGCGAACGCGGTTTGTGAGCCCGTATACCCGGGTTCGAAACACAGTGGTGCTGGTTTTTTTCGAAAAAGGTATAGGAGCCAGTCGTTCAGAAAGCAATGGCAAACTACTGAATGTTAAATTTGCCCAGGAATCATGAACAGCTAAAATGCTGGGGTTGACTGTTACGTCATGTGAAGGACATGCAACTTAATTTAATTTTTTAAGAATATCTTGGGTAAAGAAAAGAACAAATGCATCCATACTTCAAAAGCTGAATATTGAAGAGGGTTGGCTATTAAAGACGATAAAACAAAGAAAATTGAAATATTTTGGTCACTTGAAACGTTATAAAAGTTTGGAGAGAACAATAATGGAGAGGTATATGCCTAGGAAGAGAGGAAGAGGAAGGCCAAAGAGAAGATGGGTGCAGGATGTAGCGGATGATCTCCAGATGGGTGTATCGGATGCAGGACATCTTGCTTGTGATCGAGAAGTTTTCCGGAACGTTATGGGAGCGAGGTTCTGCAAAGGACATGCTACTGAATGAATGATATACTTTATGTCTTTGTACGTGTCCCAGGAAAGCATACACTCTATGTCTGTGTATGTGTACCAGGGAAACATATATAAGCCTGAGTAATTGACATTGAGTTGAGTGACCGGGCATGAGGAAGAATGGAGATGAGAGTGGGAGACAGTAAAGTGACTGACCTGGCTATGAGAAAACAGCCAGTCCTGAGAAATAAAATACTGAGGGTAGAGGAAAAACCCCTAGGGCGGATGGGGCGAAAGACAGTTGTGTGTTGTGTGAAGTCAGGAGACTGGAAAGTCAGTGAGAGAAGAGACCGACTGCGGGTCAGGTCGTTTTAAGAGAGTTGAGTTTGAGATACCGAAGGAGTCGGTAGTCCACGGACAACGGTGTAGTGTTGTTCTCCGAGTTGTGAAGACAGGCCTGAACCAGAGTGGGTTCTATAGGGAGTGAGGGCCTAAACCCAGAGTGGGTTGCATAGTTGAGCAGTGGCTCCGACCCAATGTGTGGGTTGTATTGTAGGAGATCCAGCCGTGGATAGTAGTTGGACTAAATGTCTTGTGGATTTGATATGAAGCAGGCTTGAGAAGGCATTGATGTGTGCTGGTTAAATTGTGAGGAGGATATTTATATTCTATGGATTACATTGTTTCTGGATGTATAAACATGTTCCGTTTGTCCGTCTTATTTCTGGAATAAATGATTATGTGCGCCAACTCAATCTTGTTTCATGACTGGTGAAGGTGCACTTCTGGGGTGAGTTGGATTAAGAGACAGTTAGATAGCTCAATTGACACACCATGAACATCGTTACCTAGACAACGACCATCACACGACAATATCAAGCAAAGATCATCAAGAACATTGATATTATCATCAAGAACGACGTGTGACATTCTGAGAGCTCGTCCGATCGGGAAACCCATTGCATTATGGACATTGGTGTAATTCTGAGATATCTGTGGGCTCTTCGCTGAGAGAGGAGTTATTATCTGTGACTTCGTTCCATCAAACTAGTCAGCGCGCAGAGAAAAAATACGCTGCAGAAATCACAAGCAAAACAGGTGATTACAGGGCCAAGTTTTGTCCACGAAAAACAGACGAGAGTCAAGACTCAAGCCAGCAGACGGTTTACGTGAGGGTCACACTACAGGTAAATTAACGGACAGTCAGCACACGTTATTGCGACGCTAGCGGGCACGCCAGAGAATTAACGCAGACAGGAGCCTGTGTTTATAGGTCAAGAGACGAAAGCGCCAGCAGACGAGTCACATAAAAGTCGGCACCATGATACTGGCTGGATGATACCCTGACAGGTGTGTGTGGGTGTGACGAAGACAGGATTGAAGAAAATCAAAGATATTGACAGGTGTGTGTGGGCGAGACAAGCGCACTGTGCGTTCGTAGGTCGACAGTTCGAGATTGATCGACGCAGTGAATAGGACGGGTGGAGACACCAGCGTCCAGGTACGGGGGAGAGGTACAAGAGCAGCCGGGTGGGGCTGAGAAGGTTGACCTTGGGTGGCAAGGCTGTTTAACAGTAAGCAGTTACTGAGAAAATGTCCACGGAGTTAAAAGAGCAGCCGTGTCGGGGCTGAGAGGTTGGGTGGAAAGTGTTTTTTGTATGACGGAAAAGTGTCCGGTCATTTTACAGACAGTCAGAGTGGATTATTGTGACAAAGAAGACTGAGGTACTGACTTGAGGTGTCCGGCAAGGTCAATGCTGGGGACAGTGGAAAGTTACTGAGATTTTCCATAGTGAAAACTGTTTTTACGGAGTAATTTTTCACTGAGAGTGATAAAGAGAAATTGAGGTGACAATGTGAGTTGGGGGTGGAAGGAGGAAAGGTACTCAGGAAAATTTCCACGGCCTAGTGTGGTCAAGATGACTCATTGTGAATGAACAAAACAAGGTTGTTTTGAAAGAAAGCCAGATTTAATGTTTCGTCTTTGTTGAACTGTTCTACTATTGTCATCATTATTCTGTTATGAGCAAACAGTTTTAACGTATCATCATCGCAACCATGGTTGTATTTCTTTGCCAATAAGGATTTATATATCAAAATTTAAAGCGCTGAACATTGGATGCCATTCCCTTTTTCTTTTTGGTGAATCTTGTCGGGTAACGGAAATCCATAACATTTATGATACAGCAAAGCACCATCTCCGCAACGAAAGTAACAACATATCGAAAGAACACTTTGGATTATTACTGTGGTGCCACCACGTCCAGAGAAAGTACAATAACGTTACGGACTGTGTCGAGACAGAACAGTTTGGATATCACTATCATCTTCAACTTTTGTCGACAGTTGGAACTTGTGATCACCACGTGAATTCAGGAACCACTCAACAAATCAATCAGTCATTTTGAAATCTAGTGTCGTAGACATTTCCAGCGGATTGCGAATAACTATTAAAACGAACAAAAACTTTTGTGACTGATTAATAAGAACTTTTGGCGACGTATTAATAAGTACATATTTGTGGGCCAACCATTTGCACATTATTTTTTTTGTTTGCTCCCATCGTCATATTTATTGTTGTCGGGTGTTACGCAATTATTTGTATGTGGTCCAGTGTTTGTCAAGAGTAGGGGATTTTTGTGTTGTTTCTCGAAGGCCGGGAGACAGGGCAAAAAGTTATTTTCTGAGGAGCACCATATATAATGTCTGGGAAGAAAATCGAAAGGTCAGTTTATTTGGTTCTGCTGGGACGGTCCTGAATTATATAACGTGCCAGTTTGGGTTTGACGTCAGATTTCTGTATATGTTTATGCTATAATTTTTTTTTCTTTCTCTTTCTTTCTTTTCGTTATATTTACATATGATATTTGTTGTGTTCGGATATATGTTATTATTGTGATCTTTCGTCATTTCTGCTGTCTAGTGGTCTGTGTCAGTTTATATATTACACGCACTGTGGGTGTCCCTACACAAGCTTGTGGTTGTTACTGTGGTTTATTTCTGTGTGATCACCGTCTCCGTGTACTTGGCTTGTGAGTCTAACGTTTTTATAGAAAACACTTAGTGTTATCAACAATAATGGAGAGGTATATGCCTTGGAAGAGAGGAAGAGGAAGGCCAAAGAGAAGATGGGTGCAGGATGTAGCGGATGATCTCCAGATGGGTGTATCGGATGCCCCCTCTGCCGTGCGTCCACCTTGACGAGGTAGAGGGGCTTGAGCGTTCCAATGACCCCAAGAGCTATGTACTGGTAGGGTCACCCATGTCGGACAGGTCAAGGGAGAGGGACCAGACGAAGTGACGCACAAACCTGCTGCCTTGTAGGTAGACTGGGGACAGTCAAAAGCTAGGGAAAGCATCCCGAAAAATGCTTGTCGAAATCGGATGTACTGAGCCACAGGCTTGACAAAGAAGTGCAACGTAACTTTATCATTTCATGATGCCACAGATGAAAATTAATCGTTATGGTGCTAATCCCGTGAAGTCCCATCAGGCGGTGATAGTGCCGGGCCCCCTGCCTCAAGGGGGTCCACCCATGACTACTGGTGGTCACCTTCCCCTGTGCTGTGGAGTCAAGGCACAGAGGAGTAGGTTAAGAGCTATTGACCAAACACCCCGGACTCTCAACATACTACAATGGAATGCCGAAGGAGTTTATAACAAGAAAGCCTCCCTAACACAGCGTCTTCATAAAGATAGAATAGATGTGGCATGCATTCAAGAGACACACCTCAACGCCAATCGCACATTTTCAGTCGAGGGATATCAGGCCACACGTTTTGACCGCGAAGGACACAAAGGAGGAGTTGTAATACTTACACGAAATACAATACCTTGCAGCGAAGTATCTGTGATCTCTGACAACCAAACGGAAATTATAGGTGTTGATATAATGATAAAGGACATGAAAATAAGAATTTACAATCTGTATAGCCCGGCAGATAAGGATCTTACACTCTCAAACATGGAAATAACTGACACAAATTGCATTGTTGTCGGAGACTTTAATAGCCGCTCAGAAAGATGGGGATACCCAGATACTTACAAAAGAGGAGATGAAGTGGAGGACTGGGAAATAGACTCAAATCTCCATCTACTCAACAAAGCGGATGACACACCGAGCTTCTACTCCAGAAGATGGATTACCACTTCTACTCCAGACTTAGCTTTCTGCACAGGAGACATCCTCCACAAAATCGATCGCCATGTGCTTGACCAATTAGCAGGTAGTGACCACAGACCAATCAAGCTTGTAATAAATATGGAGTATGTTCCACAGGAGCAAAAGCCTTTGCCTCGCTGGAATTACAAATGAGCAGATTGGGACAGATTTTCCATACTAACAGACAAATATTGTGAAAACATAAATACACGATATGGCAACATGAAGCAAATGGTGGAAAGTCTAAACAGAGCAATAATACAGGCGGCCACTGAGTCTATTCCAAGAGGAGCGAGGAAAAATTACAAACCATACTGGACTGAGGAACTACAAATTTTGGAGGACAAAGTTGAAGATGCTAGGAAGACCGCAGAGAGAGAACAAACAACTGAAGCGAACATCTCTCTCAAAGCCATCTCAGCAAAATATAAAAGAACAGTAAATCAAACAACAAGAGATTGTTGGAGGAAAAAAACAGAAAACCTGAATTTTGACAGGGATGGAAACAAACTATGGAAACTAGTGAAAGCCATGAACAATGAAGGACCTAGAAACAAACAAATAACAATTAAACAAGGAAATGCCTTGCTTACAGGAAAAAAGGCTGCAAATGCACTAATGGAACACTATGCCAATGCAAACCACATTGATATTACAGCCGAACAGAAGAAAGCAATCAAAGATAAACAGATACATCATAGATATACAGAGACAGCAGCAGAATATATGATGGCAAATCTAACAATGGAAGAAATGGAACAGGCAATGAATACCCTAAAAAAGAAGACATCACCAGGAAAGGATGGAATCACAAATGAAATGCTAATAGGACTAGGCACTAAGGCAAAAAAGAAACTACTAGCAGTCCTAAATTACAGCTGGAAGAGGGGAATAGTCCCACAGGCATGGAAGGAAGCTATACTAATACCAGTCCCAAAGAAAGGAAAAGACCTGGAAGAACCAAATGGCTATCGACCTATCAGTCTTCTTAGCTGTGTAGGAAAATTAATGGAACGCATTATCAATGGCAGGCTAACATGGCATCTGGAAGAAAACCAACTCTTAACACCTCACCAAGCAGGATTCAGAAAGTACAGATCCACTGAAGATCAAATAACCTATATAGCTCAGGAAATAGAGGATGCCTTCCAAGAGAAAAAGCACACACTAGCGGTCTGGATAGATTTAGAAAAAGCATTTGATAAAGTATGGAAGGAAGGACTGAAAGTAAAACTGCAAAAAATGCATGTTTGTGGGAAAATGTACAATTGGATCAGCCACTACCTTGAGAACAGAACTGCCAGGACAAAAGTACAAGGACAAACCAGCAAAATGATGCTGTTGGAGCAAGGTGTCCCCCAAGGAGGAGTTCTTTCACCAACATTATTCCTAGCATATATAAATGACATCACAGACAATTTTCCAGCCAGAGTACACACATCATCCTTTGCAGATGACCTAGCCATATGGACATCTGAAGAATATATTAGTACAGCTAACAGCAGAATACAGCAAGCCCTATTAGTACTAGAGGACTGGTCAAAATCATGGCTAGTGAAGATAAGTGAGGAGAAAACAACATGCACAGTGTTCTCCCTCTCAACTAAAACTCAGCAACCTAAGCTGGTATTGAATGGAAAAATATTGCGCCATGAAGAAAATCCAAACTATCTAGGAGTCACCTTTGATCGTCGCCTGACATGGAAGACACAGGTTGAGAAAAATCGAACAAGAGCAAGGCAAAGAATGGCAATCATGAAAAAGCTTGCTGGTACAACGTGGGGAGCAGATGAGAAAGTTCTCAAGAAGTTATATACTGGACGGGTGAGGCCAGTACTGGAATATGGCATTGCAGCTTGGGCAACAGCAGCTAAGTCAAACTTTAACAAAATAAGCAGAGTCCAAAATCAAGGAATGCGAATCATAACTGGAAGCCTGAAGACAACGCCTATTAATGAACTAGAAAAGATCACTTGTTTACAACCAATGCAGGATAGAAGAGATAGCAGAGCCCAGCAACAAGCTGAAAAATTTAGAAGATTGACAGACCACCCTATGTATAAAAGGTTTAGTGGTTTTGGAAAGGGAAGACTGAAGCGTAGCAACTTTGTAGAAACTGCAAAACGAAAGATTAGGGCAGATCCCATACTTAACATATCAACAGTCAAACCCATTTACAATGCAGACAAGTTCCCAGCTTGGAGACAGCAGCTACTGCCTGAGATGATAGAAAACATTCCTGGTATTGAGAAAAAGAACACTCAGCATGAAACCGAAAGAAGAGAAATAACCCTAAACTACATAAAAGAACATTACCCAAGCAGCAATTGGACCCATGCATATACAGATGGATCAGCCAAAAATTCAGTAGAGAATGGAGGAGGAGGAATTCTCCTAAATTTAAAAAATGGAGTAAAAAAAACACATTCAGTGGCAACTGGAAAGTTTTCAAGTAACTTCAAAGCGGAGGTAGAGGCTCTGAAAACTGCAGCAGAAATGCTCTTGATGGAGGAAAATAAAGAGACGCAAATAGCTATCTTTACAGATGCAAAGTCAGCTGTCTCAATACTGAAGAGCAATTACAGCACAGAAATAGCTGACCTAAGAGCAGCACTCCATGGTTTATGCCAGAAATCCAAAAAAGTTGTAATACAGTGGATACCATCACATTGCAGTATACCTGGAAATGAAGAGGCTGACAGACTGGCAAAAGAGGGCGGACGACTACCACAGCCTGACATAGACATAACCTATAACGAGGTAAAGAGGTTGATAAAAAGCACTTATAGAACCAAATGGGAATCAGAGCATCCAGGCCATCAGAAGGATGATGCATATTACAAACTCGACCGAAGAGAACAAGTAGCAATCTTCAGACTCCGCACAGGACATAACAGGCTGAAATACCACTTGTTCAATAAACTAAAGATAGGAGATACCGATGAATGCAATTGTGGAACTGGTAAAATGACAACTAAACTTTTGCTGCAGGAGTGCCCAATATATGCAGAACAGAGAAAGATATTTTGGCCCACACCTGCTTCATTTGAGGACAAGCTCTATGGAGATATCAACAAGCTCAAGTTGACTGCAGCTTACTTTAACTACATTCAGGTTGACATTTAAAGGTGCATGAAGAAGTATTTAGACTGCCGCACTTCATACCACAGGTATGTCGGTTACAAAAGCGCCCCAGAGGCATGAAATGGAATATTGCTTGGATAGCAAATCCATTACGTGGAAAGTCCGAACCAAAAGCTCACTGGCTTCATAAAAGGTGGAAAAAGTGTCCCAGTGGCACGAAATGGAATATTGCTTAGATAGCAAATCCATTATGTGGAAAGTCCGAATCGAAAGCACACTCTGTGGGCTTCATAAAAGGTGGAAAAAGTGTCCTAGTGGCACGAAATGGAATATTGCTTGGATAGCAAATCCATTATGTGGAAAGTCCGAATCGAAAGCTCACTGTGTGGATGTCATCTGCAGACTGCATACTTCTGGTTTCCGGGAGAACAGCCTATGGTGAATGGAAGGCCCAATATACGGAAGTGAGGCTAAGCAGCCATGTGCAGGACGTGACGATTCCTTGGGTGAGCCCAGTACCAGAGCGCTGTGTGTTGGCTCTGCAAGTATGGAAGCCTCCTTGGATGGCGGGGAATGCCCATGGTCTGCCCCTGCCTTCCCTTGAGGGCTGACCAGGATGTCTTTGGCTGTTCTATATGGGCCAGCTGGGATGGGGGATAACACCACAACAGTGAGAGCCAAACGTCCTAAGAAACCCCCGGGAAGGTTAACCCAGTCAACAAATGCCCGCAGAAGTCGGATGTGTCGGCCTAACGGCGCAAGAACGCAGCTCTGCTGTGGACAGGCACAACGCAATCACGTCCGAAAAAAAACTCCGGATGAACGAAGAAGAAGAAGAAGAAGTATCAGATGCAGGACATCTTGCTTGTGATCGAGAAGTTTTCCGGAACGTTATGGGAGCGAGGTTCTGCAAAGGACATGCTACTGAATGAATGATATACTTTATGTCTTTGTACGTGTCCCAGGAAAGCATACACTCTATGTCTGTGTATGTGTACCAGGGAAACATATATAAGCCTGAGTAATTGACATTGAGTTGAGTGACCGGGCATGAGGAAGAATGGAGATGAGAGTGGGAGACAGTAAAGTGACTGACCTGGCTATGAGAAAACAGCCAGTCCTGAGAAATAAAATACTGAGGGTAGAGGAAAAACCCCTAGGGCGGATGGGGCGAAAGACAGTTGTGTGTTGTGTGAAGTCAGGAGACTGGAAAGTCAGTGAGAGAAGAGACCGACTGCGGGTCAGGTCGTTTTAAGAGAGTTGAGTTTGAGATACCGAAGGAGTCGGTAGTCCACGGACAACGGTGTTGTGTTGTTCTCCGAGTTGTGAAGACAGGCCTGAACCAGAGTGGGTTCTATAGGGAGTGAGGGCCTAAACCCAGAGTGGGTTGCATAGTTGAGCAGTGGCTCCGACCCAATGTGTGGGTTGTATTGTAGGAGATCCAGCCGTGGATAGTAGTTGGACTAAATGTCTTGTGGATTTGATATGAAGCAGGCTTGAGAAGGCATTGATGTGTGCTGGTTAAATTGTGAGGAGGATATTTATATTCTATGGATTACATTGTTTCTGGATGTATAAACATGTTCCGTTTGTCCGTCTTATTTCTGGAATAAATGATTATGTGCGCCAACTCAATCTTGTTTCATGACTGGTGAAGGTGCACTTCTGGGGTGAGTTGGATTAAGAGACAGTTAGATAGCTCAATTGACACACCATGAACATCGTTACCTAGACAACGACCATCACACGACAATATCAAGCAAAGATCATCAAGAACATTGATATTATCATCAAGAACGACGTGTGACACATACACTCTATGTCTGTGTATGTGTACCAGGGTAACATATACTTTATTTCTTTGTATGTGCACCAGGGAAACATATACTTTATGTATTTGTATGTGTACCAGGGAAACATATACTTTATTTCTCTGTATGTGTACCAAGGAAACATATACTTTATGTTTTACTGCTTGTCTCACGAATACATATACCTTATATTCAACAATTTTTTACAGGAAAAATACTTGGTGCAGCGAAAACTCAATGAAGGTGTGCCTTCCACCAAGGATGTTGACTTTGCTCACCTGTTCCCTGTTGACACGTAAGTAGCAATCACACACACAACCATACACACAATCATAACCTCAATCATTCACACAATCACACAACTATGCACATATTTATTCACGTAAACATACACACAAGTATACATGCATTCATACAGACAGTTTTATACACTGCAATCATACACACAATCATATGTGCAATTGTGAGATGAGTCTTACATACAACCACACACAATCATATGTGCTATTGTGAGATGAGTCTTACACACAACCACACACAATCATATGTGCTGTTTTGAGATCAGTTGTACACACAACCAAACACAACCACATCTACTATTATGAGATCAGTTGTACACACAACCACACACAGCCATATGTGATATTGTGAGCTCAATTGTACTCACATCTACCCACAACCATATGGACAATTGTGAGCACAGTTCTACACACAATCAAATGTTATTATGTGTATATTATTATTGTCATGACAGCTATAAGATTTTTATGTAAAACTACATGTTTTATCTCTAACCGTCTTCTCTTGTCATATCTTCTCCTTTCATATCTTCTAACTACATACCTTCTCTGCCACATTTACAGTCAATCTGCCACATTTACAGTCAACCTGCCACATTTATAGTAACACTGTGTTAGTTCATGTGACAGAAATTTACACTGTTAGAGGCAAGTTACTATAGGGGAAAGGTTCATGTGACAGAAATCTACACTGTTACAGGCAAGTTACTAGAGGGGAAAGGTTCATGTGACAGAAATCTACACTATTACAGGCAAGTTACTAGAGGGGAAAGGTTCATGTGACAGAAATCTACACTGTTACAGGCAAGTTACTGGAGGGGAAAGGTTCATGTGACAGAAATCTACACTGTTACAGGCAAGTTACTAGAGGGGAAAGGTTCATGTGACAGAAATCTACACTGTTACAGGCAAGTTACTAGAGGGGAAAGGTTCATGTGACAGAAATCTACACTGTTACAGGCAAGTTACTAGAGGGGAAAGGTTCATGTGACAGAAATCTACACTGTTACAGGCAAGTTACTAGAGGGGAAAGGTTCATGTGACAGAAATCTACACTGTTACAGGCGCCTTACTAGATACTGTGGTTATGTTAGAGTATTTTCTGATGAACTAATGCGCTTCATAGAGTATTTTCTGATGAACTAATGCACTTTATAGAGTATTTTCTAATGAACTAATGTACTTTATTGAATACTTTTAGGTTGTCTAAAAATGTGATCACAGAGGAAGAAGAAAGTAAAAAATCAAATGGCAGTTCAAGGTCAGCGAATCATTCCAGCCATAGAAAAGGTGAGCAGTCTGTGTAGATTACCTACAACTGCACCAGATAACATTAGTGCATATCTCCGCCTGCACCAGATAACATTAGTGCATATCTCTCCCTACACCAGATAACATTAGTATATATTGCTCCCTACACCAGATAACATTAGTGCATATCTCTCCCTACACCAGATAACATTAGTGCATATCTCTCCCTACACCAGATAACATTAGTGCATATTGCTCCCTACACCAGATAACATTAGTGCATATCTCTCCCTACACCAGGTAACATTAGTGCATATCTCTCCCTACACCAGATAACATTAGTACATATCTCTCCCTACACCAGATAACATTAGTACATATCTCTCCCTACACCAGATAACATTAGTACATATTGCTCCCTATACCAGATAATATTAGTGCATATCTCTCCCTACACCAGGTAACATTAGTGCATATCTCTCCCTACACCAGATAACAGTAGTGCATATCTCTCCCTACACCAGATAACATTAGTACATATCGCTACCTGCACCAGATAACATTAGTACATATCGTTCCCTACACCAGATAACATTAGTGCATATCTCTCCCTACACCAGATAATATTAGTACATATCACTCCCTACACCAGATAACATTAGAGCATATATCTCCCTACACCAGATAATATTAGTACATATCGCTCCCTACACCAGATAACATTAGCACATATCTCTGCCTGCACCAGATAACATTAGTACATATCTCTCCCTACACCAGATAATATTAGTACATATCGCTCCCTACACCAGATAACATTAGTACATATCTCTCCCTACACCAGATAATATTAGTACATATCTCTCCCTACACCAGATAACATTAGTACATATTGCTCCCTACACCAGATAACATTAGTACATATCTCTCCCTACACCAGATAACATTAGTACATATCTCTCCCTACACCAGATAACATTAGTATATATCTCTCCCTAAACCAGATAATATTAGTACATATTGCTCCCTACACCAGATAACATTAGTACATATCGATACCTACATCAGATAAAATTAGTGCAGATCACTCCCTACACCAGATAACATTAGTACATATCTTTCCCTACACCAGATAACATTAGTGCATATCTTTCCCTACACCAGAGAACATTAGTACATATCTCTCCCTACACTACATAACATTAGTGCATATATTTCCCTACACCAGATAACATTAGTACATATCTTTCCCTACACCAGAGAACATTAGTACATATCTTTCCCTACACTAGAGAACATTAGTACATATCTTTCTCTACACCAGATAACATTAGTACATATCTTTCCCTACACCAGATAACATTAATGCATATCTCTCACTGCACCAGATAACATTAGTACATATCTCTCCCTACACCAGATAACATTGGTGCATATCTCTCCCTACACCAGATAACATTAGGGCATACCTCTGTCTGCCCCAGATAACTTTAGTACATATCTCTCCTTACACCAGATAACATTAGTGCATATCTCTTCCTACACCAGATAACATTAGTGCATATCTCTCCCTACACCAGATAACATTAGTGCATATCTCTCCCTACACGAGATAACATTAGTGCATACACAACTGTGCTTCTCAAGATCATGAAGTTAGCGTCCGTCTGTTCTCATCAACTGTCAGCTGTTGTAAAGTTATATCACCTCTCTGCCACATTTACCATCTCTTTGTTACATTTACCATCTCTTTGCTACATTTACCATCTCCCTGTTACATTTACCACCTCTTTGTTACATTTACCATCTCCCTGTTACATTTACCATCTCACTGTCACATTTACCATCTCTTTGTTACATTTACCATCTCCCTGTTACATTTACCATCTCCCTGTCACATTTACCATCTCGCTGTCACATTTACCATCTCTTTGTTACATTTACCATCTCTTTGTTACATTTACCATCTCCCTGTCACATTTATCATCTCCCTGTCACATTTACCATCTCCCTGTCACATTTACCATCTCCCTGTCACATTTACCATCTCTTTGTTACATTTACCATCTCCCTGTCACATTTACCATCTCTTTGTTACATTTACCATCTCCCTGTCACATTTACCATCTCTCTGTCACATTTACCATCTCCCTGTCACATTTACCATCTCCCTGTTACATTTACCATCTCCCTGTCACATTTACCATCTCGCTGTCACATTTACCATCTCTTTGTTACATTTACCATCTCCCTGTCACATTTACCATCTCTTTGTTACATTTACCATCTCCCTGTCACATTTACCATCTCTTTGTTACATTTACCATCTCCCTGTCACATTTACCATCTCCCTGTCACATTTACCATCTCCCTGTCACATTTACCATCTCTTTGTCACATTTACCATCTTCCTGTCACATTTACCATCTCTTTGTTACATTTACCATCTCCCTGTCACATTTAGCATCTCTCTGTCACATATACCATCTCCCTGTCACATTTACAATCTCCCTGTCACATTTACAATCTCTTTGGTACATTTACCATCTCCCTGTCACATTTACTATCTCTGTGTTACATTTACCATCTCCCTGTCACATTTACCAACTCTTTGTTACATTTACCATCTCCCTGTCACATTTACCATCTCCCTGTCACATTTACCATCTCTTTGTTACATTTACCATCTCTTTGTTACATTTACCATCTCTTTGTTACATTTACCATCTCCCTGTCACATTTACCATCTCTTTGTTACATTTACCATCTCCCTGTCACATTTACCATCTCTTTTTTACATTTACCATCCCCCTGTCACATTTACCATCTCTTTGTTACATTTACCATCTCCCTGTCACATTTACCATTTCCCTGTCACATTTACCATCTCTTTGTTACATTTACCATCTCCCTGTCACATTTACCATCTCTTTGTTACAATTACCATCTCCCTGTCACATTTACCATCTCCCTGTCACATTTACCATCTCCCTTTTACATGTACCATCTCTCTCTCTCTCTCTCTCTCTCTCTCTCTCTTTCTCTCTCTCTCTCTCTACATCCTGCATCGGAAACCCTAAATCCTGCATTGGAATGCCCCAAATTACCTTTGGCCATTGTTTAAATACCGCGACAGCATGGTGGCGTCAGAGCTAGACATGTCCAGTTGGGACAGTGACGATATACAAATACAGGCGTTGAGAGTTCATTCCAGTATACCATTCGTGGTGGTTAATGTTTATGCCCGCAATGCCAGTGTGGACGCCCAGAAGTGGCAGTGCTTAAGTGGCATATTAGGCCACGAGAGAAATGTTATTTTCTGTGGTGATTTCAACGCTAAAGGCAGATCATGGGGAAACACTTCATCCAATACACAGGGGGAGGAGCTCGAGACTGCACTGGAAACCATCGACCTGGTTTGTATCAACAGTGGCTGTGTCACCAGAACAGCAAGCCGTCCGGGCGATGAGGACAGTGCTATTGATCTGGCGCTAGTTTCACCTTCACTCACTACAGTGTGTAGATGGGGTGTCCTAGGACACCATGGCAGCGACCACCACCCGTGCAGCATACTGGTGGAGAAAGGCAGAACCAGGCAGCACAAGCTAAAGGTAAAGACGTTCCAGTATGACAGTACAGGGCAAGATGTGGTGAGTAAAATAAGACGTGACAAGCGCAGAACGTTTCAGGGCAGGAAAAAAAGCTGGGAGCAGCCACCGTGGTGGAGTTTCGAGGTGGAGAAGGCTTGGGTGGATAAGCGTAGTGCTGTAAGGAGATGGCAAAATGCCAAGAAGAACAGAGCTGGTCATCCTAGTCCCTGCTTGCACTTAGAAAGAGAGATGCACACAAAAGTAAGCTACTTCAAAAAACTGGTCAAGGTTGTTAAAAGCGAAAAATGGGCAGAGGTGTGTCAAAGAGTAAGCACAGACAAGTCACTGAAATTGTTCTGGCGACTACATAAAAGCATGAGTGGTGTAGTCAAGAATAAGAGCATTTCTGACTTCCAAGGTGCTGACCTCATCTGGCAGAGGACTGACGAGGACAAGGGCAAAGCCCTCTTTGAACGCTACCTTGAGCAAAGCAACCAGACAGACATGGGAGGCCGAAATCTGGCCAAGGAGGTCACCTCAGACAGATGCAAGGCCCAGGACACTTCGGATGAAGACACAGTGACAGTGAAAGAAATCAAGGCTGTGCTTCGACGATCAAAAAACAGTGCTCCAGGTCCTGATGGCATAAGATACGATGACATTAATAGGTGTACCGACAATGAGCTAGAGAAACTAGCAGACATGTACAACAACAGTATAGGGGGTGCTAGCATCAAGGAGGAATGGTTACACAGCTATCTGATTCCCTTGCCGAAGCCTGACAAAGAATTATAACCATGCAGAATACAATAGGCAAGCTGCTGGAGAAGGTAATTGCCAAAAAAATATCAAGCCAACTAGAGAGGCAAGGTGTTTTCCCACCCACCCTGGGTGGGTACCGTCCAAAAAGGGAAACCTGGACCAATGCAGCAGTCTTTGCCCAGGATGTCTATGAAGGTTTCCACTCAGGCACTGAAACCGTTGCTGCAGCGATTGATCTTGAGGACGCATACAACAGAGTACCACTGGATTTTTTAATGTTTCAGCTTCTCGAACTAAACATAAGTCCATTCCTCCTTAGTTGGATCGCTGCAGCCCTCTTCCAACGGAAAGTAGTTTTTAGATGTGGCAGTTGGACTTCGGAACCAACAACAATATATCCTGGCCTACCACAGGGATCACCATTATCTCCGGTACTGTTCAACGCCTACACAGTGAGAATCACCAGTGAGCAGATCACTGGACCTGGCAGGACATTGTCATATGCCGATGATGTTTTAGTGTATCGTCAGGGGAAGGATAGAGAGGAGGTTGCTGTGGAACTACAAACCGAACTCAATCGCATAAGTACTTGGTGTGATGAAGCTGGGGCAATGGTCAACCCAACAAAGGCAACAGTGACTTGGTTTTCGTTGAATAATCATATTGTCAACACTCCAACACCAACTGTAATGCTGTGTTCAGAGATGGTGGAAAGAACGCAGGCAATGAATTACCTGGGGATACGGTTTGATCGAAGCCTTGCTTATAATGTGCACATAGACCAGGTGATAACAAAGGCCAAGCGGGGTTTGGCAGCGATGCGGGTGATGGCGGCAGCAAACTGTGAGCAGCGCCATCAATGTCTTCTGTACGAGGGGTTGGTCATGTCTGTTTTGGAGTATGCAATGGCAATCCTGACTCTCAGCCATAAGCAGATAGAACGGATGGAAAGGATACAGAATGAAGCTATGCGCATTATTCTTGGATGTACAAGAGATACAGCATGCAGGGCGATGCGCTACCTTCTTGGGTTTCCAACCATTGAAGAGAGAATACAAGATTGCAGGGCACGTGCCTACCTCAGAATTAACGCAAACACACAACATCCACTGCATAGTGAAATTAGGAAGGTGAAGGGCAGCAGGTTAAAAAGAGGACGGTCGTGGATGGGTCAAGCCGAAAACATTCTTCAACAGGTGTGTTCACTTGAGGACTTAGAACCTGGCGAGGAGTGGGTGCAAGTGCCAACAGACTTCTGCACATCCTTTTCAGTTTGCATCCAACTTGACAGAAAATGCAGACAAGAAAATCCGGCTGCTGTTGAGGCTGAAGTACAAGCGTTGATTTTCGAGAATTCGCTAGACGGTGACGCGGTCATCTACACAGATGGGTCGGTCGTCCGACATGTGAGAAGCTCATGGGCCTTTACAGCTCGGGCCGGAGGGAGAATTGTGAAGGAGGACTCTGGTGCTTTTACTGAAACCACAAGTAGCCTGACCATGGAAGTCATGGCAGTAAGTAAATCAATAACATGGCTCGAGACACAGACATTCACTAGGGCTTGTTTCCTTAGCGACTCAATGAACATGATCAAGAGGATAGAGGAGGGGTCGATCCGAAGAGAATGGTTGCTGCCTCTGGAGCGGTCTCGACTGGCAAAGATTAGTTTCATCTTCGTGCCAGGGCATGCGGGAGTACAAGGAAATGAGCGGGCTGACAAGCTCGCAGGTGAGGCTACTGTGGAGGGCGGACGCGCCATGGACCAGGCCGACATTCTGAATGCTCTACGAGAAGTAAGACTTTTGCGAGAACCAAGTGATGACTGTGAATCTACAACAATGGCCAGACTGCGAGAGCAGCAAATTAAAAGAGGTGTGGCCAAACAAGAACACTACGCAGGAAGCCAAAGAAGATTGATAAACCAACACAGAACTGGCGTCGTTAACCGCTACACGCTGCGGGATTTGCTGAGGAGGGGATCCGAGCACTTATGGACTGAATGGTTCGATGTGCAATGAGGATGATCTGTCGACTAACTAACTAACTAACTAACTAAATATAATGCTTGACACAGTAAACGTTTAAATATACTACACATTCCGAAGCCTAGGATTGACTTATACAAAACAAGCTTAACGTTCTCTGCAGCTCAGCTGTGGAACAATCTTCCACGAGAAATCAAAGACATCACCAATCCCTATTCATATAATCGCAAATTATTCTAATACTATCTCAATACGGATTATCTTCCCCCTTAATAATAGAGATAATAATAATAATAATAACAAAACCCTAGTATAACAGCCAGTCCCCTTTTTGTAGGCCAGTATATTCCACATGGGTAATAACAAGTCTCAGACCATTATCTAATATTACTAAGTCATGTAGTTTTGATGTTAGCATTTTGCCCATGCCTTTATAATGCATATCTTTTATATTGTTGCTGTTCTATGTTAGCCTTGAATGATGTGTGAATGAAATAATGTATGAAAGAGAGTGATAGAAGGGCAGAATGTTAGACGGGCCTGCGTGCCCAATTCTTAACCCTTTGAAAATAAAGTTTGTTTGTTCGTTCGTTCATTCTCTCTCTCTCTCTAATTTACCATCTCCCTGTCACATTTACCATCTCCCTGTCACATGTACCATCTCTCTCTTTCACATTTACCATCTCTTTGTTACATTTACCATCTCCCTGTCACATTTATCATCTCTTTGTTACATTTACCATCTCTTTGTTACATTTACCATCTCTTTGTCACATTTACCATCTCTTTGTTACATTTACCATCTCCCTGTCACATTTATCATCTCCCTGTCACATTTACCATCTCTTTGTTACATTTACCATCTTTTTGTCACATTTACCATCTCTTTGTTAGATTTACCTTCTCTTTGTTACATTTACCATCTCTTTGTTACATTTACCATCTCTTTGTTACATTTACCATCTCTTTGTCACATTTACCATCTCTTTGTTACATTTACCATCTCTTTGTTACATTTACCATCTCTTTGTCACATTTACCATCTCCCTGTCACATTTACCATCTCCCTGTCACATTTACCATCTCTTTGTTACATTTACCATCTCCCAGTCACATTTACCATCTCTTTGTTACATTTACCATCTCCCTGTCACATTTACCATCTCCCTGTCACATTTACCATCTCCCTATCACATGTACCATCTCTCTCTCTCTCTCTCTCTCTCTCTCTCTCTCTCTCTCTCTCTCTCTCTCTGCACATTTACCATCTCTCTGTCATATTTACCATCTCCCTGTCACATTTACCATCTCTTTGTTACATTTACCATCTCCCTGTCACATTCACCATCTCCCTGTCACATTTACCATCTCTTTGTTACATTTACCATCTCTTTGTTACATTTACCACCTCCCTGTCACATTTACCATCTCCCTGTCACATTTACCATCTCCCTTTCACATGTACCATCTCTCTCTCTCACTCTGCACATTTACCATCTCCCTGTCACATGTACTATCTCTCTCTTTCACAGTTACCTGTTACATTCACCATCTCTCACTGTCACATTTACCATCTCTCTCACTCTGTCAGATATACCATCTGTACGTGATATTTTCCATCTCCCTGTCACATTTACCATTGCCTTGTCACATTTACCATCTCTCTATGCCACATTTACCATCTCTCTAAGCCACATATACAATCTATCAGCTACATTTACCATCTCCTTGTCATATTTATCATCACTCTCTGCCACATATACCATCTGTCTGTCTCATTTTTCCAAGTCCCTGTCACATTTACCATTGCCTTGTCACATTTACCATCTCTCTGTCACAGTTACTATCTCCCTGTCATTTAACAACTCTCTGTCACATTTACTATCTCTCCATGCCACATTTACCATTTCTCTCTGTCACATTTACCATCTCTCTATACCACATGTACCATCTTTATGTCACATTTACCATCTCTCTATCACATTTACCATCTCTCTATGCCACATTTCCCATCTCTCTGATACATTTACCATCTCTCTATACCACATGTACCATCTATATGTCACATTTACCATCTCTCTGTCAATTTACCATCTGCCTGTAACATTTATCATCTGCCTGTAACATTTACCATCTCCTTGTCTCATTTACCATCCCCTTTCACATTTACCATCTCTCTGCCACATTTACCATCTCCCTATAACATTTACCGTCTCTATGTTACATTTACCATCTCCCATGTCACATTTACTATCTCCCATGTCACATTCACCATCTCCGTGTTACATTTACCACCTCCCTGTTCATCGCCTACACTGTGAGAATCACCAGTGAGCAGATCACTGGACCTGGGAGGACATTGTCATATGCCTACGATGTTTTAGTGTATCGTCAGGATAGAGATCAGGTTGCTGTGGAACTACAAACCGAACTCAATCGCATAAGTACTTGGTGTGTTGAAGCTGGGGCAATGGTCAACTCAATAAAGGCAACAGTGACATAGTTCTCTTTGAATAATCATATTGTCAACACTCCAATACCAACTGTAAATCTGTGTTCAGAGACTGTGAAAAGAACGCAGGCAATGAATTACCTGGGGATACGTTTTGATCGAAGCCTTGCTTATAATGAGAACATAGACCAGGTGATAACAAAGGCCAAGCAGGGTTTGGCTGCGATGCAGATGATGGCAGCAGCAAACTGTGAGCAGCGCCATCTATGCCTCCTATATGAGGGGCTGGTCATGTCTGTTTTGGAGTATGCAATGGCAATCCTGACTCTCAGCCATAAGCAGATAGAAAGGATGGAAAGGATACAGAATGAAGCTATGCGCATTATTCTTGGATGTACAAGAGATACAGCATGCAGGGCGATGCGCTACCTTCTTGGGTTTCCAACCATTGAAGAGAGAATACAAGGTTGCAGGGCACGTGCCTATCTCAGAGTTAACGCAAACACACAACATCCACTGCATAGTGAAATTAGGAAGGTGAAGAGCAGCAGGTTAAAAAGAGGAAGGTCGTGGATGGGTCAAGCCGAAGACATTCTTCAACAGGTGTGTTCACTGGAGGACTTAGAACCTGGCGAGGAGTGGGTACAGGTGCCAACATATTCCTGTACATGCTTTTCAGTTTGCATCCAACTAGACAGAAAATGCAGACAAGAAAATCTGGCTGCTGTGGAAGCGGAAGTACAGGCGTTGATTTTCGAGAATTCGTTAGACGGTGATGCTTTCATTTACACAGATGGGTCGGTCGTCCGACATGTGAAAAACTCATGGGCCTTTACGGCGCGGGCCGGAGGGAGAATTGTGAAGGAGGACTCTGTTGCTTTTGTTGAGACCACAAGTAGCCTGACTGTGGAAGTCATGGCAGTAAGTAAAGCAATAACATGGCTCGAGACACAGACATTTCACTAGGGCATGCTTCCTTGCGACTCAATGAGCATGTTCAATTCAATAGGATCGAGATGGGGTGGATCCGAAGAGAGTGGTTGCTGTCTCTGGAGCGGCCTCGGCTGACAAAGATTAGTTTCATCTTCGTGCCAGGGCATGCGGGAGTACAAAGAAATGAGCGGGCTGACAAGCTCGCAGGTAAGGCTAATGTGAAGGGCGGATGCGCCATGGACCAGGCTGATATTCTGAATGCTCTACGAGAAGTAAGACTTTTGCGTGAACCAAGTGATGACTGTGAATCTACAACCATGGTCAGACTGCGAGAACAGCAAATTAAAAGAGGTGTGGCCAAACAAGAACAATACGCAGGAAGCCAAAGAAGATTTATAAACAAACACAGAACTGGTGTCGTTAGCCGCTACACACCGCACGCTATATCCCTATCACATTCACCATCTCCATGCCACATTCACCATTTCCATGTCACATTCACCATCTCCCTGCCACATTCACCATCTCCATGCCACATTCACCATCTCCCTGTCACATTCACCATCTCCCTGTCACACTCACCATCTCCCTGTCACATTCACTGTCTCCCTGTCACATTCACCATCTCCCTGTCACATTCACCATCTCCATGCCACATTAACCATCTCCCTGTCACATTCACCATATCCATCCACATTCACCATCTGCCTGTCAAATTCACCATCTGCCTGTCACATTTACCATCTCCCTGTCACATTCGCCATCTCCCTGTCACATTCACCATCTCCCTGTCACATTCACTGTCTCCCTGTCACATTCACCGTCTCCCTGCTACATTCACCATCTCCCTGCTACATTTACCGTGTTAATTCAATTGTAAGTAAAAATGTAGTTGTTTTCTTCCAGGCTCAGAAAGCAAGAAACAAAACAGGCATTGGGAGAATGAGCAGGAAGTTGATTGCTGACCCACTAACTCAAACAGGCATTGGGAGAATGAGCAGAACGTTGGTTGCTGACCCAGCGGACTCAAACAGCCAATATCTTTACTCCAGCCATCGTTCCAGGTGCTCCAAATTTCATCTTCTCAGTTTGACATTCATCAAAATGAAACAGCCAAGGGAGCTGCTTGACAGTCTCAACAGTTTACAGTACTTGGAAAACTATTGACGCTTGTTGTATATTTCTGCTTGTAAAATGTTTGTTTGTTTTGTAAATTTATCTTGGTATTCTGTGACTGCAGGTGTTTCTGTGGTACAACAGTGGCATGCCTAGCTGGCAATATGGAAGGCTGGATGTTTGATCTCTGGAGCGTGTCTGCTGATTGTTGTCTGACAGTGTTCATGTCGTGTCAATACAAGCAAATAATGACATTGAAGTCAAACAGGTCTCAGGGTTCCAGAATGTAAACAGGATTTTTAAAGCAGATGGAAGACTTGACAGAAACAACAGAGACAAGATGGAATACTTGACACAGATATCGAAACGAGATGTCAGAAGACAAATTGACCAACTATTGTCATTACTCAATTATGAGTACACGAGTCAGGTGGCCAGAGATATATGGTATATTACTACTAACGCTCCACAATCAGTGCCAATCATAGACTCTGGAAATTAACTAAGTCTTAAATTAAAAGCTTGAGAAAAATTTATGGTTTCACTAGAATTGCTGAGAACAATGAGTTATTGCCGAGGATAACAAGCCATTTCCTAGGACAACAACCCTTCCCAAGGACAACAAGCCATGTCCTAGGAAAACAAGCTGTAAGAGTCTTAGTAATCTGTTAGAACAAGACAATTTAAATGTTTTAGCAATCTGTGTAGAACAAGATAATTTAAATGTCCTAGTAATCTGGGTAGAACAAGACAATTTAAATGTCTTAGCAATCCGGGTAGAACAAGTCATTTTAAGAGTCTTAGCAATCTTCAATCTATACACAGAAAGAATTTTTAAACAAGTTGAAATGCCTGGACTCAGCATCAATGGAAGAATCATAAACAATCTTAGATATGCTGACGATACCATGTTACTAGCAGAAAGTGAGCAAGAGTTGCAAGATCTAGTGGAAGAAGTAAACAGGCACAGTGCAGAATGTGGCTTAGATATTAACATCCAAAAAACAAAAACTATGATAATTAGCAGTGAAAAGGAAAGGTCATCAATGAACATCACAGTAAAGGGGCAGATACTAGAACAAGCAACAAGTTTCTCTTATCTTGGACATATAATAACAGATGATGGCAGAAGTGAAATAGAAATAAAAAAGAATAGGAATGGCCAAAAATGTTTTCAACGGCATGAAATCAGTATTAACATCTAGAGAGATTAATAACACATTAAAAATGAGAATTGTCAAATGCTACGTATATTCAACGCTACTTTATGGCTCGGAAGTCTGGACATTGAACAAGCAAATAGAAAGTCGCATAGAAGCCCTGGAGATGTGGATATACAGACGAATAGGTCGTATTTCATGGAAACAAAAACAATCAAATGCAGAGGTCCTAGAAAAACTGGGAATGAAGAGAGAGTTGATGAAAGAAATAAAGAGGAGACAAGTTAAATATTTTGGCCACATTAAAAGACATGATACTATTATAAAAGCCATACTGGAAGGCAAAGTTGAGGGCAAGCGAGCAAGAGGTAGACAACGATACAAGTGGAAGGATAACATCAAGAGATGGACGAACATCAGCCTGACAGAATGCACAGTCAAGGCAAGAGACAGAAAGTGTTGGAGATCCATTGCAGCCAACCTTCATTGTGGAGACGGCACCTGATTGATTGATTGAGCAATCTGTGTAGTACAAGACAATTTAAATGTCTTAGCAATCTGGGCAGAACAAGACAGTGTAGGTGTCTTAGCAATCTAGCTTCAGGAATGTTTCATTCTGTGTCATCAGTTGAGGTGTATCTCTTTGCTAACTACATGCTGTCTGCCGTCAGTTGAGATGTATCTCTTTGTTGACTACACGTTCCATGACGTCAGTTGAGGTGTCTCTCTTGCTGACTAGATGTTCTGTGACGTCAGTTGAGGTGTCTCTCTTTGCTAACTACATGTTCTGTGACGTCAGTTGAGGTGTATCTCTTGCTGAATATGTGTTCGTGACGTCAGTTGAGGTGTCTCTCTTGCTGACTACAAGTTCTGTGATGTCAGTTGAGGTGTACCTCTTAGCTAACTATACGTTGTGTCGTCAGTTGAGATGTCTCTCTTTGCTGACTACACGTTGTGTGTCGTCAGTTGATGTGTATCTCTTGCTGACTACATGTTCCTATTGTCCACTTGCTGTCACGTGACTGGAATAACAACCCCACTGACATCATTCATCAATTGCTCAAACTTGCTGAATCAAACTGTCGAGACTGTTTAGTTTGACCTCACATTTGAGATGAAAAATCAAATCAAAATAACAGTTTATGTTCATGTCACATTTTCATGTTATTTGTACATGTAATATTTTCATGTCATATGTTCACGTGTACTTTCATGTAATCTCATGTTATACGTTCATAAATTATTAGGATAGCTTGACCACATGGCATGGTCAAGACAGGAACAATGAGCTGATCCACGACTCTGGTGATCGAGTGAAATGGCGAGTCATGACTGCCCACGCTTACCGGCATGGCACATGATGGATATCTTAATTACGTATAATATGTTCATGTAATACTTTCATTTATGTTCAATTGATTTGTTCAAGTACTACATTCATGAAAAATGTCCATGTAATACATTTTTTATGTTCATGTTATGTTAAATGTTTATGAAATATTTTCATGCAGTGTGCTCATGTAATAATTTCATGTACATTCCGTGACATTTTATAGTTTTATATAATATTATTGTGTAACATGTTCATTTTATTACATCGCCTTAATGCTAAAAATGTTTATATTACATCTCCCTGATTCTAGCATCTTGTTATTACATCTCCCCGGTGCTAGAATAATGTTATTACATCTACCCCTGATGCTAGAATAATGTTATTACATCTCCCTGATACTAGAATGTTGTTGTTACATCTCCCTGATGTTAGGATGTTGTTATTACATCTTCCTGACATTAGAATATTGTTACATCTCCCTCATGCTAGAATACTGTTATTGTATCTCCCTCATACTAGAATGTTGCTATTACATCTCCCCGATAGTAGAATGTTGTTAAATCTCTATCATCTTCCTGAAATTAGAATCTTGTTAATACATCTTCCTGACATTAGAATAATGTTACATCTCCCTCATGCTAGAATACTGTTATTGTATCTCTCTCATACTAGAATGTTGCTATTACATCCTCCGATAGTAGAATGTTGTTAAATCTCTATGGTGCTAGAATGTTGTTAAATCTCCTGGTGCTTGAATGATGTTAAATCTCCTGGTGCTAGAGTGTTGTTCCTGTGGTGCACACTGCACACACCTGCATGAACATATCCACAGACGGCAGCAGTCAGCTGAAGCATGTTGACATCTACAGAGAGAGTGTGTGTGGGCCCACAAGCTGTGGGTGTGTATATGTGCCCACAAGCTGTGTGTGTGTGCCCACGAGCTGTGTGTGTGTGCCCACAAGCTCTGTGTGTGTCCACGAGCTGTGTGTGAGTGCCCACGAGCTGTGTGTGTGTGTGTGTGTCCACGAGCTGTATGTGTGTGTGTGTGCCCACGCGCTGAGTGTGTCTATGAGCTGTGTGTGTGTGTCCACGAGTTGTGTGTGTGCCCACGAGCTGTGTGTGTGCCCACGAGCTGTGTGTATATGTGTGCCCAGGAGCTGTGTGTGCCCATGAGCTGTGTTTGTGTGCCCACGAGCTGTGTGTGTGTGTGTGTGTGCCCACAAGCTGTGTGTGTGTATGGTCCATGAGTTGTGTGTGCATGTCCACGAGCTCTATGTGCCCATGAGCTGTGTGTGTGTATGTGTGTCCATGAGTTGTGTGTGTTTGTGGGTGCCACGAGCTGTGTGTGTGTGCACATGAGCTGTGTGTGTGTCCATGAGTGTTGGATACAACACTCTGTCAGTGGCTACAACACATTATCTGTGATACAATTTATCGGTGGATAAAACACTCTGTCAGTGGCTACAACACACTATCTGTGATACAACACTTTATCGGTGGCTACAACACTCTGTCAGTGGCTACAACACTCTGTCAGTGGCTACAACACACTATCTGTGGATACAACACTTTATCGGTGGATACAACACTTTATCGGTGGATACAACACTCTGTCTGTGGTTACAACACACTGTCAGTGGCTACAACACTTTGTCAGTGGATACAACACACTATCTGTGGCTACAACACTTTGTCAGTGGATACAACACACTATCTGTGGCTACAACACTCTGTCAATGGCAACACTGTCAGTGGCTACAACTCACTATCGGTGGATACAATACTGTCAGTGACTACTACACTCCTGTGGCCACAACACTCTATTGGTATTACAACTCTATCAGTGGCAACAACACTGTCAGTGGATACAACACTCTATCTATGGTTACAACACTTTATCTATGGTTACAACACGCTGTCAGTGGTTACAACACTCTGTCAGTGGATACAACACTCTGTCAGTGGATTCAGTTATCAGTTGGGGTATCTTCATTGCACTCCGTCGTTCCGGACATGTCCATAGGTGCTCAGATCCTCTCCCCAGCATATGCATCAGCGTCCGGTGGCTAATAGTGCCAGTTCTGTGTTGGTTGACGAGGCGCTTTGTTTTCCCGATGTACCTCTCGCGTCTGGCTGTGCCGACTCCCACTCCCAGGTATTTCATCCTGGACAGCGATGTGGAATCACTGACGTCAAAGTCCTCTGTTCTCGCAATATCTTTAAGGACGTTAATAACATCAGCACGATCCATGGGCTGGCCATCTACAGGGGGTGCAGAGCCAGCCAGTTTGTCAGCTCGTTCATTTCCCTCGACTCCCGCATGTCCCGGGACGAAGATGAAGGTGACTTTACGGACAACAGACTTCCGCAGCGATTCAGTCCACTGTCTACGTACAGATCCAGCTTCGACACTTTATCGGTGGATACAACATTCTATCTGTGGTTACAACACTATCAGTGGCTACAACACTCTGTAAGCCACAATCACATGCAACAACCATCAGCAATGGTCAACTAATCACTCAGTGAAGAGGTGAGACAAACCATCACATGCAAGAAACATCTATAGATGATAAATATTTATTTAAGTAATGTCTAACAAACACAAGAAACAATATAGATGATAAATACAGTGCAGACCTGATAAGGCGAACTCACCAGTGACCCAAGAAACGGTTCTTGTTATCAGAAATTCCTCTTATAAGAGTTCAAGCATGTAGTAATGCATTTACAATGTACAATACAATATTGTTCTTCACAACTGGAATTTGTCACATCCAAGATTGCTTTAAGCGGTTTGCATTGTATTTATTTCAATAATTTCTAATAAACACAAGAAACAGTTATAGATGATAAATATTTATTTTAATAATTTTAAACAAACACAAGAAACATTTACATATGACAAATATTTATTTCAATAATTCCTAACATAAGAAATATTTTAGATGATAAATATTTATTTTATGAGTTTCCAACAGACACATAAACATCCTCCAGGGATGCACAAACTGACATGTTCATCTCATCAATGATGAAATTAGAGCAGAACACAATCAAAATCTGACGTCTTCATCACATCAATGATGACACTCGAGCAGAATATAACCAGAATCCACAAAGTGGAAATAATTAATCACAGGCCACAACATGATACACAATATACCAAAGTTCTCTCACCATTCACAAGTTTTACCTACATTCTCCCATCATTGACCTCTATTCCACTGACCTCCCATCACTGACTTCTATTCCACTGACATTCTCTCATCACTGACCTCTATTCCACTGACATTCTCCCATCATTGACCTCTATTCCACTGACATTCTCCCATCACTGACCTCTATTCCACTGACATTCTCCCATCACTGACCTCTATTCCACTGACATTCTCCCATCATTGACCTCTATTCCACTGACATTCTTCCATCACTGACCTCTATTCCACTGACATTCTCCTATCATTGACCTCTATTCCACTGACATTCTCCCATCACTGACCTCTGCTCCACTGACCTTCTCCCATCACTGACCTCTATTCCACTGACATTCTCCCATCACTGACCTCTGTTGCACTGACCTTCTCCCATCACTGACCTCTGTTGCACTGACATTCTCCCATCACTGACCTCTGTTCCACTGACATTCTCCCATCACTGACCTCTATTCCACCGACATTCTCCCATCACTGACCTCTATTCCACTGACATTCTCTCATGACTGATTTCTATTCCACTGACATTCTCCCATCATTAACTTCTATTCAACTGACATTCTCCCATCACTGACCTCTATAAATCTACTCTCTTGCATGTTGTCTATATTACATATATAAATCTACTCTCCTGTATGCTGTCTATATTACATCTATAAATATACTCTGCTGTGTCAACTATATTACATCTATAAATCCACTCTCCTTATGTCATCTATATTACATCTATAAATATACTCTCATGTGTGTTGTCTATATTACATCTATAAATATACTCTCCTGTATATTGTCTATATAACATCTATAAAAATACTCTCCTCTATGTCATCTATATTACATCTAGAAATCTACTCTATGTGTGTGTTGTGGTCAATATTGCATCTATAAATCTACTCTCTTGTACGTTGTCTATATTACATCCATAAATCTACTCTCTTGTATGTCATGTATATTACATCTACAAGTCTACTCTCCTGTGTATCATCTATATAACATGTTTAAATCTACTCTCCCAAGTATCATCTATAATGCATCTATAAATCTACTCTCCTGCATATTGTCTATATTGCATCTATAAATCTACTCTCCTATATGTCATCTATATAATATCTTTAAATCTACTCTCCCAAGTGTCATATATATTAATGTATAAATATACTCTCACATATGTTGTCTATATTACATCTATAAATCTACTCTCATGTATATTGCTTATATTACATCTATAAATCTACTCACAGTGCCATCTATAATACATCTATAAATCTACTCTATGTGTGTTGTCAATATTACATCTATAAATCTACTCTAATGTGTGTTGTTTATAATACACCTATAAATCTACTCTAACAAGTGGCATCTATATTACATCTATAAATCTACTCACACAAGTGTCATCTATAATATATCTATAAATCTACTCTCACAAGTGTCATCTATATTACATCTATAAAAGTACTCTCCTGTATGTTATCTATATTACAACTATAAATCTACTCTCACAAGTGTCATCTATATTACATCAATAAATCTACTCTCACAAATGTCATCTATATTAAATCTATAAATCTACTCTCACGAGTGTCATCTATATTATATCTATAAATTTACTCACAAGTTTCATCTATATTACATCTATAGATCTACTCTCACAAGTGTTATCTATATTACATCTATAAGTGTACTCTCCTGTACGTTATCTATATTACACCTATAAATCTACTCTCACAAGTGTCATCTATATGTGTCGGTGGAGAAAATATCTTTCACAAACCATCAAAATTTACCTGAGCACATCGACCGGAGTATTTTTTAAATAATTTGGAAGGTCAAAGACCTGGTCTAATAGGCGACCCGGTAAACTGGCGTTAACCTACGATAGGAAATGAAAGTCGGGTTTTCCAGTCAAAGGAGGCCAAAACTAATGTAGGCTTTGTCTAGAACTGTTAAGAAACAAAGGTAGACACAGGATGTGGTAGATATATGGGGACGGACATGCCACATGACTTGAAACAATATGGCGGTGAGCAATGAACCCAGATCAGGACGTGGCGAGAATTATGTATGCCAATTAGCTAAAGCTGATTGGATGGGTCTCAGCGAAACGCAGGGAAGTTAAGACACTCGCATGACTTACAGGGGCAAAGCTACACCCTTTTTGTGAGCATATAGGCAAGTAATTCAGTCAGTCGGGAGAGTTGAGCAGGAGAGAGGAAAGTTGAGCAGCAGGACTCAGGGAACAGTGGGCTTTGAGCCCTTTGGCGGTCCGAAGAAATGAGTTGCAGAACTCCGGAGATGGTGATTAGTCAAAACCCCATGCTGTAAAATACCTGAGGAGACGAGAAGTGTGACTTCAAAGGCGAACAGGTGCACATACCAAAGTTTGTCTGAAGCACAAGGTGAAAAGACATGATTAGCGAATCTGTGGATGATAATTGACCAAGTTAGATATTTAAATATTGAGCACAACCCACTACTGGCAACGCCGATCACATTCTGGTATGAACCTAAGGCCTATCCACGTCAATATGGAAGCACTATACTCGAGTTTCGCCCTCGTTTGAGCTCGTTAGTAGTGCATATCCCTGACCGGATCCGGAAACAGTCCCGGATCACGCGTGTGAAGCGGGTGTGTAACCACGCTGCACACACTGGACACACCAAATTATCACAACAGAACATCACAACGCTACCCATCGTAGGCTGTGCTCAAGATTGCCCAATCGCCGCGACCGACGTCCGTCAATCGATGGGACCCGAATGATCAGGACTTCTCACTGGCAAGGAACACCAGGCCTCCTAAATCCAGCGAGCAATAATCAATTGATTATTACCTGAGCACATCGACCGGAGTATTTTTTAAATAATTTGGAAGGTCAAAGACCTGGTCTAATAGGGGACCCGGTAAACTGGCGTTAACCTACGATAGGCACTATGGATATAGGATATGCACTACTGACGAGCTCAAACGAGGGCGAAACTCGAGTATAGTGCTTCCATATTGACGTGGATAGGCCTTAGGTTCATACCAAAATGTGATCGGCGTTGCCAGTAGTGGGTTGTGCTCAATATTTAAATTTCAAATCCCGAAACAACTACATAATCAATTGATTATTGCTCGCTGGATTTAGGAGGCCTGGTGTTCCTTGCCAGTGAGAAGTCCTGATCGTTCGGGTCCCATCGATTGACGGACGTCGGTCGCGGCGATTGGGCAATCTTGAGCACAGCCTACGATGGGTAGCGTTGTGATGTTCTGTTGTGATAATTTGGTGTGTCCAGTGTGTGCAGCGTGGTTACACACCCGCTTCACAAGCGTGATCTGGGACTGTTTCCGGATCCGGTCAGGGATATGCACTACTGACGAGCTCAAACGAGGGCGAAACTCGAGTATAGTGCTTCCATATTGACGTGGATAGGCCTTAGGTTCATACCAGAATGTGATCGGCGTTGCCAGTAGTGGGTTGTGCTCAATATTTAAATTTCAAATCCCGAAACAACTACATAATCAATTGATTATTGCTCGCTGGATTTAGGAGGCCTGGTGTTCCTTGCCAGTGAGAAGTCCTGATCGTTCGGGTCCCATCGATTGACGGACGTCGGTCGCGGCGATTGGGCAATCTTGAGCACAGCCTACGATGGGTAGCGTTGTGATGTTCTGTTGTGATAATTTGGTGTGTGCAGCGTGGTTACACACCCGCTTCACACACGTGATCTGGGACTGTTTCCGGATCCGGTCAGGGATATGCACTACTGACGAGCTCAAACGAGGGCGAAACTCGAGTATAGTGCTTCCATATTGACGTGGATAGGCCTTAGGTTCATACCAGAATGTGATCGGCGTTGCCAGTAGTGGGTTGTGCTCAATATTTAAATTTCAAATCCCGAAACAACTACATAATCAAGTTAGATATGCCAAAAGGGAGAGGCAACACAGATTTGTGGAGTCATAATAAAGTGGTAGGGGACGCAGAGGTGTTTCCAAGGCACGGTTTTATACTGGCCAAGACCTATTGACGCGTCCTCGCCGAGCATCCTGGGCAACAGGTCCCTTTGGGGTCCTGGCTAAAGTCATTAGGATCATTGATTCCTCCGAAGTCGGAGAGTGTCTGCCTGCACGGCGAGGAACCACCAGTCTGCACACCAATAAGCCAGACATGGGACAACGGATATTCACGCAAACCTCAGGTCCTGTATGACATGACACTGATGTTGGACAACAGGATGTTTTCATCTGGCATACAGGACTTCGCGCTGGAGTTCACAGCCAGCGAACACAACCAAGCAAGCAGCATAAAGTGGTGGGAAAAGGCCACTTGAATTAAGCACTGCTTGCTAAAGGGATTGCTGTCAAATTGCAATCGTTGGCTGGGATTGAACAGGACCACAACTAGCCAAAGAAGAAACAAGTTTGTCGGGATCACCCAGAAGACTGGAAAAGTCAGGTGAGACCCAAGATGAACGATCTATTGTTGATGAACAAGCTACACGTAAGTTGGTGTAAGATCTAGTTGAAATATCTGTGTTAGGTTATAATCAGGTGCAACAGAACCGCTCTAGTTCAGAAATGAATGGCAAACTACTGCATGTAAACTTACCAAGAAATCACAAACAACCGGCAAGCGCCAGGGTTGACTGTGACATCCTGTAAAGAACACATATCTAACTAACTAATTGTGACAGCACTCTAGTTCAGAATGCAATGGCAAACTACTGAGCGTAGTCAGAAGTCACAAACGACCGACAAATATCAGGTTTGGTTGTGACGTCCTGCAGAGGACACACGGCTGATCAACCAACTAAAACAGAGTGCTGTGAGTCGAATTAATTAATTATAGAAGTAGATGGTAGATAAACTAAACATATAAAATAAGCAATCCCTGGGAAGGTTAACTTGGTCAACAAATGCCCGCAGAAGTCGGATGTGTCAGCCTAACGGTGCAAGAACGCAGCTCTGCTGTAGACAAGCACAACGCAATCATGTCTGGAAAAAAACTTGGGATGAACAAAGAAGAAGAAGAAATAAGCAATTAGATATACGGCAATTAACGTGAATTAGACGGGCATAACATGGCAAGGAAATATTGAGGCAGAAGCCACACTGCAAGAATGTAAACACAACATAGCAGATGGGCTTACCCAGAAGTCAGTCACTATGCCTGCCCAGACAATGAGAACAGGTGATAATCGACGACCAGAAACAGGGTCAGCAAGTCCTACAAAGGAAGGAATGCGTGCCTGTTGTTCGTTAAACAGAGGGAAAATGAGGTCGCTGTCTAGTAGTTAGGGCAAAAGATAAGTTAGCCCTACAAGGTAAAGGTGGTGGGTTCGAATCTATACAAAAACCAGGAGGAAAGGCTCTACAGTTTAGTGCTAGACAGCGCATCGGGAAATAAAAGTTACTAGCGAGAGTTAGATATATGTTAATGATCAATTACTACGCGTATAATGTGTTCATTGTGTTGGGGATTTATATTATCAGTGATAGTCATAGATGTTACTGTTTATGTTTTCAGTGGGAGCGACCGCCTCCCTGGGTAAAAGAAATATGTATAAACCTATGGAATTGCTGCTACAGGATAAGTGACGGCTGGTGGAATTCCTTTAGTATTAGCTCTTTTCTTGAGGCAGTTAGTAGGTAATGGTCTCTGAATGAGTAGTAGCTGGTTACGCTCATCCATCAGTCATTTGCAGCATTCCCTTGATATCCAGTCGCATATTATAGTACTTATCTCTCTTTGATGTCGTTTTGCATTATTTTTCTGTAATGTTGATTTGTACACTGTAGTTGATGCACGGATTATCTTATCTGTTATGTTGGAGATTGTCAATCTGTTATTACTCAGAAATAAATATACATTTGAGTTGCCTTTCATTTCGACTTGTCAGCCTGAGGTTGTGTAGGTTGGCCTAGGGCCCTTATACTCTGTACACTCATTTGTAGCTTGACATCATACCATAGAACATTGATGGGGCGGTCGTATAATTAGCGATCGTCCTCACAAGGAAATGAACCTAATCTATCTTATTCCTTCCTCTCTATCATCTCTTTCTCTCCCTCTCTCTTCTTACCTCACCATCCCTTATGATGAAAAATAGGGTGCTGTGAGCAGGGTTCAAGTTGAGAAATGACCCCTAAGGCTCTCCCCTAAGCATATCTTTAAGCTTTATACCTCTTCTTTCTCTCCCTCTCTCTCATATATTACATCTATAAATCTATTCTCATAAGTGTCATGTATATTACATCTACAAGTCTACTCTCACAAGCGTCATCTATATCACATCAATAAATCTACTCCCCAATGTGTCATCTATATTACATCTATCAATCTACTCTCCTGTATGTCACCCAAATTACATCTATAAATCTACTCTACTTGATGTTGTCTATCCATCCATCATGTGCCATGCCGGTAAGCGTGGGCGGTCATGTTCTGCCATCTCACTCGATCAACAGAGTCGTGGATCAGTTCCGTGTTTCTGTCTCGACCATGCCACAAGGCCAAGCCATCCAGATACTTGTTTCTAGGTCTTCCCCTTGGTCTGTTCCCCTCGATCTTACCAGTTGTCACCAAGTTCTCCAAATCATTTCTTCTCATAACATGCCCAAAAAATTGTGACTGTCTACGTCTAATGTCTCTGATCAGTTTACGATCTTCATTTGTTTCTTGAAGGACTTGTTCATTGGTCTTTCTGGCTGTCCATGGTATTCTTTGCATTTTCCTCAGAAACCACATTTCTACAGCCATCAGATGTTTTTCAGCCTGGCTGCTCATTGTCCAAGCTTCACATCCATATAAAAGTACAGGTTCTATGTAGCATCTCAACACTCTTTTTCTCGTTTCAATTGACATCTTTTTATTGGTCAGTATGTTTTTCATCTTGCTAAAGGCTACTTTTGCCATGGCGATCCTTGTTCTAATCTCTTCAAGGCATCTCCCATCAGATGTTATTACTGTTCCGAGATAATTGTACCTATTCACTTGTTGAAGAATATTCCCATTTACTTGTATATTACACTGTGGTATTTCGTTCTTCCTAGTGACGACCATAATCTGTGTCTTTTTACAATTTAATTCTAACCCTTGTTGTTCACTGTGTGCAACAACCGCATCTACTAAATTTTGCAGGTCCTGTTCATTGTCTGCAATCAAGACTGTATCATCTGCATATCTAATGTTATTGATGCATCGTCCCCCAATGTTGATTCCTTCCATATTTTCAATATTTCTGAAAATATTTTCACTGTACAGGGAAAACAGATCTGGAGACATTACACATCCCTGTCTCACACCTCTCTTAATAGGCTGATATTGGCTTACTTCATTATCAACTCTTATGGCAGCTTGTTGTTTCCAATATATGTTTTTTACAAGTCTAAGGTCTTTCCCATCAATTTGTAGATCTTCAAGCATCCTTATCATGTTGACATGTCTCACTTTATCAAAAGCCTTTGTGTAGTCAATAAAGCAAAGGTGTAGATCTTTGTTTACTTCTATAGAACGTTCGATTACGGTTCTCAGTATATACACAGCATTTACTGTACCCTTGCCTACTACAAACCCACATTGTTCTTCTCCTATTTCAGGTTGTATTTTCCTCCTAACTCTTTGCATGATAATTCTTAGCAAAATCTTCGTGATGTGACTCATTATACTAATTGTTCGATGTTGATCACATTCCAAGGCTCCTGATTTCTTTGGGATTGCAATAAATACAGAATTACATAACTCATGAGGTATATTTCCAGTATCATATATTGTATTAAGCAGACTGGTAACTTTATCTATTCCATATTCTTCTAAAGCATTAATCATTTCTGTTGTGACGCTGTCTGGACCGGGGGTCTTGCCAGATTTCATATGATTAAGAGCATTCTGAACCTCCGTCTTCAAAATTGCTGGCCCTTCATTGTTATTTTGAACAATATATTGTTCGTCTCTGTTATCGTCATAAAGGTTTTTCACGTAATCTGACCATACATGTAAAATCTGATCTTTTTCTATTACGACTCTTCCATCTTTTGTCTTTAGGCAGCCTGCTGATGTACGTGTTCTTTGATTAGTAATCTCCTGAATTCTTTTGTGCATTAGTTTCGCATTTTTACTGTTGTGTTGTTTTTCAATTTCTCTGCAATTTTTCTCAAGCCATGTTTCTTTAGCCTCCTTACATAAGGTTCTGACTTTTCTGTGAATTTCTTCATATTTGGCAGGATTATTTTTGTTCTGTCTTCTTGTTTCCATTAGTTGTAAAATTTCTTCAGTCATCCATGTCTTACGGCCCACTTTCTTTACTTTTGGAATAGTTTTTTCTGCTGCACAACTGATTGAATTCTTCAGCATTTCCCATTGATCATCTACATCTTGAAATAGGATCTCTAGATCAGACAATAAATCAAATTTGTTCTTTACTTCTATGTTAAAATTATCTTGTATTTCTTTGTCAGTTTTCAATTTGCACAAGTCATATTTAGGGTTTCCTGCTGTATACTTGACTTTCTTTAACTTTACCCTCAATGTGCCAATAATTAATCTGTGATCACTGTAACAGTCTGCATTTGGAACTGTTTTTACAACTGTTAATGCATTTCGAAACCTTTTGCTTATCAGGATGTAATCTATCTGGTTTTTAATCCTGCTGTCTGGACTCCTCCATGTCCATAATCTTCTAGGATGTTGTTTAAACCAGGTGTTTCCTACAACCATTTCTTGTTCTTTTGCCCATTCTACAAGTCTGTAACCTCTTTCATTTCTCTCTCCCAAACCATGGTTGCCTACACTGCATCCATCGCTTTGCTTTCCTATTTTTGCGTTGAAATCACCCATTATGATATTTATTTCTGATTTTTTACAGTTCTTCAAAGCAGACTCCATGTCATTATAAAATTTCTCTATACTTTCTTCACTGCTTTCACTTGTTGGGGCATATACTTGAATTACATTTATTTTAAAAGGTCTTCCGTTTAATTTTACTAATAGAACTCTGTCTGACACAGCCCAATATCCTTTGACAGAATTTGATGTTTGCTTATCTAATATAATGGCTACACCTCTTTGCTGTTCTTCTCCCCCCGAGTAAATAATCTTACAATCCTCTCCTGTCCTTATCCCTGCTCCTCTCCATCTCGTTTCCGATATTCCTAATATGTTAATCTTCTCTCTCTCCCTTTCTTTTTTGATGTCCTCCAACTTTCCATCTGCATTCATTGTTCTAACATTCCAAGTTCCTACTTTCAATGATATTAATCTTTTGCACCTAGTAGCCTGTTGACGGTCTGGAGTCACCTGGTGCGCATGACTATCCCTACCGGGCGAGGCTGCTCCTATGGAGCACCCATTTACGCCGTTTCTCTGATTATCGATAAGTGAACACAACATGATTTTCTTGGCATGTGTAAAGAAGGTAGTTTGCCATTGCTTTCCTTCCCAGCAGTGACCATACTGGTCAGTGACCGTAGCCATTGTCTCCTCAAAAAAGGAGATCCTCTGCCTACCGTCGTGAAGGTGGAGACCATAACCTACAACTATCTGTCGGCTGCTCTCCATCTTCATCCACCACCTGCACCCATGGCTTCACGTAACCCTGATCGGGGGGCTAAACGGGTACTCCACCTTGCCCAAGGGTGTCCCGTAGGCTAGCGGAGGGAAGGAGGCGCCTTACTTCTCCTTTGATAGGGGATACCCCTAACCCGCTACCCATTGATGTTGTCTATATTACATCTATAAATCTACTCTCCCAAGTGTCATCTATATTACATCTATAAATCTAGTCCCCCTGTATGTCATCTATATTACATCTATCCCCCATGTATGTCATCTATATTACATCTATAAATCTACTCTCCTGTATGTTGTCTGTATTACATCTATAAATCTACTCTCCCAAGTGTCATCTATATTACATCTATAAATCTACTCTACTTGATGTTGTCTATATTACATCTATAAATCTACTCTCCAAGTGTCATCTATATTACATTTATAAATCTAGTCCCCCTGTATGTCATCTATATTACATCTATACATCTGGTCCCCCTATATGTCATCTATATTACATCTACTCTCCCGTATGTTTTCTCATGTGTTTATTAAGCTACTGTCCCGTATGTTTTCTCATGTGTTTATTAAGCTACTCTCCCGTATGATTTCTCATGTGTTTATTAAGCTACTCTCCTGTATGTTTTCTCATGTGTTTATTAAGCCCTCTTCTGCGAGTGAATGTCATGCTGCACACGTCACACCTGAACGGTTTCTCTGCACTGTGTGTCCGTGAATGTATGGACAGGGTACTTCTGTGGCTGAACTGTGCAGCACAGACGGCACACTTGAACAGCTGGTCTCCGGCGTGAATTCGGAGATGCCTAGACAGAGCTTTTGTCTCTACAAACTTCTTGCAGCAAGTGTCACACTGGTACAGTTTGTCTCTCGTATGGGTTCTTGCGTGTTCAGTTAGCCCACTGCTGTTCATAAACTCCTGGCCACACACGTGGCAGCTGTGTAGTCTCTGGTTGCCGTGGCTTCGCTGATGCCTATGTAAACTAACCTGGTGGTTGAATGCCAGGCCGCAAGTATCACATGTGAACGGCTTGTCCCCGGTGTGAACCGCCTGATGTCTCAGAAGACTACTGGTGTTGAAAAACTGTAGCAGACAAACTGCACACTGATAGGTGCCGTCTTCGTGCTTCTTCTGGTGTAGTGACAAACTGCTGCTCTGAGAGAACGTCACCAAGCAAATATCACATTTGTAAGGATTGTCGTCATTGTGGATTTTCTGGTGCGCCAAGAGGCCATTGCTCTGGGTGAATGCCAGCCCACAGATGGAGCATCCGTAGGGCTTCTCCCCGGTGTGAACACGCTGATGTCTGGTCAGGCCGCTGGTCTGGTTGAAGCCCACCCCACAGATGTCACACCTGTAGGGCTTCTCTCCTGTGTGTATCATCTTGTGCCTGGTCAGGCTGTAACTGTGGTTGAACTTGACCCCACAGTACTGACACTTGTAGGGCTTCTCTCCCGTGTGGATCCGCTGGTGCCTGGTCAGGTTGCCATTGTGGTTAAACAGAGTGCCACAGATGTCACATTTGTAGGGTTTCTCTCTGGCGTGTGACCACAGATGTCGCTCTAGATGACACTGTCTGGAGAAAGTCAGGCAGCACTTGTCACAAGTATAAGTTCTCTCCTGGTCCAACTCTCCATCATGGCTATTGCTGTCTGTGCAGACATCATCATCAGCCTGCCGTGGCGACCCCTCGTGGGCATGTCTGTCGCCGGTAGACAATGATGAATGGAATTCTCTGCCCAGATTTTCCTCTATATGGACATGAAAATATTTCTGCAACAGGGAAATATCACTTTCATTGTCAGTTTCTGTAACTCCCGAATTTGGTACATGCTCTATGGTACCTGCATGATATATACAAACATATGTGACATGTAGCACTCAATAATATACAGACATTTGTGACATACAGCACTCAATAATATAAAGACATTTGTGACATACAGCACTCAATAATATACAGACATTTGTGACATATAGCACTCAATAATATACAGACATTTGTGACATATAGCACTCAATAATATACAGACATTTGTGACACATAGCACTCAATAATATACAGACATTTGTGACATATAGCACTCAATAATATACAGACATTTGTGACACATAGCACTCAATAATATACAGACATTTGTGACATATAGCACTCAATAATATACAGACATTTGTGACATATAGCACTCAATAATATACAGACATTTGTGACATACAGCACTCAATAGTATACAGACATTTTTGACATATAGCACTCAATAATATACAGACATTTGTGACATACAGCACTCAATAATATACAGACATTTGTGACATACAGCACTCAATAATATACAGACATTTGTGACATATAGCACTCAATAATATACAGACATTTGTGACATATAGCACTCAATAGTATACATACATTTGTGACATATAGCACTCAATAGTATACAGACATTTGTGACATATAGCACTCAATAATATACAGACATTTGTGACATATAGCACTCAATAGTATACAGACATTTTTGACATATAGCACTCAATAATATACAGACATTTGTGACATACAGCACTCAATAATATACAGACATTAGTGACATACAGCACTCAATAATATACAGACATTTGTGACATATAGCACTCAATAGTATACAGAAATTTGTGACATATAGCACTCAATAATATACAGACATTTGTGACATACAGCACTCAATCATATACAGACATTTGTGACATACAGCACTCAATAATATACAGACATTTGTGACACACAGCACTCATAATATACAGACATTTGTGACACACAGCACTCAATAATATACAGACATTTGTGACATGTAGCACTCAATAATATACAAACATTTGTGACATATATCACTCAATAATATACAAACATTTGTGACATATATCACTCAATAATATACAAACATTTGTGACATGTAGCACTGAATAATATACAAACATTTGTGACATGTAGCACTCAATAATATACAAACATTTGTGACATGTAGCACTCAATAGTATACAAACATTTGTGACATGTAGCACTCAATAATATACAAACATCTGTGACATATAGCACTCAATAATATACAAACATTTCTGACATGTAGCACTCAATAATATACAAACATTTGTGACATGTAGCACTCAATAATATACAAACATTGGTGACATGTAGCACACAACAATCTACAAACATTGGTGACATATAGCACACAATAATACACAAACATGTGTGACATATAGCACTCAATAATACACAAACATGTGTGACAGATAGCACACAATAATCTACAAACATCAATGACCTGTAGCACTCAACAATATAAAACATTTGTGATGAGCGCTTAACAATATACAAGCATTAGTGACATGTAGCACTCAACAATTTACAACCATCAGTCATCAATGTTTTTGTATATTGTCGAGTGCTATATGTCATCAATGTTTTTGTATATTGTTGAGTGCTACATGTCATCAATGTTTTTGTATATTGTTGAGTGCTACATGTCATCAATGTTTTTGTATATTGTTGAGTGCTACATGTCATCAATGTTTGTATATTGTTGAGTGCTACATGTCATCACTATTTGTACATTGTTGAGCGCTACTTGTCATCAATGTTTGTATATTATTGAGTGCTATATGTCACAAATGTTTGTAGATTGTTGAGTGCTACATGTCATTAATGTTTGTATAGTTTTGAATGCTACATGTCTCTGATGTTTTGTGTATTGTTGTCTATAACACAAACAAAAGGACATCAGTCACACAAACCACAGGACATCAGTAACACAAATTACAGGACATCAGTCACACAAACAACAGGACATCAGTCACACAAACCACAGGACATCAGTCACACAAACCACAGTACATCAGTCACACAAACCACAGTACATCAGTCACACAAACCACAGTACATCAGTCACACAAACCACAGTACATCAGTCACACAAACCACAGGACATCAGTCACACACACCACAGTACATCAGTCACACAAACCACAGGACACCAGTCACAAAAACAACAGGACATCAGTCACACAAACCACAGTACATCAGTCACACCAGCCACAGGACATCAGTCACACAAACCACAGGACACCAGTCACACAAACAACAGGACACCAGTCACACAAACCACAGGACACCAGTCACACCAGCCACAGGACATAAGTCACACAAACCACAGCACACCAGCCACAGGACATCAGTCACACAAACCACAGGACATTAGTCACACAAACCACAGGACATCAGTCACACAAACCACAGGACACCAGTCACACCAGCCACAGTACACCAGTCACACAAACCACAGTACACCAGTCACATCAGCCACAGGACATCAGTCACATCAGCCACAGAACACCAGTCACACCAGCCACAGGACATCAGTCACACCAGCCACAGGACATCAGTCACACAAACCACAGTACACCAGTCACACAAACCACAGAACACCAGTCACATCAGCCACAGGACATCAGTCACACAAACCACAGGACACCAGTCACACCAGCCACAGTACATCATTCACACAAACCACAGGACATCAGTCACACAAACCACATAACACCAGTCACATCAGCCACAGGACATCAGTCACACAAACCACAGAACACCAGTCACACCAGCCACAGGACATCAGTCACACAAACCACAGTACACCAGTCACACCAGCCACAGTACACCAGTCACACCAGCCACAGGAGATCAGTCACACCAGCCACAGGACATAAGTCACACAACCACAGGACACCAGTCACACCAGCCACAGGACATCAGTCACACAAACCACAGGACACCAGTCACACCAGCCACAGGACACCAGTCACACCAGCCACAGGACACCAGTCACACCAGCCACAGGAGATCAGTCACACCAGCCACAGGACATCAGTCACACAAA
Organism: Cepaea hortensis; assembly: GCA_963921405.1. NCBI lineage: Eukaryota > Metazoa > Mollusca > Gastropoda > Stylommatophora > Helicidae > Cepaea > Cepaea hortensis. The sequence goes on along the minus strand of OY992879.1, from coordinate 164,575,648 downwards.
CCACAGGACACCAGTCACACAAACAACAGGACACCAGTCACACAAACTACAGGACACCAGTCACACCAGCCACAGGACATAAGTCACACAAACCACAGCACACCAGCCACAGGACATCAGTCACACAAACCATAGGACACCAGTCACACCAGCCACAGTACACCAGTCACACAAACCACAGTACACCAGTCACATCAGCCACAGAACATCAGTCACATCAGCCACAGAACACCAGTCACACCAGCCACAGGACATCAGTCACACCAGCCACAGGACATCAGTCACACAAACCACAGTACACCAGTCACACAAACCACAGAACACCAGTCACATCAGCCACAGGACATCAGTCACACAAACCACAGGACACCAGTCACACCAGCCACAGTACATCATTCACACAAACCACAGGACATCAGTCACACATACCACATAACACCAGTCACATCAGCCACAGGACATCAGTCACACAAACCACAGAACACCAGTCACACCAGCCACAGGACATCAGTCACACAAACCACAGTACACCAGTCACACCAGCCACAGTACACCAGTCACACCAGCCACTGGAGATCAGTCACACCAGCCACAGGACATAAGTCACACAACCACAGGACACCAGTCACACCAGCCACAGGACATCAGTCACACAAACCACAGGACACCAGTCACACCAGCCACAGGACACCAGTCACACCAGCCACAGGACACCAGTCACACCAGCCACAGGAGATCAGTCACACCAGCCACAGGACATAAGTCACACAAACCACAGGACACCAGTCACACCAGCCACAGGACACCAGTCACACCAGCCACAGGAGATCAGTCACACCAGCCACAGGACACCAGTCACACCAGCCACAGGAAATCAGTCACACCAGCCACAGTACACCAGTCACACCAGCCACAGGAGATCAGTCACACCAGCCACAGGACACCAGTCACACCAGCCACAGGACATCAGTCACACCAGCCACAAGACATAGTCACACCAGCCACAGGACACCAGTCACACAAACCACAGGACACCAGTCACACCAGCCACAGGACATCAGTCACACAAACCACAGCACATCAGTCACACAAACCACAGGACACCAGTCACACAAACCACAGGATATCAGTCACACAAACCACAGGATATCAGTCACACAAACCACAGGATATCAGTCACACAAACCACAGAACACCAGTCACACAAACCACAGAACACCAGTCACACCAGTCACAGCCTGCGTCCAGTCAATCAACAACTAACCAACTGCCCAGCCAGTATCCTGACCTGGCCTGTCCGTGTCCTTGACCTGTCTCTCCACGCCTGACACAGCAACATCCAGAAAATGTACCTGTAGAAGACATGAGCGTATACTCCCACAATATCTTCATAACATGCATCTTTATGTTACACACATATACTCCCACAATATTATCATAACATGCATCTTTATGTTACACACATGTACTCCCGCAATATCCTCATAACATGCATCTTTATGTTACACACATGTACCCCCACAATATCCTCATAACATGCATCTTTATGTTACACACATGTACCCCCACAATATCCTCATAACATGCATCTTTATGTTACACACATGTACCCCCACAATATCCTCATAACATACATCTTTATGTTACACACATGTACCCCCACAATATCCTCATAACATGCATCTTTATGTTACACACATGTACCCCCACAATATCCTCATAACATGCATCTTTATGTTACACACATGTACCCCCACAATATCCTCATAACATGCATCTTTATGTTACACACATGTACCCCCACAATATCTTTATAACATGCATCTTTATGTTACATACATTTACTCCACAATATCTTCATAACATGCATCTTTATGTTACCACATGTACTCCCACAATATCCTCATAACATGCATCTTTATGTTACACACATGTACCACCACAATATCCTCATAACATGCATCTTTATGTTACACACATGTACCCCCACAATATCCTCATAACATGCATCTTTATGTTACACACATGTACCCCCACAATATCCTCATAACATGAATCTTTATGTTACACGCATGTACCCCCACAATATCCTCATAACATGCATCTTTATCTTAAATACAACTGATGATTATATGCCATATGTAAGCCACTCATGGCCGTGTATTTTAGATGTCACTCACACATGGCTGTGTACTGTAGATGTCACTCACACATGGCTGTGTACTTTAGATGTCACTCTCACATGGCTGTGTAGTTTAGATGTCACTCACACATGGCTGTGTATTTTAGATGTCACTCACACATAGCTATGTACTGTAGATGTCACTCACACATGGCTGTGTACTGTAGATGTCACTCACACATATGCTGTGTACTGTAGATGTTGCTCACACATAGCTGTGTATTTTAGATGTTACTCACACATGGCTGTGTACTGTAGATGTCACTCACACATGGCTGTGTACTATAGATGTCACTCACACATGGCTATGTACTGTAGATGTCACTCACACATGGCTGTGTACTGTAGATGTCACTCTCACATGGCTGTGTACTTTAGATGTCACTCTCACATGGCTATGTACTTTAGATGACATGCCACTCACACATGGCTGTGTACTGTAGATGTCACTCTCACATGGCTGTGTACTTTAGATGTCACTCTCACATGGCTGTGTACTTTAGATGTCACTCTCACATGGCTGTGTACTTTAGATGACATGTCACTCACACATGACTGTGTCCAGTAGATGTCACCTGCACATGGCTGTGTACTGTAGATGTCATGTCATCCACACATGGTTGAGCACTGTAGATGTCATGTTCATTCACACATGGCTGTGTACTTTAGATGTCACTCACACATACTGTGTACTGTAGATGTCATGTCATTCACACATGCTGTGTACTGTAGATGTCATGTCATTCACACATGGCTGTGTACTGTAGATGTCATGTCATTCACACATGGCTGTGTACTTTAGATGCCACTCACACATGGCTGTGTACTTTAGATGTCATTCACACATGGCTGTGTACTGTAGATGACACGTCACTCACACATGGCTGTATACTGTAGATGTTATTATGTCACTCACACATGGCTGTGTACTATAGATGTCACTCACACATGGCTATGTATGTTAGATGTCATTCACACATGGCTGTGTACTATAGATGTCACTCACACATGGCTATGTATGTTAGATGTCACTCACACATGGCTGTGTACTTTAGATGTCATTCACACATGGCTGTGTACTGTAGATGTTATTATGTCACTCACACATGGATGTGTACTATAGATGTCACTCACACATGGCTATGTATGTTAGATGTCACTCACACATGGCTGTGTACTTTAGATGCCACTCACACATAGCTGTGTACTGTAGATGTCATGTCACTCACACATGACTGTATACTGTAGATGTTATTATGTCACTCACACATGGATGTGTATTTTAGATGTCACTCAAACATGGCTATGTACTGTACATGTTGTGTTATACATGGCTATATACTGTAGATGTCATTATGTCACCAACACATGGCTGAATACTGTAGATGTCATGTCACTCACACATGGCTGGGTACTGCAGATTCATTATGTCACTCACACATGGCTGTGTACTGTAGATGTCACTCACACATGGCTGTATACTGTAGATGTCACTCACACATGGCTGTGTACTGTAAATGTCACTCACACATGGCTGTGTACTGTAGATGTCACTCACACATAGCTGTGTACTGTAGATGTCACTCACACATGGCTGTGTACTGTAGATGTCATTATGTCACTCACACATGGCTGTGTATTGTAGATGTCATTATGTCATTCACACATGGCTGTGTATTGTAGATGTCATTATGTCAATCACACATGGCTCAGCACTATAGATGGAAAACTGCGTCCTTCTCCTTAACACCTGATGTCCTACTCTCTCAACATGAGGGTATCCACCCCCATGACACTTGGATGTCCCATACTTCTCAACACCTGGACACTCCACTCATCTCAACACCTGAATGTTCCACTCATCTCAACACCTTGGAGACCCATTCATCTCAACATGTGGCTATCCTGCTCTCACAACACTTGGATGTCCCACTCATCTCAACACAGTGATGACCAACTTATCTCAACACGTTGATGGCCCACTCATCTCAACACTCTGATGGCCCATGCATCTCAACATCTGGCTATTCCCACCTCCACAAGTCTTAGATGCCCCACTCATCTCAACACTTGGATGACCCATTAATCTCAACATCCAGATGACCCACTCATCTCAACACCTGAATGTTCCGCTTATCACAACATCTTGGTGACCCATTCATCTCAACATATGGCTATAGAGAAGAAGGGCAGAATGTCAGACGGGCCTGCATGCCCAATTCTTAACCCTTTGAAAATAAAGATTTTCCTTCATTTGTCCGCTATACCCACCTCCGCAACTCTTAGATGTCCCACTCATCTGGGTGACCCATTAATCTTGATGCCCAAATGACCCACTCATCTCAACACCTGAATGTTCCACTCATCTCAACACCTGGGTGACCCACTCATCTCAGCACCTGAATGGTCCACTCATCTCAACACCTGGGTGACCCACTCATCTCAACACCTGAATGTTCCACTCATCTCAACACCTGGGTGACCCACTCATCTCAACACCTGGGTGACCCACTCATCTCAACACCTGGGTGACCAACTCATATCAACACCTGGGTGACCCACTCATCTCAACACCTGAATGTTCCACTCATCTCAACACCTGGGTGACCCACTCATCTCAGCACCTGAATGTTCCACTCATCTCAACACCTGGGTGACCCACTCATCTCAACACCTGAATGTTCCACTCATCTCAACATGTGGCTATGCCCAGCCTCTACTCTCAGATGTCCCACTCATCTCAACACCTGATGTCCCACTCCCTCAACACGTGGCTATGCCGGGCCTACAACATCTGGGACTCCATGGAAAGGTGTGACTGTCAATGTTCCTGTTGTGACTGTCTGTCAATGTTCCTGTTGCGACTGTCTGTCAATGTTCCTGTTGCGACTGTCTGTCAATGTTCCTGTTGTGACTGTCAATGTTCCTGTTGCGACTGTCTGTCAATGTTCCTGTTGCGACTGTCTGTCAATGTTCCTGTTGTGACTGTCTGTCAATGTTCCTGTTGTGACTGTCTGTCAATGTTCCTGTTGTGACTGTCTGTCAATGTTCCTGTTGCAACTGTCTGTCAATGTTCCTGTTGTGACTGTCTTGTCAATGTTCCTGTTGTGACTATCAATGTTCCTGTTGTGACTGTCTGCCAATGTTCCTGTTGTGACTGTCTGCCTGTTATCTAGAGTCTTCTCTTGTATCTCTTCAGCTGCCTGATCTTCTGTCAGTGCTAATCAGTACTGATTTATTTTGTTAATGTGATGGTCTCTGAGATGCTGCTATATGTCATACCTCCTGCAGCACAGAGACCACGGAGACGTGACACAGACAAGGCTGACCTGTCTGTGAGGTGCTGTTATATGTCATACCTCCTGCAGCACAGAGACCACGGAGATGTGACACAGACAAGGCTGTCCTGTCTGTGAGGTGCTGTTATATGTCATACTTGCTGCAGCACAGAGACCACAGAGACATGACACAGACAAGGCTGTCCTGTCTGTGAGGTGCTGCTATATGTCATACTTGCTGCAGCACAGAGACATGACACAGACAAGGCTGTCCTGTCTGTGAGGTGCTGTTATATGTCATACCTCCTGCAGCACAGAGACCACGGAGACGTGACACAGACAAGGCTGTCCTGTCTGTGAGGTGCTGCTATATGTCATACCTCCTGCAGCACAGAGACCACGGAGACGTGACACAGACAAGGCTGTCCTGTCTGTGAGGTGCTGCTATTTGTCATACCTCCTGCAGCACAGAGACCACGGAGACGTGACACAGACAAGGCTGACCTGTCTGTGAGGTGCTGTTATATGTCATACCTCCTGCAGCACAGAGACCACGGAGATGTGACACAGACAAGGCTGTCCTGTCTGTGAGGTGCTGTTATATGTCATACTTGCTGCAGCACAGAGACCACAGAGACATGACACAGACAAGGCTGTCCTGTCTGTGAGGTGCTGCTATATGTCATACTTGCTGCAGCACAGAGACATGACACAGACAAGGCTGTCCTGTCTGTGAGGTGCTGTTATATGTCATACCTCCTGCAGCACAGAGACCACGGAGACGTGACACAGACAAGGCTGTCCTGTCTGTGAGGTGCTGCTATATGTCATACCTCCTGCAGCACAGAGACGTGACACAGACAAGGCTGTCCTGTCTGTGAGGTGCTGTTATATGTCATACCTCCTGCAGCACAGAGACCACAGAGACATGACACAGACAAGGCTGTCCTGTCTGTGAGGTGCTGTTATATGTCATACCTCCTGCAGCACAGAGACCACAGAGACGTGACACAGACAAGGCTGTCCTGTCTGTGAGGTGCTGCTATATGTCATACCTCCTGCAGCACAGAGACATGACACAGACAAGGCTGTCCTGTCTGTGAGGTGCTGTTATATGTCATACCTCCTGCAGCACAGAGACCACAGAGACATGACACAGACAAGGCTGTCCTGTCTGTGAGGTGCTGCTATATGTCATACCTCCTGCAGCACAGAGACCACAGAGACATGACACAGACAAGGCTGTCCTGTCTGTGAGGTGCTGCTATATGTCATACCTCCTGCAGCACAGAGACCACAGAGACGTGACACAGACAAGGCTGTCCTGTCTGTGAGGTGCTGCTATATGTCATACCTCCTGCAGCACAGAGACCACAGAGACGTGACACAGACAAGGCTGTCCTGTCTGTGAGGTGCTGTTATATGTCATACCTCCTGCAGCACAGAGACCACGGAGACGTGACACAGACAAGGCTGTCCTGTCTGTGAGGTGCTGTTATATGTCATACTTGCTGCAGCACAGAGACCACAGAGACATGACACAGACAAGGCTGTCCTGTCTGTGAGGTGCTGCTATATGTCATACCTCCTGCAGCACAGAGACCACAGAGACGTGACACATACAAGGCTGTCCTGTCTCTGAGGTGCTGCTATATGTCATACCTCCTGCAGCACAGAGACCACAGAGACGTGACACAGACAAGGCTGTCCTGTCTGTGAGGTGCTGCTATATGTCATACTTGCTGCAGCACAGAGACCACGGAGACGTGACACAGACAAGGCTGTCCTGTCTGTGAGGTGCTGTTATATGTCATACCTCCTGCAGCACAGAGACCACAGAGACGTGACACAGACAAGGCTGTCCTGTCTGTGAGGTGCTGCTATATGTCATACCTCCTGCAGCACAGAGACATGACACAGACAAGGCTGTCCTGTCTGTGAGGTGCTGTTATATGTCATACCTCCTGCAGCACAGAGACCACAGAGACGTGACACAGACAAGGCTGTCCTGTCTGTGAGGTGCTGTTATATGTCATACCTCCTGCAGCACAGAGACCACAGAGACATGACACAGACAAGGCTGTCCTGTCTGTGAGGTGCTGTTATATGTCATACCTCCTGCAGCACAGAGACCACAGAGACATGACACAGACAACGCTGTCCTGTCTGTGAGGTGCTGTTATATGTCATACCTCCTGCAGCACAGAGACCACGGAGACGTGACACAGACAAGGCTGTCCTGTCTGTGAGGTGCTGCTATATGTCATACCTCCTGCAGCACAGAGACCACAGAGACGTGACACAGACAAGGCTGTCCTGTCTGTGAGGTGCTGCTATATGTCATACCTCCTGCAGCACAGAGACCACAGAGACGTGACACAGACAAGGCTGTCCTGTCTGTGAGGTGCTGTTATATGTCATACTTGATGCAGCACAGAGACCACGGAGACGTGACACAGACATGGCTGACCTGCAAGAAGCTGTCCACATCCTGCGAGGTATCATCCTGCAGTTCCGGCTTGATGACATCAGAACTAAATATGGCCACAGAGGTGGCCATTCTGCCAGCGGCAGTTGTTGCTACATCACGTGAAGATGTGTTCACAGAACATCTGGCTACAACATCTCTGCTGTTACCTTGCTCTGACATCTATTAAGGGAAAACACAATAAACATGAAAAGATAAAACACATGAAAACACAACATACAAGGCAACACAACATACAAGAAAACACAACAAACAAGACAACACAACATACAAGACAACATAAAAAACAAGAAAACACAACATTCAAGACAACACAGAAAACACAAGATTCAAGACAACAACAAAAAACACAACAAACAAGACAACACAACAAACAAGAAAACACAACATACAAGACAACACAACATACAAGACAACACAACATACAAGACAACACAACAAACAAGACAACACAACAAACAAGACAACAATGTTGTTGTTTGTCCATCAAGAATGATGATGACCATTCATTTCATCCAGTGGGGTTGAAGGTGTGGAGCCGTGGGTTCTAAGATGGCTGATAAGGCCTATTTTGGCTCGAAATGTTCTTTGACAATGTGGGCAAAGAATGCTTGACGTCTCTGGAGGAGGATTTCCTGCAGTGGTTTTTCTGTCCTGCCTTTTCTTCACAGCTCTTGCAGTCCTGGTTGCCTCACATATGACTGCACCTTTGCGCAATGATGCACGCCACGAATTTCGGTCTCTGGCTGCAGCCTCCCAGGTGTCATGATGAATTCCAAAAGCATTCAGTGAAATTTTCAGAGTGTCTTTAAAACGTTTCCTCTGGCCACCTTGGGAGCGTTTACCACAACGCAGTTCGCTGTAGAAAATTCGTTTAGGGAGCCTGTGGTCTGGCATGCGGGTCAAGTGACCAGCCCAGCGAATCTGATTCTTCATCAGTAGAGTGTGGATACTGGGCATGGATGCTCTTTCTAGGACTTCAGTGTCTGGAATCTTGTCTTGCCATTTAATCTTCAGTAGCTTCCTTAGGCAGACTGTGTGGAAGTGGTTTAATTTCCTAGCGTGTCGCTGATAAACAGTCCAGGTTTCACAAGCATATAGCAGTGTGGATAATACAACTGCTTTGTAGACTTTTAGCCTTGTTTGCAGGCTTATTCCAGTTCTGTCCCATACATTCTTGTACAGTCTGCCAAAGGCTGCACTGGCCTTGGAGATTCTTGCATTCACTTCGTCATCGATTGTGGCAGCTTGTGACACAGTGCTGCCAAGATAGGTGAATTTGTCCACAACACTTAGTCTATGATCATTCACTTTGATATTCGGCATAGTGTGATTATTCCCTGGAGCTGGCTGGTACATAACTACAGTCTTCTCCAAGTTGATATTGAGCCCAAATTTGGCACAGGCATGTGAGAAAGCTGAAACATTATGTTGCATGTCCGCCTCTGAGTTGGCGTATAGAGCGCAATCATCAGCAAACAGGAGCTCTCTGACGGTGTCGCTGTCAATTTTGGTTTTAGCTTTCAGCCTTCTGAGATTGAATAACTTTCCATCCATACGGTAGTTGATGTCTATTCCAATGTCGTCGTTCTCGAAGGCATTCATCAGCATGGCTGAAAACATGAGGCTGAACAGTGTTGGTGCCAGGACACATCCTTGCTTCACTCCATTGGTGACAGGAAAGGGTTCAGACAGTTCACCATTTTCCTGTACTCTTGCCTGCATGCCGTCATGAAATAGCCGCACTATTTGGACAAACTTTCGTGGACAGCCATATTTTGCCATAATCTTCCACAATCCATCTCTGCTGACTGTATCAAAAGCCTTGGTAAGGTCAATGAAAGTGGAGAACATTTCGCAGTTCTGTTCCTGACATTTCTCTTGCAGCTGCCTTGCAGCGAAAATCATGTCAACAGTTCCACGTTCTTTTCTGAAGCCACATTGACTCTCAGGAAGAAGACCTTGATCGAGATGGGCTGTGAGGCGATTGAGAAGAATTCTGGCGAGTATCTTCCCTGCAATTGAAAGCAAGGAGATGCCTCGGTGGTTGTCACAGGATTGGCGGTTTCCTTTGCGTTTGTAAAGGTGTACTATTGACGCATCCTTAAAATCTTGTGGCATGGTCTCGTTCATCCATATGTTTGTGAAGACTTGGTGAAGCTGCTCTGTTAGGACCGGCCCACCTGCCTTGTATATCTCTGCTGGGATGGAGTCAGGACCAGGTGCCTTGCCGCTGGAGAGTTGCTGGATGGCTTTGTTTATTTCCACTATGGTTGGCAGGTCACCAAGTGTCTCATTGGTGGGAACTTGAGGAAGGCATTTGATGGTGTCATCATCGAAGAAGGAAGTTGCATTTAAGATTTTGCTGAAATGCTCTGCCCAGCGTTGGAGGATTTCTTTCTTATCGGTGACCAATGTTCCCCCATCTGCACTGAGGAGGGGAACTATGCCTGGTGATGAAGGACCATAGACCGCTTTCAGTGAGTCGTAGAAGTTTTTCATATCATGTCTGTCAGCAAAGCCCTGAATTTCATCAGCTTTGCTGCTCAGCCAGGAGTCCCGCATGTGCCGAAGTTTCTGCTGCACTACTCTCTGAATGTTCTTGAAAGCATCTTTTTTTGATGTTGACTTTGGGTCATTCAAATGTGCCTTGAGGAGAAGATGTTTCTCGGCCAGCAATTGGTTGATGTCTTCGGAATTTTCATCAAACCAGTCTTTATGCTTTCGGGGGGCTGGACCCAGGATTTCCATAGCAGTGTTGTAAATTGTGTCCTTTAGGGCTCTCCATTCTGTTTCTGTATCCTGTTTAGCTTCAGCATTGGGCTTGAGGTGGTCTTCCAGCATATTTTCAAACGACTGCTGCATTTTCTTGCTGTTTAGGCGGGTGACATTTAGCTTTGTTTGCATTTTCGCCCCTTGAGGACGCCGTGGTGGCCTGATGTGGATGTTCATTTTCGAGACAATGAGACGATGGTCTGTCCAACATTCGGCACCACACATGGATTTTGTCACTCGAACGTCTTGTCTGTCACTCCTCCTGACGATGACATAGTCAATGAGGTGCCAGTGTTTCGAGCGAGGGTGCATCCACGATGTCCTATTTCTCATGGGGAGACGGAAAATTGTGTTCGTAATCAGGAGATCATGTTCGGCACATGTCTGAAGGAGGCGGAGTCCATTGCTGTTACAATTTCCGACTCCATGCTTTCCAATAATGCCACTCCAAGAGGTGGTGTCCGTGCCTACTCTGGCATTGAAATCCCCAAGGAGTATAAGTTTGTCTCCTTTGGGAACAGATGTTAATACACTGTGCAGGTCCTCATAGAACTTGTTCTTGACATCATCTTCGTTGGTCATAGTTGGTGCGTAGACACTCACAATGGTTGCGTGCTTCCTTCCATTCAGCAGAGGCAACTTCATGGTCATGAGCCTGTCGTTTATAGCCTTTGGAAATCCAGCTAATTTGCCGACCAGGGCCGACTTAATGGCAAATCCCACACCGGATTGGCGTCTTTCCACGCTTTTCCTTCCACTCCAGAAAAATGTGTAGCCGGCACCAATTTCACAGATTTGGCCTTCTTCTGCAAGTCGTGTCTCGCTCAAGGCTGCAATGTCGATGTTGTACCTGCCCAGCTCTCTCCCAATCAGTGCTGTTCGTCTCTCTGGACCCGACGCGCCGTCTCTGTCAAGTAGGGTGCGTACATTCCAAGTTCCAATTGTTAAGGGAATATGGTTTACTCTTTTAGCTTTGCTTGTTTTATCTTTCTTTGTATGTCGACCGCAGTTAAGGGTACCCACCAACCGCGGCTAGCTGGTTAGGTAGTGATGAAGCAGACAATGTTTAGGGCACCTTTTCTAGCCCCTTCCTCATGCTATGGAGGTGAGCAGTGTGTTCCTATAGAGGGCTGCTCAGTCGCTCAGGGGGCTGCCGAATCCCACTGCTGCTCCGGTCAGTAGAAGACGACCATATGGCCTGAGCCGCCTGTGTGCAGGTCTGCGACTACGGCTGCCAGCGTACCCACGCCTGCCGCTTTGCCGCTCGCCCATCGCCACAGGGCTTGAAGGTGATATGTGACGTTGGATGAAGAATGACTTGCGCGATGACTTGGATTAAAGTGAGGAAGAGTTGCGCAATTCGTCGACCTCACTCTCTCGCCTGAGTCCATCTGAGTCCAGTGGCAAGACAAGTCGAGACGATTGGAGACGAATACAGGTGCAGTGGATGACCAGGGCGCTCTACGTGCCTTGCCGTGCTCATTACGTTCCACAACGCTTTGCAGGTAAACGCCGTCTTGCCCGTTGAATCAGGAATGATTTCTTCCGCGCAGTCTGCCGAATCCTGTCTTCACATGCTGGGTAGGCATACCCTAGTTTACCTCTTGGTTTGACACCAAATCGGATACCCATGCCTGGTTTAGCCAGCCTCTCACAGCTGTTGCCCGGGGGGTGGCCGCTGTCGCATGCTGACAGCTACTAGGAGCCACAGGCACGAGCTGGGTGTCAGACTTGGACCAGTGGGGGATGGGTCCTGAAAGGACATGAGAGCCATCCTTACCAAAGGTGCTACCAATGCCTGACACCCCGTACCCCCCAAACAAGACAACACAACAAACAAGACAACACAGCAAACAAGAAAACACAGCAAACAAGAAAACATCAAACACAAGACAACATAACATGCAAGAAAACATCAAACAAAAGACAACACATCATACAAGACAATGTAAACAAGGAATAGAACAGACAGAGACAATATCACTGTGTCAGGAAGTGTGTGGCGGCTGCATCATGCCTGCATTGTTATTATACTGTAGTATAGGACGTAGCTTTCACACATACACAACAATTGTCCATGATTGTCTTCCGCGAGTTATATACATGACCGTCAGTGTTTGTCACCATTGTGATGTCCTAAATGAATCAAAGAACATGGTCAGAGACATCCAGCTATAAGTAGAGAAGTTTTGAGTGGAGCACATCAAAGTGGAGCTTTTTCACTGTCTCATGTTCAATTTGTTCACAAGTGTGTCTACTTCAAGTGGTGTTTTACAAAAAGAGACTTTTCACTTGACTAAATGTGTTTTCTTTATCTCTCAACCACTTTATATAACAATTTGTCTCCCAATCACGCCTGATACAACAATTTATGTCTCCCAATCACGCCTGATACAACAATTTATGTCTCCCAATCATGCCTGATACAACAATTTATGTCTCCCAATTGCCATACACTTGCTTTACTTCTAGGGCTCATCGAGCAAGTAGTTGACAATTTCCACGAGACACACAGACATGCAGAAATTGTAGTAGAAGGAACTCAATGTCCTAGAATTGCACAGTGTCTTTATTCTGGACATTGTTATCTCCAAACGTACACTCTGTGACATTGTGCTCACAATACGTAGGAGGGTGGATGCACCTCATAATAAACATGTAACGAATGGAATAATAGTTATTATTAATATGTGCAGATTGCTATCGTTTTGAGCCCTACACCACCACTTGTGCTAACGGGTAAACTTAAATGTCAAACCCATTCACGGTTTCGGCTACTGGCCATTTTTGGACGAAAGAGCTGTCACCTTTGACACCGACAATGCAGCTTATTCTTCGTTGATACAACATAGCACGTTGACTGGAAACTATTCTGTCGATAGGCATGCTGATAATTGTAACTGACAGCCTTCAATGATCTGTGTGATGTTCAGAAATGCCTAGGTACGTTTTTACAACCAGCCCACACCGCAGCTCCAACCTGACTGACCGTTCATGCTTCCATCCTCTCCAAATTCATGGAATCTTGAGTTATCTCCCTTCTCTCATGATAACATCACTATCACTCAACACGTTTTTGGGGTGATTGTCGATATACTGTTGTTAACTCTACTCTACTCTTGTTGATCGTTAGCTGTACCGTATACCTTCTATTAGTACATCGTACTGGTACTGTGTACCTGCTCATAGCTACATGGCACCAATCACGCCTGATAAATAATTTATGTCTCCAAACACACTTTACACAACAATGTATGCTCATAAACACACTTTATAACAACAATTTATGTCCCTAAACACACTTTATACAACAATTTATGTCTCCAAACACAATTTATCCAATTTATGCCCACACACACTTATACAACAATTCATGTCTCCCAGTAACATTTTATACAACAGTTTATGTCCCCAGTCACACTTCTACCACAATTCATGCCTCTCAATCACACTTAATACAACACTTTATGTCTTCCATCACAATTTATCCAAAACTTCTATCTCTCAACCGCACTTCGTTCAACAATTTGTGTCTCTTTGTTAACTTTATCTCCAGTGTTTAGATGACCCAATCAACATGACATTAAATACACAACGACCAAATCTGCAGCAGAAAATTGTATCTTCTTTCTGTCCTCTCTCTCGCAGAGCTGTACTGAGTGTGTTGTTTCTCCGCCCCTGTGATGCCCAAGGACAGTGTGTTTAACTGGTTAGCATCTATACCCAAACAACTGAGTGATCGTACAGACTCAATATTGCATGTCTGTGCTCGACTCATGTTCTAAGGGAGGGTGGCCAGGGATAACATGGGATATTTACCTCAACATCTGCATGGCTGACACAGGGCACATCTCCATCAGGCTCCGTCACACAGCTGACTGACAATCTGGCAAAACAGGCATGTGTCAACAGCTACTACAGTTTATTCAAAGATAAACTGTAACAACTACCACAGTTTAGTTCACAGAAAAACTGTAACAACTACCACAGTTTAGTTCACAGATAAACAGTAACAACTACCACAGTTTATTCACAGATAAACTGTAACAACTACCAGAACTTAGTTCACAGATAAACTGTAACAACTACCACAGTTTAGTTCACAGATAAACAGTAACAACTACCAGGACTTAGTTCACAGATAAACTGTAACAACTACCACAGTTTATTCACAGATAAACTGTAACAACTACCAGAACATAGTTCACAGATAAACTGTAACAACTACCACAGTTTATTCACAGATAAACTGTAACATCTACCAGAACTTAGTTCACTGATAAATTGTAACAACTACCAGAACTTAGTTCACAGATACACTGTAACAACTACCACAACGGAAGTATACTGATAGAGCTATGCAGCCAACATGACCTCTACATAACAAACACATTCTATAAACATAAAGACTCACAAGTATACACCTGGTATAAATGGAACGATCTAGATAATAAAAGCCAAATTGATTTTATATTAACTAGAAATAACAGAAAGAGAAATATATTAGGTGCAAGGGCAGTGCCCAATATAAGTATAAACACAGACCACAAAGCAGTCGTTGCCACATAAGAACCATCAGAAGAAGAAAGCAAAGAGCAGGAAAATACATGCCATGCGAATCAGTAAACTTAAAAAACCTTAAAGACGGGGCAGTAAGGGAAAATTATGAGAAAGAACTGAAATCTTTGTAAAATTACCTATAGAAAGAAAAACAGTGGAAGAAGAATGGGAGATGTTCAAATCAAGCATTTTAAATATTGCAAAAATAACATGTGGAACCACAAAAAAACGCAAAACATGGATACAGAAAATAATAGGTTGGTGGAACACAGAGGTAAAGGACAAAAAGAAAAAATATAAAAAGTCGTTGAAGAGCAAACAGGAATGTGATTACATAGAATATAGAATAGCGAGAAGATGTGAATAGAATAGTAAAGAGGGAAAAACAAAAAGACTGGGAAGAATATGGAGAAACCCTAAATAAAAACTACAAGGAGGCAACTAGAAACTTCTACAAAAAGATAAGTGCAATGAGAACCAGAGGAGAACCCTTTGACCAAACTGAAATAATTAACAGCGAAAATGGAGAACCAATAAGTGAACAAAAACAAATCCTAATAAGATGGAAGCAGTACTTTGAACAACTTCTCAACATCCCATCAGATGTCACAGGACTTCAAGAAACCTACACAGATGCCACTGGTACAGTGTTGTAGGATATATTCTGTAGAGTGTGACATCTAGGCATGTTTCATGTTGTAGTACATGTTCTGTAGAGTGTGACATCTAGGCATGTTTCATGTTGTAGTACATGTTCTGTAGAGTGTGACATCTTGGCATGTTTCATATTGTAGTATATGTTCTGTAGAGTGTGACATCTAGGCACGTTTCATGTTGTTGTATATGTCCTGTAGAGTGTGACATCTAGGCATGTTTCATGTTGTTGTATATGTTCTGTAGAGTGTGACATCTAGGCATGTTTCATGTTGTAGTACATGTTCTGTAGAGTGTGACATCTTGGCATGTTTCATGTTGTTGTATATGTTCTGTAGAGTGTAACATCTAGGCATGTTTCATGTTGTTGTATATGTTCTGTAGAGTGTGACATTCAGGCATGTTTCATGTTGTAGAATATGTTCTGTAGAGTGTGACATCTTGGCATGTTTCATGTTGTAGTATATATTCTGTAGAGTGTGACATCTAGGCATGTTTCATGTTGTTGTATATGTTCTGTAGAGTGTGACATCTAGGCATGTTTCATGTTGTTGTATATGTTCTGTAGAGTGTGACATCTAGGCATGTTTCATGTTGTTGTACATGTTCTGTAGAGTGTGACATCTAGGCATGTTTCATGTTGTTGTATATGTTCTGTAGAGTGTAACATCTAGGCATGTTTCATGTTGTTGTACATGTTCTGTAGAGTGTGACATCTTGGCATGTTTCATGTTGTAGTATATATTCTGTAGAGTGTGACATCTAGGCATGTTTCATGTTGTAGTACATGTTCTGTAGAGTGTGACATCTTGGCATGTTTCATGTTGTAGTATATATTCTGTAGAGTGTGACATCTAGGCATGTTTCATGTTGTTGTATATGTTCTGTAGAGTGTGACATCTAGGCATGTTTCATGTTGTAGGATACGTTCTGTAGAGTGTGACATCTAGGCATGTTTCATGTTGTAGTATATGTTCTGTAGAGTGTGACATCTGGGCATGTTTCATGTTGTAGGATATGTTCTGTAGAGTGTGACATCTAGGCATGTTTCATGTTGTTGTATATGTTCTGTAGAGTGTGACATCAAGGCATGTTTCATGTTGTAGGATATGTTCTGTAGAGTGTGACATCTAGGCATGTTTCATGTTGTAGTATATGTTCTGTAGAGTGTGACATCTAGGCATGTTTCATGTTGTTGTATATGTTCTGTAGAGTGTGACATCTAGGCATGTTTCATGTTGTAGGATATGTTCTGTAGAGTGTGACATCTAGGCATGTTTCATGTTGTAGTATATGTTCTGTAGAGTGTAACATCTAGGCATGTTTCATGTTGTTGTATATGTTCTGTAGAGTGTGACATCTAGGCATGTTTCATGTTGTAGTACATGTTCTGTAGAGTGTGACATCTAGGCATGTTTCATGTTGTAGTATATGTTCTGTAGAGTGTGACATCTAGGCATGTTTCATGTTGTTGTATATGTTCTGTAGAGTGTGACATCTAGGCATGTTTCATGTTGTAGGATATGTTCTGTAGCGTGTGACATCTAGGCATGTTTCATATTGTTGTATATGTTCTGTAGAGTGTAACATCTAGGCATGTTTCATGTTGTTGTATATGTTCTGTAGAGTGTGACATCTAGGCATGTTTCATGTTGATGTATATGTTCTGCAGAGTGTGACATCTGGGCATGTTTCATGTTGTAGGATATGTTCTGTAGAGTGTGACATCTAGGCATGTTTCATGTTGTTGTATATGTTCTGTAGAGTGTGACATCTAGGCATGTTTCATGTTGTAGGATATGTTCTGTAGAGTGTAACATCTAGGCATGTTTCATGTTGTAGTATATGTTCTGTAGAGTGTGACATCTAGGCATGTTTCATGTTGTTGTATATGTTCTGTAGAGTGTGACATCTAGGCATGTTTCATGTTGTAGTACATGTTCTGTAGAGTGTGACATCTAGGCATGTTTCATGTTGTAGTACATGTCTGTAGTGTGACATCTAGGCATGTTTCATGTTGTTGTATATGTTCTGTAGAGTGTAACATCTAGGCATGTTTCATGTTGTAATATATGTTCTGTAGAGTGTGAGATCTAGGCATGCTTCATGTTGTATATGTTCTGTAGAGTGTAACATCTAGGCATGTTTCATGTTGTAATATATGTTCTGTAGAGTGTGACATCTAGGCATGTTTCATGTTGTTGTATATGTTCTGTAGAGTGTGACATCTAGGCATGTTTCATGTTGTAGGATATGTTCTGTAGAGTGTGATATCTAGGCATGTTTCATGTTGTTGTATATGTTCTGTAGAGTGTGACATCTAGGCATGTTTCATGTTGTTGTATATGTTCTGTAGAGTGTGACATCTAGGCACGTTTCATGTTGTTGTATATGTTCTGTAGAGTGTGACATCTAGGCACGTTTCATGTTGTTGTATATGTTCTGTAGAGTGTGACATCTAGGCACGTTTCATGTTGTTGTATATGTTCTGTAGAGTGTCACATCTAGGCACATTTCATGTTGTTGTATATGTTCTGTAAAGTGTGACATCTAGGCACGTTTCATGTTGTTGTATATGTTCTTTAGAGTGTGACATCTAGGCACGTTTCATGTTGTTGTATATGTTCTGTAGAGTGTGACATCTAGGCACGTTTCATGTTGTTGTATATTGTCACGAATTGGCAGCCTTTACTTCCCAGAACAATTTTCGGTTCACTGTTGATGGGCCATGTAGAGGATCAACAGACGAACAAAACTGTTTTCTCTATATTCAAGGCTATACTGTCTTGACGTAAGCTTGCAAAACCTGCAAGTAAACAAACCACCAGGAATGGCTTTCTATTTGGGAAGTTAATTTGACACCAGTACCGGTCACCCCCAGATCAGTTTCACAGTCTTATCAATCCAGCCAGACGGGAGGGCAGACTCAGGGGACTGAATAGTAATTAAAACCAACCAGGCATGACGCAAGCAAACCTGGATTACCAACAGAGTTGTAAACTGGCTGTTGACCATGAGAACCTAATTGTTCCCTTGACATGACACCTGATAAGAATAGCTAGGAAATCGCCCAACCGCGATGGATGACCCCATCTGGTAGAGACTAGAGGCGCAAGGTGTGAAATCACTGATAAGACTCAGTGGGCTAATAATTGTCAGACCCACAGGTGTGATGGCCAATTGCAGTGATAAGTGCAATTACCGTCCGGTGGAGATAAGAAGAATTTATGATGGGAATGCCAAGGAGATAATACGGTCTGCTTGACTCAGCTTAAATAAGGGTCCCTAGCCTGTTTTATGTTAGATTAAGTCTGACTTCAGAACAGGTAGGCAGCCAGCTCAATGTTTGTAGTCATATGCATGATTTTTATGTTGGCTTCTATGAAGGATTTCTTAGTAACTATGCAACAGTCTTTTAGACATATGAACTTTCAGTCTATATCTGATCTAGGTTATTGCAAGAACTATCATTGTCATAGGTTCTTTCTGAGTTCTGTGTTCAATATCATTGTGCTGTAAGTGCTACTCTTCTGAGAAGTAGAAACTTATGGAAGGCAGGTCTTGTCTAGATATACTTGAGGTGTCGTAGCAGATGCTTGTCATCTCTTTCTAAACTAGACTAGTCTCGTTTTTGGTGTGTGCATTTGTTGTACAGAATATAGTCAACTGACTATTTATTTAATTCTTACAACAGCAGTAACTAAGTGTGATTAAACCGGGCAGCTCAGCAAATATGGCTGGTCTGTGTGGTAACTTCAATTAGACTTGTTGTATATCTCATTTTGTAGCTATACAATATTAGTACTCATTAATAATGCCTGATGCTATTATGTTGAGTATCATTAGATGTCCATCTTGAAGTAATATAATGTTTACGGATATGTTGGATGTATGTATGTGTAATTTCATAAACTAACTAGTGCATTATGCTATGATGTTAAAGTATCATAATATGTCTAGTTTAATTAATGTTTTATGGGTATTTCATGTTTGGTATATTGATTTGTCATATGCAAGCCTATCAATATGAAGTGTTATATTATGGTGTGCGCATTGGCACACTAACCATCGATTGTCTGTGCATTGGCACATTGGCCAATGATTGTGTTGGAAGCAGAGGTGTAAGGGTACAGACCTTACCCACAATTGGTATATGGTGCTAAACTTTCTCAGTGTATTGTGGGCGTGCGTCCACGGTAATGCATGGAAACCTGGCACAACTACTGGTCACGGCTTGTAAGCCCGGATGACCTGGCATTGTTATAATACCCTTACCGACCCTGTGAGCTGCTAAACTAACATTGGACGGAGCGGCTGTACGACACAGAATTTCTGTATTAGCGACATGGACATGGGGCGGCAGAAATGTAATCATTACAGGCGTGTGAGACAATTGAAAAGCCCGTCCCAGACCAAAGACAGTAGGGAGAAGGAGGATGGTGAACGCAGTAGAGCTGGAAGATAAACTTGGCCAGACTGGTCATTATATATGTTTGTGTTATGATATGTTTTAATTAGGATTGCGCTGATGTAGAACTGATATAACACATTCTTGACTTTCTTTCAAGCTCTCACAAGGAGCACCTATGTTATAGATCTCAAGAACGAGTTATGACTAGGTAGAGCCAGGACTGGCAGACGTTAGAATACTGGCAAGCTGTTCTTTTGTTGAGTCTACTGGAGAGTGGGGATCTGGACCACAGTTCCAGATAGATGAAGTAACAAGTAAAGTTACGTAATGTTTCTCATCACAATATGTTATATGATTTTATCATCCTCATATTGACAATCATCCGATGTCTATTGTTATGATTAGCAAATAAATGTTGTAGTATTGTAACTCATAGTTCTGTCGTTATATTTTAATTCCAATTGTGCATACGTGTTGTGTGTGTACATTGGTGGGGGTTCACTTACACACCAAGGAAGGGAGCAGTCAGGGAGAAAAACCTGTACTGGAATAGTTGTCTTTACACTTTAATTCAGACGTAAAAATCTATTCTAACTAACCTTCTCCTTCCCATCCTTGGCGAATATTCAGCACAGTTCATTTCAATTTTGTAACGAGCCACTAGGAACTGTACGTTGGATATTCAAGGGCTTAATCTGTAGTTCAGCCATATAGATTTTGTCCCTAGTCAGTTTCTGACTATCTGGGGTTGCTCGCCAGTGAATAATACATTCATCTAGCCGGTGGGGCACCCCGACTTCTGACATATATGTTCTGTAGAGTGTGACATCTAGGCATGTTTCATGTTGTTGTATATGTTCTGTAGAGTGTGACATCTAGGCATGTTTCATGTTGTAGGATATGTTCTGTAGAGTTTGATATCTAGGCATGTTTCATGTTGTAGGATATGTTCTGTAGAGTGTGATATCTGGGCATGTTTCATCCAGCCATAGAACTGAGCTGTGTGTGGTACAGTGTTGTAGTACGTGTTCTGTAGAGTGTGACAATTAAGGATATTTCATCCAGCCACCGAACAGACCTTTCTGAGCTGTATTTGATTCATTGCTGTAGTTTATGTGGGGTCAGATATTTTTTTATAAGGTTTACTTCTGTCAAAGTTCAGGGGCTCTATCTACGCACAGACAGGTTTTCTTTCCTCGTGATTTTGCCAGGCCACTTGCCTTACAGCCTGCTCTCCGTGATGCCCAACTGCTGTGGGTTTGTAATTCGCATACATTAATTGGTGGCCATTTTTTTAATTCTTAATCAGGTCTGAAATTGTAATATATTCCAGTGCCAATGTGACCTTTAGGTTCCATTCACTAACCTAAACAAAACATGGTTTCCAGGACACTTTGGTCTGTTTAACAGAATCAGTGATTTAAGTCTTGGGACACAAGTTATACAAGTGCTCACTCAGCATTTTCTCCCTACCCCCACCATTTACACATGAACATTAATATGTAAGGGCTTAGAATTGACGTAGAGATTGTATGTTTTGAGAGATATCCAGCTATGCATATTGCTTAGTATAAAAACAATTTAGAAAATATTACTGAAATAGCTAGACTGAGTGTTGCAGACCGTAGAGTACAGACAGTCGCCAACCTGTCCCTTGTGAAAGAGAATGCTGCAGAGTACAGTATTAATTATTACCAACCTGTCCCTTGTGTTGTGAGAGAGAATGCTGCAGAGTACAGTATTAATTATTACCAACCTGTCCCTTGTGTTGTGAGAGAGAATGCTGCAGACAGTGAGACAGTTGGAAACTGTCCGCTGTGAGACAGAATGCTGCAGACAGTACAGTACAGGCAAGTCGCCAACCTGTCCCTTGTGAGAGAATGCTACAGAAGAGTCAGAGAGTTGAGCGAGACGTCAGGCTTACAGTGAGTTAGGTTTACACTGACACTGCTTCAACACTTTACAGGATTACAGGGGCCACTTGCAGATTTGTCCTCTATTTTAGCGTATATCTGTGGCCATTACTTGAGGTCCCCACATGAATGACGACTGTAACCAAGTACTACAGTGTTTGCCACGTCCTGTAGAGAACACGAAACCAACTAACCGCTCAATGAATTATCTCATCAACTTACGACGGCCACAATCATGAGCTGGGTTACCTGCGCCATGTTGGACTTGTTACGTCCACACAAGTCGGCCACAAGTCACCTTCTGCTATATATCCGTGCTGGCACAGGGCAACATCTCAGCTAGGGTCTTGCTAGGTTCATGGTGCCTTTCAGTGTTCATCCGGAAGAATTGAACCATTACATAGCGACAGTCACTTGTGTGCGGAATCCTGAATATCCGAGCTACAGCTGTACTTTGCCATCAAGCCGTTTCCCTCGACGTTCCAGCTTGGGATGCTGACTGGGTTTGTCTGCCGGAGTGTCTGTTTTAATGAACATTGTAGCAGCAAACTAGGGTTCCAGAGTTCGAATCCCAGAACATAAACTGTGCAAATACAAAATAGGGTTTCAAATGTAACAATGAAATCAGATGTGAATATCCAAAGGTAATATTCTTCTGTGAAGGATGCCCCACGAACTTGGTCGCCCATCCTCTACCTCTAGACAACTTTATCTGGACACGATGACAGAAGTGAAAGAGAATTGTGACACCATAACCAACAGACATCAGACATCCATCAACGCCGATTCATCGATGCGTACAAATCAACAATCCAGTTCATCTACGCCTAGGAGAGAGAGAGAGAGAGAGAGAGAGAGAGAGAGAGAGAGAGAGAGAGAGAGAGAGAGAGAGAGAGAGAGAGAGAGAGGACGCCAGAACTAACCACAATAATAGGATAACGAACATGAAGTGTTCAAAGCTTTACAGACGACGTTGCAGAGACAAGCCTTCATCGGGAAACAATAACATGAAACAAACCACAATAAAAATACACACACAAAACGGAAATTATACTAAAGTACTCTACGGCATAATATTATCTTCTTCTTCTTCAGCGTTCCGAGCCATTGGGGGCATAATATTATGGAACTATTAAATAAAAATAAGCATGCAGAATTACATTCAATATGTGGGTATTTTTTTAAATGTTGCTTATGTTGCATATCCTTTACAGGACCTTGCCGTCAACACTAGCATTTTCAGCTGCTTTTATAAACCATATCACTAAGCTTCTACTCAGAATCATAATGAGAAAAACCAAAAAGAAAATAAAAATGGAAATTAGTGAAGAACAGTATGGATTTGTGGAAGGAAAGGGCACAAACAATGCAATTTATACATTACGGACACTAATAGAAAGGTCAATAGAGAAACAGAGAGACATATATTTGTGCTTCATAGATTATACTAAGGCATTTGATAAAGTAAAACATGATGAACTGATTAAAATGTTGGAAGATAGCAACATTGATGGAAAAGATTTAAGAATAATAAAGAATGTTTACTGGAACCAAGTAGCAGCAATTAAAATGGGAAATAAAGAGGGTAGTTACGAACAGATACACCCCCGATGGTGTTTCCACCTTGTCGTGGTGGGGGAGCTTGAGTTTCTCAATGACCCTGAGAGCTATGCCGGCGGTAGCGTAGCTACCAGCAGGGCCTCCCAAGCCGGACAGGTCAAAGGGTATAGAACAGACAAAGAGAAACACCCTGGTCCTCCAGGTTGGGGGTTGAAGCGTGGGGTTAACATCCCCACCTTTGTAAAAACCTTTCTTTGTTACGAAACAAATATATGAGCCTCGATAGAGACGAATGGAGACGGATTGTATTTGCAGCAAAGAACCTCAATGGCTCGGAACGCTGAAGAAAAAGAAGAAGTTACGAACAGATAAAGCTAGGAGTACGACAAGGGTGTGTCTTGTCACCAGATCTTTTCTCCCTGTATAGCGAAGTAATAATGAGAGAGATCAAAGAGATGCCAGGAATACTAGTTGGAGGTTATAATATAAATAATATACGCTATGCAGATGACACAGTATTGGTGGCGGATAATTCAACAGACCTACAACAATTATTAGACGTTGTAGTAACAGAGAGTGCAAGTAAAGGACTCTCCTTGAATATCAAGAAAACAGTAACAATGGTAATATCAAAGAAAATGGTGACACCAAAATGTGACATAGAAATAGAAGGGAAAATCCTTAACCAAGTTGATAATTTTAGATACCTAGGGGCATTTATAACATCAGATGGAAGATGTACAACAGAGATTAGGAGCAGAATAGGGCAGGCAAAAGCCGCATTTCAGAAAATGAAGAGTATCTTATGCAATAAGTCACTATCACTGAATGTAAGAAAGAGAGTGCTGAAATGCTATGTAGAACCAGTTTTGCTGTATGGCAGTGAATCTTGGAATGTAAATGAACAAATTAAGAAGAAATTAGAAGCAACAGAGATGTGGTTCCTGAGACGAATGTTGTGAATTCCTTGGACTGCCAGAGTAACTAACGACGACTGCCTGAAACAGGCTAATGAAACTAGAACATTATATACAACAATAAGACAGAGACAAACAGCTTTCTTCGGTCATGTGAAGAGAAGAGAGGCATTGGAGAACATCGTAACAACTGGAAAGATCGAGGGGAAGAGAGGCAGAGGTAGACCAAGAGAAGTGATGCTGGATGGATTGAGACGGTGGCATGGAGGAATATCAGCAGCAAAGTTGATCCAGAAAACCAAAGACCGAGATCTGTGGAGAGCCATGAACGCCTACGCCAGCCGGCATGGCACTTGATGATGATGACTGTTGTTTGTCCATCAAGAATGATGATGACCATTCATTTCATCCAGTGGGGTTGAAGGTGTGGAGCCGTGGGTTCTAAGATGGCTGATAAGGCCTATTTTGGCTCGAAATGTTCTTTGACAATGTGGGCAAAGTATGCTTGACGTCTCTGGAGGAGGATTTCCTGCAGTGGTTTTTCTGTCCTGCCTTTTCTTCACAGCTCTTGCAATCCTGGTTGCCTCACATATGACTGCACCCTTGTGTAATGATGCACGCCACGAATTTCGGTCTCTGGCTGCAGCCTCCCAGGTGTCATGATGAATTCCAAAAGCGTTCAGTGAAATTTTCAGAGTGTCTTTAAAACGTTTCCTCTGGCCACCTTGGGAGCGTTTACCACAACGCAGTTCGCTGTAAAAATTTCGTTTAGGGAGCCTGTGATCTGGCATGCGAGTCAAGTGACCAGCCCAGCGAATCTGATTCTTCATCAGTAGAGTGTGGATAATGGGCATGGATGCTCTTTCTAGGACTTCAGTGTCTGGAATCTTGTCTTGCCATTTAATCTTCAGTAGCTTCCTTAGGCAGACTGTGTGGAAGTGGTTTAATTTCCTAGCGTGTCGCTGATAAACAGTCCAGGTTTCACAAGCATATAGCAGTGTGGATAATACAACTGCTTTGTAGACTTTTAGCTTTGTTTGCAGGCTTATTCCAGTTCTGTCCCATACATTCTTGTACAGTCTGCCAAAGGCTGCACTGGCCTTGGAGATTCTTGCATTCACTTCGTCATCGATTGTGGCAGCTTGTGACACGGTGCTGCCAAGATAGGTGAATTTGTCTACAACACTTAGTCTATGATCATTCACTTTGATATTCGGCACAGTGTGATTATTCCCTGGAGCTGGCTGGTACATAACTACAGTCTTCTCCAAGTTGATATTGAGCCCAAAGTTGGCACAGGCATGTGAGAAAGCTGAAACATTATGTTGCATGTCCGCCTCTGAGTTGGCGTATAGAGCGCAATCATCAGCAAACAGGAGCTCTCTGACGGTGCCGCTGTTAATTTTGGTTTTAGCTTTCAGCCTTCTGAGATTGAATAACTTTCCATCCATACGGTAGTTGATGTCTATTCCAATGTCGTCGTTCTCGAAGGCATTCATCAACATGGCTGAAAACATGAGGCTGAACAGTGTTGGTGCCAGGACACATCCTTGCTTCACTCCATTGGTGACAGGAAAGGGTTCAGACAGTTCACCATTTTCCTGTACTCTTGCCTGCATGCCGTCATGAAATAGCCGCACTATTTGGACAAACTTTCGTGGACAGCCATATTTTGCCATAATCTTCCACAGTCCTTCTCTGCTGACTGTATCAAAAGCCTTGGTAAGGTCAATGAAAGTGGAGAACATTTCGCAGTTCTGTTCCTGACATTTCTCTTGCAGCTGCCTTGCAGCGAAAATCATGTCAACAGTTCCACGTTCTTTTCTGAAGCCACATTGACTCTCAGGAAGAAGACCTTGATCGAGATGGGCTGTGAGGCGATTGAGAAGTATTCTGGCGAGTATCTTCCCTGCAATTGAAAGCAAGGAGATGCCTCGGTGGTTGTCACAGGATTGGCGGTTTCCTTTACGTTTGTAAAGGTGGACTATTGACGCGTCCTTAAAATCTTGTGGCATGGTCTCGTTCATCCATATGTTTATGAAGACTTGGTGAAGCTGCTCTGTTAGGACCGGCCCACCTGCCTTGTATATCTCTGCTGGGATGGAGTCAGGACCAGGTGCCTTGCCGCTGGAGAGTTGCTGGATGGCTTTGTTTACTTCCACTATGGTTGGCAGGTCATCAAGTGTCTCATTGGTGGGAACTTGAGGAAGGCAGTTGATGGTTTCATCATCGAAGAAGGAAGTTGCATTTAAGATTTTGCTGAAATGCTCTGCCCAGCGTTGGAGGATTTCTTTCTTATCGGTGACCAATATTCCCCCGTCTGCACTGAGGAGAGGAACTATGCCTGGTGATGTAGGACCATAGACCGCTTTCAGTGAGTCGTAGAAGTTTTTTATATCATGTCTGTCAGCAAAGCCCTGAATTTCATCAGCTTTGCTGCTCAGCCAGGAGTCCCGCATGTGCCGAAGTTTCTGCTGCACTACTCTCTGAATGTTCTTGAAAGCATCTTTTTTTGATGTTGACTTTGGGTCATTCAAATGTGCCTTGAGGAGAAGATGTTTCTCGGCCAGCAATTGGTTGATGTCTTCGGAATTTTCACCAAACCAGTCTTTATGCTTTCGGGGGGCTGGACCCAGGATTTCCATAGCAGTGTTGTAAATTGTGTTCTTTAGGGCTCTCCATTCTGTTTCTGTATCCTGTTTAGCTTCAGCATTGGGCTTGAGGCGGTCTTCCAGCATATTTTCAAACGACTGCTGCATTTTCTTGCTGTTTAGGCGGGTGACATTTAGCTTTGTTTGCATTTTCGCCCCTTGAGGACGCCGTGGTGGCTTGATGTGGATGTTCATTTTCGAGACAATGAGACGATGGTCTGTCCAACATTCGGCACCACACATGGATTTTGTCACTCGAACGTCTTGTCTGTCACTCCTCCTGACGATGACATAGTCAATGAGGTGCCAGTGTTTCGAGCGAGGGTGCATCCACGATGTCCTATTTCTCATGGGGAGACGGAAAATTGTGTTCGTAATCAGGAGATCATGTTCGGCACATGTCTGAAGGAGGCGGAGTCCATTGCTGTTACAATTTCCGACTCCATGCTTTCCAATAATGCCACTCCAAGAGGTGGTGTCCGTGCCTACTCTGGCATTGAAATCCCCAAGGAGTATAAGTTTGTCTCCTTTGGGAACAGATGTTAATACATTGTGCAGGTCCTCATAGAACTTGTTCTTGACATCATCTTCGTTGGTCATAGTTGGTGCGTAGACACTCACAATGGTTGCGTGCTTCCTTCCATTCAGCAGAGGCAACTTCATGGTCATGAGCCTGTCGTTTATAGCCTTTGGAAATCCAGCTAATTTGCCGACCAGGGCCGACTTAATGGCAAATCCCACACCGGATTGGCGTCTTTCCACGCTTTTCCTTCCACTCCAAAAAAATGTGTAGCCGGCACCGATTTCACAGATTTGGCCTTCTTCTGCAAGTCGTGTCTCGCTCAAGGCTGCAATGTCGATGTTGTAGGCTACCTGCCCAGCTCTCTCCCAATCAGTGCTGTTCGTCTCTCTGGACCCGACGCACCGTCTCTGTCAAGTATGGTGCGTACATTCCAAGTTCCAATTGTTAAGGGAATATGGTTTACTCTTTTAGCTTTGCTTGTTTTATCTTTCTTTGTATGTCGACCGCAGTTAGGGTACCCACCAACCGCGGTTAGCTGGTTAGGTAGTGAAGAAGCAGACAATGTTTAGGGCACCTTTTCTAGCCCCTTCCTCATGCTATGGAGGTGAGCAGTGTGTTCCTATAGAGGGCTGCACAGTCGCTCAGGGGGCTGCCGAATCCCACTGCTGCTCCGGTCAGTAGAAGACGACCATATGGCCTGAGCCGCCTGTGTGCAGGTCTGCGACTACGGCTGCCAGCGTACCCACGCCTGCCGCTCGCCACAAGGCTTGAAGGTGATATGTGACGTTGGATGAAGAATGACTTGCGCGATGACTTGGATTAAAGTGAGGAAGAGTTGCGCAATTCGTCGACCTCACTCTCTCGCCTGAGTCCATCTGAGTCCAGTGGCAAGACAAGTCGAGACGACTGGAGACGAATACAGGTGCAGTGGATGACCAGGGCGCTCTACGTGCCTTGCCGTGCTCATTACGTTCCACAACGCTTTGCAGGTAAACGCCGTCTTGCCCGTTGAATCAGGAATGATTTCTTCCGCGCAGTCTGCCGAATCCTGTCTTCACATGCTGGGTAGGCATACCCTAGTTTACCTCTTGGTTTGACACCAAATCGGATACCCATGCCTGGTTTAGCCAGCCTCTCACAGCTGTTGCCCGGGGGGTGGCCGCTGTCGCATGCTGACAGCTACTAGGAGCCACAGGCACGAGCTGGGTGTCAGGCTTGGACCAGTGGGGGATGGGTCCTGAAAGGACATGAGAGTCATCCTTACCAAAGGTGCTACCAATGCCTGACACCCCGTACCCCCCTAATGTATGTACTAGGCAATGAATGACTCACCAAAAAACGAGAAGTAGATTGTGAGCGTTACAAGAAACAAATTGGACGTTGCGACCAAAGCCTTCGTCAGCACAGAACAAGCAATCGACACACAACTACATGAAACATACTACATGACAATATTAAGGTTACTTATCTGGATCTGTATCCTTGCTTGGAGCGACTTACGACCATCAGCATCAGTGGATTGTGTACTAAGCTGTGTACTATGTATGTACTAGGCCAGCTTTACGTTCAGTAGTTTGCCATATCTTTCTGAACGACTGGCTCACATACCCACGTAAGTTACCAGCGCGGCGCGATCCGCTACCGAATCTCGCGCAGCTATTTTCCCCACGTGAATATACGGGATTACGAACAACGTCGTTAAGACCGTGGCCAAGGAGACCGGCAATATGTTGTACTTGACTAAAAAGGTAGTTGCATATCCTTTACAGGACGTCGCGGTCAACTTCAGCATTTTAGCTCTCAGTCTGTGTGTGTGGTGGGGGGTTTACGTCGTCCTGTAGTGTTGCGAATTCCTTGGATGCCAAAGTAACTAACAGCAATTGTCGGAAAGAGGCTAATGAAACTAGAATATTATATGCAACGATAAGAAAGAGACAAACAGCTTTTTGTTTGGTCATGTTATGAGAAGAGAAGCATTGGAGAACATCGTGACAACTGGAAAGATCGAGGGGAAGAGAGGCAGAGGCAGACCAAGAGAAATGATGATGGATGGATTGAGATAGTGGCATGGAGGAATATCATCAGCAGAGTTGATCCAGAAAAGAGCCATGAACGCCTACACCGACCGGCATGGCACTTGATGATGAGTGTGCCAGTGCTTTCTGAACGACCGGCACTTATACCATTGTATGAAAACTAACGTAAGGCGGCCTGCTTCCAAATCGCATGCAGATGTGTTTCGGACGCGGTATGTGGGATTGCGATACCCTTTCGCCACAAAGCCGGGTTGACTATGGGGCTTTAAATATAACATCCCGAGAAATATATTTATAACGGTGATAATCGCGATAAATATAACGGTGATAATCCCGAAAATATATTTATAACGGTGATAATCCCGAATAATATATTTATAGCGGTGATAATCCCGACAAATATAACGGTGATAATTAATCCCGACAAATATAACGGTGATAATTAATCCCGACAAATATAACGGTGATAATCCCTACAAATTTAACGGTGATAATCCCGACAAATATAACGGTAATCTCTCATCTCCCTCGTGTACCTTGCGGTGTCGAGGTGAAGTATAAACAGCGGGAGAGCGCCCGCTTATGGGCTTCATGTATCAATATTCCCATGGACTCTGTTATTCCCTGCGTCCATTGTTTACGTGGTCGGCCTCTTTCTCTGCTTCCATCTGATATGGTCTGTACATCATTGCTTGTTATGGTATACTGTTAGTTGGTAACCTACTTGCATGGCCAAACCATTTGACTTGCTGCCTTTTAATAAAATCTAGCCCAGCTGTAATCCTCACTTTAGTTCTGATTTCTTCATTTTTGATCTAATCTATTCTTGATACATTGAGTATTCTTCTCAGGAATCTCATGTCTGTTGTGATTTTTCCTTTCTCTTTTTCTGTCATTGTCCAGGTTTGTCATTGGTAACAACGGTGATATATCCCGACAATTATAACGGTGAATCCAGGCAAAAAGTCACGACAAGAAATAGATGTGAATGTAACGACAAATACGAGACAGATATAAACGTACAGGACAAGACAAGGGACAGATGTCAACGTACAAGTAGGAAAAGAGAGACGTGAATGTACAAGACAGCAAGAGATAGACGTGAATGTAAAAGAGACAGACGTGAATGTACAAGACAGACAAGAGACAGGTGTGAATATACAAGACAGACAAGAGACAGATGTGAACGTACAACACAGACAATAGACAAATGTGAACATACAAGAGACAGATGTGAACATACAAGACAAATAAGAGACAGATGTGAACATACAAGACAGACAAGAGACAGGGTGAATGTAAAGACAAACAGGAGTCAAATGTGAACGTACAAGACAGACAAGAGACAGATGTACTTGAGGCAGATAACGTACAAGGCAGATAAGGTCATATTTGATTTTCAAGAGTGATGGTCAAGCTGGACATGTACAGCTATCTGGAATCGCACAATGAAATCAGTGGACACAGGTACAATCTGTCCCGCTGACTGTTTCTTCTTGTTCACTGCCAGTCACAACTGCACCTGGCCTGGATCAATGATCCCTGCCTGGATCAATGATCCCAGTTACCCCTGCCTGGATCAATGATCTCTGTAACCCCAGCCTAGATCAATGATCCCTGTAACCCCTGCTTGGGTCAATGATCCCCGTAACCCCAGCCTAGATCAATGACCCCTATAACCCCTGCCTGGATCAATGATCCCCGTAACCCCAGCCTAGATCAATGACCCCTATAACCTCTGCCTGGATCAATGATCCCTGCTAACTGTTCCCGCAAACCTGGCCAATGATTTCACTGGCACACAGGTGTAGCATGGTGCTATAGCTCTGTATTAACTCTGGCACAACACACACACAGGTGTAGAATGATGCTATGGCTCTGTATTAACTCTCATACAACAAACAAACAGGTGTAGAATGGTGCTATAGTTCTGTATTAACTCTCACACAACACACACACAGGTGTAGAATGATGCTATAGCTCTGTATTAACTCTGACACAACACACACACAGGTGTAGAATGATGCTATGGCTCTGTATTAACTCTCATACAACAAACAAACAGGTGTAGAATGGTGCTATAGTTCTGTATTAACTCTCACACAACACACACACAGGTGTAGAATGATGCTATAGCTCTGTATTAACTCTGACACAACACACACACAGGTGTAGAATGATGCTATGGCTCTGTATTAACTCTCATACAACAAACAAACAGGTGTAGAATGGTGCTATAGTTCTGTATTAACTCTCACACAACACACACACAGGTGTAGAATGGTGCTATAGTTCTGTATTAACTCTCACACAACACACACACAGGTGTAGAATGGTGCTATAGCTCTGTATTAACTCTGACACAACACACACACAGGTGTAGAATGATGCTATGGCTCTGTATTAACTCTCTCACAACACACAAACAGGTGTAGAATGGTGCTATAGCTATGTATTAACTCCTCCCCTCCCTTCATGCTTGACTGTGGTCGCCTGCCTCATGGTATCTTGTTATCTTATGATAACTGTTCTCTCTTCCATTGCTGCCTTTCATGCAGTGGCTGTATTTCACCATTGGTGACTCACACACAGGCCTGGGCTTGTGCCAGTGTTAAGTCACCCATGTGAGCTCAAGCAGACATCTCACTGTTCTGATAGGGGTACCTCGAGTACATCTCACTATTCTGATAGGGGTACCTCGAGTACATCTCACTGTTCTGATAGGGGTACCTCGAGTACATCTCACTGTTCTGATAGGGGTACCTCGAGTACATCTCACTGTTCTGATAGGGGTACCTCGAGTACATCTCACTGTTCTGATAGGGGTACCTCGAGTACATCTCACTGTTCTGATAGGGGTACCTCGAGTACATCTCACTGTTCTGATAGGGGTACCTCGAGTACATCTCACTGTTCTGATAGGGGTACCTCGAGTACATCTCACTGTTCTGATAGGGGTACCTTGAGTACACCTCACTGTTCTGATAGGTGTACCTCGAGTACATCTCACTGTTCTGATAGAGGTACCTCGAGTACATCTCACTGTTCTGATAGGGGTACCTCGAGTACATCTCACTGTTCTGATAGGGGTACCTCGAGTACATCTCACTGTTCTGATAGGGGTACCTCGAGTACATCTCACTGTTCTGATAGGGGTACCTCGAGTACATCTCACTGTTCTGATAGGGGTACCTCGAGTACATCTCACTGTTCTGATAGGGGTACCTCGAGTACAACTCAAGCATACATCTCACTGTTCTGATAGGGGTACCTTGAGTACATCTCACTGTTCTGATAGGGGTACCTCGAGTACAACTCACAGTTCTGATAGGGGTACCTCAAGTACAACTCAAGCATACAACTCACTGTTCTGATAGGGGTACCTTGAGTACAACTCACTGTTCTGATAGGGGTACCTCGAGTACATCTCACTGTTCTGATAGGGGTACCTTGAGTACAACTCAAGCATACATCTCACTGTTCTGATAGGGGTACCTCGAGTACAACTCACTGTTCTGATAGGGGTTCCTCGAGTACATCTCACTGTTCTGATAGGGGTACCTTGAGTACATTTCACTGTTCTGATAGGGGTACCTCGAGTACATCTCACTGTTCTGATAGGGGTACCTTGAGTACATCTCACTGTTCTGATAGGGGTACCTTGAGTACATCTCACTGTTCTGATAGGGGTACCTCGAGTACATCTCACTGTTCCGATAGGGGTACCTCGAGTACAACTCAAGCATACATCTCACTGTTCTGATAGGGGTACCTTGAGTACAACTCACTGTTCTGATAGGGGTACCTCGAGTACATCTCACTGTTCTGATAGGGGTACCTTGAGTACAACTCAAGCATACATCTCACTGTTCTGATAGGGGTACCTTGAGTACAACTCACTGTTCTGATAAGGGTTCCTCGAGTACATCTCACTGTTCTGATAGGGGTACCTTGAGTACATTTCACTGTTCTGATAGGGGTACCTCGAGTACATCTCACTGTTCTGATAGGGGTACCTTGAGTACATCTCACTGTTCTGATAGGGGTACCTTGAGTACATCTCACTGTTCTGATAGGGGTACCTCGAGTACAACTCAAGCATACACCTCATTGTTCTGATAGGGGTACCTTGAGTACATCTCACTGTTCTGATAGGGGTTCCTCGAGTACATCTCACTGTTCTGATAGGGGTACCTTGAGTACATCTCACTGTTCTGATAGGGGTACCTTGAGTACATCTCACTGTTCTGATAGGGGTACCTTGAGTACATCTCACTGTTCTGATAGGGGTACCTTGAGTACATCTCACTGTTCTGATAGGGGTACCTTGAGTACATCTCACTGTTCTGATAGGGGTACCTCGAGTACATCTCACTGTTCCGATAGGGGTACCTCGAGTACAACTCAAGCATACATCTCACTGTTCTGATAGGGGTACCTTGAGTACATCTCACTGTTCTGTTAGGGGTACCTCAAGTACAACTCAAGCATACACCTCATTGTTTTGATAGGGGTACCTTGAGTACATCTCAAAACATGTAATGACACAGCTGGACGTGTCAGCGACATGTGGCTATCTGTATACAACAGCTAGTGTGGCAATGTCCAAACTGTGTTCTTTCAACCACATCAAGATGAATGAAGTCCGGCTCTAGAAGATTCTGAAACTTGCATGATGCTTGCTCACAATGACAGTATTGTCTAAAACATGACTGATGAATGCTCACAATGAAAATATGGTCTAACACATGACTGATGGATGCTCACAGTCAAAATACTGTCTAACACAAATATGACTGTAGCTCACAATGAAAACATGTATACAACATGCATGACAGTAGTTCATGATGATAGTATTGGCTAAAACATGCATGACAAATTACTCAGAATGATAGCATTGTCTAAAACATGTACGACAGTAGCATGGTCTAAAATATGCATGACAGTAGGTTACAATGGAACCATTGTCTAAAAATGAAACATATATATATATATATATATATATATATATATATATATATATATATATATATATATACACATACACCTATATCTCAGGGTCTATATACTATGCCACTGGTACAACAAATACCAATATATACAGAATGTCAATGATTGTTCAACCTTACTTCTCCTATATTCAAACACGGATATCATCTGGGCAAACACTGTCCCCAAACACGGATATCATGTAGGCAAACACAGAGCAACATGTTTCGCTGATATCTCCACGACAGCTCAATCTCCGGCAAACATTGAGAACATGTTTCGCTGATATCTCCACGACAGCTCAATCTCCGGCAAACATTGAGAACATGTTTCGCTGATATCTCCACACTGCCGACAGTTTCATCTCTGGCAAACACAGAGCAACATGTTTCGCTGATATCTCCACAACAGCTCAATCTCCGGCAAACATTGAGAACATGTTTCGCTGATATCTCCACAACAGCTCAATCTCCGGCAAACACAGAGCAACATGTTTCGGTGATATCTCCACACTGCCAACAGCTCCATCTCCGGCAAACATTGAGAACATGTTTCGCTGATATCTCCAGACAGCTCCATCTCTGGCAAACAGTGAGAGCAACATGTTTCGCTGATATCTCCACACTGCCAACAGCTTCATCTCTGGCAAATCGGAGACTATGAATGAAGCAGCAGGTGTGCATCAACAGTACTGTCCCCTTTCTGGCTATGTACTGCATCTTTGTCCTGCAGCTCCAGCGTAACATTGGTACGGGGCAGCATCCCGATTGAAGCACTGGCAGGGGGCAACACCCTCAATGTGGCATTTGTAGGGGACAGCATCCCCAATGTAGCACTGGCAGGGGACAACACCCTCAATGTGGCATTTGTAGGGGACAGCATCCCCAATGTAGCACTGGCAGGGGACAGCACCCCCATTTTTGCAATTTTAGGAGGCAGCACTCCCAATGTGGTATTTGTAGAAGGCAGCACTCCCAATGTAGCTTTAACAGGGGGCAGTATCACTGTAGCTTTAGTAGGGGGCAGTATCACAGTGGCTTTAGTAGGTGGCAGCATCAGTGTAGCTTTAGTGGGAGGAAGCACCCCCATTGTAGAATTTGTATGGGGCAGTAGCCCCATTGTAGCATTTGGAGGGGGCAGCATTCCCAGTGTAGCAGTTGATGGGGGAGGCAACCCAAATGTAGCTTTAGTAGGGGGCAGCACCTCCAATGTAGCATTTGTAGGGGGCAGCACCTCCAATGTAGCATTTGTAGGGGGCAGCATGCCCAACGTAGCATTTGTAGGGGGCAGCACACCCAATGTAGCATTTGTAGGGGGCAGCATGCCCAACGTAGCATTTGTAGAGGGCAGCATGCCCAACGTAGCATTTGTAGGGGGCAGCATGCCCAACGTAGCATTTGTAGGGGGCAGCACGCCCAACGTAGCATTTGTAGAAGAGAGCCCTTGTGTATGTTTCTTCTTGTTGTGTGAGACGAGACTGCCCCTATGGTTGAACTCCAGGCCACACAAGTCACACTTGTACGGCTTGTCCCCACTGTGAACTTTCAGATGTGATGTCAGGTTGCTTCGGTGGTTGAATCCTACCCCACACACATCACACCTGTACGGCTTCTCCCCCGTATGCACTCTGTGATGTGAGGTTAAGTTACTCTTGTGATTGAACTGTGCACCACACACCTCACACTTGTAGGGCTTCTCACCAGTGTGGATTCTCTGGTGCGATGTTAAATTGCTTTTATGACTAAAGTCTACACCACACACCTCACATTTGTAAGGCTTCTCGCCAGTGTGTATTCTCCTGTGTGTGGTTAAACTACTTCTGTAGTTGAAGTCCAGGCCGCATATCTCACACTTGTAGGGCTTCTCTTCCGTGTGGATGGTTTTGTGCCGGGTTAGACTGAACCTATGGTTAAACTCCATGTTGCATACGTGGCACTTGTACGGCTTCTCCCCTGTGTGTGTTCTGTGGTGCCTTGTCAGATCACTGACCTGCCTGAACTCAATATTACAGATCTCACATCTGTGCGGCTTCTCTCCGGTGTGCATCTTCCGATGTCCATTTAAAGCACTGCTATATTTAAATGTTGCATCACAGATTTCACACTTGTAAGGCCTCTCCCCGGTGTGTATTCTTTTGTGGCCAGTGAGTCCGCTGTTGTACTTAAACTGAGCACCACAGCTATCACATTTGTAGGGCCTCTCGGTCGAATGAATTCTTTGGTGATTAGACAGAGCATTCTTCTGATGAAAGCCGGCATGACAAATCTCACATTTGAAAGGTTTGTCTTTGGTGGGCTGTGTCTGGTCCCCAGGCAGCTCACCAACGTGAGTGGATTCATCGCTACCAGGCTTGTGCTTCAGCTCAGGGACTACATTGGAGGCATTAGCTTCTGAGCCATCTGTGTCCTGTTGATCGACCTTTGTCTTAAGCACATTAGAAAAGACTGCTGCATCAGACACTGCACCACTTGACTTCCGCGGACAGCTTTGCTTAGTACGACTTCCTCTTTTAGAAATGGTCATTTTAATTTTCAGATGTCCCAAGGAATCCTTATCTTCAATCAGTCTAGACTTGAACACCTTTTCCCGAGATGCATCTGTCAAATATACATTTACATGTTTCAGGTTTTATCTGTAGAATATGGTCTCATATTTCGTCTATCTGTCAAATATACATTTAAATGTTCCAGGTTTTATCTGTAGAATATGGTCTCATATCTCAACGTCTATATGTCAAATATACATTTATATGGTTTCGGTTTTATCTGTAGAATACAGTATCACAACTCAACAGCTATCAAATATACAATTATATATTTCAGGTTTTATCTGTAGAATACAGTATCACAACTCAACAGCTATCAAATATACAATTATATATTTCAGGTTTTATCTGTAGAATACAGTATCACAACTCAACAGCTATCAAATATACAATTATATATTTCAGGTTTTATCTGTAGAATACAGTATCACAACTCAACAGCTATCAAATATACAATTATATATTTCAGGTTTTATCTGTAGAATACAGTATCACAACTCAACAGCTATCAAATATACAATTATATATTTCAGGTTTTATCTGTAGAATATGGTCTCATATCTCAAAGTCTATCTGTCAATGATACATTCAAATATCTCAGTGTTCATCTGTAGAATATATTGTCTCATATCTCAGTGTTCATCTGTAGAATATATGGTCTCATATCTCAGTGTTCATCTGTAGAATATATGGTCTCATATCTCAGTGTTCATCTGTAGAATATATAGTCTCTTGTCTAAAAGTCTATCTGTCAATGATACATTCAAATATCTCAGTGTTCATCTGTAGAATATATAGTCTCATATCTCAGTATTCATTTGTAGAATATATGTTCTCATGTCTCAAAGTCTATCTGTCAATGATACATTCAAATATCTCAGTGTTCATCTGTAGAATATATAGTCTCATATCTCAGTGTTCATCTGTAGAATATATAGTCTCATATCTCAGTGTTCATCTGTAGAATATATGGTCTCATATCTCAGTGTTCATCTGTAGAATATATGGTCTCATATCTCAGTGTTCATCTGTAGAATATATGGTCTCATATCTCAGTGTTCATCTGTAGAATATATGGTCTCATATCTCAGTGTTCATCTGTAGAATATATGGTCTCATATCTCAGTGTTCATCTGTAGAATATATGGTCTCATATCTCAGTGTTCATCTGTAGAATATATGGTCTCATATCTCAGTGTTCATCTGTAGAATATATGGTCTCATATCTCAGTGTTCATCTGTAGAATATGTAGTCTCATATCTCAGTGTTCATCTGTAGAATATATGGTCTCATATCTCAGTGTTCATCTGTAGAATATGTAGTCTCATATCTCAGTGTTCATCTGTAGAATATATGGCCTCATATCTCAGTGTTCATCTGTAGAATATATGGTCTCATATCTCAGTGTTCATCTGTAGAATACATGGTCTCATATCTCAGTGTTCATCTGTAGAATATATGGTCTCATATCTCAGTGTTCCATCTGTAGAATACATGGTCTCATATCTCAGTGTTAATCTGTAGAATATATGGTCTCATATCTCAGTGTTTATCTGTAGAATATATGATCTCATATCTCAGTGTTCATCTGTAGAATATATGGTCTCATATCTCAGTGTTCATCTGTAGAATATATGGTCTCATATCTCAGTGTTCATCTGTAGAATATATGATCTCATATCTCAGTGTTCCATCTGTAGAATATATGGTCTCATATCTCAGTGTTCCATCTGTAGAATATATGGTCTCATATCTCAGTGTTCATCTGTAGAATATATGGTCTCATATCTCAGTGTTCCATCTGTAGAATATATGGTCTCATATCTCAGTGTTCATCTGTAGAATATATGATCTCATATCTCAGTGTTCATCTGTAGAATATGTAGTCTCATATCTCAGTGTTCATCTGTAGAATATATGGCCTCATATCTCAGTGTTCATCTGTAGAATATATGGTCTCATATCTCAGTGTTCATCTGTAGAATATATGGTCTCATATCTCAGTGTTCATCTGTAGAATATATGGTCTCATATCTCAGTGTTTATCTGTAGAATATATGGTCTCATATTTCAGTGTTCATCTGTAGAATATATGGTCTCATATCTCAGTGTTCATCTGTAGAATATATGATCTCATATCTCAGTGTTCATCTGTAGAATATATGGTCTCATATCTCAGTGTTTATCTGTAGAACATATGGTCTCATATCTCAGTGTTCCATCTGTAGAATATATGGTCTCATATCTCAGTGTTCATCTGTAGAATATATGGTCTCATATCTCAGTGTTCCATCTGTAGAATATATGGTCTCATATCTCAGTCTATCTGTCAATGATACATTCAAATATCTCAGTGTTCGTCTGTAGAATATATAGTCTCATATCTCAGTATTCATCTGTAGAATATATGGTCTCATATCTCAGTGTTCCATCTGTAGAATATATGGTCTCATATCTCAGTCTATCTGTCAATGATACATTCAAATATCTCAGTGTTCGTCTGTAGAATATATAGTCTCATATCTCAGTGTTCATCTGTAGAATATATGGTCTCGTATCTGTGTTCATCTGTAGAATATATGGTCTCATATCTCAGTGTTCATCTGTAGAATATATGGTCTCATATCTCAGTGTTCATCTGTAGAATATATGGTCTCATATCTCAGTGTTCATCTGTAGAATATATGGTCTCATATCTCAGTGTTCATCTGTAGAATATATGGTCTCATATCTCAGTGTTCATCTGTAGAATATATGGCCTCATATCTCAGTGTTCATCTGTAGAATATATGGTCTCATATCTCAGTGTTCATCTGTAGAATATATGGTCTCATATCTCAGTGTTCCATCTGTAGAATATATGGTCTCATATCTCAGTGTTCATCTGTAGAATATATGGTCTCATATCTCAGTGTTCATCTGTAGAATATATGGTCTCATATCTCAGTGTTCCATCTGTAGAATACATGGTCTCATATCTCAGTGTTAATCTGTAGAATATATGGTCTCATATCTCAGTGTTCATCTGTAGAATATATGGTCTCATATCTCAGTGTCCATCTGTAGAATATATGGTCTCATATCTCAGTGTCCATCTGTAGAATATATGGTCTCATATCTCAGTGTTCCATCTGTAGAATATATGGTCTCATATCTCAGTGTTAATCTGTAGAATATATGGTCTCATATCTCAGTGTTCATCTGTAGAATATATGGTCTCATATCTCAGTGTTAATCTGTAGAATATATGGTCTCATATCTCAGTGTTCCATCTGTAGAATACATGGTCTCATATCTCAGTGTTAATCTGTAGAATATATGGTCTCATATCTCAGTGTTCATCTGTAGAATATATGGTCTCATATCTCAGTGTTCATCTGTAGAATATATGGTCTCATATCTC
This sequence comes from Cepaea hortensis, assembly GCA_963921405.1. NCBI lineage: Eukaryota > Metazoa > Mollusca > Gastropoda > Stylommatophora > Helicidae > Cepaea > Cepaea hortensis. The sequence continues at coordinate 164,534,762 of OY992879.1, read as the reverse complement.
AGTGTTCATCTGTAGAATATATGGTCTCATATCTCAGTGTTCCATCTGTAGAATACATGGTCTCATATCTCAGTGTTAATCTGTAGAATATATGGTCTCATATCTCAGTGTTCATCTGTAGAATATATGGTCTCATATCTCAGTGTCCATCTGTAGAATATATGGTCTCATATCTCAGTGTTCATCTGTAGAATATATGGTCTCATATCTCAGTGTTCCATCTGTAGAATATATGGTCTCATATCTCAGTGTTAATCTGTAGAATATATGGTCTCATATCTCAGTGTTCATCTGTAGAATATATGGTCTCATATCTCAGTGTTAATCTGTAGAATATATGGTCTCATATCTCAGTGTTCCATCTGTAGAATACATGGTCTCATATCTCAGTGTTAATCTGTAGAATATATGGTCTCATATCTCAGTGTTCATCTGTAGAATATATGGTCTCATATCTCAGTGTTCATCTGTAGAATACATGGTCTCATATCTCAGTGTTCATCTGTAGAATATATGGTCTCATATCTCAGTGTTCATCTGTAGAATATATGGTCTCATATCTCAGTGTTCATCTGTAGAATATATGATCTCATATCTCAGTGTTCCATCTGTAGAATATATGGTCTCATATCTCAGTGTTTATCTGTAGAATATATGGTCTCATATCTCAGTGTTCATCTGTAGAATATATGGTCTCATATCTCAGTGTTCATCTGTAGAATATATGGTCTCATATCTCAGTGTTCATCTGTAGAATATATGGTCTCATATCTCAGTGTTCCATCTGTAGAATATATGGTCTCATATCTCAGTGTTAATCTGTAGAATATATGGTCTCATATCTCAGTGTTCATCTGTAGAATATATGGTCTCATATCTCAGTGTTAATCTGTAGAATAAATGGTCTCATATCTCAGTGTTCCATCTGTAGAATACATGGTCTCATATCTCAGTGTTAATCTGTAGAATATATGGTCTCATATCTCAGTGTTCATCTGTAGAATATATGGTCTCATATCTCAGTGTTCATCTGTAGAATACATGGTCTCATATCTCAGTGTTCATCTGTAGAATACATGGTCTCATATCTCAGTGTTCATCTGTAGAATATATGGTCTCATATCTCAGTGTTCATCTGTAGAATATATGGTCTCATATCTCAGTGTTCATCTGTAGAATATATGATCTCATATCTCAGTGTTCATCTGTAGAATATATGGTCTCATGTCTCAGTGTTTATCTGTAGAATATATGGTCTCATATCTCAGTGTTCATCTGTAGAATATATGGCCTCATATCTCAGTGTTCCATCTGTAGAATATATGGTCTCATATCTCAGTGTTCATCTGTAGAATACATGTTCTCATATCTCAGTGTTCATCTGTAGAATATATGATCTCATATCTCAGTGTTCCATCTGTAGAATATATGGTCTCATATCTCAGTGTTCATCTGTAGAATACATGGTCTCATATCTCAGTGTTCATCTGTAGAATACATGGTCTCATATCTCAGTGTTCATCTGTAGAATATATGGTCTCATATCTCAGTGTTCCATCTGTAGAATACATGGTCTCATATCTCAGTGTTCATCTGTAGAATACATGGTCTCATATCTCAGTGTTAATCTGTAGAATATATGGTCTCATATCTCAGTGTTCATCTGTAGAATATATGGTCTCATATCTCAGTGTTCATCTGTAGAATATATGGTCTCATATCTCAGTGTTCCATCTGTAGAATATATGGTCTCATATCTCAGTGTTCATCTGTAGAATATATGATCTCATATCTCAGTGTTCATCTGTAGAATATATGGTCTCATGTCTCAGTGTTCATCTGTAGAATATATGGTCTCATATCTCAGTGTTCATCTGTAGAATATATGGTCTCATATCTCAGTGTTCCATCTGTAGAATATATGGTCTCATATCTCAGTGTTCATCTGTAGAATATATGGTCTCATATCTCAGTGTTCATCTGTAGAATATATGATCTCATATCTCAGTGTTCATCTGTAGAATATATGGTCTCATATCTCAGTGTTCCTCTGTAGAATATATGGTCTCATATCTCAGTGTTCATCTGTAGAATATATGGTCTCATATCTCAGTGTTCATCTGTAGAATATATGGTCTCATATCTCAGTGTTCATCTGTAGAATATATTGTCTCATATCTCAGTGTTCCATCTGTAGAATATACGGCCTCGTATCTCAGTGTTCATCTGTAGAATATATGATCTCATATCTCAGTGTTCCATCTGTAGAATATATGGTCTCATGTCTCAGTGTTTATCTGTAGAATATATGGCCTCTGGTGGTTTGGCCTCTGTTGCCTCCACAACCGAAGGAGCAATATTTCCAGCTTGTCCTCAGGGCTATTTCCATTGTGTTTGTGGGCTGTGTTATTCCTCCCCTTATTTCTGTCGTGTTTGTTGGATGGGCTCTTACTTTACTCACCCTGCAGGGATGGAACACAAACTGACAAACAAAACCACATAATTACCATGCTCTGTCTCTGGATTGGGCTCAGGTGTTTGTGAAGTTTTCCTGATGACATCACTGGCTGTCTGCATCTGTGAGCTGACAGCTTTACCAGGCACATCCCCAAAATGTACCTAAAACAACATAGTACAATCAACAAGACATGCACATTTTACCGGGTACTCCGCTCAAATGTATCTAAAACAACATAGTACAATCAACAAGTTTAACAGACACTCCCACAAAAAATACCTAAAACAACATAGTACAATCAACAAAACATGCAAGTTTTATCAAGTACTCCCCCAAAATGTACCTAAAGCAACATAGTACAATCAACAAGTTTTACCAGACATTCCCCCAAAATATACCTAAAACAACATAGAACAATCAACAAGTATTACCAGGCACTCCCCCCAAAATGTGCCTAAAACATAGTACAATTGACAAGTTTTACCAGGCACTCCTCCAAAATGTACCTAAAACAACATAGTACAATCAATAAGACATGCAAGTTTTACCAGACATCACAAGTGCAATGACAATGGCACACATCCAGACATCACAGAGCAATGACAATGGCACAAGTCCAGACATCACAAGTGCAATGACAATGGCACACATCCAGACATCACAGAGCAATGACAATGGCACAAGTCCAGACATCACAAGTACAATGACAATGACACACATCCAGACATCACAGAGCAATGACAGTGGCACAAGTCCAGACATCACAAGGGCAATGACAATGGCATGCATCCAGACATCACAGAGCAATGACAATGGCACACATAAAGACATCACAAGTGCAATGACAATGATGTTGTTTGTCCATCAAGAATGATGATGACCATTCATTTCAATCAGTGGGGTTGAAGGTATGGAGCCGTGGGTTCTAAGATGGCTGATAAGGCCTATTTTGGCTCGAAATGTTCTTTGACAATGTGGGCAAAGAATGCTTGACGTCTCTGGAGGAGGATTTCCTGCAGTGGTTTTTCTGTCCTGCCTTTTCTTCACAGCTCTTGCAGTCCTGGTTGCCTCACATATGACTGCACCTTTGCATAATGATGCACGCCACGAATTTCGGTCTCTGGCTGCAGCCTCCCAGGTGTCATGATGAATTCCAAAAGCATTCAGTGAAATTTTCAGTGTCTTTAAAGCGTTTCCTCTGGCCACCTTGGCAGCGTTTACCACAACGCAGTTCACTGTAGAAAATTTGTTTAGGGAGCCTGTGATCTGGCATGCGAGGCAATGACAATGGCACAAGTCCAGACATCACAAGGGCAATGACAATGGTATGCCTCCAGACATCACAAATGCAATGACAATGGCACAAGTCCAGACATCACAAGAGCTATGACAATGGCACAAGTCCAGACATCAAAGTTAGTCACCTGTAAGCAGCTGTCTAGGTCTGGGGAGTTGTCGTCAGCCGGCTCAGACTTGATGACACCAGGTGCACACACATTCACAGTCAGTGGCTGCCTCTCAGTTGCAATATCCATCTTAGGTTCTCGCTGCCTTGATTTCTTCAAGGTCAGTCCATGCATAAATGCTCCGGCCTCAGAGTCAGAGTTGTAGCCCTTGGTGATGAAACATGTGGATGAAATCAACGACACATGAAGCACATGGAACTTGTCAGTACATCAGGGAGTAAACAATACACATAATTCTGGACACAAATAGAAATACAGAGAAACTATAGCAACAGTTATCATCACCTAAATAAATATATAAGAAAGTTGTCATTGTTGAAATATATCACATCCATTGTTGAAATATATCACATCCATTGTTGAAATATATCACATCCATTGTTGAAATATATCACATCCATTGTTGAAATACTGAAGTGTTAACAAACAATCATAAATTCTGAAGTACTGAAAGATCAGGTTGTGTGACGGTTTGTTTCATGCTCAGTCTTCGTAGACTTAGATGGATAGGACACAGGAGAATAGATGATGGTAGAATACCAAAGGACATCGTTTTTAGTGAATTACAGATGGGTAAGAGATCTCAGGGTCGGCTTCTACTATGATACAAAGATGTGTGTAAGCGGGACATGATCGATGCAGGCACTGATAATGCACATTGGAAGCAAGTCGCTGCCGAACGTGTTGCATGGAGGGCAAATATCAGAAATGGAATAAAGACAAAGGAGAAAACGATAACGCATATGAAGTGCAGGAAAATCTGGTATATGTGAAGCAGGTTGAAAAGAGAGAGGGGAAGGGGAGAGATAGATTACGAAGATAGTGTGAGAGAGATATGAGAAAGATGTGTAGAAAGACATAAAAAAGTGATAAAGACAAGAAAGAGAGAGAGAGAGAGGGAGGGAAATAGAGAAGGAGAGAGAGAGAGAGAGAGAGAGAGAGAGAGAGAGAGAGAGAGAGAGAGAGAGAGAGAGAGAGAGAGAGAGAGAGAGAGAGAGAGAGAGAGAGAGAGAGAGAGAGAGAAGAACTCGTTGGCTAAGCGCCTTTCCCAAGACAACAAAAGTAGAGGACAGATAAGAACAGAAAGACAAGTGTGCAGGTTCTTGTGCAGCAAGATAAAGACACAGGTAAGCAACACCTAATACACAAAAACCCTAGGAAAGACTGTTTGTTGCCTAAAGCGAGATCATCAGACCAGCATTGGTTGCTACCAACTTATTTGTTCTTCATTTCAGGTCTGTGTTCACAATAAGGTTGTTTAGTGAGAACCATTTAACCGTTGCCTTTGCAGGGTTGACAAGGGCACCAGCATCAGCACACCATGAGGAAATTCGATCTAGTTCGCCCTGCATATCATTGGCAACCGCCTGTCTATCTCGACCCTGTCGATACACGAGGATGTCGTCAAAGAATGACAGAGTCCTACCCCTCCAGTCCAACTGTTGTTCAGTGATCGGCACCGTATACGCGTTGAATAGTACTGGTGACACTGGTGAACCCTGCGTCAATCCTGGACATATCGTTATCGGCTCAGAAAACCAACTCCCGCATCTTAGCACCACCTTCCTTTGGAGTAGAACTGCAGCTATCCATCGTACAAGGTGAGGGTGCACTTTCAGTCTGAGGAAGGTTTGCATCAAGTGCTCGAAAGATACTCTGTTATATGCGTCCTCTAAGTCTATGGCGGCCGCACATGTCTCTTCTCTGACCTGAAATCCTTCGTAAACATCTTGAGCAAAGACCGCCGCATTCAGCCATGACTCTTTGTTGCGTCTGTATCCTCCAAGTGTGGGCGGGAAGCAGCTGAGTTGTTCCAAGTCACAAGCAAGTCTGTGTGCTACAATTTTCTCCAGTAGCTTGCCAGCAGTGTTCTGCATCGTAATTATTCTGTAGCTGTTTATCTTGAAATGGTCTTTGTTCGGTTTTGGCAGCGGCAGCAAGTAGCTGTGTAGCCATTCCTCTTTGATCTGACCCCTCTAGATACTGGTGTTGAATTCTTTGGCCAGTTCTTCCATGTCATCATCTGACATCACCAGTAGGTCACCATATCAGATGCCGTCTGGGCATGGGGCGGTGTTAGGTGATTTCTTGAGCATCGCACGTATTGTCTCAGCTGTGATTATGCATTCTTTGTCTGTCCTGACCCCCCCTCGCACAACTGAGAGAGTGTCGTTGTGGTCCTGTCTGGCGGGCTCATCTTTCTGGTCAGTCTGCTCTATGTAGCATGCAAGAAGGGCCTTACCTTTATCCGCATCCTACTTTTTCCATGTGAGGTCTGTGCCTTGAAAGTCTGGAATACCCCTACATTGTGCAGCACCGTTCATGCTCTTATGGAGGCACCAGATCAGGTTCGCCAACTCAACCTGTGGCATGTTAGCCTTTCTGGCTTTTTGCCAGTCTTTGACAGCCTGCCTCTTTCCTAGCCATGCCTTTTCTACCTCTCCATTCCACCATGGTGGCTGCAACCATCTTTCTTGTCTCCTGCGGGAGGAAGTTTTCTTCTTCTGATCTTGCTTATGGCGTCTTGACCAGTGTTGTCGTACGGGAAGGCATTTGTCTTTTTCCTTGACTCCTGGCCCTGTCTTTTTCGATCCGGATGATACAAGGGTAGTGTGGGGTAGTGGGGACAAGGGTCAGGAGAGAACATACAGGGCACTGCTCCCAGAGAAGAACCCCCAAAGTGTCAAACATAGCTCTTAATCCCGTATATCCACATCCGCTCACTAGTCAATTTTAGTTTGAGCCAGTAAGAAGGTGGTTAATTTAAATAGGAACATCGGTATTTTATTTGGCAAATACAATTCACGGTAAACAAAGACATCTATTGGATTCATCGATTCCGACATTCGATCACTCCGTCGCTGCCTAGAGGGTGACCCCCCCCCCCCCCCCCCCCCACCCGCGGCAGCTTCCGAAGATCCATAGAGCACACTTTATTCACAAGGTTCGAGTTTCTCAGTTCTATATTTTAGTTCCTAATATTTTTTTTTATTAAAAAGTCGCTTTCACACCATTAATTGCGGAAGAATTAAAAAAAAAAAAGCTTCTGGCCAGGAATCGAACCTCGAGCTCCCGTGTATCATACGGAGACTCTTCTCTTACCATTATGCTACTGAGGATACGATTTTGAATCAACAAAAATGTATAATATAGCCACATTTGCACATGACCAGCCGGGACAGTTCAACTATGTAAAAAGGAATACTTTATACATAGTGAAGTATGAATAAACGGATACTTTATACATACTTTATTAGCTATGAATAGACACTTTGTATAAAAATGAGAAAGGTACAAATATGAATAAGAAAGACAGCTATACATATTGATGAGGAGGTCAGCTAAAATAAAAAAAGCAAGGCAGCAGTATAAACATAATAAATGAGAAAGAGGATGCCAAGACTGCAAAATCTTAAGATCTTGGTGAGACAATGAATCATGAGACATTTGCACACCACACAAAGTTACAAAGCAGTCTCAGTGGGCTGTATACTATTATCACGAAGATGGCTTGCTTAGGTCTGACAAGTGTGGGGTGCCCTGTCAACAACCCGGGATTTGGCCGGACTAATGAAGGTGTAAAGATTTGGAGTTTACCATGGGAAATCCCAATCTGCCAATCAGGAGTAGCCCAGGAAATCTAGGTCTGTCCTGTCACTATGTCTTGTCTACAGTCTCCGAGTCTCAATCTTCAACTTTGTGCAGGACCATGGCAACACTTGGCCAGTACAACACTAACGTGAAACTACTGTCCTGTGTCTGGCAACTGCCGCGGACAATGTTCACCAATTCATTTTGCTGCAACAACACAACACCACGTAATTGTACAACAGAAGAGAAACAACGGCTCGCAATCATCCAGTGCACCTACCTCCTCCATTGTCGGGTCTGCCTAGATCAGGGGACACCATCCGCTGGCAGACGCTGGCTATCCGCCCGTAACCTGTCTGTTTTTCGTCCTTGTTGACATGACAATTTAATCGTATTGTTGGTTGATACAGATTGTAGTCAACATTGTCTATTTTGTTTCTGTCATTGATTTATGGGTCATCCATTTACCCTGTATGGTAATCTTAACTGAAAGTGGGTAGACGAGAGACTGTCGTGTGAGGTTTCGTGTACAAACTTGGTGACGATAGACAACAAACGCTGCTTGATTTCCATTGTTGTAACGGCGAACCTTCCATAGATCATCATCATGTGCCGTGGCGATAAGTGCGGGCTGTCATGGTTCTTCACCCCACACGATTATATTATATTATTATACTTACCAACAGATGGGGCTGGTTATCAACCAAGATAAGACAGAATATATAGTAATTTCAAGAGAAGGAATGGCTAAAAGCTCTGGCCACATACAAATAGATAATATGACCATTAAAAGAACGGAAACATACAAATACCTAGGTACAATCTTCAACTGCTCCAACATCATAAGGGAAGAAATACAAACTAGAATCAATTCTGGAAATAAGATATACTATGCACAACAACATCTACTAAAATCAAAGGCGCTATCTCGTAACACCAAGATCACAATATACAAAACACTGATCAGACCAGTTGTGCCTTATGGCTCTGAAACCTGGAGTACAACGAAAGGAGATGAAGCCTTGTTACAAACCTTTGAGAACAAAGTTTTAAGACACATCTTTGGAGAGTGGAAAAGAAGTAACAAAGACATTTATGATCTGTTTAAGTCCCCGCTAATCACTGGTAGCCGGTCTCTCTGGCTGAGGGGTTACACCACTTTCTCCGTAATCCCGTTTATTCACGCAAGGTCTCGCAGCAAGGCGAGAACTGGAAGCGGTTCGACCCGCGCTCGTGACTTGCGGGATAATGAGCCGGCTGCTCAGAAAGCAATGGCAAACTACTAAGCGCAATCTTGCCAAGAAATCAACATACAGCTGAAAGATGCTGATGTTGACAGCGATGTCCTGTAAAGGATATGCAAAACATATAATCACTGGTATCATGAAGGCTAATAGACTACAATGGCTGGGGCATATAGAAAGAATGGAATACAATAGAGAAACAAAACTCGCTTACACTCAGTAAATAAATGACCGCAGACACTGAGGTAGACCAAGAAGACGGAGGAGAGATAATATATATGCAGACCTACAAGCACTTGAAATCAATGACTGGCAAGAGAAGGTCAACCAGAGAGACGAATGGAGACGGATTGTATCTGCAGCAAAGAACCTCAATGGCTCGGAATGCTGAAGAAGAAGAAGAAGAAGAAGAAGAAGAAGAAGAAGAAGAAGAAGAAGAAGAAGAAGAAGAAGAAGAAGAAGAAACTTACTCTATTCCCATCAAATTTGTCAGTAGTTATTAATTTTAAAAGTGTATTTCGCCTCATAATGTTTCTAAGACACCTTGACTGTTTACGGAATTTACGTTTAATTTCTCTAAGGAATGTAGGAGTTTCATTTGTTTCTTGTAGGACTTGTTCTTTCATTGTTGTCCATCCATGGACATCACGTAAGTGGTCAGAAGCAGTCTAGTTGTGTGTATGTGCTCTGGTTCACAGGGCTCCCTACTCTTCAAGCATGGCTCCTTGCAAATTTTTTGGTGATTCCTGAGCTGAAGATGTCGCCTAAAAGGACTCCATTTGAGTCATGAGAAGACATTATGCAGAACCCGATGGATGGCTACGTTGTACTTCATTCACAAAGAATCCGTTCTTAAATGCTTCCAATGACGTGGGGGGGGGGGGGGGGGGGGGAAGAGTTACTTTGAAAAGAATTAGGATTTTAGACTGCCAGAAAGTAAATGTATTTATTTAGCCAAAGGCCGGACACTTTTTGAATAGACCTCACACATGCCAGAATTCTTAAAAGGTACTCACATCAGCCACAGAAACTATCATGTATCCACACTCTGGGGGAGCGGGAGCACAAATGGACATGCCCGGAGTGCTGTGTGCTCCGGGTGAGGTCATGAAAGAGAGTTGATGCAGGTTCAAAGCTCGCCAACCGAACTAACTTACATCCAAATAATGCGCTGCCCGTGTGTTAGCCAGGCCACAAAGGAAGCAGAGAATAGTAGCTATATTCTACCATACATATAGTGACAGTTGCAGAATCTAACCAATCACAGACAAGTCATAACAGTTGCAGAATCTAACCAATCACAAATAAGCAGTCACAGTTGCAGAATCTAACCAATCACAAACAACTCGACAATGGCTTGACTGAACTGATAGAACGCTGTATTGGGGGATGCAAGACAGCAAAAGATGAAGAAATAGTGTGCAGCAAACACACATACACACAACTAGACTGCTTCTGGTCATGTGACAAGATGTGCAGCAAACACACAACTAGACTGCTTCTGGTCATGTGACAAGACACTGTGAATGTGGTCTGTTAGTCCCCACCATGTCACAGATGTCTGGTCACCCTGAACTGACCACACCTGTTAGATAAAGGAGGACTGTGTGGTCAGAAGGACATTTCCTGTGGTAAGGTGCCTACAGACATCATATCTCCATGTCTCCCCAGACTGCAAGACTTTGATGCCACCAGCAGTTCCCCAGACTGCAAGACTTTGATGCCACCAGCAGTTCCCCAGACTGCAAGACTTTGATGCCACCAGCAGTTCCTGGATATTCAGTGTCCTCAGAACTAGAATTGCACTGTTCCTTCACAAACTACGTATCAGCACACTCCCTAGGTGCAGGGTGAGATCCCACATATGTCTAGTCACTGCATTCACATATGTTGGCAGTGTAGTCTATGTCTAGTCACTTGTTGGCAGTGTGGTCTATGTCTAGTCACTTGTTGGCAGTGTGGTCTATGTCTAGTCACTTGTTGGCAGTGTGGTCTATGTCTAGTCACTAGTTGGCAGTGTGGTCTATGTCTAGTCACTTGTTGGCAGTGTGGTCTGTCTAGTCACTTGTTGGCAGTGTGGTCTATGTCTAGTCACTTGTTGGCAGTGTGGTCTTTGTCTAGTCACTTGTTGGCAGTGTGGTCTATGTCTAGTCACTTGTTGGCAGTGTGGTCTATGTCTAGTCACTTGTTGGCAGGGTGGTCTGTCTAGTCACTTGTTGGCAGTGTGGTCTGTCTAGTCACTTGTTGGCAGTGTGGTCTATGTCTAGCCACATGTTGGCAGTGTGGTCTATGTCTAGTCACTTGTTGGCAGTGTGGTCTATGTCTAGTCACATGTTGGCAGTGTGGTCTATGTCTAGTCACATGTTGGCAGTGTGGTCTATGTCTAGTCACATGTTGGCAGTGTGGTCTATGTCTAGTCACTTGTTGGCAGTGTGGTCTATGTCTATCTCACATGTTGGCAGTGTGATCTATGTCTAGTCACATGTTGGCAGTGTGGTCTATGTCTAGTCACTTGTTGGCAGTGTGGTCTATGTTTAGTCACTTGTTGGCAGTGTGGTCTATGTCTAGTCACATGTTGGCAGTGTGGTCTATGTCTAGTCACATGTTGGCAGTGTGGTCTATGTCTAGTCACATGTTGGCAGTGTGGTCTATGTCTAGTCACTTGTTGGCAGTGTGGTCTATGTCTATCTCACATGTTGGCAGTGTGGTCTATGACTAGTCACTTGTTGGCAGTGTGGTCTATGTCTAGTCACTTGTTGGCAGTGTGGTCTATGTCTAGCCACATGTTGGCAGTGTGGTTTATGTCTAGTCACATGTTGGCAGTTTGGTCTATGTCTAGTCGCATGTTGGCAGTGTGGTCTATGTCTAGTCACATGTTGGCAGTGTGGTCTATGTCTAGTCACATGTTGGCAGTGTGGTCTATGTCTAGTCACATGTTGGCAGTGTGGTCTATGTCTAGTCACATGTTGGCAGTGTGGTCTATGTCTAGTCACATGCTGGCAGTGTGGTCTATGTCTAGTCACATGCTGGCAGTGTGGTCTATATCTAGTCACATGCTGGCAGTGTGGTCTATGTCTAGTTACATGCTGGCAGTGTGGTCTATATCTAGTCACATGCTGGCAGTGTGGTCTATGTCTAGTCACATGCTGGCAGTGTGGTCTATATCTAGTCACATGCTGGCAGTGTGGTCTATGTCTAGTCACATGTTGGCAGTTTGGTCTATATCTAGTCACATGTTGGCAGTGTGGTCTATGTCTAGTCACATGCTGGCAGTGTGGTCTATGTCTAGTCACATGCTGGCAGTGTGGTCTATATCTAGTCACATGCTGGCAGTGTGGTCTATGTCTAGTCACATGCTGGCAGTGTGGTCTATGTCTAGTCACATGCTGGCAGTGTGTTCTATGTCTAGTCACATGCTGGCAGTGTGTTCTATGTCTAGTCGCATGTTGGCAGTGTGGTCTATGTCTAGTCGCATGTTGGCAGTGTGGTCTATGTCTAGTCACATGTTGGCAGTGTGGTCTATGTCTAGTCACATGTTGGCAGTGTGGTCTATGTCTAGTCACATGTTGGCAGTGTGGTCTATGTCTAGTCACATGTTGGCAGTGTGATCTATGTCTAGTCACATGTTGGCAGTGTGGTCTATGTCTAGTCACATGTTGGCAGTGTGGTCTATGTCTAGTCACATGTTGGCAGTGTGGTCTATGTCTAGTCGCTTGTTGGCAGTGTGGTCTATGACTAGTCACATGTTGGCAGTGTGGTCTATGTGCAGTCACTTGTTGGCAGTGCGGTCTATGTCTAGTCACTTGTTGGCAGTGTGGTCTATGTCCAGTCACTAGTTGGCAGTGCGGTCTATGTCTAGTCACATGTTGGCAGTGTGGTCTATGTCTAGTCACTTGTTGGCAGTGTGGTCTATGACTAGTCACATGTTGGCAGTGTGGTCTATGTCTAGTCATTTGTTGGCAGTGTGGTCTATGACTAGTCACATGTTGGCAGTGGGGTCTATGTCTAGTCACTTGTTGGCAGTGTGGTCTATGTCTAGTCACTTGTTGGCAGTGTGGTCTATGTCTAGTCACTTGTTGGCAGTGTGGTCTATGTCTAGTCACTAGTTGGCAGTGTGGTCTATGTCTAGTCACATGTTGGCAGTGTGGTCTATGTCTAGTCACTTGTTGGCAGTGTGGTCTATGACTAGTCACATGTTGGCAGTGGGGTCTATGTCTAGTCACTTGTTGGCAGTGTGGTCTATGACTAGTCACATGTTGGCAGTGTGGTCTATGTCTAGTCACATGTTGGCAGTGTGGTCTATGTCTAGTCACATATTGGCAGTGTGGTCTATGTCTAGTCACATGTTGGCAGTGTGGTCTATGTCTAGTCACATGTTGGCAGTGTGGTCTATGACTAGTCACTTGTTGGCAGTGTGGTCTGTCTAGTCACATGTTGGCAGTGTGGTCTATGTCTAGTCACATGTTGGCAGTGTGGTCTATGTCTAGTCACATGTTGGCAGTGTGGTCTATGTCTAGTCACATGTTGGCAGTGTGCTCTATGTCTAGTCACATGTTGGCAGTGTGGTCTATGTCTAGTCACATGTTGGCAGTGTGGTCTATGTCTATCTCACATGTTGGCAGTGTGGTCTATGTCTAGTCACATGCTGGCAGTGTGGTCTATGTCTAGTCACATGCTGGCAGTGTGGTCTATGTCTAGTCACATGTTGGCAGTGTGGTCTATGTCTAGTCACATGCTGGCAGTGTGGTCTATGTCTAGTCACATGTTGGCAGTGTGGTCTATGACTAGTCACATGTTGGCAGTGTGGTCTATGACTAGTCACATGTTGGCAGTGTGGTCTATGACTAGTCACATGTTGGCAGTGTGGTCTATGACTAGTCACATGTTGGCAGTGTGGTCTATGACTAGTCACATGTTGGCAGTGTGGTCTATGTCTAGTCACATGTTGGCAGTGTGGTCTATGTCTAGTCACATGTTGGCAGTGTGGTCTATGTCTAGTCACTTGTTGGCAGTGTGGTCTATGTCTATCTCACATGTTGGCAGTGTGATCTATGTCTAGTCACATGTTGGCAGTGTGGTCTATGTCTAGTCACTTGTTGGCAGTGTGGTCTATGTTTAGTCACTTGTTGGCAGTGTGGTCTATGTCTAGTCACATGTTGGCAGTGTGGTCTATGTCTAGTCACATGTTGGCAGTGTGGTCTATGTCTAGTCACATGTTGGCAGTGTGGTCTATGTCTAGTCACTTGTTGGCAGTGTGGTCTATGTCTATCTCACATGTTGGCAGTGTGGTCTATGACTAGTCACTTGTTGGCAGTGTGGTCTATGTCTAGTCACTTGTTGGCAGTGTGGTCTATGTCTAGCCACATGTTGGCAGTGTGGTTTATGTCTAGTCACATGTTGGCAGTTTGGTCTATGTCTAGTCGCATGTTGGCAGTGTGGTCTATGTCTAGTCACATGTTGGCAGTGTGGTCTATGTCTAGTCACATGTTGGCAGTGTGGTCTATGTCTAGTCACATGTTGGCAGTGTGGTCTATGTCTAGTCACATGTTGGCAGTGTGGTCTATGTCTAGTCACATGCTGGCAGTGTGGTCTATGTCTAGTCACATGCTGGCAGTGTGGTCTATATCTAGTCACATGCTGGCAGTGTGGTCTATGTCTAGTTACATGCTGGCAGTGTGGTCTATATCTAGTCACATGCTGGCAGTGTGGTCTATGTCTAGTCACATGCTGGCAGTGTGGTCTATATCTAGTCACATGCTGGCAGTGTGGTCTATGTCTAGTCACATGTTGGCAGTTTGGTCTATATCTAGTCACATGTTGGCAGTGTGGTCTATGTCTAGTCACATGCTGGCAGTGTGGTCTATGTCTAGTCACATGCTGGCAGTGTGGTCTATATCTAGTCACATGCTGGCAGTGTGGTCTATGTCTAGTCACATGCTGGCAGTGTGGTCTATGTCTAGTCACATGCTGGCAGTGTGTTCTATGTCTAGTCACATGCTGGCAGTGTGTTCTATGTCTAGTCGCATGTTGGCAGTGTGGTCTATGTCTAGTCGCATGTTGGCAGTGTGGTCTATGTCTAGTCACATGTTGGCAGTGTGGTCTATGTCTAGTCACATGTTGGCAGTGTGGTCTATGTCTAGTCACATGTTGGCAGTGTGGTCTATGTCTAGTCACATGTTGGCAGTGTGATCTATGTCTAGTCACATGTTGGCAGTGTGGTCTATGTCTAGTCACATGTTGGCAGTGTGGTCTATGTCTAGTCACATGTTGGCAGTGTGGTCTATGTCTAGTCGCTTGTTGGCAGTGTGGTCTATGACTAGTCACATGTTGGCAGTGTGGTCTATGTGCAGTCACTTGTTGGCAGTGCGGTCTATGTCTAGTCACTTGTTGGCAGTGTGGTCTATGTCCAGTCACTAGTTGGCAGTGCGGTCTATGTCTAGTCACATGTTGGCAGTGTGGTCTATGTCTAGTCACTTGTTGGCAGTGTGGTCTATGACTAGTCACATGTTGGCAGTGTGGTCTATGTCTAGTCATTTGTTGGCAGTGTGGTCTATGACTAGTCACATGTTGGCAGTGGGGTCTATGTCTAGTCACTTGTTGGCAGTGTGGTCTATGTCTAGTCACTTGTTGGCAGTGTGGTCTATGTCTAGTCACTTGTTGGCAGTGTGGTCTATGTCTAGTCACTAGTTGGCAGTGTGGTCTATGTCTAGTCACATGTTGGCAGTGTGGTCTATGTCTAGTCACTTGTTGGCAGTGTGGTCTATGACTAGTCACATGTTGGCAGTGGGGTCTATGTCTAGTCACTTGTTGGCAGTGTGGTCTATGACTAGTCACATGTTGGCAGTGTGGTCTATGTCTAGTCACATGTTGGCAGTGTGGTCTATGTCTAGTCACATATTGGCAGTGTGGTCTATGTCTAGTCACATGTTGGCAGTGTGGTCTATGTCTAGTCACATGTTGGCAGTGTGGTCTATGACTAGTCACTTGTTGGCAGTGTGGTCTGTCTAGTCACATGTTGGCAGTGTGGTCTATGTCTAGTCACATGTTGGCAGTGTGGTCTATGTCTAGTCACATGTTGGCAGTGTGGTCTATGTCTAGTCACATGTTGGCAGTGTGCTCTATGTCTAGTCACATGTTGGCAGTGTGGTCTATGTCTAGTCACATGTTGGCAGTGTGGTCTATGTCTATCTCACATGTTGGCAGTGTGGTCTATGTCTAGTCACATGCTGGCAGTGTGGTCTATGTCTAGTCACATGCTGGCAGTGTGGTCTATGTCTAGTCACATGTTGGCAGTGTGGTCTATGTCTAGTCACATGCTGGCAGTGTGGTCTATGTCTAGTCACATGTTGGCAGTGTGGTCTATGACTAGTCACATGTTGGCAGTGTGGTCTATGACTAGTCACATGTTGGCAGTGTGGTCTATGACTAGTCACATGTTGGCAGTGTGGTCTATGACTAGTCACATGTTGGCAGTGTGGTCTATGACTAGTCACATGTTGGCAGTGTGGTCTATGACTAGTCACTTGTTGGCAGTGTGGTCTGTCTAGTCACATGTTGGCAGTGTGGTCTATGTCTAGTCACATGTTGGCAGTGTGGTCTATGTCTAGTCACATGTTGGCAGTGTGGTCTATGTCTAGTCACATGTTGGCAGTGTGCTCTATGTCTAGTCACATGTTGGCAGTGTGGTCTATGTCTAGTCACATGTTGGCAGTGTGGTCTATGTCTAGTCACATGCTGGCAGTGTGGTCTATGTCTAGTCACATGCTGGCAGTGTGGTCTATGTCTAGTCACATGTTGGCAGTGTGGTCTATGTCTAGTCACATGCTGGCAGTGTGGTCTATGTCTAGTCACATGTTGGTAGTGTGGTCTATGACTAGTCACATGTTGGCAGTGTGGTCTATGACTAGTCACATGTTGGCAGTGTGGTCTATGACTAGTCACTTGTTGGCAGTGTGGTCTATGTCTAGTCACATGCTGGCAGTGTGGTCTATGACTAGTCACATGTTGGCAGTGTGGTCTATGTCTAGTCACATGCTGGCAGTGTGGTCTATGTCTAGTCACATGCTGGCAGTGTGGTCTATGTCTAGTCACATGTTGGCAGTGTGGTCTATGTCTAGTCACATGCTGGCAGTGTGGTCTATGTCTAGTCACATGTTGGCAGTGTGGTCTATGTCTATCTCACATGTTGGCAGTGTGGTCTATGTCTAGTCACATGCTGGCAGTGTGGTCTATGTCTAGTCACTTGTTGGCAGTGTGGTCTATATCTAGTCACATGCTGGCAGTGTGGTCTATGTCTAGTCACATGCTGGCAGTGTGGTCTATGTCTAGTCACATGTTGGCAGTTTGGTCTATGACTAGTCACATGCTGGCAGTGTGGTCTATGTCTAGTCACTTGTTGGCAGTGTGGTCTATGTCTAGCCACATGTTGGCAGTGTGGTCTATGTCTAGTCACATGTTGGCAGTGTGGTTATGACTAGTCACTTGTTGGCAGTGTGGTCTATGTCTAGTCACATGATGGCAGTGTGGTCTATGTCTAGTCACATGCTGGCAGTGTGGTCTATGTCTAGTCACATGTTGGCAGTGTGGTCTATGATTAGTCACTTGTTGGCAGTGTGGTCTATGACTAGTCACTTGTTGGCAGTGTGATCTATGACTAGTCACATGCTGGCAGTGTGGTCTATGACTAGTCACATGTTGGCAGTGTGGTCTATGACTAGTCACTTGTTGGCAGTGTGGTCTATATCTAGTCACATGCTGGCAGTGTGGTCTATGTCTAGTCACATGCTGGCAGTGTGGTCTATGTCTAGTCACATGTTGGCAGTTTGGTCTATGACTAGTCACATGCTGGCAGTGTGGTCTATGTCTAGTCACATGCTGGCAGTGTGGTCTATGTCTAGTCACTTGTTGGCAGTGTGGTCTATGTCTAGCCACATGTTGGCAGTGTGGTCTATGTCTAGTCACATGTTGGCAGTGTGGTGTATGACTAGTCACTTGTTGGCAGTGTGGTCTATGTCTAGTCACATGATGGCAGTGTGGTCTATGTCTAGTCACATGCTGGCAGTGTGGTCTATGTCTAGTCACATGTTGGCAGTGTGGTCTATGATTAGTCACTTGTTGGCAGTGTGGTCTATGACTAGTCACTTGTTGGCAGTGTGATCTATGACTAGTCACATGCTGGCAGTGTGGTCTATGACTAGTCACTTGTTGGCAGTGTGGTCTATGTCTAGTCACATGTTGGCAGTGTGGTCTATGTCTAGTCACATGTTGGCAGTGTGCTCTATGTCTAGTCACATGTTGGCAGTGTGCTCTATGTCTAGTCACATGTTGGCAGTGTGGTCTATGTCTAGTCACATGTTGGCAGTGTGCTCTATGTCTAGTCACATGTTGGCAGTGTGGTCTATGTCTAGTCACATGTTGGCAGTGTGGTCTATGTCTAGTCACATGTTGGCAGTGTGGTCTATGTCTAGTCACATGTTGGCAGTGTGGTCTATGTCTAGTCACTTGTTGGCAGTGTGGTCTATGTCTAGTCACATGTTGGCAGTGTGGTCTATGTCTAGTCACATGTTGGCAGTCTGTCTATGACTAGTAACATGTTGGCAGTGTGGTCTATGACTAGTCACTTGTTGGCAGTGTGGTCTATGACTAGTCACTTGTTGGCAGTGTGGTCTATGACTAGTCACTTGTTGGCAGTGTGGTCTATGACTAGTCACTTGTTGGCAGTGTGGTCTATGACTAGTCACATGTTGGCAGTGTGGTCTATGTCTAGTCACTTGTTGGCAGTGTGGTCTATGTCTAGTCACATGTTGGCAGTGTGGTCTATGTCTAGTCACATGTTGGCAGTGTGCTCTATGTCTAGTCACATGTTGGCAGTGTGGTCTATGTCTAGTCACAAGTTGGCAGTGTGGTCTATGTCTAGTCACATGCTGGCAGTGTGGTCTATGTCTAGTCACATGTTGGCAGTGTGGTCTATGTCTAGTCACATGTTGGCAGTGTGGTCTATGTCTAGTCACATGTTGGCAGTGTGGTCTATGTCTAGTCACATGTTGGCAGTGTGGTCTATGTCTAGTCACATGTTGGCAGTGTGGTCTATGTCTAGTCACATGTTGGCAGTGTGGTCTATGTCTAGTCACATGTTGGCAGTGTGGTCTATGTCTAGTCACATGTTGGCAGTGTGGTCTATGTCTAGTCACATGCTGGCAGTGTGGTCTATGTCTAGTCACATGCTGGCAGTGTGGTCTATGTCTAGTCACATGTTGGCAGTGTGGTCTATGTCTAGTCACATGTTGGCAGTGTGGTCTATGTCTAGTCACTGTATCCAGACATGTTGGGGTCTATGTCTAGTCACTGTATCCAGACATGTTGGGGTCTATGTCTAGTCACTGTATCCAGACATGTTGGGGTCTATGTCCAGTCACTGTATCCAGACATGTTGGGGTCTATGTCCAGTCACTGTATCCAGACATGTTGGGGTCTATGTCCAGTCACATGTTGGCATTGTGGTCTATGTCTAGTCACTGTATCCAGACATGTTGGGGTCTATGTCTAGTCACTGTATCCAGACATGTTGGGGTCTATGTCTAGTCACTGTATCCAGACATGTTGGGGTATATGTCTAGTCACTGTATCCAGACATGTTGGGGTCTATGTCTAGTCACTTGTTGGCAGTGTGGTCTATGTCTAGACACTTGTTGGCAGTGTGGTCTATGTCTAGTCACTGTATCCAGACATGTTGGGGTCTATATCTAGTCACTGTATCCAGATACAAGAGGACATGTTTTGAAAGACACACAATGAAGCCAAAAATTCAGTTAGCATTGTTTAATCATAAATCTAACCCAGAGAAACATAACAGCAAACAATCAAACATAGCTAGGTTACCATTAGTTGACACACAATTATGACAGAACAGATTAGGTCAGACATCACAGGTGCAGTAAGAAACAACACATGTAGAAATCATACCAGCATGTGCAGTCATCACTCTACAACACTTAAAGAAATCATACCAGCATGTGCAGTCATCACCCTACAACATATATAGAAATCATACCAGCATGTGCAGTCATCACTCTACAACACTTATAGAAATCATACCAGCATGTGCAGTCATCACTCTACAACACTTATAGAAATCATACCAGCATGTGCAGTCATCACTCTACAACACATGTAGAAATCATGCCAGCATGTGCAGTCATCACTCTACACCATATGTAGAAATCATGCCAGTATGTGCAGTCATCACCCTACAACATATATAGAAATCATGCCAGCATGTGCAGTCATCACCCTACAACATATGTAGAAATCATACCAGCATGTGCAGTCATCACTCTACAACATATGTAGAAATCATGCCAGCATGTGCAGTCATCACTCTACAACATATGTAGAAATCATGCCAGCATGTGCAGTCATCACCCTACAACATATGTAGAAATCATGCCAGCATGTGCAGTCATCACTCTACAACATATGTAGAAATCATACCAGCATGTGCAGTCATCACTCTACAACATATGTAGAAATCATGCCAGCATGTGCAGTCATCACCCTACAACATATGTAGAAATCATACCAGTATGTGCATCCAAACCCAGCACGGAGAGTCTAGTGAGGCGTGTCAAAGTGTCTGATGTCATGGTGAATGCATCACAAACTGGCACAGCACATTCACAGCAGTAGTAGACTAATCGGCATGCTATGCTCCTACTACTTGCACAAGTAGTTGAGAAACATGGCCATCATGGAGACAGAACAAATGCTTGGAATGGATTTCTAAGGAAAATCAGTGAGCCACAGTGTGACTGTGGTTAGAACAGCTGCAGTGAAAGTGAGTGCCTGCACAACATAGATCATGACCGCCATGACCACACGTCACAGCACGACAGATGGACACTCTCACAGGAACTCGAGCTTGTAGCAGTCTTATTTTTATACACATCTAATCTCAATCTACTCTCACAGGAACTCGAGCTTCTAGCAGTCTTATTTTTATACACATCTAATCTCACTTGACAACCACTGCCAGCTCATGTGATTTAACCATTACTGCAATCTCACATGATTTCATCACCACTGCCAGCTCATGTGATTTAACCATTACTGCAATCTCACATGACTTCATCACCACTGCCAGCTCGTGATTTAACCACTACTGCAATCTCATGATTTCATCACCACTGCCAGCTCATGTGATTTAACCACTACTGCAATCTCACATGATTTCATCACCACTGCCATCTCATGTGATTTAACCATTACTGCAATCTCATGTGATTTCATCACGACTGCCAGCTCATGTGATTTAACCACTACTGCAATCTCACATGATTTCATCACCACTGCCAGCTCATGTGATTTAACCATTACTGCAATCTCAAGTGATTTAATAATCACCGCAATATAATGTGATTTGATAATCACTGCAATCTAATGTGATTTGATGATCACTGCAATCTAATGTGACTTGATAATCATTGCAATATAATGTGATAAAATAATGCAACTTTCTAAATACAAAATTCTAGTATGATGAGTTGAATGGAACTTTCTAAATACAACAATCTAGTTTCATGAGTAGAGCAAGGACCTTTAAAAAAAAAAAATCATGCAAATAAGCAGACCTTTAAGACCTGCAAATGAAAAAAAAAAAAACATTACCTGAAATGTTAAAATATGACCTTAAAATTTCAAATGACTTAAAAATCTCCAACAATAAAGATAATGATTTATTTACATATATCTGTGTAATTGGCAAACATCAAGGTGTAACTTGAACAATACACGTGGCATCTAGCCGCATGTCTAGTACATTAGTTTAAAGTTAAATTGTACAGACTTTAATTAACATTCAATACGATATTCCACAAGAATACAAGTGTGACTTTACTGACTGACCATACCTCTGTTTCCATGTTGGCTGCCTGCAGGACAATAACATACACATAATGGGACCCAATGTCCAGACATCACTGTCATTCTCACAAGTACACCACACAATGACATACGTATGGACACAAGTACACAACACAATGACATACGTATGTACACAAATACACAACACAATGACATACATATGTACACAAGTACACAACACAATGACATACATATGTACACAATACAATGGCATACGTATGTACACAAGTACACCAAACAATGGCACACAGATGTAAACAAGTACACCAAACAATGACATTCATATGTACACAAGTACACCAAAAAATGACATACATATGTACACGAGGACACCACACAATAACATACATATGCACACCAAACAATGACATACATATGTACACAAGGACACTACACAATGACATACATATGTACACCAAACTGACAAACATATGTGCACAAATACACCAAGCAATGACATACATATATACACAAGGACACCACACAATGACATACATATGCACACAAATACACCACACAATGACATACATATGTACACCAAACAATGACATACATATGTACACAAATACACCAAACAATGACATACATATGTACACAAGCACACAAACAATGACATACATATGTACACTGAACTTGTCAAACACACATTTTCTCCCGTTTTCCCTCCCAGCATGTTTTATAACAGGACAAACTGTCAACATCCAGGGAAGAAATTGGGGAATATTTGAACACGTGAAGTCATCACAACAGAGTCCTAGAAGGTCCTCCTTGAATATTGCCCACCTATTACCACAAAGTCTTAGAAGGTCCTCCTCAAATGTTGCCACCTATTAGTAAAAATGTATTATTCTGGGCCTCAGAACAGGACACAATAGATTACGCAACCACATGTATACAAAATTCAAGATTGGTGAAACAGCCATGTACACATGTGGATTGGTATCGCAGACAGCAGAGCACATACTCCAAGACTGCCCAAAATATAACATATCTAGGCAAACCTTCTGGCCTAGAGAGACGACAGTGGAAGATAAACTCTATGGACCGCTGTGTGAACTGAAAAAGACAGTTCAATTCATACAAGAGACAGCATTGCAGTTATAGACATATTTCAAGCGAACGAAAGTAAGTAAAAATGTTACCAATCTTGCAGACTGATGAATATTCTGTTTCTCACCAGAGTACACTTTGTAGATTTGCAAACACCTGGCCATCGACCACGCCATGGACAACACTGTCCACATGTTCTAGGCCTCGACAGAGTTCTACACCTGTTGTCTCAAGATGAGTGATTGTTGTTGGCAGACAAACTAATGCTAACAAAAAGCAACTTGTAGACTGTGATCGTGGAAGCTTCATCATCGCTGAAACTGCCAACAGCGGTCTCAATGCCACTGTACCTAATGAAGCAATCAAATGCCGCTTGGCGCCAGGTGTTCTGGAAGCAGAGTCACTGAGGGACAGTTTCTTTGAGCGTGTAAAGCTTTGATGAAAATTTGTATCAAATTAGAAATGAGTTTGTCCACATCAGGATGGTTTCCAGAAATGCCTTCATCTACCCTAGGCAATGCATCCACTGTTGCTG
Organism: Cepaea hortensis; assembly: GCA_963921405.1. Lineage (NCBI taxonomy): Eukaryota > Metazoa > Mollusca > Gastropoda > Stylommatophora > Helicidae > Cepaea > Cepaea hortensis. The sequence goes on along the minus strand of OY992879.1, from coordinate 164,511,500 downwards.
CAATACTGCCCCTTTACTGTATCACCCTGTAACAGTCATGGGCCAGTCTTCAGAGGTGACCATCATTTGGTTGTGGGCAGGTTCAGCTTAGGTCCAGATAGATAACCCTTCCTTCATCTGTTTGTGATACCGAACCCAGCCCCAGTTCTGTGTCACTGAAATGTGACTCCTTGCAGGAACACACGTTTTTCACTGGGTCAGGAAATCATGTACACAGCATGTCATTATCACATTTGGTTTGGTGGAACCATGCGCATAAAAATGTCAAAATAGGTTCTAAAAAGACAATGGGATCTAAAAATGCTGAGATGTGACCGAATTCCAAATAAGGCTGAGATATGCACTTACATGCCAAACAACAAGCATCTAATGTTAATTATAGTATGTTAACACATATATAAAATAACTACTTAACTAAATAACTGAATAACTACTTAATAAAAATAACTACTTAACTAAATAACTGCATCATTTTGGGCTGCACGAGAGACACCAGCTGTGTAGCAATGAGATACCTCCTTGACTTCCCGACAATGGAACACAGGATCAAGATCTGGAGAGCTCGTGCATACTTAAAAATAAGTGCAGATGAGCAGCACCCTCTGCATGACGCTGTATTCAGAGAAAAGGGTGACAGGCTAAAGAGGGGCAAATCATGGATGGGTCGGGCGGAAGATGTCGTCGGACAGGTCTGCAGTCTTACCAGTATCAACCCCGGCAAGGAATGGGTGCCGGTGCCTCCAGCTTTTAAGTGTACCTTCTCCTGCATTATCACACTCGACAGACGGTGCAGAGAGCAGAACCCTGCCGCTGTCAATGCAGAGGTTAACGCGCTCATCTATGATCACTCAGATAGCCCCGAAGTGCTCATCTATACAGATGGATCTGTTGTAAAGCAGCAGAGAAGTGCGTGGGCATTTACAGCCCGTTCAGCGGGCCGAACCGTTCAAGAATCCAGTGGTGCCCACTCTATGACCACGAGCAGCATGACGATGGAGGTGATGGCGGTTACACAGGCTTTCATATGGCTGGAATCACAGCATTATACCAACGTGTGTGTACTAAGTGATTCAATGAGCATGATTCAGAAGGTCGAAGCTGGATCTGTACGTAGACAGTGGACTGAGTCGCTGCGGAAGTCTGTTGTCCGCAAAGTCACCTTCATCTTCGTCCCGGGACATGCGGGAGTCGAGGGAAATGAACGAGCTGATAAATTGGCTGGCTCTGCACCCCCTGTAGATGGCCAGCCCATGGATCGTGCCGATGTTATTAACGCCCTTAAAGATATGGCGAGAACAGAGGACTTTGACGCCAGTGATTCCACATCGCTTTCCAGGATGAAAGACCTGGGAGTAAGAATCGGCACAGCCAGACGCGAGAGGTACATCGGGAAAACAAAGCGCCTCGTCAACCAACACAGAACTGGCACTATTAGCCACCGGACGCTGATGCATATGCTGGGGGGAGGATCTGAGCACCTATGGACATGTCCGGAGTGCAACGAAGATACCCCAACTGATAACTAACTAACTAATATAAAATAACTTTTTAATGACAATAAGGACCCCCAAATGTCCTAAAATGCCTTGCTCTTGTGAAGAGTTAACCACAAATTTATAATTGCCAGAATTTTGTGTGAGGACACAACAGAATCTACAATGACCACAATCTAATGCGACATGACAAGTAGGAATCTACAATGACCACAATCTAATGTGACTTGATATGTAGAAATCTACAATGACCACAATCTAATGCGACATGACAAGTAGAAATCTACAATACACTGACATGATTGCCTTCAATACACTGACATGAAATACAATGTAATCAAATTCCAATAAAAATCAATAAAAATGAAAACACATTTCACTGTAAAAGATTCGAGCCCATATCTCCTGTCATTTATCTGGGACAACTAGTCAACTGGTGGCAACAACTTGCAGTTGACAGCACTGAAACAAGCAGTGCAAACTATCATAAACATCAATAAAAAATGTGTCCCTTTTACAAACAAATCTTCACACACAGCACATATACCAACCACCAAACCTGCATTCACTGTGGTTACAATATGTTTCTAACCATCGATCAAACAATATCAAAGATAAAGATCCAGAGATCACATGTATCATGTCTGTTTCTCTTGGTGATCGTATCTGAGACATACAATCTGACATTGCATCTAACACAGGTAATATATTCAATCATGTTTCTGGGAATACACAAACAGTACGAGCACAATTCTACACTATTTGTTAAAACATGACATCTGACTTTAGAAAATGTCCTGGCAAGTCCAAGCTGGCCGCTGTGATACTGATCACACTGAGTGCCAAATGGTCCACCAGAATAAGAAGCGAGTGTCCCAGATGTGTACAAGTGTCCTTAACGCCCAGGGTAGATATGGTCGTAGAGTTTTGACGTGGCATCTAGTCCCAGACTGCATGTACTGGGTGACATTTGCTGTCCGTTGCAGCTCCTGCTGTGTGGCTCAGAGCTCAAGAGTCCAGGTGGATCTGTGTCCAGCCCCACAGAGGAGGGCACAGATTTGTAGGATGTGCTGTGCATTAAGGGCCAATGTGCAGTCAGAGGTGTGTTATAGGTCGAGGCAACAGATGTGTGCTCACAGTGTCCTTTCTAACAGTAGTGCTTGCTGGTGATGCACGGATGGATGACGTTGCCCGACTCACTGCTTCTCACACTGTGTATTAGTTCTGTGCACGGATGGATGACGTTGCCTGACTCACTGCTTCTCACACTGTGTATTAGTTCTGTGCACGGATGGATGACGTTGCCCAACTCACTGCTTCTCACACTGTGTATTAGTTCTGTGCACGGATGAATGACGTTACCCAACTCACTGCTTCTCACACTGTGTATTAGTTCTGTGCACGGATGGATGACGTTGCCCAACTCACTGCTTCTCACGCTGTGTATTAGTTCTGTGCACGGATGGATGACGTTGCCCGACTCACTGCTTCTCACACTGTGTATTAGTTCTGTGCATGGATGGATGACGTTGCCTGACTCACTGCTTCTCACACTGTGTATTAGTTCTGTGCACGGATGGATGACGTTGCCCGACTCACTGCTTCTCACACTGTGTATTAGTTCTGTGCACGGATGGATGACGTTGCCCAACTCACTGCTTCTCACACTGTGTATTAGTTCTGTGCACGGATGGATGACGTTGCCCAACTCACTGCTTCTCACACTGTGTATTAGTTCTGTGCACGGATGGATGACGTTGCCCAACTCACTGCTTCTCACACTGTGTATTAGTTCTGTGCACGGATGGATGACCTTGCCCAACTCACTGCTTCTCATACTGTGTATTCTGTGCACGGATGGATGACGTTGCCCAACTCACTGCTTCTCACACTGTGTATTATTTCTGTGGCTTATTTATGAGGCAGGGTGTTGCTGTACAGGTTGTCTGCAGCCACATGTGGCTAGTATGTCAGCTTTCTCACGACGTTGCCAATGAGATGGAATCCACATACAGTCATGTTTGAGAGAGAGACATGGGACAACAGATGTGGTGTGTCTTGTATCAAGGGACCCCTGGTTGACAGTAGACAATGTATGATGGATCCACAGCCAGTAAGGTTGACAGTGTCATTGAATGATTGACATGTCCAACACTTATCACAATTCCTCTCACTAAAGTGCAGTGTCATCAGCCATTTCTCTGATAGTTTGGTCATTTCTCTGTCTTCACTGAGTTGTTCAAAGGTATATTGTGACAGAGCTAGCTAGCATCATAGACTCACTTGTCAGTGTCATCAACCATTTCTCTGATAGTTTGGTCATTTCTCTGTCTTCACTGAGTTGTTCAAAGGTATATTGTGACAGAGCTAGCTAGCATCATAGACTCACTTGTCAGTATCAGTCACAGCCTAGCTTTCCATCTAGTCGGCTGTCACAGTCTTTGCAGTCCAACGTCCTGTGTCATCAACTGTTCCCCTTGCTGCAACATTTGAGCTCTGTTGTACTGTGGCTGCAACTCTTGAGCTCTGTTGTACTGTGGCTGCAACATTTGAGCTCTGTTGTACTGTGGCTGCAACCCTTGAGCTCTGTTGTACTGTGGCTGCAACATTTGGGCTCTGTTGTACTGTGGCTGCAACACTTAAGCTCTGTTGTAGTGTGACTGCAACCCTCGAGCTCTGTTGTACTGTGGCTGCAACATTTGAGCTCTGTTGTACTGTGGCCGCAACACTTAAGCTCTGTTGTAGTGTGGCTGCAACCCTCGAGCTCTGCTGTAACATTGCTGCAACACTGCTGATCTCTGCTGTATTCCCGCTGCAAGACTGCTGTTCTCTCTTGTATTCCCGCTGGTTAACAACATTGCTCTGAGTATGTGTGGTCTGATGTTTTAACAGATCACTGATGTGAGGAAACTCCTCACCACACACCCCACATTTGTGGGGTACCTTCTCCATGTGTGTTCTCTTATGTGTGGTCAGATTACTGCGGTGGTGGAACTCTGCCCCACACACATCACACATGAAAGCCTTCTGGCCTGTGTGGATGCGCTGGTGTGAGGTGAGGTTACTCCTATGGTTGAACTCCACCCCACACACATCACACCTGTACGGTTTCTCCCCTGTGTGGATCCGCTGGTGGGAGGTCAGATTACTTCTATGGCTGAAGTCAGCTCCACATATTTCACATTTGTACGGCTTCTCTCCCGTGTGAATTCTGTGGTGAGAAGTCAGGTTGCTCCTGTGGCTGAACTCTACCCCGCACACATCACATTTGTAAGGTTTCTCCCCAGTGTGAATCCTTCGATGTATGGTCACACTGCTCTTCTGATTAAACCCTACATCACAGATGTCACACTTATATGGCTTCTCTTCCGTGTGAATTCTGATATGTCGATTGAGGCTAAACTTATAATTAAATTCCAAATGACATATAGCACATATATATGGCTTCTCTCCTGTGTGTATTCGGAGGTGTCTGTTCAAATCACTAACTTGACGAAAGCCCATGCTGCAAACATCACAAATGTATGGCTTCTCCCCGGTATGTATGCGCTTGTGGCCAGTCAAGCCACTACTATACTTGAATGCCATGCTACAGATGTCACATTTGTATGGCCGCTCCCCTGTGTGGATTCTCCTATGACCACTGAGTCCACTGCTATACTTAAACAGTGCCCCACAGATGGCACACTTGTAGGGCCTCTCGCCGGTGTGCATGCGGTGGTGCTTCATGAGGCCACTCTTCAGGTGGAAGGCCACCCCACAGGTGTCACACTTGAACGGCCTCTCTCCAGAGTGCTTCTTCTTGTGTCGGGTCAGGTCACTGTTGCGAGTGAACTCTGAACCACAGATGTCACACTTGTGAGGCTTCTTCTTGGGGCTGACTTCAGCACCAGGTCCAGAAATGTCTGCGGCCTCACCGGGCAGGCCAGGGCCTTCTGTGTCCCCATAACACTCCATCTCTAATACTTTCTCCTGCTGCAAGTCCATACTGACTTCTGCCTTCTGATGTGCCAGCGTCTTCTTCCCAGTGTCAGTGTCAACCTCTCCCTTCAGACGCAGCGGCATGTCCTCCCCAGTGTTAACGTCTCCCCTCAGACGTAGCAGCGTGTTGGCTGCCGATGTTGCCACACTGACAGCACCTAGAGTGGACAGAAACAAATAAAACAATATTAACACTGACTGACTGTTGTCATGTGGTAGCAATGCTGGCACAAGGCTGTCAGACTAAGCATTCAACACACACTTCTGTACAGGTTTATCAGGTGAGAAGCCCTGTTCTACTTCTGGCTTTATTGCCTTCTCTAATGCAGAACGCCTGTTTCGTGTCTCTAGATCAGTGTTTCCCAACCTTTTTTGAGCTATGTCCCACCTAAGCCTTTCTAACATTCTTATGCCCCAAAAATTGAAATGTTCACTAAAGAAACTTGAATGATAGGTTTTAGGAAGAAATCAATAGGGAATTATTGAGCAAACACAGTATTCCAATACACACAGAGCAAACACACCATTTTCAAAAGATATAATGGAGAACTGAAATTCAAGTACAAAATAATTTTAATGAAAGATTTTTCTATATTATTTTAATTATTAGTAATTATTTATTATTTAAATTTAGTGAGATAGTTGCACTTCATAAAGATACATAAAAGAGGCACAACCAATACATTTGATGTGAGCTAGCCACACAGGTGACAGACATTCTCATCTCATCAAGACTAAACATGACTCCAAGCGAGCTAGCCACACAGGTGAGAGACATTCTCATCTCATCAAGACTAAACATGACTCCAGGTGAGCTAGCCACACAGGTGAGAGACATTCTCATCTCATCAAGACTAAACATGACTCCAGGTGAGCTAGCCACACAGATGACAGACATTCTCATCTCATCAAATCTAAACATGACTCCAGGCAAACTAGCCACACAGATGACAGACATTCTCATCTCATCAAGACTAAACATGACTCCAGGCGAGCTAGCCACATAGATGACAGACATTCTCATCTCATCAAGACTAAACATGACTCCAGGTGAGCTAGCCACACAGATGACAGACATTCTCATCTCATCAAGACTAAACATGACTCCAGGTGAGCTAGCCACACAGATGACAGACATTCTCATCTCATCAAGACTAAACATGACTCCAGGTGAGCTAGCCACACAGATGACAGACATTCTCATCTCATCAAGACTAAACATGACTCCAGGTGAGCTAGCCACACAGATGACAGACATTCTCATCTCATCAAGACTAAACATGACTCCAGGTGAGCTAGCCACACAGATGACAGACATTCTCATCTCATCAAGACTAAACATGACTCCAGGCAAACTAGCCACACAGATGACAGACATTCTCATCTCATCAAGACTAAACATGACTCCAGGTGAGCTAGCCACACAGATGACAGACATTCTCATCTCATCAAGACTAAACATGACTCCAGGTGAGCTAGCCACACAGATGACAGACATTCTCATCTCATCAAGACTAAACATGACTCCAGGTGAGCTAGCCACACAGGTGACAGACATTCTCATCTCATCAAGACTAAACATGACTCCAGGTGAGCTAGCCACACAGATGACAGACATTCTCATCTCATCAAGACTAAACATGACTCCAGGTGAGCTAGCCACACAGATGACAGACATTCTCATCTCATCAAGACTAAACATGACTCCAGGCGAGCTAGCCACACAGATGACAGACATTCTCATCTCATCAAGACTAAACATGACTCCAGGCGAGCTAGCCACACAGATGACAGACATTCTCATCTCATCAAGACTAAACATGACTCCAGGCGAGCTAGCCACACAGATGACAGACATTCTCATCTCATCAAGACTAAACATGACTCCAGGTGAGCTAGCCACACAGGTGACAGACATTCTCATCTCATCAAGACTAAACATGACTCCAGATGAGCTAGCCACACAGATGACAGACATTCTCATCTCATCAAGACTAAACATGACTCCAGGTGAGCTAGCCACACAGATGACAGACATTCTCATCTCATCAAGACTAAACATGACTCCAGGCGAACTAGCCACACAGATGACAGACATTCTCATCTCATCAAGACTAAACATGACTCCAGGCGAGCTAGCCACACAGATGACAGACATTCTCATCTCATCAAGACTAAACATGACTCCAGGTGAGCTAGCCACACAGATGGCAGACATTCTCATCTCATCAAGACTAAACATGACTCCAGGTGAGCTAGCCACACAGATGACAGACATTCTCATCTCATCAAGACTGAACATGACTCCAGGCGAACTAGCCACACAGATGACAGACATTCTCATCTCATCAAGACTAAACATGACTCCAGGCGAGCTAGCCACACAGATGACAGACATTCTCATCTCATCAAGACTAAACATGGCTCCAGGTGAGCTAGCCACACAGGTGACAGACATTCTCATCTCATCAAGACTAAACATGACTCCAGGTGAGCTAGCCACACAGATGACAGACATTCTCATCTCATCAAGACTAAACATGACTCCAGGCGAGCTAGCCACACAGATGACAGACATTCTCATCTCATCAAGACTAAACATGACTCCAGGCGAACTAGCGACACAGGTGATAGACATTCTCATCTCATCAAGACTAAACATGACTCCAGGCGAACTAGCCACACAGATAAGAGACATTCTCATCTCATCAAGACTAAACATGACTCCAGGCGAACTAGCGACACAGGTGATAAGACATTCTCATCTCATCAAGACTAAACATGACTCCAAAAATGGCACAAGAAGTGAGATATACCTCACAGGCAACAATTGGACTAAAAGAAGAAACCAGGAAATTAAAGCAAACACTGACTTAAACTCACATGCAAAATGTTTTAGACCTTTGACCTCCCTGACACTTTCCAGAGGCGAGCCGATGCGGGTAATGACTGCTGTGTGTCTCCTGTTCTGGTCTGCACTATGACTTCCTGCGTCGAGACATTGTGTCTGTCCTGTTCTGGTCTGCACCATGACTTCTTGCGTCGAGACACTTGTCTGTCTCCTGTTCTGGTTTGCGCCGTGACTTCCTGCATCAAGACATTGTGTCTGTCTCCTGTTCTGGTTTGCACTGTGACTTTCAGTGTTGAGACATTGTATTCTTCTTACTTGTCCCACAAACATGTGCCCACCCACAGGCCACCCTACCCACAGGGAGGAAAACTTGCACACCTGGTGCACCCACCTAAATCATCATGGCTCTTTCTGCTCAACTTGTCTAGTCCTCCAGCCAATTTTTCCTCTGCTACTGTCTTCACATTGGCGGTTCCGTTGACCACTCAGCATCGCCCCTGGTTCAAGTGCACTGTTCTTACTTGGTAGAGTGGCTATAAGCTTTGAAACAATAAAGGCTGCTCCCATCTTAATTGAGAGATGGTTCATGATTGAGAAAGACATGCTAGACTTGAATAATAATACAATACAATAAAAATCAGTGTCAAACAGCACAGAAACAAATGACAGTGTCCACACAAACTGACTTGCTGGTACTGTCTGCTGAGCATCTGTGCTAGAACCAGGCTCGTCTCCCTTCTCTGGGGTTCTCCTCTTGACACTACCAGTTGCCTGGTCAGGGGCACCCACACCTGTAGCGCAGCTGTTGTGGAAATGTACCTGTAAGAGATTACATGACCAGTTTAGCAACACTGACAAGACTTGGAATCCACAGAGAATGGCAGGATCTCACACTACCACACATGCTATCTGTAGGAGTAATACATTCAACCCAGTGAGCTGTCTGTTTGGGTAGCGGGGTAGGGGTATCCCCTATCAAAGGAGAAGTAAGGCGCCTCCTTCCCTCCGCTAGCCTACGGGACACCCTTGGGCAAGGTGGAGTACCCGTTTAGCCCCCCGATCAGGGTTACGTGAAGCCATGGGTGCAGGTGGTGGATGAAGATGCAGAGCAGCCGACAGATAGTTGTAGGTTATGGTCTACACCTTCACGACGGTAGGCAGAGGATCTCCTTTTTTGAGGAGACAATGGCTACGGTCACTGACCAGTATGGTCACTGCTGGGAAGGAAAGCAATGGCAAACTACCTTCTTTACACATGCCAAGAAAATCATGTTGTGTTCACTTATCGATAATCAGAGAAACGGCGTAAATGGGTGCTCCATAGGAGCAGCCTCGCCCGGTAGGGATAGTCATGCGCACCAGGTGACTCCAGACCGTCAACAGGCTACTAGGTGCAAAAGATTAATATCATTGAAAGTAGGAACTTGGAATGTTAGAACAATGAATGCAGATGGAAAGTTGGAGGACATCAAAAAAGAAATGGAGAGAGAGAAGATTAACATATTAGGAATATCGGAAACGAGATGGAGAGGAGCAGGGATAAGGACAGGAGAGGATTGTAAGATTATTTACTCGGGGGGAGAAGAACAGCAAAGAGGTGTAGCCATTATATTAGATAAGCAAACATCAAATTCTGTCAAAGGATATTGGGCTGTGTCAGACAGAGTTCTATTAGTAAAATTAAACGGAAGACCTTTTAAAATAAATGTAATTCAAGTATATGCCCCAACAAGTGAAAGCAGTGAAGAAAGTATAGAGGAATTTTATAATGACATGGAGTCTGCTTTGAAGAACTGTCAAAAATCAGAAATAAATATCATAATGGGTGATTTCAACGCAAAAATAGGAAAGCAAAGCGATGGATACAGTGTAGGCAACCATGGTTTGGGAGAGAGAAATGAAAGAGGTTACAGACTTGTAGAATGGGCAAAAGAACAAGAATTGGTTGTAGGAAACACCTGGTTTAAACAACATCCTAGAAGATTATGGACATGGAGGAGTCCAGACAGCAGGATTAAAAACCAGATAGATTACATCCTGATAAGCAAAAGGTTTCGAAATGCATTAACAGTTGTAAAAACAGTTCCAAATGCAGACTGTTACAGTGATCACAGATTAATTACTGGCACATTGAGGGTAAAGTTAAAGAAAGTCAAGTATACAGCAGGAAACCCTAAATATGACTTGTGCAAATTGAAAACTGACAAAGAAATACAAGATAATTTTAACATAGAAGTAAAGAACAAATTTGATTTATTGTCTGATCTAGAGATCCTATTTCAAGATGTAGATGATCAATGGGAAATGCTGAAGAATTCAATCAGTTGTGCAGCAGAAAAAACTATTCCAAAAGTAAAGAAAGTTGGCCGTAAGACATGGATGACTGAAGAAATTTTACAACTAATGGAAACAAGAAGACAGAACAAAAATAATCCTGCCAAATATGAAGAAATTCACAGAAAAGTCAGAACCTTATGTAAGGAGGCTAAAGAAACATGGCTTGAGAAAAATTGCAGAGAAATTGAAAAACAACACAACAGTAAAAATGCGAAACTAATGCACAAAAGAATTCAGGAGATTACTAATCAAAGAACACGTACATCAGCAGGCTGCCTAAAGACAAAAGATGGAAGAGTCATAATAGAAAAAGATCAGATTTTACATGTATGGTCAGATTACGTGAAAAACCTTTATGACGATAGCAGAGACGAACAATATATTGTTCAAAATAACAATGAAGGGCCAGCAATTTTGAAGATGGAGGTTCAGAATGCTCTTAATCATATGAAATCTGGCAAATCCCCCGGTCCAGACAGCGTCACAACAGAAATGATTAATGCTTTAGAAGAATATGGAATAGATAAAGTTACCAGTCTGCTTAATACAATATATGATACTGGAAACATACCTCATGAGTTATGTAATTCTGTATTTATTGCAATCCCAAAGAAATCAGGAGCCTTGGAATGTGATCAACATCGAACAATTAGTATAATGAGTCACATCACGAAGATTTTGCTAAGAATTATCACGCAAAGAGTTAGGAGGAAAATACAACCTGAAATAGGAGAAGAACAATGTAGGTTTGTAGTAGGCAAGGGTACAGTAAATGCTGTGTATATACTGAGAACCGTAATCGAACGTTCTATAGAAGTAAACAAAGATCTACACCTTTGCTTCATTGACTACACAAAGGCTTTTGATAAAGTGAGACATGTCAACATGATAAGGATGCTTGAAGATCTACAAATTGATGGGAAAGACCTTAGACTTGTAAAAAACATATATTGGAAACAACAAGCTGCCATAAGAGTTGATAATGAAGTAAGCCAATATCAGCCTATTAAGAGAGGTGTGAGACAGGGATGTGTAATGTCTCCAGATCTGTTTTCCCTGTACAGTGAAAATATTTTCAGAAATATTGAAAATATGGAAGGAATCAACATTGGGGGACGATGCATCAATAACATTAGATATGCAGATGATACAGTCTTGATTGCAGACAATGAACAGGACCTGCAACATTTAGTAGATGCGGTTGTTACACACAGTGAACAACAAGGGTTAGAATTAAATTGTAAAAAGACACAGATTATGGTCGTCACTAAGAAGAACGAAATACCACAGTGTAATATACAAGTAAATGGGAATATTCTTCAACAAGTGAATAGGTACAATTACCTCGGAACAGTAATAACATCTGATGGGAGATGCCTTGAAGAGATTAGAACAAGAATCGCCATGGCAAAAGTAGCCTTTAGCAAGATGAAAAACATACTGACCAATAAAAAGATGTCAATTGAAACGAGAAAAAGAGTGTTGAGATGCTACATAGAACCTGTACTTTTATATGGATGTGAAGCTTGGACAATGAGCAGCCAGGCTGAGAAACATCTGATGGCTGTAGAAATGTGGTTTCTGAGGAAAATGCAAAGAATACCATGGACAGCCAGAAAGACCAATGAACAAGTCCTTCAAGAAACAAATGAAGATCGTAAACTGATCAGAGACATTAGACGTAGACAGTCACAATTTTTTGGGCATGTTATGAGAAGAAATGATTTGGAGAACTTGGTGACAACTGGTAAGATCGAGGGGAACAGACCAAGGGGAAGACCTAGAAACAAGTATCTGGATGGCTTGGCCTTGTGGCATGGTCGAGACAAAAACACGGAACTGATCCACGACTCTGTTGATCGAGTGAGATGGCAGAACATGACCGCCCACGCTTACCGGCATGGCACATGATGGATGGATGGAGCTGTCTGTAGTGGTGTAAACTCTACCATGTGTGCTGTCTGTAGTGATGTAAACTCTACCATGTGTACTGTCTGTAGTGGTGTAAACTCTACCATGTGTGCTGTCTATAGTGGTGTAAACTCTACCATGTGTGCTATCTGTAGTGGTGTAAACTCTACCATGTGTGCTGTCTATAGTGGTGTAAACTCTACCATGTGTACTGTCTGTAGTGGTGTAAACTCTACCATGTGTGCTGTCTGTAGTGGTGTAAACTCTACCATGTGTGCTATCTGTAGTGATGTAAACTCTACCATGTGTGCTGACTGTAGTGGTGTAAACTCTACCATGTGTGCTATCTGTAGTGGTGTAACCTCTACAGTGTGTGCTATCTGTAGTGGTGTAAACTCTACCATGTGTGCTGTCGGTAGTGGTGTAAACTCTACCACGTGTGCTATCTGTAGTGATGTAAACTCTACCATTTGCGGTCTGTAGTGGTGTAAACTCTACCATGTACAGTTTGTAGTGGCATAAACTCTACCATATTTGCTTTCTGGCTCTCAGTGTGCACTCACACAGCACCGTCGCTAGCCTGGCTCTCAGTGTGCACTCACACAGCACCGTCGCTAGCCTGGCTCTCAGTGTGCACTCACACAGCACCGTCGCCAGCCTGGCTCTCTGTGTGCACTCACACAGCACCGTCGCTAGCCTGGCTCTCAGTGTGCACTCACACAGCACCGTCGCTAGCCTGGCTCTCAGTGTGCACTCACACAGCACCGTCGCTAGCCTGGCTCTCAGTGTGCACTCACACAGCACCGTCGCTAGCCTGGCTCTCAGTGTGCACTCACACAGCACCGTCGCTAGCCTGGCTCTCAGTGTGCACTCACACAGCACCGTCGCTAGCCTGGCTCTCAGTGTGCACTCACACAGCACCGTCGCTAGCCTGACTCTCAGTGTGCACTCACACAGCACCGTCGCTAGCCTGGCTCTCAGTGTGCACTCACACAGCACCGTCGCCAGCCTGGCTCTCCCAGCTTTTCATTCCTTGGTTGACGACTTGCCAGCTTGGCTCTCTCAGTTTGTCATTCCTTGGATGACGACTTGAAGGTAGCCCACTACCTGAAAGCCTGGTGACACTCCTGGCCATCTGCTCAGGGCGTGATTTGAAAACCTAGCTATGGGGCGGTTGAAAAGAAGTAGTTTTATCCACCAGGCCAAACGACTCTGCAGAGAAACCACTGATCTGCCCACAGTTGGTATCCCCCTAACAACTATTCCAGAGCGAACTCCATGGAAAGATGAGCATAGACTATCGTTACAAATCCAGACAAAAGTGAGAGGAATATTTGACAAGGAAGAACAGAACAGTGTGCAGCGCAGAACAGCCACTCTCAGCTTCCTTGATGAAGAATACCCACAGGACCTCTGGATCCGAGTCTACACAGATGGGTCAGCACAAAATGCTGTTCGAAATGGAGGAGCGGGAGTGTACATAGAATACCCAAATAATACTAGGGACACAGCCAGAGTACCGACAGGAAAGTACTGCCATAACTATGATGCCGAAATTGAGGCAATCAAGATAGCAACAGAGAAATTACTAAATAACAGCAATGGTACACAACCTGTGGTGCTACTAACAGATGCAAAATCAGTACTCGAGGCGCTCCTCTCTGGGAAATTGCCAGTACTAAGGACACTACTTTCTGAACTTAGCAGTCAGCATAAAGTCACCATACAGTGGATACCATCCCACTGTGGAGTACCCGGAAACGACAGAGCTGATCAATTGGCTAAGGAAGGAGCCAAAGAGGAACAGCCTGATGTGCCCGTTACATACCACCAAAAGAAAAGAATGATCAAATCAGTCAGAAAGCCACCAAAACCTGCTCAAGATGACTACCACATTATGGACAGACCAGAACAAGTCATTATTCTGCGCCTCAGAACAGGACACAATAGATTACGCAACCACATGTATACAAAATTCAAGATTGGTGAAACAGCCATGTGCACATGTGGATTGGCGTCGCAGACAGCAGAGCACATACTCCAAGACTGCCCAAAATATAACATATCTAGGCAAACCTTCTGGCCTAGAGAGACGACAGTGGAAGATAAACTCTATGGACCACTGTGTGAACTGAAAAAAACAGTTCAATTCATGCAAGAGACGACATTGCAGATATAGACATATTTCAAGCGAACGAAAGAAGAAGAAGAAGCTCAGGGCGTTATTAAACTTCCTCACTATTGTCTCTACTGCACTCATAAATTAGCACAAGTCATAGGAGCAGCTCACAATGGTACTAGATGTGGAACTATGTCTCCAGTCCACTCTCATCAATACCATGCTACCTGCTGTGTGAAGAAAAATGAGGCACCTTTCTCACCAAACACCTACATATAAAATGTGTGACTCTCAAGTTATGGTGAATTAATCTGTCATATATTAGAATAAATGTATCTCCTGACAACACTGAAGCAGCTGTGGGAAACCACAGTCGATCTGTGTGCATGAGCAGCCCTGGCAAGGGGTGGCACACGAAGGCTGCTCCCGAATTCTACAGAGAATGGGTACATTGGCTGAGCACTTGGCCCAGAGATACCAGCACTGGTTCTGGGTAATCCAGCAGCCACAGACCACGCGCACCCAGATATCTGGTATTAGCAGATTGCCCAGACGCCAGCAGCACAGCAACAATCATGTCTTATTATCCATGCCGTGTCTATTGGCAAGTATACTGACCTGGAATGTGTGATATTTACCTATGATTAGTGGACAGGTTCTCCCAGAAGAATGTCACTGGGTTGGATGTGTCAATGGATACTTCTCGTAGACAATCTGGACTCACAACCAGAAACAAGCTCACATGCTCACCTGTAAACAGCTGTCCAGATCTTGAGAGTTATCTTCCCCGGGCTCCACCTTAATGACAGTTGCCGCAAATGAGGTCATGATAATTGGGTTGTCCGTGACTGTAGCAGCAAGTGTGTCACCTGACAACTTGATGTGCTGCTTCCCACTGGGGGCAGTCTCAGTCTTGACTTGGCTGCTGTGTTCCTGCAGTAACAAAGCATGCATTCAGTGATTCACCCTACAATGTTCAGTATTTGACTTGAGTGCAGTAACAAAGCATGCATTCAGTGATTCACCCTACAATGTTCAGTATTTGACTTGAGTGCAGTAACAAAGCATGCATTCAGTGATTCACCCTACAATGTTCAGCATTTCACCTGAGTGCAGTAACAAAGCATGCATTCAGTGATTCACCTCACCCTACAATGTTCAGTATTTGACTTGAGTGCAGTAACAAAGCATGCATTCAGTGATTCACCTCACCCTACAATGTTCAGTATTTGACTTGAGTGCAGTAACACTTGTGTGGGAGGCTATGCTTGTGTGGAAGGTACACTTGTGTGGGAGACTACACATGTGTGGGAGGCTACACTTGTGTGGGAGGCTACACTGAACAGTTGATATCATTCCTGGACAAGAAAGTCAGCATGGATGAGAGCTCTTGCTCTTGAAACTTCCCCTGTGCTGATGCCAACAGTCAGTCGGATTAAAATGTTGACTTCTCGTCCTTGACTTGGACGTAAATGTTGGATGTAAATTCCAAGTAACTCAGATTTTGGAGTGGATTTACCTAATGGCGAGGGACACTGGTAACAGGGAAAGCTAATCCACATGTAAAAATAACTATTCCAGTGCACTGTAAGTAGTAGCATGTGCATGGACTACGCTTGAGTTCAAAGCGAGCAAATGAAGAAAAAAATAATAGCCGGAGACAAGACTGAACAGTTGACATCTTACCTGGATGTCTGCACTTGGGGGTAATGGTTGTGGCTCACGCTTGTTGCCATGATTATCTTGCTCATTGTCCTCACAACCTGGCAACATATGATCAAGATATCAAGCCAACCAGTTCTACAATGAACATCAACATGACCAAGATCTCAAGCTAACCAGTTCTACAATGAACATCAACATGATCAAGCTATCAAGCCAACCAGCTCTACAATGAACATCAACATGATCAAGATATCAAGCCAACCAGCTCTACAATGAACATCAACATGATCAAGATATCAAGCCAACCAGCTCTACAATGAACATCAATATGATCAAGATATCAAGCCAACCAGTTCTACAATGAACATCAACATGATCAAGATATCAAGCCAACCAGCTCTACAATGAACATCAACATGATCAAGCTATCAAGCCAACCAGCTCTACAATGAACATCAATATGATCAAGATATCAAGCCAACCAGCTCTACAATGAACATCAACATGATCAAGCTATCAAGCCAACCAGCTCTACAATGAACATCAATATGATCAAGATATCAAGCCAACCAGCTCTACAATGAACATCAACATGATCAAGATATCAAGCCAACCAGTTCTACAATGAACATCAATATGATCAAGATATCAAGCCAACCAGCTCTACAATGAACATCAACATGATCAAGATATCAAGCCAACCAGTTCTACAATGAACATCAACATGATCAAGATATCAAGCCAATCAGTTCTACAATGAACAATAACAAACTGTAACATGATCAGTTATTCATACTCTTCATGCAACAACTCTGAAGAAAATGATGTGCTTCTATACACCATTGGCTCTGTCCTGTGGGCTCACAAATCAATTAAATTCAGTAGATGACTGTCCTATCTCACAGAACACATCAGTGACATGTCCTATCTCACAGAACGCATCAGTTATATGTCCTATCTCACAGAACACATCAGTTATATGTCCTATCTCACAGAACACATCAGTTATATGTCCTATCTCACAGAACACATCAGTGACATGTCCTATCTCACAGAACGCATCAGTTATATGTCCTATCTCACAGAACACATCAGTTATATGTCCTATCTCACAGAACACATCAGTTATATGTCCTATCTCACAGAACACATCAGTTATATGTCCTATCTCACAGAACACATCAGTTATATGTCCTATCTCACAGAACACATCAGTTATATGTCCTATCTCACAGAACACATCAGTTATATGTCCTATCTCACAGAACACATCAGTTATATGTCCTATCTCACAGAACACATCAGTTATATGTCCTATCTCACACATCCAAGGAAGCTGCAATGAGCAACACCATCAAACACATACAGTGATGTGATTGTAGAGACTGCATGATATACTCCAGACAGACAATCATGATATACTCCAGACAGACAGACAATCATGATATACTCCAGCGGTACACTCCAGACAGACAGACAATTATGATATACTCCAGACAGACAGACAATCATGATATACTCCAGTGGTACACTCCAGACAGACAGACAATCATGATATACTCCAGCGGTACACTCCAGACAGACAGACAATCATGATATACTCCAGCTGTACACTCCAGACAGACAGACATGTGTGAATGTAGAGACTGCATGATATACTCCAGCGGTACACTCCAGACAGACAGACAATCATGATATACTCCAGCTGTACACTCCAGACAGACAGACAATCATGATATACTCCAGCGGTACACTCCAGAGAGACAGACAATAATGATATACTCCAGCGGTACACTCCAGACGGGCAGACAATCATGATATACTCCAGCGTTACACTCCAGACAGACAGACAATCATGATATACTCCAGAGAGACAGACAATAATGATATATTCCAGCGGTACACTCCAGACAGGCAGACAATCATGATATACTCCAGCGTTACACTCCAGACAGACAGACAATCATGATATACTCCAGAGAGACAGACAATCATGATATACTCCAGCGGTACACTCCAGACAGACAGACAATTATGATATACTCCAGCGGTACACTCCAGACAGACAGACAATCATGATATACTCCAGCGATACACTCCAGACAGACAGACAATCATGATATACTCCAGCGGTACACTCCAGACAGACAATCATGATATACTCCAGCTGTACACTCCAGACAGACAGACAATTATGATATACTCCAGACAGACAGACAATCATGATATACTCCAGTGGTACACTCCAGACAGACAGACAATTATGATATACTCCAGCGGTACACTCCAGACAGACAATCATGATATACTCCAGCGGTACACTCCAGACAGACAGACAATCATGATATACTCCAGCTGTTCACTCCAGACAGACAGACATGTGTGAATGTAGAGACTGCATGATACACTCCAGCGGTACACTCCAGACAGACAGACAATAATGATATACTCCAGCGGTACACTCCAGACAGACAGACAATCATGATATACTCCAGCGGTACACTCCAGACAGACAATCATGATATACTCCAGCTGTACACTCCAGACATGTGTGAATGTAGAGACTGCATGATATACTCCAGCGGTACACTCCAGACAGACAGACAATAATGATATACTCCAGCGGTACACTCCAGACAGACAGACAATCATGATATACTCCAGCGGTACACTCCAGACAGACAGACAATCATGATATACTCCAGCGGTACACTCCAGACAGACAATCATGATATACTCCAGCTGTACACTCCAGACAGACAGACATGTGTGAATGTAGAGACTGCATGATATACTCCAGCGGTACACTCCAGACAGACAGACAATAATGATATACTCCAGCGGTACACTCCAGACAGACAGACAATTATGATATACTCCAGACAGACAGACAATCATGATATACTCCAGTGGTACACTCCAGACAGACAGACAATTATGATATACTCCAGCGGTACACTCCAGACAGACAATCATGATATACTCCAGCAGTACACTCCAGACAGACAGACAATCATGATATACTCCAGCTGTTCACTCCAGACAGACAGACATGTGTGAATGTAGAGACTGCATGATATACTCCAGCGGTACACTCCAGACAGACAGACAACCATGATATACTCCAGCGGTACACTCCAGACAGACAGACAATCATGATATACTCCAGCGGTACACTCCAGACAGACAATCATGGTATACCCCAGCTGTACACTCCAGACAGACAATCATGATATACTCCAGCGGTACACTCCAGAGAGACAGACAATAATGATATACTCCAGCGGTACACTCCAGACGGGCAGACAATCATGATATACTCCAGCGTTACACTCCAGACAGACAGACAATCATGATATACTCCAGAGAGACAGACAATAATGATATATTCCAGCGGTACACTCCAGACAGGCAGACAATCATGATATACTCAGCGTTACACTCCAGACAGACAGACAATCATGATATACTCCAGAGAGACAGACAATCATGATATACTCCAGTGGTACACTCCAGACAGACAGACAATCATGATATACTCCAGCGGTACACTCCAGACAGACAGACAATTATGATATACTCCAGCGGTACACTCCAGACAGACAGACAATCATGATATACTCCAGCAGTACACTCCAGACAGACAGACAATCATGATATACTCCAGCGGTACACTCCAGAGAGACAGACAATCATGATATACTCCAGCGGTACACTCCAGACAGACAGACAATCATGATATACTCCAGCAGTACACTCCAGACAGACAGACAATCATGATATACTCCAGCTGTACACTCCAGACAGACAGACATGTGTGAATGTAGATACTGCATGATATACTCCAGCGGTACACTCCAGACAGACAGACAATCATGATATACTCCAGCGGTACACTCCAGACAGACAGACAATTATGATATACTCCAGACAGACAGACAATCATGATATACTCCAGTGGTACACTCCAGACAGACAATTATGATATACTCCAGACAGACAGACAATCATGATATACTCCAGTGGTACACTCCAGACAGACAGACAATCATGATATACTCCAGCTGTACACTCCAGACAGACAGACAATCATGATATACTCCAGCAGTACACTCCAGACAGACAGACATGTGTGAATGTAGAGACTGCATGATATACTCCAGCGGTACACTCCAGACAGACAGACAATCATGATATACTCCAGCGGTACACTCCAGACAGACAATCATGTTATACTCCAGCTGTACACTCCAGACAGACAGACAATCATGATATACTCCAGAGAGACAGACAATCATGATATACTCCAGCGGTACACTCCAGACGGGCAGACAATCATGATATACTCCAGCGTTACACTCCAGACAGACAGACAATCATGATATACTCCAGAGAGACAGACAATAATGATATTCCAGCGGTACACTCCAGACAGGCAGACAATCATGATATACTCCAGAGTTACACTCCAGACAGACAGACAATCATGATATACTCCAGACAGACAGACAATTATGATATACTCCAGCGGTACACTCTAGACAGACAGACAATCATGATATACTCCAGCGGTACACTCCAGACAGACAGACAATCATGATATACTCCAGCAGTTCACTCCAGAGAGACAGACAATCATGATATACTCCAGCGGTACACTCCAGACAGACAGACAATCATGATATACTCCAGCGGTACACTCCAGACAGACAGACAATCATGATATACTCCAGCTGTACACTCCAGACAGACAGACATGTGTGAATGTAGAGACTGCATGATATACTCCAGCGGTACACTCCAGACAGACAGACAATCATGATATACTCCAGCGGTACACTCCAGACAGACAGACAATTATGATATACTCCAGACAGACAGACAATCATGATATACTCCAGTGGTACACTCCAGACAGACAGACAATCATGATATACTCCAGCGGTACACTCCAGACAGACAGACAATCATGATATACTCCAGCGGTACACTCCAGACAGACAGACAATCATGATATACTCCAGCTGTACACTCCAGACAGACAGACATGTGTGAATGTAGAGACTGCATGATATACTCCAGCGGTACACTCCAGACAGACAGACAATCATGATATACTCCAGCGGTACACTCCAGACAGACAATCATGATATACTCCAGCTGTACACTCCAGACAGACAGACAATCATGATATACTCCAGCGGTACACTCCAGAGAGACAGACAATAATGATATACTCCAGCGGTACACTCCAGACGGGCAGACAATCATGATATACTCCAGCGTTACACTCCAGACAGACAGACAATCATGATATACTCCAGAGAGACAGACAATAATGATATATTCCAGCGGTACACTCCAGACAGGCAGACAATCATGATATACTCCAGCGTTACACTCCAGACAGACAGACAATCATGATATACTCCAGCTGTACACTCCAGACAGACAGACATGTGTGAATGTAGAGACAGCATGATATACTCCAGCGGTACACTCCAGACAGACAGACAATCATGATATACTCCAGCAGTACACTCCAGACAGACAATCATGATATACTCCAGCTGTACACTCCAGACAGACAGACAATCATGATATACTCCAGCGGTACACTCCAGACAGACAGACAATTATGATATACTCCAGCGGTACACTCCAGACAGACAGACAATCATGATATACTCCAGACAGACAGGCAATCATGATATACTCCAGCGGTACACTCCAGACAGACAGACAATCATGATATATTCCAGTGGTACACTCCAGAGAGACAGACAATCATGATATACTCCAGCGTTACACTCCAGACAGACAGGCAATTATGATATACTCCAGCGGTACACTCCAGACAGGCAGACAATCAACATACACTCCAGACAAACAGACAATCTTACTTGGAGTCTTGCCCTCCACACGGACAGTGTAAGACATGCTGGTAGTGGCCGCTGTCCCGGTCGGAGAAGCAACACAATCAGGTCTCTGTGTCACAGGGTCACCCCTCTCATGCTCTGTTGGTGTGATTAGATACGCAAGTCTCTGGGTCAGTGTATAGTTGCTTGTCTGTAGGTTTCTCACCGTTAACCTACAAGTTAAGTGACGTGTGAACATGAGTGACATTCAGTGATGCTCCCTACAACAATATGTTTACACATGTCTAGGCATCCTACAGTTAGCAATGTCTATCTGATCATTAGATGGTCAGGAGAAGATAACTTCAAGGTTATAGAATGCATTCTGACAAAATAAAAACATGTTAACTTTGTTACAGCCTACAAAAGTAGCCTGAACTAGAAACAGGCAGACCCACTGAATGGCGGAGGGTGTTGTGGCCTCAAGATATAGAGGTCAGCTTGCATATTGAATAAGCAGCTACGGATCAACTCAAGCAGCGGTTAGTGAGGAGGTGAGATAGTTGGTGGGGCAGTGACTCAAAACTCTGGTTTGATCATCGGAGGGTAAGATATGTTTCACACGTGTTTTGTCAAGTGTGTGCAGAGCATCAGTCAGCAAGACAGCCAGGGTACAGCGCATAACAGCCACTCTCAGCTTTGTTGATGATGAATACCCACAGGATCTCTGAATCCGAGTCTACACAGATGGGTCAGCACAAAATGCTGTTCAAAATGGAGGAGCGGGAGTGTACATAGAATACCCAAATAATACTAGGGACACAGCCAGAGTTCCAACAGGAAAGTACTGCCATAACTATGATGCTGAAATTGAGGCAATCAAGATAGCAACAGAGAAATTACATAATACCAGCCATGGTACACAACCTGTGGTGATACTGACAGATGCGAAATCAGTAATAAAGGCCCTCCTGTCTGGGAAATTGCCAGTTCTAAGAACACTACTTTTTGAACTTAGCAGTCAGCTTAAGGTCACCATACAGTGGATACCATCCCACTGTGGAGTACCCAGAAATGACAGAGCTGATCGACTGGCTAAGGAAGGAGCAAAAGAAGAACAACCTGATGTGCCCCTTACATACCACCAAAAGAAAAGAATGATCAAATCAGTCAGAAGACCACCAAACCCTAGTCAAGACGACTACCATGTTATGGACAGACCAGAACAGGTCATTCTTCTGTACCACAGAACAGGACACAATAGATTACGCAACCACATGTATACAAAATTCAAGATTGGTGACTCAGCCATGTGCACATGTGGTTTGGCGTAGCAGACAGCAGAGCACATACTCCAGGATTGCTCAAACTACAATATATCCAGGCGAACCTTCTGGCCTAGAGAGACATCAGTGGAAGATAAACTCTATGGACTGCTGAATGAACTAGAAAAGACTGTTAGATTCATACAAGAGATAACATTGCAGTTATCGACATATTTCAGGCAAACGAAAGAAGAAGGAGAAGCATAATCTTCAATTAACCTCTAGTAACAACATGGCATTCAGCGAACGAAAGAAGAAGAAGAAGAAGAACATGGCATTCAACTGGAGACAAACCATGGGAAAACACCATTGTAAATCCCAAGTATATTATGATTGGGCAACTCCTACAACTTCAGACCCGCCCTAATCCTACCGAGACTAGTGATCATGTGACCTGGTGAAGCATGATTGCTCTGCCTATCAGCGCACAACAGTGGAGAAATCAGGAGAAAATGTGGCACATCTCGATGGTAGAAGAACTCACCTACAAGCTGTAAACACCAAATGGTTGTCTAGAACACAGAACCAGCAGCCATACAAGTAGACATATCAAAGCACTTTTGCAATTCAGCAACTATGTTTTTTACAATATATCACAATAATTGAAGTGAAGATACAATAAATGCACACAAAAACATTCACATCTCCATGTATTATTGTATAAATGATGTAAAGACTTGAGTAGGGTATCGGATTTGGATTTTATTTTCTCAATTATGTACTATATCTAATAGATTTTGAGGTCATAATTTCAGAAATTTTTTTAAAATGTTATTAAAATCACAATACCTGAAATTTAATGACATATCAATCAACAATTGCAATGAACAATTAAATATATAACAAAATGTGATTCAAAAATTAACAACGTTCATCCAGTTCAAAAGAAGTCAGGAGGATGGCCACGACAATTCAACCAGCAACTTCAGCAAGCTTCACCCGCACACAATCAAACTCAAATAGATTAACGGAATGTATACACAAAATTTTGTGAGTAGTATGAGCCGCTATACACAAACATTTGTGGCTGGTCACGTGATTAGTCGGCTGGTCACGTGATGTCTAATTCCTTTTGACTCCATAATTAATGCTTGTGAACTATCATTGTGTTCTCTGTAGTAAAGTGGTTAGTATCTCCGCCTGTCATGCGAGGGACTGGGGTTCGACTCCCCGCTAGTAGTTTAAAAAAAAAAAAAATTTTTTTTAATGTTTAAGGAAGTGTCTATTTAGACACAGCTCGGTATAAACTACTCCGTTTATTCAGAGCTAAACTATCACGTGATTTTTCCCAGTCCCGGAAACCCCGGGTGGTCCTGGTCACGTGATTTGCCTAGTCACGTGACTTAACGTATGTGATGTCATCGGGACATGAGCGTGGCTATGTTATATACTTTTGTTGATTCAAGATCATATCCTCAGTAGCACAGTGGTAAGTGTCTCTGCCTGATAAGTGGGAGCTGTTGGATCGATTCCCTGCTGGACACTTTTTTATTTTTTTTTATTTTTCAGCAATTAATTGGGTGCAAGCGACTTTTTAATAAAATAAATTTTTTCTATGATTATGAACAGATGTTTTGTCACTTATATTATCTTATTTTTATTATATTAAAAGTTATCACTCTTTATGTCTTTCAACACATCTTTCTCATATCTCAATCTCTGTCTCTCACACTAGCTTCGTTATCTATCTATCTCCTCTCTCTTTTCAACCTGCTTCACATATACCAGGTTTTGCTGCACTTTATGTGCGTAGCATTTCCTTGTTTATTTGTTAATTCATCAGGCCGGTAAGTCGGAAGCCTGGTGTTTGAATTGCCTAATCATGTCTTTCTGAGGCGACGCATATTACTGTCAGCTTGGACCAGAATTATGAGGCCAGGGTTGCCACTTTTTTTTAACCAAAAGTATCTAGAAATGGCCCAAACAACATCCATAAATATCTAGATTTCGTTGCAAAGTATCTAGGAAAAATATCCAGATTGAGAAAGTAAGAAATTACATATGTATTGATGTGACTGCCGCTCTCCCTGGCGAAAAGTTTACGGCTGTCGCCGTTATCCCGTATATTCTCGTGAGTAACGCAGCTGCTCCCGAACCGACAGCGGTTCGAGCCCTCTGGTAACTTACAGGGGTATGTGAGCCGGTCGCTCAGAAAGCAATGGCAAACTACTGAGCGTAATCTTGCCTTGTACATCAACAGCAGCTGAAAAATTCTGATGTTGACTGCACCATCCTGTAAGGGATATGCAACATTAAAAAGAAAATTGATGTGACTTACCTATAGAATCATGTCCTCATCTTCACTGATGCTCACAAGATGCACTTAGCTTGGATGATGAAGTTGATAAATAAAGTCAGCAACAAACATGGAAAGAGCGTGTGTGCAAATAAAGCAATTAGAGAGAAGAAAGAAGTTAAGAGAAAGCGACATTTATTGCAAATATTTGAATACCTAGAAAGGCGTAAACACCAGAAACTGCACGAAGACGTTTTGTGCTTATGTCACAAAGACCCGGTAATCAAAGTACAAGATATCAGTCAGAGCCGTGTAACAGTATAGAGATATAACGTGACCCTTTGCCCTGCCTTTGTCTATGATCTCAGAGGTCGCTTTGGCATTATTTCAGCTTGCTTGCTGTCACACGTCGTTCTTGATGATAATATCAAGAAGTTCTTACGGTGATATGTTCATGATATTGTCGTGTGATGTGATGGTCGTTGTCTAGGTAACGATACTCATGGTGTGTCAATGGAGATATCTACTGTCTCTTAATCCAACTCACCCCAGAAGTGCACCTTCACCAGTCATTAAACAAGATTCCGTTGGCGCACATAATCCTTTATTACAGAAATAAGACGGACAAACGGAACATGTTTATACATCCAGAAATAATGTAATCCATAGAATATAATATCCTCCTCACAATTTAACCAGCAAACATCAATGCCTTCTCACGGCCTGCTTCTTATCAAATCCACAAGACAGGTAATCCAGCTACTATCCACGGCTGGATCTCCCACAATACAACCCACACATTGGGTTGGAGCCACTGCTCAACTATGCAACCCACTCTGGTTCTCTATAAGTGATAGGTCGTGTGTTTGTGTTTTTGTCGTCAGCTATCTGTGTTGTCATTGACAAAGATTCTTAGAATCGAAACGTCTGTGTGTCGTATTGTATGCGTTCGTGTGTATTTTATCTTATTTTATTATTCATTTTTATATTTATTGAGTGCTTCTGATTTCGGATTTTTCACCTGTATTTCGCGACACGTGGATCTCCTTGTAAGGTATGTGCAACGTTTGTTAATGTTTAGTTCGTTTTTTCTCGCAGGAATTTAAAATACCTATTTGTTTCCATTTCATATTGTTATATCCTGCTGCAGCCGCTGCTTTTTCTCTCTATTCCATATCATTTAATTTCCTGGCTGCTACCCCTTCTCATCGTCCGTGTTCCTGTTGTCAGTTTTTTAGTTTATATATCCATTGTTTCATGTTTACCGACCTATAGCCGATCATGCCTGCTGACAGACGGACTATGTCATCTCTCCACCACACTGTCTCCGACATACTTGCCCTCATACCCCAGGACATGTCCCGTGCAGCTATCAGCCTCGCGCGCACTATGTTTAACATCACTCGCTTCTCCTGCCATTTGAATTTCCTGAACAACTGTCTCCGGCTTAAAATTACACCCAAAGGCTTCCGGAGCAACATTCATCTCTCGTTAGGCAAACTGGTTCCTGCTGAGACACGACTCTTCAATCGCCTGGCACAGGAGCAGTCTGTCAAGTACATGAAGCTGGCAGTGACTGTGCATCAACGACATATCTCCGAACTCAAGGACACCAAGCACAACCTGTACCAGACTCTGCATCTACTGACGTTCAACAACCAGCTTGCTTTCCATTTGATCACCTCCATCATTCAACATTATAATAGAGAACTATATAAATGTCTATCTTCACGTAAGAAAGACAAAATTAGCCATCTACGTCCCCATGTCCCTTCCCCGACTTCGACACCCATCAACCACACCAAAGTGGTATGCATACCGCCTGACCTACCACTGTCTCCTGAAGAACATGCTGTGTTAGGGAAAGGTCTCAGTTTTGTCCCTCTACGCCCCCGCATGGACAGTCGCGCCATTTTGGAAGACGTCTCCAACTTCCACAGACGACTCCGCCTCAAGTACCACCACAGAGACAAGCCTGTCCTCAGTCCCACCCCACAGCTTCCAGACATTTTTCCATCTTCAACCAAATCCCGTTCCACATGGACCCCACCCCCCGGAGTTTCCAGCGCGCTTGACCTCTACATAGCCAACACACTCCATGAGATCAAGCAACTTTCTTTCCCTCGCTTGAAACGCTCCAACCTATCCCCTTCCGAATGGCGTGCCCTGTCTCAACTACAGCGCAGACAGGACATAGTCATCAAACCGGCGGATAAAGGGGGTGCGGTAGTTGTTTGGCAAAAAGATCTATATGTCGAGGAAGTCATGTCTCAACTTAATAAACCTGACAATTATTCACCCTGCACCGAAGACCCCACTCTCTCCTACAACCGGAAGATTCAAAACACCATCAAACAGCTCATACGTGAGGATGCCTTACCACCCAGTGCCACTTCACTTCACATCCATGACTCCGACTTGGGCAAACCCACCCTCTACATGCTGCCCAAAATACATAAACTTAAAAATCCTGGACGTCCGATAGTTTCTGCCTGCTCGTGCCCGACTGAACTGATCTCAGCGTTTCTTGACAGGATTTTCCAACCTCTTGTTGCGAATCTCCCGTCATATATCAAGGATACAACGCATGCGTTACTTTCATTCAACTCTCTCCAACTGACTCCTGGGAACACATACAGACTATTCCTAATAGATGTATGTTCCCTCTATACCTCCATTCCTCACGCTGATGGCCTCAGGGCGCTACAGTTCTTTCTGGATCAACGCACAGATCAAGCCATCCCTACACGCACACTTGTGAGACTCGCTGAATTGGTCCTCACCAACAATTCCTTTGAGTTCAATGGCCACTACTTTGAACAAATCAGCGGTGTCGCCATGGGCACTAAAATGGGACCCAGCTACGCATGTGTATTTATGGGACATCTGGAACACCAGATTGAACTCAGCTATGATGGTCTTCTCCCTTCTTTTTACCGACGCTACATCGATGACGGCATAGGTCTCACTGACATGTCGGAGGCGGAACTGAACCGGTTCATTAATTATGTCAAGAACTTCCATCCATCGATCCAATTCACCTCAGAAATTTCCACCACCTCTGTCAATTTTCTTGACACCACCATTAAGTTAAACTCTACAGGCCTCACGACCTCCGTGTACTATAAACCTACTGATGCTCACGGTTTCCTCCTGTACAGCTCATCCCACCCCAAAAGCTGCAAAGATTCCATCCCATATTCCCAGCTACTCCGCCTTCGTCACATCTGTCAGGATGATAATGACTTCCTCGAGAGAGCCCACGAAATGCTGGACTTTTTCCGCAGACGGTCCTACCCAGAGGACGTCTTGTTGACAGCTCTCTGTCGCATAACCCAGGTCTCGCGGGAA
Source organism: Cepaea hortensis (assembly GCA_963921405.1). Classification (NCBI taxonomy): domain Eukaryota; kingdom Metazoa; phylum Mollusca; class Gastropoda; order Stylommatophora; family Helicidae; genus Cepaea; species Cepaea hortensis. The sequence goes on along the minus strand of OY992879.1, from coordinate 164,482,373 downwards.
ATGTCCCTCGCCAAGCATACGCGACCTCAGAACAATGAACCCAAGCTTATCCTCACCTTCCATCCACATGCCTATGCCATCAAGCACATTTTCCTGAGACACTGGTCCATCTTGGAATCGGATCCTACCACTCGTGAGGTATTCTCAAATGGCCCCAGGGTAATTTTCCGCCGTAACCAGAGCCTCAGAGACCACCTTGTGCACAGTCGCCTCCCCACGGTTACTTCATCCGTGGGCACCTTCGAATGCCATCGTAGGAACTGTCTGACATGCCCATACGTTGTTCAGACACCAGAAATTGCATTTCCCCGAGGCACCTTCACCTTGAAAGATTCTTTCACCTGCACATCCCGCAATCTGATTTATGTTATCATCTGCAAACGATGTGACATGAAATACATTGGCCAAACGGGCAGACGTCTTGCGGATCGTTTTAGAGAACACCTCAGAGACATCAATCAGGGCGCTGACAAACCTGTCCCCAACCATTTCAATTCCTCCAACCACAATGGAGCCGACGATGCATGTGTCACCGCATTAAAACCCTGCTTCTCAAATAGCTGTGTCAGACTTAGAATTGAATGCCAGCTAATCAACAATCTGGGATGCATCCACCCGACAGGAATTAATACTGTCGTGGACGCTACAGTATAACTGTGGCATCTTCCCCAATTGTTTACACTACCTATTACCGTGCTGTTCTCCCCCCCGCGATATCTAGACTTAATTGTTCCCACATTTCTATGTTTCCATAGCAGACTGTTCACATATTTTTGGCTACTGAAATCCTTTTTGGCAACCCATTTTCAATTCTGCGCCACGCGTTTTCGCAGCTGGCCAAGTCACATTTTCTGCCCCACATGGAATTATCAGGTTGTGCACTATAAGTGATAGGTCGTGTGTTTGTGTTTTTGTCGTCAGCTATCTGTGTTGTCATTGACAAAGATTCTTAGAATCGAAACGTCTGTGTGTCGTATTGTATGCGTTCGTGTGTATTTTATCTTATTTTATTATTCATTTTTATATTTATTGAGTGCTTCTGATTTCGGATTTTTCACCTGTATTTCGCGACACGTGGATCTCCTTGTAAGGTATGTGCAACGTTTGTTAATGTTTAGTTCGTTTTTTCTCGCAGGAATTTAAAATACCTATTTGTTTCCATTTCATATTGTTATATCCTGCTGCAGCCGCTGCTTTTTCTCTCTAACCCACTCTGGGTTTAGGCCCTCACTCCCTATAGAACCCACTCTGGTTCAGGCCTGTCTTCACAACTCGGAGAACAACACAACACCGTTGTCCGTGGACTACAGACTCCTTGTATCTCAAACTCAACTCTCTCAAAACGACCTGCCCCGCAGTCGGTCTCTTCTCACACTGCCCTTCCAGTCTCCTGACTTCACACAACACACAACTGTCTTTCGCCCCCTCCGCCCTAGGGGTTTTTCCTCTACCCTCACTATTTTATTTCTCAGGACTGGCTGTTTTCTCATAGCCAGGTCAGTCACTTTACTGTCTCCCACTCTCATCTCCATTCTTCCTCATGCCCGGTCACTCACCTCAATGTCAATGACCCAGGCTTATGTCATCACCCCCCCCCCCTCTTAAAAGAAAACTTCGTTTTCAAATATTGGGAGACTGCACTTACTAAACATGTGACCCAGACATATTGCCTGGGTAGCCCTAAGTATGGCTCCATCTCACTTTAGCTACCACCCTAAATAATACATCAAATGCTCATAGTGCACTCCCATATTCCCCACACATAAATCCAACCATCTTTCTATCTTGTGTACCAATGCATGAACTAATACATCACATAATAATAATACATCATAGGAAAGCATTATACTTATGTACCCACAGGTCTCTTACTACTTCACGACCACACAATACTATTTGTGTACCGACCCTATATCAGGTGGTTCTGTTCTTGCATTAACCCACCTCTGATTCCTGTCGATGCTGTGTCTACCTTTCATGTACCCATGACTCATGGTACCTCTACAATTACAACATCTGTTTGCTATCCCTAGCCCTGGGTCAGTACCGTCGCGAGCACTCTTTTGACCTGACTCAACTTTCCTATCTGTATATTGCACCGTTACACTTGAGTCTCTGTTTAGTCTGAACTCTTTATTCAATCTTGGCCCATATACCTGGCACCTTGCTTTCTGCTGCATACGCCTTCTGCCTATGTGCCCTGCACATGCACTATCCTGAGCTGTTCTAGTATATCGGTCTCTGTGTGCTAAAGGTACTGCTCCTTGCCCACGTGCAGTTCTGCTATCTGAAAACCTGCGAGTGAGAACATTGTTCTTCCTCTCGAAGCACCATCTACCTTTCTTTGACTGCCTATGTTCTACTCTCCTACACCCTTGGGAACATTTGTTCAGAGTAGTATCTTGTCTCTGGGAGCCACTAGCACTATATTTGGGATCCATTCCCATCTGCTCAGCTGTACTATCCTTGTCCTAAGTTCCTGTGTATACTTCAAGTGCCTCTTCTACCTCAGCTATACTGTCTAATTTAGGTTCTCTTGTGGTAACTACCTCATTACTGCTTACACTATATTTTTGGTCCCAATACACTACTTCCTCTTCTGTACAATCTTTAACTCCTATAACATTTCCTATGATCAAACCAGCCACTGGTGAGTCCAAAACACACGCTGTCACTCTTCCAGTGATATATGGTGTTTTTACTGTTATTATGGCTACTGGGTAGAACTCTACTGTGTTATGCATCTAATCTTTTTCCCTGTATAATCCGAGGGATCTATTAAACTTCTCCTCACTCCGATAGACGTACATCCGGAATCCCTAATTGTTAACGCTGGTCTATCATTGACAAATCCCTGATGTAGCTTCAAACTTCCTCCTTCATGAACTGCTGATCCTACTTTCACTGTATGACCACATATTAGGACTGGCTGACTGTCTTTTTCAAAAAGAGGTTTGCACCCACTACAATCTTCATTGTTCAGCGTCTCAATTACTTGCGCTGCATTTTAGTGCTCTGTTTCTCTCATCCTACATTGATGGCTGACATGCCCCTTCCTTCCACATTTGAAACAAGTGATCTCCTTCCTTGCGTTACTTGTTGGCTCACTGGCTGGCTGCACGTCACACTCCGCTGCCTTGTGTCTCCAGCTCCCACAATTCCAACATCCGGCATAATTTGGACGTCTCTGGAAATTCCCTCTTCTATATGGGTACCGTCCTACTCTACCAACATTGTTTCCTCGGAAACCATTATCTTGAAGTTCTTGCTGCTCACCTTTCTGTGCTGAATCCACACTTTTCGCCCTTGGTCTGATGACTGGATTCTGGTCCTGTTTAGTGTACGCTGCACAGACTATTTCCTCACTCATTAGTTTCCCAATATATACGTTAGGATGTGCAGTCATGTAGTTTTGCCCTAACTGAGACATTGTGTCTATGTCCTTTGGCTTCCGTTCCTCAAAAAACGCCACTAAATTAGAATTGCATGCAGCTACTATCTTGTCTCTTAACATTAGATCTACTAATTTATTAAAATCTTTCCCTACTTCTGCGAGCTCCAGCCATTTGTTAAATGCATTCTTTACAGTGTTAACAAAGTCTGTGAAATCTTGATTAGTCTCTGGCACTAACTGTCTAAACTTTGTCCTATATCCATGCTCAGTGAGTTGGAACTTTGTCAGCAAACGTTGACGTAAGATAGTGTAGTTGTTTCTTTCTTCTACAGGTAAATTGAACATGATGTCTAGTGCCTTGCCCGTAAGAAACTCGCCAAGTCTCATCGCATACTCCTTCTCTGGAATACCTAACGCTTTGGCTGATGCTTCGAACCTGGACAAATAATTTTCAAGTTGGTCCCGGTCTGTAAAATATGGCAGTTTTAATCTCTGTGACGACTGCGAAGGTCTTCTGCTTTCCTTACTTTGACCTTTCGAAGATAGTTCTAGTTTTCTTAACTCGATTTCAGTTTGCATCTGACACTTGATCTTCTCTTTCTCAATTTCCATTTCAGCTAACTTTACTTCCTGTAGACGTTTGTTTTCCATTTCAGCTAGTTTTACTTGTGTCTCTTTCTCTTCCTGTAGACTCTTTGCCTCGCGTTCATTATGCCTCTCCTCTCTTTCCGTCTGTTTTTGTTCTTTTGCTTCTGCATACTCCTGTAACTCTTTACCTTTCAGGCCTATTCGTTCACCTGCTTCAATATATTCCATTAAAGTAGGCATCTTGTACTTGTGGACACGTTGCTGTCTGTCAGCCAACTATAAATGTGAAGACTCTGCTGTTAGTCTTTGTGTCACTTCCCTAAGTACACCAGCACTCCCTGTGTACGTAAATTCGTAGTGCTAAAATATCACTCTGTACTCACCCAGTCAATCTATAAGCACTAGGTAGTGAGGGAAAATATCCTCCCTCGCATATATCTATACCAAATAGTTGTATAACATTTCTGGAAATATTGTTAAACATACATATAAATACATATACAAACAAATGGATGATAACACTAAGTGTTTTCTATAAAAACGTTAGACTCACAAGCCAAGTACGCGGAGACGGTGATAACAAAGAAATAAACCACAGTAACAACCACAAGCTTGTGTAGGGACACCCACAGTGCGCGTAATATATAAATATAAACTGACAAAGACCACTAGACAGTAGAAAAGACGAAAGATTACAATAATAACATATATCCGAACACAACAAATATCATATGTAAATATAACGAAAAGAAAGAAAGAGAAAGAAAAAAAAATTATAGCATAAACATATACAGAAATCTGACGTCAAACCCAAACTGGCACGTTATATAATTCAGGACCGTCCCTGCAGAACCAAATAAACCGACCTTTCGATTTTCTTCCCAGACATTATATATGGTGCACCTCAGAAACTAACTTTTCGCCCTGTCTCCCGGCCTTCGAGAAACAACACAAAAATCCCCTACACTTGACAAACACTGGACCACATACAAATAATTGCGTAACACCTGACAACAATAAATATGACGATGGGAGCAAAAAAAAATAATGTGCAAATGGTTGGCCGACAAATATGTGCCTATTAATACGTCGCCAAAAGTTCTTATTAATCAGTCACAAAAGTTTTTGTTCGTTTTAATAGTTATTCGCAATCCGCTGGAAATGTCTACGACACTAGATTTCAAAATGACTGATTGATTTGTTGAGTGGTTCCTGAATTCGCGTTGTGATCACAAGTTCCAACTGTCGACAAAAGTTGAAGATGATAGTGATATCCAAACTGTTCTGTCTCGACACAGTCCGTAACGTTATTGTACTTTCTCTGGACGTGGTGGCACCACAGTAATAATCAAAAGTGTTCTTTCGATATGTTGTTACTTTCGTTGTGGAGATGGCGCTTCGCTGTATCATTTATGTGATAGACTCACGTTTAAAGGCAAAGTTCAGCAACAACCAAAAAAAAAAAATTATGCCACCAAATATCCAGCGCTTTAAATTTTTATATATAAATCCTTATTGGCAAAGAAATACAACCATGGTTGCGATGATGATACGATTAAAACTGTTTGCTCATAACAGAATAATGATGACAATAGTAGAACAGTTCAACAAAGGCGAAACATAAAATCTGGCTTTCTTTCAAAACAACCTTGTTTTGTTCATTCATAATGAGTCATCTTGACCACACTAGGCCATGGAAATTTTCCTGAGTACCTTTCCTCCTTCCACCCCCAACTCACAATGTCACCTCAATTTCTCTTTATCACTCTCAGTGAAAAATTCCTCCATTAAAAACAGTTTCCACACAACCTTGAAAGCCCCAGCACCCGGCTGTGGTAGGTGTACCGTTACTATCCCCTTCAGTCACCTGTTCTCGTAAACAGCGCTGACCCGATTTGTCCGTGGAAACTCACAATTTTCCCCGTCCTGTCACCCCTCCCGGTGATTCAGAAATGTCAATTTTTTCTGTTTTCCAAACATATACTTCCCCAGTACCTGGACGCTGGTGTCTCCACCCGTCCTATTTGCTGCGTCGATCAATCTCGAACTGTCGACCTACGAACGCACAGTGCGCTTGTCTCGCCCACACACACCTGTCAATATCTTTGATTTTCTTCAATCCTGTCTTCGTCACACCCACACACACCTGTCAGGGTATCATCCAGCCAGTATCATGGCGCCGACTTTTATGTGACTCGTCTGCTGGCGCTTTTGTCTCTTGACCTATAAACACAGGCGCCTGTCTGCGTTAATTCTCTGGCGTGCCCGCTAGCGTCGCAATAACGTGTGCTGACTGTCCATTAATTTACCTGTAGTGTGACCTTCACGTAAACCGTCTGCTGGCTTGAGTCTTGACTCTCGTGTTTTTCGTGGACAAAACTTGGCCCTGTAATCACCTGTTTTGCTTGTGATTTCTGTGTGATTTCTGCAGCATATTTTTCTCCGCGAGCTGACTAGTTTGATGGAACGAAGTCACAGATAATAACTCCTCTCTCAGCGAAGAGCCCACAGATATCTCAGAATTACACCAATGTCCATAATGCAATTAGTTTCCCGATCGGACGAGCTCTCAGAATGTCACACGTCGTTCTTGATGATAATATCAAGAAGTTCTTACGATGATATGTATGGTGTGTCAATGGAGATATCTACTGTCTCTTAATCCAACTCACCCCAGAAGTGCACCTTCACCAGTCATTAAACAAGATTCTGTTGGCGCACATAATCCTTTATTACAGAAATAAGACGGACAAACGGAACATGTTTATACAGCCAGAAATAATGTAATCCATAGAATATAATATCCTCCTCACAATTTAACCAGCACACATCAATGCCTTCTCACGGCCTGCTTCTTATCAAATCCACAAGCCAGGTAATCCAGCTACTATCCACAGCTGGATCTCCCACAATACAACCCACACATTGGGTTGGAGCCACTGCTCAACTATGCAACCCACTCTGGTTCTCTATAAGTGATAGGTCGTGTGTTTGTGTTTTTGTCGTCAGCTATCTGTGTTGTCATTGACAAAGATTCTTAGAATCGAAACGTCTGTGTGTCGTATTGTATGCGTTCGTGTGTATTTTATCTTATTTTATTATTCATTTTTATATTTATTGAGTGCTTCTGATTTCGGATTTTTCACCTGTATTTCGCGACACGTGGATCTCCTTGTAAGGTATGTGCAACGTTTGTTAATGTTTAGTTCGTTTTTTCTCGCAGGAATTTAAAATACCTATTTGTTTCCATTTCATATTGTTATATCCTGCTGCAGCCGCTGCTTTTTCTCTCTATTCCATATCATTTAATTTCCTGGCTGCTACCCCTTCTCATCGTCCGTGTTCCTGTTGTCAGTTTTTTAGTTTATATATCCATTGTTTCATGTTTACCGACCTATAGCCGATCATGCCTGCTGACAGACGGACTATGTCATCTCTCCACCACACTGTCTCCGACATACTTGCCCTCATACCCCAGGACATGTCCCGTGCAGCTATCAGCCTCGCGCGCACTATGTTTAACATCACTCGCTTCTCCTGCCATTTGAATTTCCTGAACAACTGTCTCCGGCTTAAAATTACACCCAAAGGCTTCCGGAGCAACATTCATCTCTCGTTAGGCAAACTGGTTCCTGCTGAGACACGACTCTTCAATCGCCTGGCACAGGAGCAGTCTGTCAAGTACATGAAGCTGGCAGTGACTGTGCATCAACGACATATCTCCGAACTCAAGGACACCAAGCACAACCTGTACCAGACTCTGCATCTACTGACGTTCAACAACCAGCTTGCTTTCCATTTGATCACCTCCATCATTCAACATTATAATAGAGAACTATATAAATGTCTATCTTCACGTAAGAAAGACAAAATTAGCCATCTACGTCCCCATGTCCCTTCCCCGACTTCGACACCCATCAACCACACCAAAGTGGTATGCATACCGCCTGACCTACCACTGTCTCCTGAAGAACATGCTGTGTTAGGGAAAGGTCTCAGTTTTGTCCCTCTACGCCCCCGCATGGACAGTCGCGCCATTTTGGAAGACGTCTCCAACTTCCACAGACGACTCCGCCTCAAGTACCACCACAGAGACAAGCCTGTCCTCAGTCCCACCCCACAGCTTCCAGACATTTTTCCATCTTCAACCAAATCCCGTTCCACATGGACCCCACCCCCCGGAGTTTCCAGCGCGCTTGACCTCTACATAGCCAACACACTCCATGAGATCAAGCAACTTTCTTTCCCTCGCTTGAAACGCTCCAACCTATCCCCTTCCGAATGGCGTGCCCTGTCTCAACTACAGCGCAGACAGGACATAGTCATCAAACCGGCGGATAAAGGGGGTGCGGTAGTTGTTTGGCAAAAAGATCTATATGTCGAGGAAGTCATGTCTCAACTTAATAAACCTGACAATTATTCACCCTGCACCGAAGACCCCACTCTCTCCTACAACCGGAAGATTCAAAACACCATCAAACAGCTCATACGTGAGGATGCCTTACCACCCAGTGCCACTTCACTTCACATCCATGACTCCGACTTGGGCAAACCCACCCTCTACATGCTGCCCAAAATACATAAACTTAAAAATCCTGGACGTCCGATAGTTTCTGCCTGCTCGTGCCCGACTGAACTGATCTCAGCGTTTCTTGACAGGATTTTCCAACCTCTTGTTGCGAATCTCCCGTCATATATCAAGGATACAACGCATGCGTTACTTTCATTCAACTCTCTCCAACTGACTCCTGGGAACACATACAGACTATTCCTAATAGATGTATGTTCCCTCTATACCTCCATTCCTCACGCTGATGGCCTCAGGGCGCTACAGTTCTTTCTGGATCAACGCACAGATCAAGCCATCCCTACACGCACACTTGTGAGACTCGCTGAATTGGTCCTCACCAACAATTCCTTTGAGTTCAATGGCCACTACTTTGAACAAATCAGCGGTGTCGCCATGGGCACTAAAATGGGACCCAGCTACGCATGTGTATTTATGGGACATCTGGAACACCAGATTGAACTCAGCTATGATGGTCTTCTCCCTTCTTTTTACCGACGCTACATCGATGACGGCATAGGTCTCACTGACATGTCGGAGGCGGAACTGAACCGGTTCATTAATTATGTCAAGAACTTCCATCCATCGATCCAATTCACCTCAGAAATTTCCACCACCTCTGTCAATTTTCTTGACACCACCATTAAGTTAAACTCTACAGGCCTCACGACCTCCGTGTACTATAAACCTACTGATGCTCACGGTTTCCTCCTGTACAGCTCATCCCACCCCAAAAGCTGCAAAGATTCCATCCCATATTCCCAGCTACTCCGCCTTCGTCACATCTGTCAGGATGATAATGACTTCCTCGAGAGAGCCCACGAAATGCTGGACTTTTTCCGCAGACGGTCCTACCCAGAGGACGTCTTGTTGACAGCTCTCTGTCGCATAACCCAGGTCTCGCGGGAAATGTCCCTCGCCAAGCATACGCGACCTCAGAACAATGAACCCAAGCTTATCCTCACCTTCCATCCACATGCCTATGCCATCAAGCACATTTTCCTGAGACACTGGTCCATCTTGGAATCGGATCCTACCACTCGTGAGGTATTCTCAAATGGCCCCAGGGTAATTTTCCGCCGTAACCAGAGCCTCAGAGACCACCTTGTGCACAGTCGCCTCCCCACGGTTACTTCATCCGTGGGCACCTTCGAATGCCATCGTAGGAACTGTCTGACATGCCCATACGTTGTTCAGACACCAGAAATTGCATTTCCCCGAGGCACCTTCACCTTGAAAGATTCTTTCACCTGCACATCCCGCAATCTGATTTATGTTATCATCTGCAAACGATGTGACATGAAATACATTGGCCAAACGGGCAGACGTCTTGCGGATCGTTTTAGAGAACACCTCAGAGACATCAATCAGGGCGCTGACAAACCTGTCCCCAACCATTTCAATTCCTCCAACCACAATGGAGCCGACGATGCATGTGTCACCGCATTAAAACCCTGCTTCTCAAATAGCTGTGTCAGACTTAGAATTGAATGCCAGCTAATCAACAATCTGGGATGCATCCACCCGACAGGAATTAATACTGTCGTGGACGCTACAGTATAACTGTGGCATCTTCCCCAATTGTTTACACTACCTATTACCGTGCTGTTCTCCCCCCCGCGATATCTAGACTTAATTGTTCCCACATTTCTATGTTTCCATAGCAGACTGTTCACATATTTTTGGCTACTGAAATCCTTTTTGGCAACCCATTTTCAATTCTGCGCCACGCGTTTTCGCAGCTGGCCAAGTCACATTTTCTGCCCCACATGGAATTATCAGGTTGTGCACTATAAGTGATAGGTCGTGTGTTTGTGTTTTTGTCGTCAGCTATCTGTGTTGTCATTGACAAAGATTCTTAGAATCGAAACGTCTGTGTGTCGTATTGTATGCGTTCGTGTGTATTTTATCTTATTTTATTATTCATTTTTATATTTATTGAGTGCTTCTGATTTCGGATTTTTCACCTGTATTTCGCGACACGTGGATCTCCTTGTAAGGTATGTGCAACGTTTGTTAATGTTTAGTTCGTTTTTTCTCGCAGGAATTTAAAATACCTATTTGTTTCCATTTCATATTGTTATATCCTGCTGCAGCCGCTGCTTTTTCTCTCTAACCCACTCTGGGTTTAGGCCCTCACTCCCTATAGAACCCACTCTGGTTCAGGCCTGTCTTCACAACTCGGAGAACAACACAACACCGTTGTCCGTGGACTACAGACTCCTTCGGTATCTCAAACTCAACTCTCTCAAAACGACCTGCCCCGCAGTCGGTCTCTTCTCACACTGCCCTTCCAGTCTCCTGACTTCACACAACACACAACTGTCTTTCGCCCCCTCCGCCCTAGGGGTTTTTCCTCTACCCTCACTATTTTATTTCTCAGGACTGGCTGTTTTCTCATAGCCAGGTCAGTCACTTTACTGTCTCCCACTCTCATCTCCATTCTTCCTCATGCCCGGTCACTCACCTCAATGTCAATGACCCAGGCTTATGTCATCACCCCCCCCCCCCCTCTTAAAAGAAAACTTCGTTTTCAAATATTGGGAGACTGCACTTACTAAACATGTGACCCAGACATATTGCCTGGGTAGCCCTAAGTATGGCTCCATCTCACTTTAGCTACCACCCTAAATAATACATCAAATGCTCATAGTGCACTCCCATATTCCCCACACATAAATCCAACCATCTTTCTATCTTGTGTACCAATGCATGAACTAATACATCACATAATAATAATACATCATAGGAAAGCATTATACTTATGTACCCACAGGTCTCTTACTACTTCACGACCACACAATACTATTTGTGTACCGACCCTATATCAGGTGGTTCTGTTCTTGCATTAACCCACCTCTGATTCCTGTCGATGCTGTGTCTACCTTTCATGTACCCATGACTCATGGTACCTCTACAATTACAACATCTGTTTGCTATCCCTAGCCCTGGGTCAGTACCGTCGCGAGCACTCTTTTGACCTGACTCAACTTTCCTATCTGTATATTGCACCGTTACACTTGAGTCTCTGTTTAGTCTGAACTCTTTATTCAATCTTGGCCCATATACCTGGCACCTTGCTTTCTGCTGCATACGCCTTCTGCCTATGTGCCCTGCACATGCACTATCCTGAGCTGTTCTAGTATATCGGTCTCTGTGTGCTAAAGGTACTGCTCCTTGCCCACGTGCAGTTCTGCTATCTGAAAACCTGCGAGTGAGAACATTGTTCTTCCTCTCGAAGCACCATCTACCTTTCTTTGACTGCCTATGTTCTACTCTCCTACACCCTTGGGAACATTTGTTCAGAGTAGTATCTTGTCTCTGGGAGCCACTAGCACTATATTTGGGATCCATTCCCATCTGCTCAGCTGTACTATCCTTGTCCTAAGTTCCTGTGTATACTTCAAGTGCCTCTTCTACCTCAGCTATACTGTCTAATTTAGGTTCTCTTGTGGTAACTACCTCATTACTGCTTACACTATATTTTTGGTCCCAATACACTACTTCCTCTTCTGTACAATCTTTAACTCCTATAACATTTCCTATGATCAAACCAGCCACTGGTGAGTCCAAAACACACGCTGTCACTCTTCCAGTGATATATGGTGTTTTTACTGTTATTATGGCTACTGGGTAGAACTCTACTGTGTTATGCATCTAATCTTTTTCCCTGTATAATCCGAGGGATCTATTAAACTTCTCCTCACTCCGATAGACGTACATCCGGAATCCCTAATTGTTAACGCTGGTCTATCATTGACAAATCCCTGATGTAGCTTCAAACTTCCTCCTTCATGAACTGCTGATCCTACTTTCACTGTATGACCACATATTAGGACTGGCTGACTGTCTTTTTCAAAAAGAGGTTTGCACCCACTACAATCTTCATTGTTCAGCGTCTCAATTACTTGCGCTGCATTTTAGTGCTCTGTTTCTCTCATCCTACATTGATGGCTGACATGCCCCTTCCTTCCACATTTGAAACAAGTGATCTCCTTCCTTGCGTTACTTGTTGGCTCACTGGCTGGCTGCACGTCACACTCCGCTGCCTTGTGTCTCCAGCTCCCACAATTCCAACATCCGGCATAATTTGGACGTCTCTGGAAATTCCCTCTTCTATATGGGTACCGTCCTACTCTACCAACATTGTTTCCTCGGAAACCATTATCTTGAAGTTCTTGCTGCTCACCTTTCTGTGCTGAATCCACACTTTTCGCCCTTGGTCTGATGACTGGATTCTGGTCCTGTTTAGTGTACGCTGCACAGACTATTTCCTCACTCATTAGTTTCCCAATATATACGTTAGGATGTGCAGTCATGTAGTTTTGCCCTAACTGAGACATTGTGTCTATGTCCTTTGGCTTCCGTTCCTCAAAAAACGCCACTAAATTAGAATTGCATGCAGCTACTATCTTGTCTCTTAACATTAGATCTACTAATTTATTAAAATCTTTCCCTACTTCTGCGAGCTCCAGCCATTTGTTAAATGCATTCTTTACAGTGTTAACAAAGTCTGTGAAATCTTGATTAGTCTCTGGCACTAACTGTCTAAACTTTGTCCTATATCCATGCTCAGTGAGTTGGAACTTTGTCAGCAAACGTTGACGTAAGATAGTGTAGTTGTTTCTTTCTTCTACAGGTAAATTGAACATGATGTCTAGTGCCTTGCCCGTAAGAAACTCGCCAAGTCTCATCGCATACTCCTTCTCTGGAATACCTAACGCTTTGGCTGATGCTTCGAACCTGGACAAATAATTTTCAAGTTGGTCCCGGTCTGTAAAATATGGCAGTTTTAATCTCTGTGACGACTGCGAAGGTCTTCTGCTTTCCTTACTTTGACCTTTCGAAGATAGTTCTAGTTTTCTTAACTCGATTTCAGTTTGCATCTGACACTTGATCTTCTCTTTCTCAATTTCCATTTCAGCTAACTTTACTTCCTGTAGACGTTTGTTTTCCATTTCAGCTAGTTTTACTTGTGTCTCTTTCTCTTCCTGTAGACTCTTTGCCTCGCGTTCATTATGCCTCTCCTCTCTTTCCGTCTGTTTTTGTTCTTTTGCTTCTGCATACTCCTGTAACTCTTTACCTTTCAGGCCTATTCGTTCACCTGCTTCAATATATTCCATTAAAGTAGGCATCTTGTACTTGTGGACACGTTGCTGTCTGTCAGCCAACTATAAATGTGAAGACTCTGCTGTTAGTCTTTGTGTCACTTCCCTAAGTACACCAGCACTCCCTGTGTACGTAAATTCGTAGTGCTAAAATATCACTCTGTACTCACCCAGTCAATCTATAAGCACTAGGTAGTGAGGGAAAATATCCTCCCTCGCATATATCTATACCAAATAGTTGTATAACATTTCTGGAAATATTGTTAAACATACATATAAATACATATACAAACAAATGGATGATAACACTAAGTGTTTTCTATAAAAACGTTAGACTCACAAGCCAAGTACGCGGAGACGGTGATAACAAAGAAATAAACCACAGTAACAACCACAAGCTTGTGTAGGGACACCCACAGTGCGCGTAATATATAAATATAAACTGACAAAGACCACTAGACAGTAGAAAAGACGAAAGATTACAATAATAACATATATCCGAACACAACAAATATCATATGTAAATATAACGAAAAGAAAGAAAGAGAAAGAAAAAAAAATTATAGCATAAACATATACAGAAATCTGACGTCAAACCCAAACTGGCACGTTATATAATTCAGGACCGTCCCTGCAGAACCAAATAAACCGACCTTTCGATTTTCTTCCCAGACATTATATATGGTGCACCTCAGAAACTAACTTTTCGCCCTGTCTCCCGGCCTTCGAGAAACAACACAAAAATCCCCTACACTTGACAAACACTGGACCACATACAAATAATTGCGTAACACCTGACAACAATAAATATGACGATGGGAGCAAAAAAAAATAATGTGCAAATGGTTGGCCGACAAATATGTGCCTATTAATACGTCGCCAAAAGTTCTTATTAATCAGTCACAAAAGTTTTTGTTCGTTTTAATAGTTATTCGCAATCCGCTGGAAATGTCTACGACACTAGATTTCAAAATGACTGATTGATTTGTTGAGTGGTTCCTGAATTCGCGTTGTGATCACAAGTTCCAACTGTCGACAAAAGTTGAAGATGATAGTGATATCCAAACTGTTCTGTCTCGACACAGTCCGTAACGTTATTGTACTTTCTCTGGACGTGGTGGCACCACAGTAATAATCAAAAGTGTTCTTTCGATATGTTGTTACTTTCGTTGTGGAGATGGCGCTTCGCTGTATCATTTATGTGATAGACTCACGTTTAAAGGCAAAGTTCAGCAACAACCAAAAAAAAAAAATTATGCCACCAAATATCCAGCGCTTTAAATTTTTAAATATAAATCCTTATTGGCAAAGAAATACAACCATGGTTGCGATGATGATACGATTAAAACTGTTTGCTCATAACAGAATAATGATGACAATAGTAGAACAGTTCAACAAAGGCGAAACATAAAATCTGGCTTTCTTTCAAAACAACCTTGTTTTGTTCATTCATAATGAGTCATCTTGACCACACTAGGCCATGGAAATTTTCCTGAGTACCTTTCCTCCTTCCACCCCCAACTCACAATGTCACCTCAATTTCTCTTTATCACTCTCAGTGAAAAATTCCTCCATTAAAAACAGTTTCCACACAACCTTGAAAGCCCCAGCACCCGGCTGTGGTAGGTGTACCGTTACTATCCCCTTCAGTCACCTGTTCTCGTAAACAGCGCTGACCCGATTTGTCCGTGGAAACTCACAATTTTCCCCGTCCTGTCACCCCTCCCGGTGATTCAGAAATGTCAATTTTTTCTGTTTTCCAAACATATACTTCCCCAGTACCTGGACGCTGGTGTCTCCACCCGTCCTATTTGCTGCGTCGATCAATCTCGAACTGTCGACCTACGAACGCACAGTGCGCTTGTCTCGCCCACACACACCTGTCAATATCTTTGATTTTCTTCAATCCTGTCTTCGTCACACCCACACACACCTGTCAGGGTATCATCCAGCCAGTATCATGGCGCCGACTTTTATGTGACTCGTCTGCTGGCGCTTTTGTCTCTTGACCTATAAACACAGGCGCCTGTCTGCGTTAATTCTCTGGCGTGCCCGCTAGCGTCGCAATAACGTGTGCTGACTGTCCATTAATTTACCTGTAGTGTGACCTTCACGTAAACCGTCTGCTGGCTTGAGTCTTGACTCTCGTGTTTTTCGTGGACAAAACTTGGCCCTGTAATCACCTGTTTTGCTTGTGATTTCTGTGTGATTTCTGCAGCATATTTTTCTCCGCGAGCTGACTAGTTTGATGGAACGAAGTCACAGATAATAACTCCTCTCTCAGCGAAGAGCCCACAGATATCTCAGAATTACACCAATGTCCATAATGCAATTAGTTTCCCGATCGGACGAGCTCTCAGAATGTCACACGTCGTTCTTGATGATAATATCAAGAAGTTCTTACGATGATATGTATGGTGTGTCAATGGAGATATCTACTGTCTCTTAATCCAACTCACCCCAGAAGTGCACCTTCACCAGTCATTAAACAAGATTCTGTTGGCGCACATAATCCTTTATTACAGAAATAAGACGGACAAACGGAACATGTTTATACAGCCAGAAATAATGTAATCCATAGAATATAATATCCTCCTCACAATTTAACCAGCACACATCAATGCCTTCTCACGGCCTGCTTCTTATCAAATCCACAAGCCAGGTAATCCAGCTACTATCCACAGCTGGATCTCCCACAATACAACCCACACATTGGGTTGGAGCCACTGCTCAACTATGCAACCCACTCTGGTTCTCTATAAGTGATAGGTCGTGTGTTTGTGTTTTTGTCGTCAGCTATCTGTGTTGTCATTGACAAAGATTCTTAGAATCGAAACGTCTGTGTGTCGTATTGTATGCGTTCGTGTGTATTTTATCTTATTTTATTATTCATTTTTATATTTATTGAGTGCTTCTGATTTCGGATTTTTCACCTGTATTTCGCGACACGTGGATCTCCTTGTAAGGTATGTGCAACGTTTGTTAATGTTTAGTTCGTTTTTTCTCGCAGGAATTTAAAATACCTATTTGTTTCCATTTCATATTGTTATATCCTGCTGCAGCCGCTGCTTTTTCTCTCTATTCCATATCATTTAATTTCCTGGCTGCTACCCCTTCTCATCGTCCGTGTTCCTGTTGTCAGTTTTTTAGTTTATATATCCATTGTTTCATGTTTACCGACCTATAGCCGATCATGCCTGCTGACAGACGGACTATGTCATCTCTCCACCACACTGTCTCCGACATACTTGCCCTCATACCCCAGGACATGTCCCGTGCAGCTATCAGCCTCGCGCGCACTATGTTTAACATCACTCGCTTCTCCTGCCATTTGAATTTCCTGAACAACTGTCTCCGGCTTAAAATTACACCCAAAGGCTTCCGGAGCAACATTCATCTCTCGTTAGGCAAACTGGTTCCTGCTGAGACACGACTCTTCAATCGCCTGGCACAGGAGCAGTCTGTCAAGTACATGAAGCTGGCAGTGACTGTGCATCAACGACATATCTCCGAACTCAAGGACACCAAGCACAACCTGTACCAGACTCTGCATCTACTGACGTTCAACAACCAGCTTGCTTTCCATTTGATCACCTCCATCATTCAACATTATAATAGAGAACTATATAAATGTCTATCTTCACGTAAGAAAGACAAAATTAGCCATCTACGTCCCCATGTCCCTTCCCCGACTTCGACACCCATCAACCACACCAAAGTGGTATGCATACCGCCTGACCTACCACTGTCTCCTGAAGAACATGCTGTGTTAGGGAAAGGTCTCAGTTTTGTCCCTCTACGCCCCCGCATGGACAGTCGCGCCATTTTGGAAGACGTCTCCAACTTCCACAGACGACTCCGCCTCAAGTACCACCACAGAGACAAGCCTGTCCTCAGTCCCACCCCACAGCTTCCAGACATTTTTCCATCTTCAACCAAATCCCGTTCCACATGGACCCCACCCCCCGGAGTTTCCAGCGCGCTTGACCTCTACATAGCCAACACACTCCATGAGATCAAGCAACTTTCTTTCCCTCGCTTGAAACGCTCCAACCTATCCCCTTCCGAATGGCGTGCCCTGTCTCAACTACAGCGCAGACAGGACATAGTCATCAAACCGGCGGATAAAGGGGGTGCGGTAGTTGTTTGGCAAAAAGATCTATATGTCGAGGAAGTCATGTCTCAACTTAATAAACCTGACAATTATTCACCCTGCACCGAAGACCCCACTCTCTCCTACAACCGGAAGATTCAAAACACCATCAAACAGCTCATACGTGAGGATGCCTTACCACCCAGTGCCACTTCACTTCACATCCATGACTCCGACTTGGGCAAACCCACCCTCTACATGCTGCCCAAAATACATAAACTTAAAAATCCTGGACGTCCGATAGTTTCTGCCTGCTCGTGCCCGACTGAACTGATCTCAGCGTTTCTTGACAGGATTTTCCAACCTCTTGTTGCGAATCTCCCGTCATATATCAAGGATACAACGCATGCGTTACTTTCATTCAACTCTCTCCAACTGACTCCTGGGAACACATACAGACTATTCCTAATAGATGTATGTTCCCTCTATACCTCCATTCCTCACGCTGATGGCCTCAGGGCGCTACAGTTCTTTCTGGATCAACGCACAGATCAAGCCATCCCTACACGCACACTTGTGAGACTCGCTGAATTGGTCCTCACCAACAATTCCTTTGAGTTCAATGGCCACTACTTTGAACAAATCAGCGGTGTCGCCATGGGCACTAAAATGGGACCCAGCTACGCATGTGTATTTATGGGACATCTGGAACACCAGATTGAACTCAGCTATGATGGTCTTCTCCCTTCTTTTTACCGACGCTACATCGATGACGGCATAGGTCTCACTGACATGTCGGAGGCGGAACTGAACCGGTTCATTAATTATGTCAAGAACTTCCATCCATCGATCCAATTCACCTCAGAAATTTCCACCACCTCTGTCAATTTTCTTGACACCACCATTAAGTTAAACTCTACAGGCCTCACGACCTCCGTGTACTATAAACCTACTGATGCTCACGGTTTCCTCCTGTACAGCTCATCCCACCCCAAAAGCTGCAAAGATTCCATCCCATATTCCCAGCTACTCCGCCTTCGTCACATCTGTCAGGATGATAATGACTTCCTCGAGAGAGCCCACGAAATGCTGGACTTTTTCCGCAGACGGTCCTACCCAGAGGACGTCTTGTTGACAGCTCTCTGTCGCATAACCCAGGTCTCGCGGGAAATGTCCCTCGCCAAGCATACGCGACCTCAGAACAATGAACCCAAGCTTATCCTCACCTTCCATCCACATGCCTATGCCATCAAGCACATTTTCCTGAGACACTGGTCCATCTTGGAATCGGATCCTACCACTCGTGAGGTATTCTCAAATGGCCCCAGGGTAATTTTCCGCCGTAACCAGAGCCTCAGAGACCACCTTGTGCACAGTCGCCTCCCCACGGTTACTTCATCCGTGGGCACCTTCGAATGCCATCGTAGGAACTGTCTGACATGCCCATACGTTGTTCAGACACCAGAAATTGCATTTCCCCGAGGCACCTTCACCTTGAAAGATTCTTTCACCTGCACATCCCGCAATCTGATTTATGTTATCATCTGCAAACGATGTGACATGAAATACATTGGCCAAACGGGCAGACGTCTTGCGGATCGTTTTAGAGAACACCTCAGAGACATCAATCAGGGCGCTGACAAACCTGTCCCCAACCATTTCAATTCCTCCAACCACAATGGAGCCGACGATGCATGTGTCACCGCATTAAAACCCTGCTTCTCAAATAGCTGTGTCAGACTTAGAATTGAATGCCAGCTAATCAACAATCTGGGATGCATCCACCCGACAGGAATTAATACTGTCGTGGACGCTACAGTATAACTGTGGCATCTTCCCCAATTGTTTACACTACCTATTACCGTGCTGTTCTCCCCCCCGCGATATCTAGACTTAATTGTTCCCACATTTCTATGTTTCCATAGCAGACTGTTCACATATTTTTGGCTACTGAAATCCTTTTTGGCAACCCATTTTCAATTCTGCGCCACGCGTTTTCGCAGCTGGCCAAGTCACATCTTCTGCCCCACATGGAATTATCAGGTTGTGCACTATAAGTGATAGGTCGTGTGTTTGTGTTTTTGTCGTCAGCTATCTGTGTTGTCATTGACAAAGATTCTTAGAATCGAAACGTCTGTGTGTCGTATTGTATGCGTTCGTGTGTATTTTATCTTATTTTATTATTCATTTTTATATTTATTGAGTGCTTCTGATTTCGGATTTTTCACCTGTATTTCGCGACACGTGGATCTCCTTGTAAGGTATGTGCAACGTTTGTTAATGTTTAGTTCGTTTTTTCTCGCAGGAATTTAAAATACCTATTTGTTTCCATTTCATATTGTTATATCCTGCTGCAGCCGCTGCTTTTTCTCTCTAACCCACTCTGGGTTTAGGCCCTCACTCCCTATAGAACCCACTCTGGTTCAGGCCTGTCTTCACAACTCGGAGAACAACACAACACCGTTGTCCGTGGACTACAGACTCCTTCGGTATCTCAAACTCAACTCTCTCAAAACGACCTGCCCCGCAGTCGGTCTCTTCTCACACTGCCCTTCCAGTCTCCTGACTTCACACAACACACAACTGTCTTTCGCCCCCTCCGCCCTAGGGGTTTTTCCTCTACCCTCACTATTTTATTTCTCAGGACTGGCTGTTTTCTCATAGCCAGGTCAGTCACTTTACTGTCTCCCACTCTCATCTCCATTCTTCCTCATGCCCGGTCACTCACCTCAATGTCAATGACCCAGGCTTATGTCATCACCCCCCCCCCCCTCTTAAAAGAAAACTTCGTTTTCAAATATTGGGAGACTGCACTTACTAAACATGTGACCCAGACATATTGCCTGGGTAGCCCTAAGTATGGCTCCATCTCACTTTAGCTACCACCCTAAATAATACATCAAATGCTCATAGTGCACTCCCATATTCCCCACACATAAATCCAACCATCTTTCTATCTTGTGTACCAATGCATGAACTAATACATCACATAATAATAATACATCATAGGAAAGCATTATACTTATGTACCCACAGGTCTCTTACTACTTCACGACCACACAATACTATTTGTGTACCGACCCTATATCAGGTGGTTCTGTTCTTGCATTAACCCACCTCTGATTCCTGTCGATGCTGTGTCTACCTTTCATGTACCCATGACTCATGGTACCTCTACAATTACAACATCTGTTTGCTATCCCTAGCCCTGGGTCAGTACCGTCGCGAGCACTCTTTTGACCTGACTCAACTTTCCTATCTGTATATTGCACCGTTACACTTGAGTCTCTGTTTAGTCTGAACTCTTTATTCAATCTTGGCCCATATACCTGGCACCTTGCTTTCTGCTGCATACGCCTTCTGCCTATGTGCCCTGCACATGCACTATCCTGAGCTGTTCTAGTATATCGGTCTCTGTGTGCTAAAGGTACTGCTCCTTGCCCACGTGCAGTTCTGCTATCTGAAAACCTGCGAGTGAGAACATTGTTCTTCCTCTCGAAGCACCATCTACCTTTCTTTGACTGCCTATGTTCTACTCTCCTACACCCTTGGGAACATTTGTTCAGAGTAGTATCTTGTCTCTGGGAGCCACTAGCACTATATTTGGGATCCATTCCCATCTGCTCAGCTGTACTATCCTTGTCCTAAGTTCCTGTGTATACTTCAAGTGCCTCTTCTACCTCAGCTATACTGTCTAATTTAGGTTCTCTTGTGGTAACTACCTCATTACTGCTTACACTATATTTTTGGTCCCAATACACTACTTCCTCTTCTGTACAATCTTTAACTCCTATAACATTTCCTATGATCAAACCAGCCACTGGTGAGTCCAAAACACACGCTGTCACTCTTCCAGTGATATATGGTGTTTTTACTGTTATTATGGCTACTGGGTAGAACTCTACTGTGTTATGCATCTAATCTTTTTCCCTGTATAATCCGAGGGATCTATTAAACTTCTCCTCACTCCGATAGACGTACATCCGGAATCCCTAATTGTTAACGCTGGTCTATCATTGACAAATCCCTGATGTAGCTTCAAACTTCCTCCTTCATGAACTGCTGATCCTACTTTCACTGTATGACCACATATTAGGACTGGCTGACTGTCTTTTTCAAAAAGAGGTTTGCACCCACTACAATCTTCATTGTTCAGCGTCTCAATTACTTGCGCTGCATTTTAGTGCTCTGTTTCTCTCATCCTACATTGATGGCTGACATGCCCCTTCCTTCCACATTTGAAACAAGTGATCTCCTTCCTTGCGTTACTTGTTGGCTCACTGGCTGGCTGCACGTCACACTCCGCTGCCTTGTGTCTCCAGCTCCCACAATTCCAACATCCGGCATAATTTGGACGTCTCTGGAAATTCCCTCTTCTATATGGGTACCGTCCTACTCTACCAACATTGTTTCCTCGGAAACCATTATCTTGAAGTTCTTGCTGCTCACCTTTCTGTGCTGAATCCACACTTTTCGCCCTTGGTCTGATGACTGGATTCTGGTCCTGTTTAGTGTACGCTGCACAGACTATTTCCTCACTCATTAGTTTCCCAATATATACGTTAGGATGTGCAGTCATGTAGTTTTGCCCTAACTGAGACATTGTGTCTATGTCCTTTGGCTTCCGTTCCTCAAAAAACGCCACTAAATTAGAATTGCATGCAGCTACTATCTTGTCTCTTAACATTAGATCTACTAATTTATTAAAATCTTTCCCTACTTCTGCGAGCTCCAGCCATTTGTTAAATGCATTCTTTACAGTGTTAACAAAGTCTGTGAAATCTTGATTAGTCTCTGGCACTAACTGTCTAAACTTTGTCCTATATCCATGCTCAGTGAGTTGGAACTTTGTCAGCAAACGTTGACGTAAGATAGTGTAGTTGTTTCTTTCTTCTACAGGTAAATTGAACATGATGTCTAGTGCCTTGCCCGTAAGAAACTCGCCAAGTCTCATCGCATACTCCTTCTCTGGAATACCTAACGCTTTGGCTGATGCTTCGAACCTGGACAAATAATTTTCAAGTTGGTCCCGGTCTGTAAAATATGGCAGTTTTAATCTCTGTGACGACTGCGAAGGTCTTCTGCTTTCCTTACTTTGACCTTTCGAAGATAGTTCTAGTTTTCTTAACTCGATTTCAGTTTGCATCTGACACTTGATCTTCTCTTTCTCAATTTCCATTTCAGCTAACTTTACTTCCTGTAGACGTTTGTTTTCCATTTCAGCTAGTTTTACTTGTGTCTCTTTCTCTTCCTGTAGACTCTTTGCCTCGCGTTCATTATGCCTCTCCTCTCTTTCCGTCTGTTTTTGTTCTTTTGCTTCTGCATACTCCTGTAACTCTTTACCTTTCAGGCCTATTCGTTCACCTGCTTCAATATATTCCATTAAAGTAGGCATCTTGTACTTGTGGACACGTTGCTGTCTGTCAGCCAACTATAAATGTGAAGACTCTGCTGTTAGTCTTTGTGTCACTTCCCTAAGTACACCAGCACTCCCTGTGTACGTAAATTCGTAGTGCTAAAATATCACTCTGTACTCACCCAGTCAATCTATAAGCACTAGGTAGTGAGGGAAAATATCCTCCCTCGCATATATCTATACCAAATAGTTGTATAACATTTCTGGAAATATTGTTAAACATACATATAAATACATATACAAACAAATGGATGATAACACTAAGTGTTTTCTATAAAAACGTTAGACTCACAAGCCAAGTACGCGGAGACGGTGATAACAAAGAAATAAACCACAGTAACAACCACAAGCTTGTGTAGGGACACCCACAGTGCGCGTAATATATAAATATAAACTGACAAAGACCACTAGACAGTAGAAAAGACGAAAGATTACAATAATAACATATATCCGAACACAACAAATATCATATGTAAATATAACGAAAAGAAAGAAAGAGAAAGAAAAAAAAATTATAGCATAAACATATACAGAAATCTGACGTCAAACCCAAACTGGCACGTTATATAATTCAGGACCGTCCCTGCAGAACCAAATAAACCGACCTTTCGATTTTCTTCCCAGACATTATATATGGTGCACCTCAGAAACTAACTTTTCGCCCTGTCTCCCGGCCTTCGAGAAACAACACAAAAATCCCCTACACTTGACAAACACTGGACCACATACAAATAATTGCGTAACACCTGACAACAATAAATATGACGATGGGAGCAAAAAAAAATAATGTGCAAATGGTTGGCCGACAAATATGTGCCTATTAATACGTCGCCAAAAGTTCTTATTAATCAGTCACAAAAGTTTTTGTTCGTTTTAATAGTTATTCGCAATCCGCTGGAAATGTCTACGACACTAGATTTCAAAATGACTGATTGATTTGTTGAGTGGTTCCTGAATTCGCGTTGTGATCACAAGTTCCAACTGTCGACAAAAGTTGAAGATGATAGTGATATCCAAACTGTTCTGTCTCGACACAGTCCGTAACGTTATTGTACTTTCTCTGGACGTGGTGGCACCACAGTAATAATCAAAAGTGTTCTTTCGATATGTTGTTACTTTCGTTGTGGAGATGGCGCTTCGCTGTATCATTTATGTGATAGACTCACGTTTAAAGGCAAAGTTCAGCAACAACCAAAAAAAAAAAATTATGCCACCAAATATCCAGCGCTTTAAATTTTTATATATAAATCCTTATTGGCAAAGAAATACAACCATGGTTGCGATGATGATACGATTAAAACTGTTTGCTCATAACAGAATAATGATGACAATAGTAGAACAGTTCAACAAAGGCGAAACATAAAATCTGGCTTTCTTTCAAAACAACCTTGTTTTGTTCATTCATAATGAGTCATCTTGACCACACTAGGCCATGGAAATTTTCCTGAGTACCTTTCCTCCTTCCACCCCCAACTCACAATGTCACCTCAATTTCTCTTTATCACTCTCAGTGAAAAATTCCTCCATTAAAAACAGTTTCCACACAACCTTGAAAGCCCCAGCACCCGGCTGTGGTAGGTGTACCGTTACTATCCCCTTCAGTCACCTGTTCTCGTAAACAGCGCTGACCCGATTTGTCCGTGGAAACTCACAATTTTCCCCGTCCTGTCACCCCTCCCGGTGATTCAGAAATGTCAATTTTTTTCTGTTTTCCAAACATATACTTCCCCAGTACCTGGACGCTGGTGTCTCCACCCGTCCTATTTGCTGCGTCGATCAATCTCGAACTGTCGACCTACGAACGCACAGTGCGCTTGTCTCGCCCACACACACCTGTCAATATCTTTGATTTTCTTCAATCCTGTCTTCGTCACACCCACACACACCTGTCAGGGTATCATCCAGCCAGTATCATGGCGCCGACTTTTATGTGACTCGTCTGCTGGCGCTTTCGTCTCTTGACCTATAAACACAGGCGCCTGTCTGCGTTAATTCTCTGGCGTGCCCGCTAGCGTCGCAATAACGTGTGCTGACTGTCCATTAATTTACCTGTAGTGTGACCTTCACGTAAACCGTCTGCTGGCTTGAGTCTTGACTCTCGTGTTTTTCGTGGACAAAACTTGGCCCTGTAATCACCTGTTTTGCTTGTGATTTCTGTGTGATTTCTGCAGCATATTTTTCTCCGCGAGCTGACTAGTTTGATGGAACGAAGTCACAGATAATAACTCCTCTCTCAGCGAAGAGCCCACAGATATCTCAGAATTACACCAATGTCCATAATGCAATTAGTTTCCCGATCGGACGAGCTCTCAGAATGTCACACGTCGTTCTTGATGATAATATCAAGAAGTTCTTACGATGATATGTATGGTGTGTCAATGGAGATATCTACTGTCTCTTAATCCAACTCACCCCAGAAGTGCACCTTCACCAGTCATTAAACAAGATTCTGTTGGCGCACATAATCCTTTATTACAGAAATAAGACGGACAAACGGAACATGTTTATACAGCCAGAAATAATGTAATCCATAGAATATAATATCCTCCTCACAATTTAACCAGCACACATCAATGCCTTCTCACGGCCTGCTTCTTATCAAATCCACAAGCCAGGTAATCCAGCTACTATCCACAGCTGGATCTCCCACAATACAACCCACACATTGGGTTGGAGCCACTGCTCAACTATGCAACCCACTCTGGTTCTCTATAAGTGATAGGTCGTGTGTTTGTGTTTTTGTCGTCAGCTATCTGTGTTGTCATTGACAAAGATTCTTAGAATCGAAACGTCTGTGTGTCGTATTGTATGCGTTCGTGTGTATTTTATCTTATTTTATTATTCATTTTTATATTTATTGAGTGCTTCTGATTTCGGATTTTTCACCTGTATTTCGCGACACGTGGATCTCCTTGTAAGGTATGTGCAACGTTTGTTAATGTTTAGTTCGTTTTTTCTCGCAGGAATTTAAAATACCTATTTGTTTCCATTTCATATTGTTATATCCTGCTGCAGCCGCTGCTTTTTCTCTCTATTCCATATCATTTAATTTCCTGGCTGCTACCCCTTCTCATCGTCCGTGTTCCTGTTGTCAGTTTTTTAGTTTATATATCCATTGTTTCATGTTTACCGACCTACAGCCGATCATGCCTGCTGACAGACGGACTATGTCATCTCTCCACCACACCGTCTCCAACATACTTGCCCTCATACCCCAGGACATGTCCCGTGCAGCTATCAGCCTCGCGCGCACTATGTTTAACATCACTCGCTTCTCCTGCCATTTGAATTTCCTGAACAACTGTCTCCGGCTTAAAATTACACCCAAAGGCTTCCGGAGCAACATTCATCTCTCGTTAGGCAAACTGGTTCCTGCTGAGACACGACTCTTCAATCGCCTGGCACAGGAGCAGTCTGTCAAGTACATGAAGCTGGCAGTGACTGCATCAACGACATATCTCCGAACTCAAGGACACCAAGCACAACCTGTACCAGACTCTGCATCTACTGACATTCAACAACCAGCTTGCTTTCCATTTGATCACCTCCATCATTCAACATTATAATAGAGAACTATATAAATGTCTATCTTCACGTAAGAAAGACAAAATTAGCCATCTACGTCCCCATGTCCCTTCCCTGACTTCGACACCCATCAACCACACCAAAGTGGTATGCATACCGCCTGACCTACCACTGTCTCCTGAAGAACATGCTGTGTTAGGGAAAGGTCTCAGTTTTGTCCCTCTACGCCCCCGCATGGACAGTCGCGCCATTTTGGAAGACGTCTCCAACTTCCACAGACGACTCTGCCTCAAGTACCACCACAGAGACAAGCCTGTCCTCAGTCCCACCCCACAGCTTCCAGACATTTTTCCATCTTCAACCAAATCCCGTTCCACATGGACCCCACCCCCCGGAGTTTCCAGCGCGCTTGACCTCTACATAGCCAACACACTCCATGAGATCAAGCAACTTTCTTTCCCTCGCTTGAAACGCTCCAACCTATCCCCTTCCGAATGGCGTGCCCTGTCTCAACTACAGCGCAGACAGGACATAGTCATCAAACCGGCGGATAAAGGGGGTGCGGTAGTTGTTTGGCAAAAAGATCTATATGTCGAGGAAGTCATGTCTCAACTTAATAAACCTGACAATTATTCACCCTGCACCGAAGACCCCACTCTCTCCTACAACCGGAAGATTCAAAACACCATCAAACAGCTCATACGTGAGGATGCCTTACCACCCAGTGCCACTTCACTTCACATCCATGACTCCGACTTGGGCAAACCCACCCTCTACATGCTGCCCAAAATACATAAACTTAAAAATCCTGGACGTCCGATAGTTTCTGCCTGCTCGTGCCCGACTGAACTGATCTCAGCGTTTCTTGACAGGATTTTCCAACCTCTTGTTGCGAATCTCCCGTCATATATCAAGGATACAACGCATGCGTTACTTTCATTCAACTCTCTCCAACTGACTCCTGGGAACACATACAGACTATTCCTAATAGATGTATGTTCCCTCTATACCTCCATTCCTCACGCTGATGGCCTCAGGGCGCTACAGTTCTTTCTGGATCAACGCACAGATCAAGCCATCCCTACACGCACACTTGTGAGACTCGCTGAATTGGTCCTCACCAATAATTCCTTTGAGTTCAATGGCCACTACTTTGAACAAATCAGCGGTGTCGCCATGGGCACTAAAATGGGACCCAGCTACGCATGTGTATTTATGGGACATCTGGAACACCAGATTGAACTCAGCTATGATGGTCTTCTCCCTTCTTTTTACCGACGCTACATCGATGACGGCATAGGTCTCACTGACATGTCGGAGGCGGAACTGAACCGGTTCATTAATTATGTCAAGAACTTCCATCCATCGATCCAATTCACCTCAGAAATTTCCACCACCTCTGTCAATTTTCTTGACACCACCATTAAGTTAAACTCTACAGGCCTCACGACCTCCGTGTACTATAAACCTACTGATGCTCACGGTTTCCTCCTGTACAGCTCATCCCACCCCAAAAGCTGCAAAGATTCCATCCCATATTCCCAGCTACTCCGCCTTCGTCACATCTGTCAGGATGATAATGACTTCCTCGAGAGAGCCCACGAAATGCTGGACTTTTTCCGCAGACGGTCCTATCCAGAGGACGTCTTGTCGACAGCTCTCTGTCGCATAACCCAGGTCTCGCGGGAAATGTCCCTCGCCAAGCATACGCGACCTCAGAACAATGAACCCAAGCTTATCCTCACCTTCCATCCACATGCCTATGCCATCAAGCACATTTTCCTGAGACACTGGTCCATCTTGGAATCGGATCCTACCACTCGTGAGGTATTCTCAAATGGCCCCAGGGTAATTTTCCGCCGTAACCAGAGCCTCAGAGACCACCTTGTGCACAGTCGCCTCCCCACGGTTACTTCATCCGTGGGCACCTTCGAATGCCATCGTAGGAACTGTCTGACATGCCCATACGTTGTTCAGACACCAGAAATTGCATTTCCCCGAGGCACCTTCACCTTGAAAGATTCTTTCACCTGCACATCCCGCAATCTGATTTATGTTATCATCTGCAAACGATGTGACATGAAATACATTGGCCAAACGGGCAGACGTCTTGCGGATCGTTTTAGAGAACACCTCAGAGACATCAATCAGGGCGCTGACAAACCTGTCCCCAACCATTTCAATTCCTCCAACCACAATGGAGCCGACGATGCATGTGTCACCGCATTAAAACCCTGCTTCTCAAATAGCTGTGTCAGACTTAGAATTGAATGCCAGCTAATCAACAATCTGGGATGCATCCACCCGACAGGAATTAATACTGTCGTGGACGCTACAGTATAACTGTGGCATCTTCCCCAATTGTTTACACTACCTATTACCGTGCTGTTCTCCCCCCCGCGATATCTAGACTTAATTGTTCCCACATTTCTATGTTTCCATAGCAGACTGTTCACATATTTTTGGCTACTCAAATCCTTTTTGGCAACCCATTTTCAATTCTGCGCCACGCGTTTTCGCAGCTGGCCAAGTCACATTTTCTGCCCCACATGGAATTATCAGGTTGTGCACTATAAGTGATAGGTCGTGTGTTTGTGTTTTTGTCGTCAGCTATCTGTGTTGTCATTGACAAAGATTCTTAGAATCGAAACGTCTGTGTGTCGTATTGTATGCGTTCGTGTGTATTTTATCTTATTTTATTATTCATTTTTATATTTATTGAGTGCTTCTGATTTCGGATTTTTCACCTGTATTTCGCGACACGTGGATCTCCTTGTAAGGTATGTGCAACGTTTGTTAATGTTTAGTTCGTTTTTTCTCGCAGGAATTTAAAATACCTATTTGTTTCCATTTCATATTGTTATATCCTGCTGCAGCCGCTGCTTTTTCTCTCTATTCCATATCAAAACGACCTGCCCCGCAGTCGGTCTCTTCTCACACTGCCCTTCCAGTCTCCTGACTTCACACAACACACAACTGTCTTTCGCCCCCTCCGCCCTAGGGGTTTTTCCTCTACCCTCACTATTTTATTTCTCAGGACTGGCTGTTTTCTCATAGCCAGGTCAGTCACTTTACTGTCTCCCACTCTCATCTCCATTCTTCCTCATGCCCGGTCACTCACCTCAATGTCAATGACCCAGGCTTATGTCACTTGTCACCCCCATTTCTTCCACATTCGTCTATTCGTTTCAACATTTCAGTTAAATCCATGGGCACCCTCCGTTCTTTTCTTACCCATTCGCATGTTTAAGTTCTTGGGAAAGTTCCATTAGTTATACATACCGTCATCACCATATTGTGTCCTGCAAAATGTTGCAGGCGTCCATATATCTCACATACCTCAGTCCTTGATGTTCTCGACACGCAAGGGATACGCAACAATTTAAACAAAAATCCCTTACAGCACGTTGCAGTCAACATCAGCATTTTTCAGCTGCTGTTGATGTACTAGACAAGATTACTTTCAGTAGTTTGCCATTGCTTTCTGAGCGACCGGCTCACATACCCCCTATGTTACCAGCGTGGCGTGAACCGCTTCCGATTCTCGCGCAGCTGAGTTACTCACGAGAACATACGGGATTACGGAGAAAGACGTTTGTTACAATGCATTATATAATTTGTGTTACTTCAGGAAGTATAGAAGTGCGAGCGTTGCTAAAGTGAACAGTGACTTGTTCGTGCGAAAGTTGCTCAAGTGAACATTAACTTGTCTGTGCGAGCGTTGATAAAGTGAACACTGACGTGTCTGTACGAGCGTTGCTAAGGTGATAAGAGAGAAGGCCGTGTCAATACAGATAGCTTCTCCCAAATATCATGAGACATCGGAATTAACCATGAATTAGTATTTTCACATCTACTTGAATATACATTTGGTTACTATACTACAATAGAACAGTATTGCAAGCGAATGAATTGAAATGTGAATGGGATACTCGACAAGACATAGATACACACAGGCACAAAACAAACAAAACTCTCATGCTTCGTACTGTGCTTTCTACTGTCGTTTTTTAGTTTATATATCCATTAGTTTATGTTTACCGGCCTGTAGCCGATCATGCCTGCTGACAGACGGACTATGTCATCTCTCCACCACACCATCTCCGACATATTTGCCCTCATACCCCAGGACATGTCCCGTGCAGCTATTAGCCTCGCACATACTATTTTTAACATCACTCGCTTTTCTTGCCATTTGAATTTCCTGAACAACTGTCTCTGGCTCAAGGTTACACCTAAAAGCTTCCGGAGCAATATTCATCTCTCGTTGGGCAAACTGGTTCCTGCTGAGACACGGCTCTTCAATCGCCTGGCACAAGAGCAGTCCGTCAAGTACATGAAGCTGGCAGTGACTGTGCATCAACGACATATCTCCGAACTGAAGGACACCAAGCACAACCTGTACCGGACTCTGCATCTACTGACGTTCAACAACCAGCTTGCTTTCCATTTGATCACCTCCATCATTCAACATTATAATAGAGAGCTATACCTATCCGCACGTAAGAAAGACAAAATTAGCCATCTACGTCCCCATGCCTCTTCCCCCACTTCGACACCTATCAGCCACACCAAAGTGGTATGCATACTGCCTGACCTACCACTGTCTCCGGAAGAACATGCTGTTTTAGGGAAAGGTCTCAGTTTTGTTCCTCTACGCCCCCGTATGGACAGTCGCGCTATTTTGGAAGACGATTCCAACTTCCACAGACGACTCCGCCTCAAGTACCACCACAGAGACAAGCCTGTCCACAGTCCCACCCCACAACCTCCTGACATTTTTCCATCTTCAACCAAATCCCGTTCCACATGGACCCCACCTTCCGGAGCTTCCAACACGCTTGATCTCTACATAGCTGACACACTCCATGAGATTAAGCAACTTTCTTTCCCTCGCTTGAAACGCTCCAACCTATCCCCTCCCACTATGATGGTCTTCTCCCTTCTTTTTACCGACGCTACATCGATGACGGCATAGGTCTCACCGACATGGCAGAGGCGGAACTGAACCGCTTCATCAATTATGTCAATGACTTCCATCCATCGATCAAATTCACCACAGAAATTTCCACCACCTCTGTCAATTTCCTTGACACCACTATTAAATTAAACCCTACAGGCCTCACGACCTCCGTGTACTACAAACCTACTGATGCTCACGATTTCCTCCTGTACAGCTAATCCCACCCCAAAAGCTGCAAAGATTCCATCCCATATTCCCAGCTACTCCGCCTTCGTCGTATCTGTCAGATGATAATGACTTCCTCGAGAGAGCCCATGAAATGCTTGACTTTTTCCACAAACGGTCCTACCCAGAGGACGTCTTGTCCACAGCTTTCTGTCGCATAACCCAAGTCTCGCGGGAAATGTCCCTCGTCAAACAAACGCGACCTCCTAACAATGCACCCAAGCTCATCCTCACCTTCCATCCACATGCCTATGCCATCAAGCATATTTTCATGAGACACTGGTCCATCTTGGAATCCGATCCAACCACTCGTGAGGTATTCTCCGAAGGCCCTAGGGTAATTTTCCACCGTAACCAGAGCCTCAGAGACCACCTTGTGCATAGTCCCTCCCCACCGTTAGTTCATCTGTGGGCACATTCGAATGCCATCGTAAGAACTGTCTGACATGCCCATACGTTGTTCAGACACCGGAGATCACATTTCCCCTAGGCACCTTCTCCTTGAAAGATTCTTTCACCTGCACATCCCGCAATCTGATATATGTCATCATCTGCAAACGATGTGACATGAAATACATTGGTCAAACAGGCAGACGTCTTGCGGACCGTTTTAGAGAACACCTCAGAGACATCAATCAGGGCGCTGACAAATCTGTCCCCAACCATTTCAATTCCTCCAACCATAATGGAGTCGACGATGTATGTGTCACCGCATTGAAAACCTGCTACTCAAATAGCTGAGTTAGGTTAAAAATTGAATGCCAACTAATCAACAATCTGGGATGCGTCCATCCAGCCGATGGCTGTAATAAGCTGATGGCTTCAGCAATAAGGAATTCCAAATTCCTTGGTAAACATTCTGACTGATGAGGCATGTGATAATGCTAGCTGCAAGGAATGACATACACATTTCATGAGGATTAAAGATGGGATATCTTCCTTCAATTTTGCATACACGCCATGGTTGATACCGACCATTACCGATGCATTATTGGTTCCAATTGCAGCCAAATTCTTTAAGTTTAAATGTTTACTGACCAAAAGTTTCTTCAGTGCCCTTATGCGCCATTTGACTCATTACCGGAGGGAGGGGGAGGGGGGGTTTGCCAGATTGTTGAGCGCTGACCCAAGTCAGTTCAAAGTTTAAATAATGGCAGTTACCATAATTTACGCGCGTCCAGGCCGAACATAAAATGGGTAAATGACACCGAAAGAAAAGTAAAATCTAGAAAGTATTCAAAATATCCGACTCCAAATGAAAAGTATCTAGAATTGCATCCATCATCCAAACGTCAGAAAACGGTATCCAGATGCCGGCAAAAACCTCTAGATCTGAATATAAAATATCTAGAATGGCAACTATGATGAGGACATCAATAGCAGGAAATAGTAGGTCAGTAATGTAAACAAAGATGGAAGCCTGTAAACAGTAAGAGTACAGAAACGCAAGTTAACAATTCTTTAACTCGCATGGGGACACAATTATTTTTATTGGGGATACCAATCTGGAAAATTATTCTTGATATTTAAACAGCTTCATACTTCAGCTATGTATAAACTACTCCGTTTATTCAGATTCCAGCTCCGTATAAACTACTCTGTCTATTCATACCCAGCTCGGTATAAACTACTCCGTTTATTCAGAGCCAGCTCGGTATAAACTACTCTGTCTATTCAGAGCCAGCTCGGTATAAACTCTCCCATGTTTAATCAGTCAATCAGACGCCGTCTCCACAATGAAGTTGGCTGCAATGGATCTCCAACACTGTCTGTCTTTCGCCTTGGCTGTACATTCTGTCAGGCTGATGTTCATCCATCTCTTGATGTTATCTTCCCACTTGTATCGTTGTCTACCTGTTGCTCGCTCCTCCAGTATGGTTTTTATAAGAGTATCATATCATGTCTTTTAACAATAACATGGCCGAAATATTTAACTTGCCTCCTCTTTATTTCTTCCGTCAACTCTCTCTCTCTTCATTCCCAGTTTTTCTAGAACCTCTGCATTTGACTGTTTTGTTTCCATGAAATACGACATATTCGTCTGTATATCCACATCTCCAGGGCTTCTAAGCGACTTTCTAGTTGCTTGTTTTAGGAACTAAAATATAGAACTGAGAAACTCGAAGCATCTGAATAAAGTGTTCTCTATGGATCGATGGTTCTCGATGGCGGTAGCAGGGGGGGGGGGGGGGGGGTGGGGGGGGGGTGGGAGAGGATCCCCCAGACAATGACGGAGTGATCGAGTCTCGGATGAATCCAATAGATGTCTTCGTTTAACGTGAATTTTATTAGCCAAATAAAATATCACTGTACGTAGAGTGTGTCCTTGTCGACAAATATTATCTTTGTGAGGTTTGAGGAGAAACAGGGAGAAACTCAAAGATTGCAAAACAAAAAAAAAAGACAGACGAGAAGAGAGAATAATAGTCTTCTTCAAATTTTTGTGAAGGAAGTGTCTATTCATACCTGGAGTATGTATAAACTATTTGTTTATTAAAACCTCAGCTATGTATAAACTATCCGTTTATTCATAGCTGAACTATCACATGATTTTTCCCGGTCCTGGAAACCCAGGCTGGTCCTGGTCATGTGATTTGCCAAGTCACATGACTTAACGTATGTGACGTCATCGGGACATGAGCGTGGCTATGTTATATATTTTTGTTGATTCAAAATCGTATCCTCAGTAGCACAGTGGTAAGTGTCTCTGCCTGATAAGCGGGAGCTGTTGGTTCGATTCTCTGCCGGACACTTATTTTTTTTTAATTCTTCAGCAATTAATTGGGTGAAAGCGACTTTTTAATAAACAAATATTAGGAACTATGATTATGAACTGATGTTTTAAATATTTGTTTATCGAAGTTATTTCTTTTTTGTCACTTATATTATCTTATTTGTATTATATAAAAGTTATCACTTTTTTATGTCTTTCAACACATCTTTTTCATATCTCTGTCTCTCACACTAGCTTCGTTATCTATCTCTCCCCTCTCTCTTTTCAACATGCTTCACATATACCAGGTTTTCCTGCACTTTATATGAGTAGCATGTCCTTGTTTATTTGTTAATTCATCAGGCCAGCAAGTTGGAAGTCTGGTGTTTGAATTGCCTAATCATGTCTCTCTGAGGCGACACATATTATTGTCAGCTTGGACCGGAATTATGAGGACATAAATAGCAGGTAATAGTAGGTGGGTAATGTAAACAAAGATGGAAGCCTGTAAACAGTAAGTGTACAGAAACGCAAGTTAACAATTCTTGAACTCGCCTGGGGACAATTATTTTTATTGGGGATACCAATCTGGAAAATTATTCTTGATATTTAAACAGCCATACTTCAGCTATGTATGAAGTACCCATTTATTCATACTTCAGCTATGTATAAATTATCCGTTTATTCATACTTCAGCTATGTATAAATTAACCGTTTATTCAAACTCCATCTATGTATAAACTCTCCCTTTTGTGAATGGTGGCTCGTACTATTCACAAAATTTTGTGCCGAATAATCACGTGACCAGCCACAAATTTTTTTGTATAGCGGCTCGGACTATACACAAACTTTTGTGTACAGCTTCTCCCATAGAGTAAACAATCAGGACATGCATCTTTTCTGTGATATTGACATAATATCACAGGTACTGTACTTTCACAACAACTAAAGAAGACAATTTAAGCTTTTGAACTTCAGTGTTACTGAATAAGTCCTAGGACAGTGGATAAAAAAAAATACATCGAGGAAACGTGACTAATAAATAAATAGTAATCAATGCATCATCATCGTGTCTCGTCCGAGAGACACTGTCTGATTCGTAAACCTGCTTACTGCTCGGTCATAATCATAATTAAACGTCGCGGATGAGAAACTTGAAAGCACGATTCTAGGAAGAAGCGGCGGGGGTCGACCGACACGAAGGTGCGACACACGGCATTACAGAGGAGACACACTGACTGGGCAAGGAAATACACGCGGCCAGGGAGGTTGTGAGAGATCGAGTCTTTTCGACGGTTTGTGATGAAATTCAATGCGATGTCCGATGTTCATTCAAACGATCTGACGATGATGACATAGTTAAAAGCCGTCGTTGTGTGTTCGATGATACTACCGTGTTAAGACGATGCTGTTGATGTGACTGGGCCTGACCTACCTGCAGTGTGTGGCCTGTCAGCGCTAGAAAATCTCCAAAAAGTCAGCCGCGAGAGACGACATTATGCACACAACAGCCTGCCACTTCTGCCGCCGCCATCTTGGACTGACCACGGTCTGCGGATACGTATACCAAGCCGAGCATGGCTATTTGTCCGTCTGGGTTATCTGTTTTATTTACACGTCACTTCACACGGTAAAACCCAAAGGTGCCCAATCTTCACAAACTGATGTCACGATATATGTCTACAGATCGTTCTGACTGCACACCTCCTCTGCCATGATATTTTGTTGAAGCCAAAATTAGAGCGACTTTAGAGCAGATGATCGCCGGTTGCACAAAAAGATAAATCGATGAAGACTACATGATCAGAGCAACTGATGGATTCACAACGTCGTCATTGTGGAAGCGTTAACAAGACAAGTCGCCTGAACAAGTCAAGCAGCCTGATACGGGGAAAATGGCACTTTGAAAGAACACCAAGAAACACGCGGTATCCAAGATGTGCAGCGTGGGAGCAGACAAGAAGAAGAATGTGGAGAGCCTGCCTGCGAGCTGTAACAAAGAACCTGAAACTACAGCTATTACTGAAGCCACCACGAGGGCTCACGAGGGTAACCGTCGACAACCCACTACTACAGACAAGAGCCAAACCTACTGAGAAGCAGAGAGAGGACAAAGAACCAGAGTCGGAAACACCGACTCACCGGCAATCAAGTGGGTCATCAAGCGTATCCTAGTGGAGCTATCAGATGAAGAAATTCGGAAGCAGCTACGAGAAGAGAATCTCCACACCCGATTCTTGAAGGCGGAGCGACTCTTCACCTACTCCAAGATTCCCACAACCTTGGCAGTGATGACGACAGAGGGCAGCGAGATGCCGATCACAGTATCAATCAACAAGAAAATGCAGCAATGTTCCAGATGTCAGAGGGCCGGTCACAGCAGAGCAGCATGTCGCAGTAAAACGGAAATCTGCCGGTACTGCGCCGACCACCACACCTTCAAGGAGTGTTCGCTGGCCAAGCTGGACACGGACTTCCGAGCACACAACAACAAACAAAAGTGCGCCAACTGCAAGCATGGAGCAGGATAATTGGGCTGTCCATACCTGCATCGACACAGAGACGTGTTAAAGTTTGCCATCAACACAAAGACACCATACAACGAAGCAAGGCGGAGGTGCGAGACAGCCAAGGGTATATCACAAGTTGAAAGAGACCAACTGCAGCACTAAATAGACGAGCTGAAGAAACAAGTCAAGGCACTACTGACGCCAGCACCAACCAGCGATAGTGAGAGACTGCTGGCCGACATGAAAGAGATCCAGGACAACATCAAACAAGAGATGCAGCGCATGGCTAAGATGAAGAAGGCAAACGAGGAAATCCTACAAATGATCAAGACCGAAAGAGAACTACCGAACGCCGAAATTATGCGGCACCAATTCAAACCAACAGATGAGATGAAACAAGGTGAAGCATCACAAAACGAAACAAAAACATAGAAAAACTGAAAAAGGAGACAAAAAGACGCATGATGGAGCCAAGCCTCAGACCAATCAGAAACAGCAAGCAGAAGCCAGTGGTCCATCCAAGATAGCTCTATGGAAGAGGAAACAAATATATGAAGCTGATTACGAAGAAAGGGAAGAGCAAGCTAGACTACGATGCAAACAATACGAAAATGACTTCAGCACATGGCAAGATATATTTCATACGGAAACGCAACTCATCTGGAAACAAATGGATGAAGAATGCAACAGCAACTACGAGCAGGTGACACAAACTCAGAACATGATTGATTGATTGATTGATTGATTGATTGATTTAGGAACCGACATCACAGCATTCGGGGCATTCCCATAAGTGCTCCGTCCCCATCCTCAGCAGCCAGCGAAGAGTTCCAACACTAATAGTACCAGTAGCAATCTGATTATAAGTCCGTCTCGCCTTTCCTCTGAGCGTTGAGCGTCGGCCAGATCCCCTCGTCACTCCTCGCTGTCTCATTCTTGCCAGACCATGGTAATCCATTTGCTCCTCCCACAAGGCCGCAACCACGTCTGCCTTGTCATGTATCAATACTCCACCAAGTTCTGCAGAGCCAGCCAATCTGTCCGCCTGTTCATTTCCCAGCACACCGGCATGCCCCGGAGAAAAGATCCAGGCGATGCTTGTCACCCGTGACCTTCGAAGCGAAGCAAGCCACGCCGCACGAAGCTGCCCGTCTTCACCCTCGTCAGCATGCTTTCTGAGTCAACTGAATTGTAACAGACTCAGACTCAGAACAAAACGAAAGATAACGAAACATCAAACAAAGAGTCCTTATAAGGACTGCACCCAGCCAAGCCAGGCGAGCCAGGAGCCTGCACCAACAAAGAAAACCACAAGAGGAGACGAGCACAAAGGATGGCCGCCGACCAACCCCCAGTTGAAGTCACAGACACAAACCAACATAGCCAGTCCGAGATAGGACTCACAAGACAAGAATTTGATTGAATAAACCCACAAAAACCACGGACCTCAACAATAACCACAGCTGAAGAGGCAGGTTGAACGAGGCCGAATTTTAAATTTTTGTTTTGAAAATTGGAATTGGAATCAGAAATCCTGTTTGGTTCTTGCGGGAGAGAAGGTGGCGATGCAAGAAGTAGACGCATGTGTAGAAAAATTACCGTTGAAACCAAAAGTATCGCAACCATCGGCATCACTCAAGGACCACGAAGCAGATATGGGCGTGTCACAAGTGCCATGACGTCGGCGTTTGATGAAAGACATTGCTTATATTAGTATTGATTGGTTGCCCCACTATGGCAGATCTCCGTATACATCTTTATGTGACTTCCTCTGTTTCCTATGTATGAGATAATGTGTGTTGGTGATTTCTGAGATCAAGTGTATTGGTGATTTCTGAGATCATGTGTGTTGGTGATTTCCAAAATCATGTGTGTTGGTGATTTCTGAGATCATGTGTGTTGGTGATTTCTGAAATAATGTGTGTTGGTGATTTCTGAGATCATGCGTGTTGGTGATTTCTGAGATCATGCCTGTTAGTGATTTCTGAGAGCATATGTGTTGGTGGTTTCTGAGATTATGTTTGTCAATGGTGTTCAGCCGATATGACTATAGCAGAGATATGTATGCCAATTATATAGGCCACGCGGGGCTGCGTGGTCTTGAAGTATGGTGTCCGCCTCGAGTGCTAGAGGTCACGGGTTCATTTCCCGGTGAGGAAATAAATAAATATATATATATATATATATAAAATTCCCCTTTGTCTTTGGGTAGTGAGATCGGACGCCCGTGTGTATTGTTGCGCATGTAAAAAATCCCTTGGCAGTTGGAAATCGAAAAAGAGTAGCCTAACGGCGCTGCCCGGTCAAAATTTAGAGTTAAAAATATACCAAAGTATTTCAGGATCCTCGCTGGTGCTACGGAGTTCGTGCACTGAGCTGAGTTTCTCCAGACTTAGGTTTGAGTTAGGAGGAGAACGGAGCACTTATGGGTTACACCCGTGTACCGTGATGTTGATCCATCGGCTAAACTATATGCCAGTTACTATAGAGGCGTTATAATAGATGCCAAAGTCGAACATCACACAAATTGTTGGGAAACAACTTGTTGGCAATGACCATCGGCCAGTCTTTCTAACTGTAGAAAATGAGCTTGTAAGTGAAAGCAGCAACCTCTCAAGGTGGAACTACAAGAAAGCAAACTGGTCAATGTATAAACATCGCACAAGCATACTGGTTAGAAATCTTAGCACTGAGACATAAATAAAGTAGTTGAAGAGTTCGGCAGATGCATACTACAGGCAGCACGAGAAACAGTACCAAGAGGAGCTCGTAAGCACTATAAACCGTACTGGGGCAGTTAACTAGAAAAGTTGCACAATGATGTGGAAGTGTGTAGAAAGTAAGCAGAGGCCAAACCCAGCCAAGAGCACCACAATAAATACTAGCACGCAAAAGCTAAATTTCAAAGGGCCAAGCTACATTGAACATTGAAAGAGACACAATGAAGTTGTGGAATAAACAATTTAAGACAGGGAGAAACTCAAAGATTGCATTACATAAAGACGGAAACATCTTAACAGGAAAGCAAGCAGCTGACAATTTTCAGTACTAATTTACACAAGATAACAACATCAAACTTAGTCCAGAGAAACAACAAGAGATTCGAGAGAAATGGCAACATACAGGACAGAATGTCTTTGAGCCTGAGGAATTAAGGCCGTCTGGCTAGTGCAGTCGCCGCGAACTGTGAGGTTAGGATTTTCTTTTTGCCCCCGGCAGAAAAAATTCTCACACTTTACCGATGATTCGAACCTGGGTCTCCTAAAGGAGAATCCGACGTTCTAGCCACTAGGCCAGTCACTTCTCTAGCATTCGACAAAGTCTGGAAATAAGGTCTGATGAAGAAACTGAGACAATATAACGTAAATGGAAGAATGTACACTTGGTGAAAACATACTTGCACAACAGAAGAGCCCGAGTACAGATAGACGACCTCAAGAGCAAGAAACTACTACTGCGTCACTGAGTTCCCCAGGGTGGAGTCTTGTCCTCCTCCCCCACACCTTTCCTAATACTAATATTCATCAATGATCTCTTTGTCGAATTACTAAATGGAATTAAAGTGGCGATGACCTGGTCCTTTGGAGCATAAATGAACATGCATCATTGGCCACTAGTCACTAGATCGCTACAAAGAGCTGTAGATGCACTTGTTGGGCAAATCAAATAGATGATGTCAGTGTGTCAGCTTAAACACTGACAAGTGCAGCACCACTCTATTTACTCTCTCTCCAAAACAAAAGGCAGGGATTACCCAAATAAATGGAATACCCCAAGAGAAGATAAAGAACCAACATACCTTGGAGTAACATTTGATGGCAGGCTGAAATGGAGAAAGCACATCAACAAAGCAGTAGCAAAAGCCAGAAGGAAAAGTGGAACCACATGGGGAGCCAGCGGGAAAACACTTATCAAAGTTTATCAACAGAGCATACGATCACAACTGGAATAACGGTCACCTGCACGGTGTTCAGCATAACAAAAACTCACACTACAAGAGATGAACAAAATGTAAATTTAAGCACTTAGAGTCACCACAGGAAGGATGAAATAAACCCCTTATAGTAAAGATGAATGCATCATCCAAAAAAAAAAAAAAAAAAAACGAGAAGTAGATTGTGAGCTTTACTAGAACACGATTACAAGAAACAACATGGACGTTGCGGCTAAAGCCTTCGTCAGCACAGAACAAACACAAACAGACAACCAACTAACTACAAGAGAAAAACTACACGGAGATACAATGGTTACTTATCTGAATCCTGGTTTGGTCGAATGCGCCTTCAACGCTCACCGTTTGATCTATAGTGGAGATGGAGCAGATGGGGAGGACACACGCATTGAGAGAGTGCAGAGATATGAAAACGCTAATACAAGCAAAAATGTTCCTCAGCATGCCAGGCCACCCTATGAAGAACCGATTTGAAAACCTAGCTATGGGGCGGTTGAAAAGAAGTAGTTTTTATCCACCAGGCCAAACGACTCTGCATAGAAAGCACTGATCTGCCCACAGTTAGTATCCTCCTAAAAAC
Organism: Cepaea hortensis; assembly: GCA_963921405.1. Lineage (NCBI taxonomy): Eukaryota > Metazoa > Mollusca > Gastropoda > Stylommatophora > Helicidae > Cepaea > Cepaea hortensis. The sequence continues at coordinate 164,440,739 of OY992879.1, read as the reverse complement.
TATTCCAGAATGAACACCACGGAAAGAGGAACATAGACTATCACTGCAAATCCAGACAAAAGTGAGATAAATATTTGACAACGAAGAACAGAACAGTGTACAACATAGAACAGCTACTCTCAGCTTCCTTGATGAAGAATACCCACAGGACCTCTAGATCCCAGTCTACACAGATGGGTCAGCACAAAATGCTGTTCGGAATGGAGGAGCGGGAGTGTGGGGGACTAGAGTTAAAATTAGTTGCATATCCTTTACAGGATGTGACAGTTGATTCCAGAGCGCGCGCGTGTGTGCGTGTGTGTTTTTTCCCCTTTCTTTTTGTGATATCTTGGCAAGTTTACGTTCAGTAGTTTACCATTGCTTTCTGAACGACCGACACTCATACCTTTGTGTGGGAACCGCAAGGCGGTCTGCTTCCAAATCTCCCACAGCTGTGTTTCGAACCTTGTATGCGAGATTACGAATTGCATTCGTCACTCCTTCGGCACAGAGCCGGTCCCACCTGGAACCCATTTCACATCCCTTCGGCACAGAGCCGGTCCCACCTGGAACCCATTTCAAAGCCCTTCAGCACAGAGCCGGTCCCACCTGGAACCCATTTCACATCCCTTCAGCTTTAAAAATAAAGTATAACAACAGTACCATGACATCACCGAGAAAGACAACTGTACCATGACATTGCTAATAAAGACAACTGTACCATGATATCATTGATAAGGACAACTGTATCATGACATCACCAATAAGGACAACTGTACTGTGACATCACAGAAGGATAACTGTACTGTGACATCACCGATAAGAACAACTGTACTGTGACATCACAGAAGGATAACTGTACTGTGACATCACTGAGAAAGACAACTGTACCATGACATTGCTAATAAAGACAACTGTACCATGACATTGCTAATAAAGACAACTGTACCATGATATTGATAAGGACAACTGTACCATGACATCACCAATAAGGACAACTGTACCATGACATCACCAATAAGGACAACTGTACCATGACATCACCAATAAGGACAACTGTACCATGACATCACCAATAAGGACAACTGTACCATGACATCACCAATAAGGACAACTGTACTGTGACATCACTGAGAAGGACAACTGTACCATGACATCACCAATAAGGACAACTGTACCATGACATCACCAATAAGGACAACTGTACTGTGACATCACAGAAGGATAACTGTACTGTGACATCACTGATAAGAACAACTGTACTGTGACATCACAGAAGGATAACTGTACTGTGACATCACTGAGAAAGACAACTGTACCATGACATTGCTAATAAAGACAACTGTACCATGACAATGCTAATAAAGACAACTGTACCATGATATTGATAAGGACAACTGTACCATGACATCACCAATAAGGACAACTGTACCATGACATCACCAATAAGGACAACTGTACCATGACATCACCAATAAGGACAACTGTACTGTGACATCACTGAGAAGGACAACTGTACCATGACATCATTGAGAAGGACAACTGTACCATGACATCACCAATAAGGACAACTGTACCATGACATCACCAATAAGGACAACTGTACTGTGACATCACTGAGAAGGACAACTGTACTGTGACATCACTGAGAAGGACAACTGTACCATGATATCATTGATAAGGGCAACTGTACCATGATATCACCAATAAGGACAACTGTACCATGACATCACCAATAAGGACAACTGTACCATGACATCACCAATAAGGATAACTCTACTGTGACATCACCAATAAGGATAACCATACCATGACATCACCAGTAAGGACAACTGTACTGTGACATCACTAATAATGACAACTATACTGTGACATCACCGATAAGGACAACTGTACAGAAAACATATAAATCTTTGAAATAATCATGTGAATAGTTGAAATAATCATTTAAATAGTTGAAATAATCTGCCATGTAACAGCGGTATTATTTACAGGCAAAACAAGGATCACCAATATGATATAACCTCTACACATTTGTGGCTGTCATTGTTTCAGACATGTTTGTCTATTGTCAACGTGAATGAGAACACAAACAAGAGCTGACACAATTTATTGCCTGGCATATTTGTGGAAATTCACTGTAGGGATTCACTGTAGATATTCACTGTACGAATTCACTGTAAGAATTCACTGCAGGGATTCACTATAAGGATCACTGTAGGGATTCACTGTAGGAATTTACTGCAGGGATTCACTATAAAGATTTACTGTAGGGATTCACTGGAGGGTAGGGATTTACTGTAGGAATTCACTGTGTTGCTTTATTCTATGCTGCTTTATGTCTGTCCATAGTATGGACCTGGCGAGACACAGTGCAACATGCCAGGCAAAAAGTGGTGTCACCTCTTGTTTGTGCTCTCATTAATGGAAGTGTGATTGTCGTCCATAGTATCTGAATGTGGGGATGTTCTGTCTATGTCCTGTCTATGTTGAGATGTATCTGGTTGTGGGGATGTCCTGTCTATGTTGAGATGTATCTGGTTGTGGGGATGTTCTGTATATGTTGAGATGTATCTGGTTGTGGGGATGTTCTGTCTATGTTGAGATGTATCTGGTTGTGGGGATGTTCTGTCTGTGTTGAGATGTGTCTGTTTGTGGGGGATGTTCTGTCTATGTTGAGATGTATCTGGTTGTGGGGATGTCCTGTCTATGTTGAGATGTATCTGGTTGTGGGGATGTTCTATGTTGTGATGTATCTTATTGTGGGGATGTTGTCTACTGGTTTGCCAAAGTCAGAGACCAAAAGGTGGTTTCAGAGATACAAATGTGCTAGGAAATGAAACAAACACATGCAATTGTTTTGTCTACTCTCTAGGTTTATTGAAAGCACACAAGTAAATCACATTCTGAAGGTGATTTACAGCAACAGTAATATACATGTATGTGTACAGATCTGGCGGCTTGTAACATGTTACATATGCACATGTATGTAATGTGTGGTGAAGATGATGTTTTGTGAACATATATTAAAATATACAGCAATACGTGTTCTCTACAACAGTTGCTTTCACTGGTCACTCATATCCTGTGGATGAGCTTGTAGTGGTCAGCTGGGGTCAGGTTGATTTATGGCCTGTTGTAAGAAATCAAAGGACATCAATCAAAATGTGATCAATCATGAATGAATCAGTCATGGTTATCTGCAAACACTGCACATGTGTTGAACGAGGCTGTACTGAGCAATTCAGGCTTACAAACAATCTGCACGAAGTACAAATGTCAATGTCACAAATCAAACAGCAGTCGTATTTTACACGTTCTCCAAACGATGGGCAGCGTAGTGACTGTTTACTAGTAAAATCACATTACATCTGAATACATTGTTACAAGATACAAACTTACAGCTTTCAGATGTGATGTTATCACAGAATACAAAGAATAAGGTGGTCAAAATAGAGCAAATGTCACAAATTCTTAAAGACATTGAAGAAAATAAATTATTGAATATCACACAGACACGAAGGTGACCTTGGCACAGTCAAAATGTGAGTCACGGAGTTCTATTACAGAAAACACTGGAGGGCAAGAGAGAAAGAGGAAAAACTACATGACACAAGCATGCAAGAGCACTAGGCAACAGAATTATGTTGAGTCGAGGAGACCTGCTGACAACAGGAGACAGAGAAAGGACAATAGGAGACAGAGAAAGGACATGATGAGACGACTTCACCAGAAGCCTTGACACTTACTGACCTCATGAAATGAACACATTTTACCAGACTCCACAGATTGACATGAAATTAACAAATTCTGCCAGACAACTCCATAAATAGACTGCACCAAAACTACAGCCAGATGATTCTCCTGTAAAATACATACAAGCTGGACTGGGCATCTACAATGTTCTTGTGAATCTAGGCACATCTCACCAACCATCAACACAACCAACTAAACACGTTTGTAACTTGTGTCACTTTATATCTGCCATGAAATATTCAAGTGAATTTATAAATGTTCCATGGGCAGCTGCGTGTTATGAAGCTTCGCATTTCACTGGCTAGTACTGATAATTTCACAGGCTGTTACTGATAATTTCACAGACTTGTATTCATAAGGTCAAAATTGCACAATGTGTACATATATATATATTTGTAATTTGTACAATCACACAGCAACACTTCTGTCATTTGCTGTAATCAGTAGTACATGTCTGGACATCACATGCAGGTGGACAATTCATGTGTAGACAACACACACAGACACCATGGACAATTCATGTGTGGACAACACAAGTGGACAAAAATAGACAATCCATGTGTGGACAACACATGGACATCATGGACAATTCATGTGTGGACAACAGACACAGACATCATGGACAATTCATGTGTGGACAACACAAGTGGACAAAAATGGACAATTCCTAACTGGACGTCACATGTGGACATCATGGACAAAAATGGACAAGTGACATGCGTGAGTGTTGCAGTGGGGCGTTAACTTACTTGTTGGCTGCCACACAGTTTTCACAATCCTTGCAGACATCACACACCGTGGAATCCTTCAAAACCTTCGACTCGTAGAAAACTGTCATTTGGTTGTCTGAAATAAGCAGATCAAATATCTCTTAGCACATAAACTGTCATCTGGTTTTCTGAAATAAACAGATCTAATATCTCTTAGCACATAAACTGCACACATCCATTAATTGAGGGAGAAATATTTACTCTTTATACCCCAGAGAGAATAAGAGAGAGAAAGAGGGGAGATGAAAGAGAGAGAAAGAGGGGAGATGAAAGAGAGAGAGAGAGAGGGGAGATGAAAGAAAAGTAGAAATGAGGAGAGAGGAAAGAGATGCAGAGCGAGAGAAAGAGAGCGATAGATAGAGAGAGAAAGAGAGAGAAATAACAAATTAAAATGTGTGGGGATAGAAATAAAAGAAATAAATGAAGACAGGAGGAGATATGAAAGAATGGTAGAGATGGAGATAGTTAGTTAGTTAGTTAGTTAGTCGAGGTTCCAACTTCATGGCAACGGGTCGTCCCCATTATGCTCTGTTCCTGTGCCAGTGAATATCACACAAAATGCTCCCCACTGTCCAATGTGAAAAGTGGAATAGGCAAGAGTCTCGGCAATCCAACAGCCCGCACAGGTACACTGTGCATAATGCCGCCGCCAGAATGCCAACACAAAATTCATCCACGAAAACCACAGTTCATCATCGATGGACTCATCAGTCACCAGAAAGACCTCATTGACCCGGGTTTTCTCACATGGCTCGGTCTTTTACCGCAGGGCGACCCACCAAAAGTGTCGTATAAAGCACAAACTCCGCAGCTTCAGCGCGACTCCCGGGAGGCTCCTGAAAAATGCTCACGTGAACCGAAAAGGCAACTCAGTCAATTCAGCAACAGTCGGTAGCCATTGTTCCGAACATGCAGGTTACTGTACAGTACAGATGTAAAAGCATTCCACGTGAATTTCACAGCTTACAGTGTCGTCCACGCACTCACTCAGTAGCAGAGCGACGGAACCATGTACTACCAGTCCAACATGAGGAAAATGCGATTGAAAACCGTAGCTGCAATTACAAACACGCCACAGGCCTTAACGTTCAACGCCTAACCGCCATGTTAGCGACCTGAAGTCCAGTAGAGATGGAGAGAGAGAGAGGGGGAGAGAGAGAGAGAGGAGAGAGAGAGAGAGAGAGAGAGAGAGAGAGATTGAAAAAAATGATATAGGTGGAGAGATAGGTTGGAGAGATGAAAGAGAGATAGATTTGAAGAGAGGAGAAGATGGCAGAAATAGAAAGATGAGACAGAAGGGTACAGATGAAAGGAAGACAGAGTGAGAGAGAGAGAGAGAGAGAGAGAAGAGAAAGAGACAGACATATATACAAACAGACAGAAAGACATACTGGTAGATCAATGGAAAGAGAATAAAGAGAAGTAGATAGTTTGATTGAAGAGAGGGATTGCTATAGAGGAGAGAGCCTGAGAGAGAGAGAGAGAGAGAACCTGAGAGCGAGAGAGAGCCTAAGAGAGAGAGAGAGAGAGAGAGAGAGAGAGAGAGAGAGGAACACAATGAAGTGAGGACACAATAGCAGACAATGAAGTGAGAAGACAAAACCAGGCAGTCTTACTTGGATTATAATAGTCATAGATTTTGTTGGCCACGGGCTGACTGTTGGCAACCAGTCCAGTTCTAACCAGCCTCACTTGGAGACAGACCGGACTTTTACTGATCTGTCAGTGAGATGAGAATGTATGTCAGTGAGATGAGGATGTGTGTCAGTGAGATGAGGATGTGTTAGTGTATCAGTGAGATGATGACAGTGTGTCAGTGCATCAGTGAGACTAGGATGTGAGTCAGTGAGACAGTGTGTCAGTGAGACAAGGATGTGAGTCAGTGAGACAGTGCATCAGTGAGACAAGGATGTGAGACAGTGAGACAGTGCATCAGTGAGACAAGGATGTGAGTCAGTGAGACAGTGCATCAGTGAGAGAAGGATGTGAGTCAGTGAGACAGTGCATCAGTGAGACAAGGATGTGAGTCAGTGAGACAGTGCATCAGTGAGACAAGGATGTGAGTCAGTAAGACAGTGTGTCAGTGAGACAAGGATGTGAGTCAGTGAGACAGTGCATCAGTGAGACAAGGATGTGAGTCAGTGAGACAGTGCATCAGTGAGACAAGGATGTGAGTCAGTGAGACAGTGTGTCAGTGAGACAAGGATATGAGTCAGTGAGACAGTGCATCAGTGAGACAAGGATGTGAGTCAGTGAGACAGTGTGTCAGTGAGACAAGGATGTGAGTCAGTGAGACAGTGTGTCAGTGAGACAAGGATGTGAGTCAGTGAGACAGTGCATCAGTGAGACAAGGATGTGAGACAGTGAGACAGTGCATCAGTGAAACAAGGATGTGAGTCAGTGAGACAGTGCATCAGTGAGACAAGGATGTGAGTCAGTGAGACAGTGCATCAGTGAGACAAGGATGTGAGTCAGTGAGACAGTGCATCAGTGAGACAAGGATGTGAGTCAGTAAGACAGTGTGTCAGTGAGACAAGGATGTGAGTCAGTGAGACAGTGCATCAGTGAGACAAGGATGTGAGTCAGTGAGACAGTGCATCAGTGAGACAAGGATGTGAGTCAGTGAGACAGTGTGTCAGTGAGACAAGGATATGAGTCAGTGAGACAGTGCATCAGTGAGACAAGGATGTGAGTCAGTGAGACAGTGTGTCAGTGAGACAAGGATGTGAGTCAGTGAGACAGTGTGTCAGTGAGACAAGGATGTGAGTCAGTGAGACAGTGCATCAGTGAGACAAGGATGTGAGTCAGTGAGACAGTGCATCAGTGAGACAAGGATGTGAGTCAGTGAGACAGTGCATCAGTGAGACAAGGATATGAGTCAGTGAGACAGTGCATCAGTGAGACAAGGATGTGAGTCAGTGAGACAGTGCATCAGTGAGACAAGGATGTGAGTCAGTGAGACAGTGTGTCAGTGAGTCAAGGATGTCAGTCAGTGAGACAGTGCATCAGTGAGACAAGGATGTGAGTCAGTGAGACAGTGCATCAGTGAGACAAGGATGTGAGTCAGTGAGACAGTGCATCAGTGAGACAAGGATATGAGTCAGTGAGACAGTGCATCAGTGAGACAAGGATGTGAGTCAGTGAGACAGTGCATCAGTGAGACAAGGATGTGAGTCAGTGAGACAGTGTGTCAGTGAGACAAGGATGTCAGTCAGTGAGACAGTGCATCAGTGAGACAAGGATGTGAGTCAGTGAGACAGTGCATCAGTGAGACAAGGATGTGAGTCAGTGAGACAGTGTGTCAGTGAGACAAGGATATGAGTCAGTGAGACAGTGCATCAGTGAGACAAGGATGTGAGTCAGTGAGACAGTGCATCAGTGAGACAAGGATGTGAGTCAGTGAGACAGTGCATCAGTGAGACAAGGATGTGAGTCAGTGAGACAGTGCATCAGTGAGACAAGGATATGAGTCAGTGAGACAGTGCATCAGTGAGACAAGGATGTGAGTCAGTGAGACAGTGCATCAGTGAGACAAGGATGTGAGTCAGTGAGACAGTGTGTCAGTGAGACAAGGATGTCAGTCAGTGAGACAGTGCATCAGTGAGACAAGGATGTGAGTCAGTGAGACAGTGTGTCAGTGAGACAAGGATGTGAGTCAGTGAGACAGTGTGTCAGTGAGACAAGGATGTGAGTCAGTGAGACAGTGCATCAGTGAGACAAGGATGTGAGTCAGTGAGACAGTGCATCAGTGAGATAAGGATGTGAGTCAGTGAGACAGTGTGTCAGTGAGACAAGGATGTGAGTCAGTGAGACAGTGTGTCAGTGAGACAAGGATGTGAGTCAGTGAGACAGTGCATCAGTGAGACAAGGATGTGAGTCAGTGAGACAGTGTGTCAGTGAGACAAGGATATGAGTCAGTGAGACAGTGCATCAGTGAGACAAGGATGTGAGTCAGTGAGACAGTGTGTCAGTGAGACAAGGATGTGAGTCAGTGAGACAGTGTGTCAGTGAGACAAGGATGTGAGTCAGTGAGACAGTGCATCAGTGAGACAAGGATGTGAGTCAGTGAGACAGTGCATCAGTGAGACAAGGATGTGAGTCAGTGAGACAGTGCATCAGTGAGACAAGGATATGAGTCAGTGAGACAGTGCATCAGTGAGACAAGGATGTGAGTCAGTGAGACAGTGCATCAGTGAGACAAGGATGTGAGTCAGTGAGACAGTGTGTCAGTGAGTCAAGGATGTCAGTCAGTGAGACAGTGCATCAGTGAGACAAGGATGTGAGTCAGTGAGACAGTGCATCAGTGAGACAAGGATGTGAGTCAGTGAGACAGTGCATCAGTGAGACAAGGATATGAGTCAGTGAGACAGTGCATCAGTGAGACAAGGATGTGAGTCAGTGAGACAGTGCATCAGTGAGACAAGGATGTGAGTCAGTGAGACAGTGTGTCAGTGAGACAAGGATGTCAGTCAGTGAGACAGTGCATCAGTGAGACAAGGATGTGAGTCAGTGAGACAGTGCATCAGTGAGACAAGGATGTGAGTCAGTGAGACAGTGTGTCAGTGAGACAAGGATATGAGTCAGTGAGACAGTGCATCAGTGAGACAAGGATGTGAGTCAGTGAGACAGTGCATCAGTGAGACAAGGATGTGAGTCAGTGAGACAGTGCATCAGTGAGACAAGGATGTGAGTCAGTGAGACAGTGCATCAGTGAGACAAGGATATGAGTCAGTGAGACAGTGCATCAGTGAGACAAGGATGTGAGTCAGTGAGACAGTGCATCAGTGAGACAAGGATGTGAGTCAGTGAGACAGTGTGTCAGTGAGACAAGGATGTCAGTCAGTGAGACAGTGCATCAGTGAGACAAGGATGTGAGTCAGTGAGACAGTGTGTCAGTGAGACAAGGATGTGAGTCAGTGAGACAGTGTGTCAGTGAGACAAGGATGTGAGTCAGTGAGACAGTGCATCAGTGAGACAAGGATGTGAGTCAGTGAGACAGTGCATCAGTGAGATAAGGATGTGAGTCAGTGAGACAGTGTGTCAGTGAGACAAGGATGTGAGTCAGTGAGACAGTGTGTCAGTGAGACAAGGATGTGAGTCAGTGAGACAGTGCATCAGTGAGACAAGGATGTGAGTCAGTGAGTCAGTGTGTCAGTGATGTGAGGATATGTGTCAGATCATACAATGACAGGATGTTATACATGTCTCATCATACAATGACAGGATGTTATCTTTGACTCATCATACAATGACATGATGTTATATGTCTCATCATACAATGATATGATGTTATATATGACTCATCATACAATGACATGATGTTATATGTCTGATCATACAATGACATGATGTTAGATATGTCTTATCATACAATGACATGATGTTAGATATGTCTGATCATACAATGACATGATATCTATATATATATATGTCTCATCATACAATGACAGAATGTTATACAGTAATATTTAATCTGTCTATGATACATGCAGATCCAAGGAAAGACGTGTGCAGCCCACAACAAAGCTACAGATAAGAAATTTTTACATTTATATTCTCATGTAGTATTTTTCATTTTGTGTTGGTCTGTGTTTATTTTTTCTGTGCTGGTGAAGGTTTCACCACAACATCCATTTTGCGACTTGTGATTGTGTTCTAGTCAAGCTGACCGTGTATTTCTCTTTGTTTGGAGATTCACTCATTGGAACATCATGGACCAAGAAGAAGACAAGTACAGAAAGTCTACAAGATCTGAACATGCAAGAAAACCTGGCTTGTAACAGTATCTTGTCTCGGAAACTGAAATACTTGGGACATATCAAATGTCACAGCCGCTGGGAGAGAACAATGATGGGAGGCCTGGTTTGTGAATATGAGAGAGGGGTCAACCACCACGACGATGGACACTGGACATTGCACTCAGGCAATCTGACATTTATAGTTGTATTAACTAAAAATGTTTACAATTTTCTCATAATATTTTCACTATATTGGGATAAGATGTCTGCAAACATGAAACATTCCTGTTGCACACCTCCCTTGATTGGATGGTAATGATAATTGGCTAATGGTAGTGTCACATTGTGGAGAAAGAAAAGTATTGCAATTCTGTGAAAACAAAACACTGTGACAATAGGTACAGAATGACAAAAGTTCTCCAATAAAGACTGACAATACTCATCTAGGTACAGAATGATGACAGTTCAACAAAGACAGTGACAATACTTGTCTAGGTATACAATGACAACAGTTCTCCAACAAACAAACCTCTGACAATATTTGTCTAGGTACAGAATAACAACAGTTCTCCAACAAAGACTTGACAATACTCGTCTAGGTACAGAATAACAACAGTTCTGAGTAACTAACAGGGGCTGAGTGGTCTCGAGGTATGGTGTCCACCTCGAATGCTGGAGGTCCTGGGTTCAGACCCCGGTGAGGACCAGGATTTATTTAAAAAATCCACCTGGACTTCCAGTAATAAAATTTCCCCTGGTCTCTGGGTAGTGAGATCGGACGCCCGTGTGTATTGTTGCGCATGTAAAAAATTCCTTGGTGGTTGGAAATCGAAAAAGAGTAGCCTAACGGCGCTGCCTGGGCAAAATTTCGAGTTAAAAATCTACCCAAAATATTTTCAGGATCCTCGCCGATGCAACAGAGTTTGTGCATTGAGCTGAGTTTCTCCAGACTCAGGTTTGAGTTAGTAGGAAAACGGAGCACTTATGGGTTAAACCGTGTGCTGTGATGTTGATCCAATGACTAAACTAAACTAAACAACAGTTCTCCAACAAAGACTTGACAATACTCGTCTAGGTACAGAATAACAACAGTTCTCCAACAAAGACTGTGACAATACTCATCTAGGTACAGAATGACAACAGTTCTCCAACAAAGAAACCTGCTCTAATTACCTGGTCAAAGTAAAGTATGGCCTTCTTGTTCTGGGTCTCTTTGCGTTTGAGGATGTCCAGTTGAGTGATGCTTTCATAGTCAAGCTCGAAGCCGGAGGGAACGCCAATCTCTTCCACGGCCATTCCGCTGGACTCTCCTTCACCCAGCCATCTGGTTGTAGCATCATCTTTATTACTAACTTATCATTTCAATAATAACAAGAGAACATTTTCCTAAGCTAGTAAAGTAATGTATATTGTTCCATGGCTAGAGATGTACACAGTTCCATGGCTAGAGATGTACACAGTTCCATGGCTAGAGATGTACACAGTTCCATGACTAGAGATGTACACAGTTCCATGACTAGAGATGTATACTGTTCCATGACTAGAGATGTACACTGTTCCATGACTAGAGATGTACACTGTTCCATGGCTAGAAATGTATACAGTTCCATGGCTAGAGATGTACACAGTTCCATGACTAGTGATGTACACTGTTCCATGACTAGAGATGTACACTGTTCCATGACTAGTGATGTACACTGTTCCATGACTAGAGATGTACATTATTCCATGACTAGAGATGTACACTGTTCCATGACTAGAGATGTACATTATTCCATGACTAGTGATGTACACTGTTCCATGACTAGAGATGTACATTATTCCATGACTAGTGATGTACACTATTCCATGACTAGTGATGTACACTGTTCCATGACTAGAGATGTACACTGTTCCATGACTAGAGATGTACACAGTTCCATGGCTAGAGATGTACACTGTTCCATGGCTAGAGATGTACATTATTCCATGACTAGAGATGTACACTGTTCTATGGCTAGAGATGTACACTGTTCCATGACTAGTGATGTACACTGTTCCATGACTAGAGATGTTCATTGTTCCATAACTAGAGATGTACACTGTTCCATGACTAGTGATGTACACTGTTCCATGACTAGAGATGTTCATTGTTCCATAACTAGAGATGTACACTGTTCCATGACTAGTGATGTACACTGTTCCATGACTAGTGATGTACACTGTTCCATGACTAGAGATGTACACTGTTCCATGGCTAGAGATGTACATTATTCCATGACTAGAGATGTACATTATTCCATGACTAGAGATGTACACTGTTCCATGACTAGAGATGTACACTGTTCCATGGCTAGAGATGTACATTATTCCATGACTAGAGATGTACATTATTCCATGACTAGAGATGTACATTATTCCATGACTAGAGATGTACACTGTTCCATGACTAGAGATGTACACTATTCCATGACTAGAGATGTACATTATTCCATGACTAGAGATGTACATTATTCCATGACTAGAGATGTACATTATTCCATGACTAGAGATGTACACTGTTCCATGACTAGAGATGTACACTGTTCCATAACTAGAGATGTACATTATTCCATGACTAGAGATGTACACTGTTCCATGACTAGAGATGTACATTATTCCATGACTAGAGATGTACACTGTTCCATGACTAGAGATGTACATTATTCCATGACTAGAGATGTACATTATTCCATGACTAGAGATGTACACTGTTCCATAACTAGAGATGTACATTATTCCATGACTAGAGATGTATACTGTTCCATGACTAGAGATGTACATTATTCCATGACTAGAGATGTACATTATTCCATGACTAGAGATGTACATTATTCCATGACTAGAGATGTACACTGTTCCATGGCTAGTGATGTACACTGTTCCATGGCTAGAGATGTACATTATTCCATGACTAGAGATGTACATTATTCCATGACTAGAGATGTACATTATTCCATGACTAGAGATGTACACTGTTCCATGACTAGTGATGTACACTGTTCCATAACTAGAGATGTACATTATTCCATGACTAGAGATATACATTATTCCATGACTAGAGATGTACATTATTCCATGACTAGAGATGTACATTATTCCATGACTAGAGATGTACACTGTTCCATAACTAGAGATGTACATTATTCCATGACTAGAGATGTACACTGTTCCATGACTAGAGATGTACATTATTCCATGACTAGAGATGTACACTGTTCCATGACTAGAGATGTACACTGTTCCATGACTAGAGATGTACACTGTTCCATAACTAGAGATGTACATTATTCCATGACTAGAGATGTACACTATTCCATGACTAGAGATGTACACTATTCCATGACTAGAGATGTACACTATTCCATGACTAGAGATGTACATTATTCCATAACTAGAGATGTACACTGTTCCATGACTAGTGATGTACACTGTTCCATAACTAGAGATGTACATTATTCCATGACTAGAGATGTACATTATTCCATGACTAGAGATGTACATTATTCCATGACTAGAGATGTACACTGTTCCATAACTAGAGATGTACATTATTCCATGACTAGAGATGTTCACTGTTCCATGACTAGAGATGTACACTGTTCCATGACTAGAGATGTACATTATTCCATGACTAGAGATGTACACTGTTCCATGACTAGTGATGTACACTGTTCCATAACTAGAGATGTACATTATTCCATGACTAGAGATGTACATTATTCCATGACTAGAGATGTACACTGTTCCATGACTAGAGATGTACACTGTTCCATAACTAGAGATGTACATTATTCCATGACTAGAGATGTTCACTGTTCCATGACTAGAGATGTACACTGTTCCATGACTAGAGATGTACACTGTTCCATAACTAGAGATGTACATTATTCCATGACTAGAGATGTACATTATTCCATGACTAGAGATGTACATTGTTCCATGACTAGTGATGTACACTGTTCCATAACTAGAGATGTACACTATTCCATGACTAGAGATGTACACTGTTCCATAACTAGAGATGTACAGTGTTCCATGACTAGAGATGTACATTATTCCATGACTAGAGATGTACACTGTTCCATGACTAGAGATGTACATTATTCCATGACTAGAGATGTACATTATTCCATGACTAGAGATGTACACTGTTCCATAACTAGGGATGTACATTATTCCATGACTAGAGATGTACATTATTCCATGACTAGAGATGTACACTGTTCCATAACTAGAGATGTACATTATTCCATGACTAGAGATGTACATTATTCCATGACTAGAGATGTACATTATTCCATGACTAGAGATGTACATTATTCCATGACTAGAGATGTACACTGTTCCATGACTAGAGATGTACATTATTCCATGACTAGAGATGTACACTGTTCCATGACTAGAGATGTACATTATTCCATGACTAGAGATGTACACTATTCCATAACTAGAGATGTACACTGTTCCATAACTAGAGATGTACATTATTCCATGACTAGAGATGTACACTGTTCCATAACTAGAGATGTACACTGTTCTATGACTAGAGATGTACATTATTCCATGACTAGAGATGTACATTATTCCATGACTAGAGATGTACACTGTTCCATGACTAGAGATGTACATTATTCCATGACTAGAGATGTACACTGTTCCATAACTAGAGATGTACACTATTCCATGACTAGAGATGTACATTATTCCATGACTAGAGATGTACACTGTTCCATGACTAGAGATGTACACAATTCCATGACTAGAGATGTACACTGTTCCATAACTAGAGATGTACACTATTCCATGACTAGAGATGTACATTATTCCATGAATAGAGATGTACACTGTTCCATGACTAGAGATGTACATTATTCCATGACTAGAGATGTACACTGTTCCATAATTAGAGATGTACATTATTCCATGACTAGAGATGTACACTGTTCCATGTCTAGAGATGTACATTATTCCATGACTAGAGATGTACACTGTTCCATAACTAGAGATGTACATTATTCCATGACTAGAGATGTACACTATTCCATGACTAGAGATGTACATTATTCCATGACTAGAGATGTACACTGTTCCATAACTAGAGATGTACACTATTCCATGACTAGAGATGTACACTATTCCATAACTAGAGATGTACATTATTCCATGACTAGAGATGTACATTATTCCATGACTAGAGATGTACATTATTCCATGACTAGAGATGTACACTGTTCCATGACTAGTGATGTACACTGTTCCATAACTAGAGATGTACACTGTTCCATAACTAGAGATGTACACTGTTCCATGACTAGAGATGTACATTATTCCATGACTAGAGATGTACACTATTCCATGACTAGAGATGTACACTGTTCCATAACTAGAGATGTACATTATTCCATGACTAGAGATGTACATTATTCCATGACTAGAGATGTTCATTATTCCATGACTAGAGATGTACACTGTTCAATGACTAGTGATGTACACTGTTCCATAACTAGAGATGTACATTATTCCATGACTAGTGATGTACACTGTTCCATAACTAGAGATGTACACTGTTCCATGACTAGAGATGTACACTGTTCCATGACTAGAGATGTACATTATTCCATGACTAGAGATGTACATTATTCCATGACTAGAGATGTACACTGTTCCATGACTAGAGATATACATTATTCCATGACTAGAGATGTACATTATTCCATGACTAGAGATGTTCATTATTCCATGACTAGAGATGTACACTGTTCAATGACTAGTGATGTACACTGTTCCATAACTAGAGATGTACATTATTCCATGACTAGTGATGTACACTGTTCCATAACTAGAGATGTACACTGTTCCATGACTAGAGATGTACACTGTTCCATGACTAGAGATGTACATTATTCCATGACTAGAGATGTACATTATTCCATGACTAGAGATGTACACTGTTCCATGACTAGAGATATACATTATTCCATGACTAGAGATGTACATTATTCCATGACTAGAGATGTACATTATTCCATAACTAGAGATGTACATTATTCCATGACTAGAGATGTACACTGTTCCATGACTAGAGATATACATTATTCCATGACTAGAGATGTACACTGTTCCATGACTAGAGATGTACATTATTCCATGACTAGAGATATACATTATTCCATGACTAGAGATATACATTATTCCATGACTAGAGATATACATTATTCCATGACTAGAGATGTACATTATTCCATGACTAGAGATGTACACTGTTCCATGACTAGTGATGTACACTGTTCCATAACTAGAGATGTACATTATTCCATGACTAGAGATGTACATTATTCCATGACTAGAGATGTACATTATTCCATGACTAGAGATGTACACTGTTCCATGACTAGTGATGTACACTGTTCCATAACTAGAGATGTACATTATTCCATGACTAGTGATGTACACTGTTCCATAACTAGAGATGTACACTGTTCCATGACTAGAGATGTACACTGTTCCATGACTAGAGATGTACATTATTCCATGACTAGAGATGTACATTATTCCATGACTAGAGATGTACACTGTTCCATGACTAGAGATATACATTATTCCATGACTAGAGATGTAAATTATTCCATGACTAGAGATGTACATTATTCCATAACTAGAGATGTAAATTATTCCATGACTAGAGATGTACACTGTTCCATGACTAGAGATATACATTATTCCATGACTAGAGATGTACATTATTCCATGACTAGAGATGTACATTATTCCATGACTAGAGATGTACACTGTTCCATAACTAGAGATATACATTATTCCATGACTAGAGATGTACATTATTCCATGACTAGAGATGTACATTATTCCATAACTAGAGATGTACATTATTCCATGACTAGAGATGTACACTGTTCCATGACTAGAGATATACATTATTCCATGACTAGAGATGTACACTGTTCCATGACTAGAGATGTACATTATTCCATGACTAGAGATATACATTATTCCATGACTAGAGATATACATTATTCCATGACTAGAGATATACATTATTCCATGACTAGAGATGTACATTATTCCATGACTAGAGATGTACACTGTTCCATGACTAGTGATGTACACTGTTCCATAACTAGAGATGTACATTATTCCATGACTAGAGATGTACATTATTCCATGACTAGAGATGTACATTATTCCATGACTAGAGATGTACACTGTTCCATGACTAGTGATGTACACTGTTCCATAACTAGAGATGTACATTATTCCATGACTAGTGATGTACACTGTTCCATAACTAGAGATGTACACTGTTCCATGACTAGAGATGTACACTGTTCCATGACTAGAGATGTACATTATTCCATGACTAGAGATGTACATTATTCCATGACTAGAGATGTACACTGTTCCATGACTAGAGATATACATTATTCCATGACTAGAGATGTAAATTATTCCATGACTAGAGATGTACATTATTCCATAACTAGAGATGTAAATTATTCCATGACTAGAGATGTACACTGTTCCATGACTAGAGATATACATTATTCCATGACTAGAGATGTACATTATTCCATGACTAGAGATGTACATTATTCCATGACTAGAGATGTACACTGTTCCATAACTAGAGATGTACATTATTCCATGACTAGAGATGTACATTATTCCATGACTAGAGATGTACATTATTCCATGACTAGAGATGTACATTATTCCATGACTAGAGATGTACACTGTTCCATGACTAGAGATGTACATTATTCCATGACTAGAGATGTACACTGTTCCATGACTAGAGATGTACATTATTCCATGACTAGAGATGTACACTATTCCATAACTAGAGATGTACACTGTTCCATAACTAGAGATGTACATTATTCCATGACTAGAGATGTACACTGTTCCATAACTAGAGATGTACACTGTTCCATGACTAGAGATGTACATTATTCCATGACTAGAGATGTACATTATTCCATGACTAGAGATGTACACTGTTCCATGACTAGAGATGTACATTATTCCATGACTAGAGATGTACACTGTTCCATAACTAGAGATGTACACTATTCCATGACTAGAGATGTACATTATTCCATGACTAGAGATGTACACTGTTCCATGACTAGAGATGTACACAATTCCATGACTAGAGATGTACACTGTTCCATAACTAGAGATGTACACTATTCCATGACTAGAGATGTACATTATTCCATGAATAGAGATGTACACTGTTCCATGACTAGAGATGTACATTATTCCATGACTAGAGATGTACACTGTTCCATAATTAGAGATGTACATTATTCCATGACTAGAGATGTACACTGTTCCATAACTAGAGATGTACATTATTCCATGACTAGAGATGTACACTATTCCATGACTAGAAATGTACATTATTCCATGACTAGAGATGTACACTGTTCCATAACTAGAGATGTACACTATTCCATGACTAGAGATGTACACTATTCCATAACTAGAGATGTACATTATTCCATGACTAGAGATGTACATTATTCCATGACTAGAGATGTACATTATTCCATGACTAGAGATGTACACTGTTCCATGACTAGTGATGTACACTGTTCCATAACTAGAGATGTACACTGTTCCATGACTAGAGATGTACATTATTCCATGACTAGAGATGTACACTATTCCATGACTAGAGATGTACACTGTTCCATAACTAGAGATGTACATTATTCCATGACTAGAGATGTACATTATTCCATGACTAGAGATGTTCATTATTCCATGACTAGAGATGTACACTGTTCAATGACTAGTGATGTACACTGTTCCATAACTAGAGATATACATTATTCCATGACTAGAGATATACATTATTCCATGACTAGAGATATACATTATTCCATGACTAGAGATATACATTATTCCATGACTAGAGATGTACATTATTCCATGACTAGAGATGTACATTATTCCATGACTAGAGATGTACACTGTTCCATGACTAGTGATGTACACTGTTCCATAACTATAGATGTACATTATTCCATGACTAGTGATGTACACTGTTCCATAACTAGAGATGTACACTGTTCCATGACTAGAGATGTACACTGTTCCATGACTAGAGATGTACATTATTCCATGACTAGAGATGTACATTATTCCATGACTAGAGATGTACACTGTTCCATGACTAGAGATATACATTATTCCATGACTAGAGATGTAAATTATTCCATGACTAGAGATGTACATTATTCCATAACTAGAGATGTACATTATTCCATGACTAGAGATGTACACTGTTCCATGACTAGAGATATACATTATTCCATGACTAGAGATGTACACTGTTCCATGACTAGAGATGTACATTATTCCATGACTAGAGATATACATTATTCCATGACTAGAGATATACATTATTCCATGACTGGAGATGTACATTATTCCATGACTAGAGATATACATTATTCCATGACTAGAGATGTACATTATTCCATGACTAGAGATGTACATTATTCCATGACTAGAGATGTACACTGTTCCATGACTAGAGATGTACATTATTCCATGACTAGAGATGTACACTGTTCCATAATTAGAGATGTACATTATTCCATGACTAGAGATGTACACTGTTCCATGACTAGAGATGTACATTATTCCATGACTAGAGATGTACACTGTTCCATAACTAGAGATGTACATTATTCCATGACTAGAGATGTACACTATTCCATGACTAGAGATGTACATTATTCCATGACTAGAGATGTACACTGTTCCATAACTAGAGATGTACACTATTCCATGACTAGAGATGTACACTATTCCATAACTAGAGATGTACATTATTCCATGACTAGAGATGTACATTATTCCATGACTAGAGATGTACATTATTCCATGACTAGAGATGTACACTGTTCCATGACTAGTGATGTACACTGTTCCATAACTAGAGATGTACACTGTTCCATGACTAGAGATGTACATTATTCCATGACTAGAGATGTACACTATTCCATGACTAGAGATGTACACTGTTCCATAACTAGAGATGTACATTATTCCATGACTAGAGATGTACATTATTCCATGACTAGAGATGTTCATTATTCCATGACTAGAGATGTACACTGTTCAATGACTAGTGATGTACACTGTTCCATAACTAGAGATGTACATTATTCCATGACTAGTGATGTACACTGTTCCATAACTAGAGATGTACACTGTTCCATGACTAGAGATGTACACTGTTCCATGACTAGAGATGTACATTATTCCATGACTAGAGATGTACATTATTCCATGACTAGAGATGTACACTGTTCCATGACTAGAGATATACATTATTCCATGACTAGAGATGTACATTATTCCATGACTAGAGATGTACATTATTCCATAACTAGAGATGTACATTATTCCATGACTAGAGATGTACACTGTTCCATGACTAGAGATATACATTATTCCATGACTAGAGATGTACACTGTTCCATGACTAGAGATGTACATTATTCCATGACTAGAGATATACATTATTCCATGTCTAGAGATATACATTATTCCATGACTAGAGATATACATTATTCCATGACTAGAGATGTACATTATTCCATGACTAGAGATGTACACTGTTCCATGACTAGTGATGTACACTGTTCCATAACTAGAGATGTAAATTATTCCATGACTAGAGATGTACATTATTCCATGACTAGAGATGTACATTATTCCATGACTAGAGATGTACACTGTTCCATGACTAGTGATGTACACTGTTCCATAACTAGAGATGTACATTATTCCATGACTAGTGATGTACACTGTTCCATAACTAGAGATGTACACTGTTCCATGACTAGAGATGTACACTGTTCCATGACTAGAGATGTACATTATTCCATGACTAGAGATGTACATTATTCCATGACTAGAGATGTACACTGTTCCATGACTAGAGATATACATTATTCCATGACTAGAGATGTAAATTGTTCCATGACTAGAGATGTACATTATTCCATAACTAGAGATGTACATTATTCCATGACTAGAGATGTACACTGTTCCATGACTAGAGATGTACACTGTTCCATGACTAGAGATGTACACTGTTCCATGACTAGAGATGTACATTATTCCATGACTAGAGATATACATTATTCCATGACTAGAGATATACATTATTCCATGACTAGAGATGTACATTATTCCATGACTAGAGATATACATTATTCCATGACTAGAGATGTACATTATTCCATGACTAGAGATATACATTATTCCATGACTAGAGATATACATTATTCCATGACTAGAGATGTACATTATTCCATGACTAGAGATGTACATTATTCCATGACTAGAGATGTACACTGTTCCATGACTAGAGATATACATTATTCCATGACTAGAGATGTACACTGTTCCATGACTAGAGATGTACACTGTTCCATGACTAGAGATGTACACTGTTCCATGACTAGAGATGTACACTGTTCCATAACTAGAGATGTACACTGTTCCATGACTAGAGATGTACATTATTCCATGACTAGAGATGTACATTATTCCATAACTAGAGATGTACACTGTTCCATAACTAGAGATGTACACTGTTCCATGACTAGAGATGTACATTATTCCATGACTAGAGATGTACATTATTCCATGACTAGAGATGTACACTGTTCCATGACTAGAGATGTACACTGTTCCATGACTAGAGATGTACACTGTTCCATAACTAGAGATGTACACTATTCCATGACTAGAGATGTACATTATTCCATGACTAGAGATGTACACTGTTCCATGACTAGAGATGTACACAGTTCCATGACTAGAGATGTACACTATTCCATGACTAGAGATGTACATTATTCCATGACTAGAGATGTACACTGTTCCATGACTAGAGATGTACATTATTCCATGACTAGAGATGTACATTATCCATGACTAGAGATGTACACTGTTCCATAATTAGAGATGTACACTGTTCCATGACTAGAGATGTACACTATTCCATGACTAGAGATGTACATTATTCCATGACTAGAGATGTACACTGTTCCATAACTAGAGATGTACATTATTCCATGACTAGAGATGTACACTATTCCATGACTAGAGATGTACATTGTTCCATGACTAGAGATGTACACTGTTCCATAACTAGAGATGTACACTATTCCATGACTAGAGATGTACATTATTCCATGACTAGAGATGTACACTGTTCCATGACTAGTGATGTACACTGTTCCATGACTAGTGATGTACACTGTTCCATGACTAGAGATGTACACTGTTCCATGACTAGAGATGTACACTGTTCCATGACTAGAGATGTACATTATTCCATGACTAGAGATGTACACTGTTCCATGACTAGAGATGTACATTATTCCATGACTAGAGATGTACATTATTCCATGACTAGAGATGTTCATTATTCCATGACTAGAGATGTACACTGTTCAATGACTAGTGATGTACATTATTCCATGACTAGTGATGTACACTGTTCCATAACTAGAGATGTACACTGTTCCATGACTAGTGATGTACACTGTTCCATGACTAGAGATGTACACTGTTCCATGACTAGAGATGTACATTATTCCATGACTAGAGATGTACATTATTCCATGACTAGAGATGTACACTGTTCCATGACTAGAGATATACATTATTCCATGACTAGAGATGTACATTATTCCATGACTAGAGATGTACATTATTCCATAACTAGAGATGTACATTATTCCATGACTAGAGATGTACACTGTTCCATGACTAGAGATATACACTATTCCATGACTAGAGATGTACACTGTTCCATGACTAGAGATGTACATTATTCCATGACTAGAGATATACATTATTCCATGACTAGAGATATACATTATTCCATGACTAGAGATATACATTATTCCATGACTAGAGATGTACACTGTTCCATGACTAGTGATGTACACTGTTCCATAACTAGTGATGTACACTGTTCCATAACTAGAGATGTACATTATTCCATGACTAGAGATGTACATTATTCCATGACTAGAGATGTACACTGTTCCATGACTAGTGATGTACACTGATCCATAACTAGAGATGTACATTATTCCATGACTAGAGATGTACATTATTCCATGACTAGAGATGTACATTATTCCATGACTAGAGATGTACATTATTCCATGACTAGAGATGTACATTATTCCATGACTAGAGATGTACACTGTTCCATGACTAGAGATGTACATTATTCCATGACTAGAGATGTACATTATTCCATGACTAGAGATGTTCATTATTCCATGACTAGAGATGTACATTATTCCATGACTAGAGATGTACACTGTTCCATAACTAGAGATGTACATTATTCCATGACTAGTGATGTACATTATTCCATGACTAGAGATGTACACTATTCCATGACTAGAGATGTACATTATTCCATGACTAGAGATGTACACTGTTCCATAACTAGAGATGTACACTATTCCATGACTAGAGATGTACATTATTCCATAACTAGAGATGTACATTATTCCATGACTAGAGATGTACATTATTCCATGACTAGAGATGTACACTGTTCCATGACTAGTGATGTACACTGTTCCATAACTAGAGATGTACACTGTTCCATGACTAGAGATGTACATTGTTCCATGACTAGAGATGTACACTATTCCATGACTAGAGATGTACACTATTCCATGACTAGAGATGTACACTGTTCCATAACTAGAGATGTACATTATTCCATGACTAGAGATGTACATTATTCCATGACTAGAGATGTTCATTATTCCATGACTAGAGATGTACACTGTTCAATGACTAGTGATGTACACTGTTCCATAACTAGAGATGTACATTATTCCATGACTAGTGATGTACACTGTTCCATAACTAGAGATGTACACTGTTCCATGACTAGAGATGTACACTGTTCCATGACTAGAGATGTACATTATTCCATGACTAGAGATGTACATTATTCCATGACTAGAGATGTACACTGTTCCATGACTAGAGATATACATTATTCCATGACTAGAGATGTACATTATTCCATGACTAGAGATGTACACTATTCCATAACTAGAGATGTACATTATTCCATGACTAGAGATGTACACTGTTCCATGACTAGAGATGTACACTGTTCCATGACTAGAGATGTACATTATTCCATGACTAGAGATATACATTATTCCATGACTAGAGATATACATTATTCCATGACTAGAGATATACATTATTCCATGACTAGAGATGTACATTATTCCATGACTAGAGATGTACACTGTTCCATGACTAGTGATGTACACTGTTCCATAACTAGAGATGTAAATTATTCCATGACTAGAGATGTACATTATTCCATGACTAGAGATGTACATTATTCCATGACTAGAGATGTACACTATTCCATGACTAGAGATGTACATTATTCCATGACTAGAGATGTACACTGTTCCATAACTAGAGATGTACACTGTTCCATGACTAGAGATGTACACTGTTCCATGACTAGAGATGTACATTATTCCATGACTAGAGATGTACATTATTCCATGACTAGAGATGTACACTGTTCCATGACTAGAGATGTACACTGTTCCATGACTAGAGATGTAAATTATTCCATGACTAGAGATGTAAATTATTCCATGACTAGAGATGTACATTATTCCATAACTAGAGATGTACACTGTTCCATGACTAGAGATATACATTATTCCATGACTAGAGATGTACACTGTTCCACGACTAGAGATGTACATTATTCCATGACTAGAGATATACATTATTCCATGACTAGAGATATACATTATTCCATGACTAGAGATATACATTATTCCATGACTAGAGATGTACATTATTCCATGACTAGAGATATACATTATTCCATGACTAGAGATGTACATTATTCCATGACTAGAGATATACATTATTCCATGACTAGAGATATACATTATTCCATGACTAGAGATGTACATTATTCCATGACTAGAGATGTACATTATTCCATGACTAGAGATGTACACTGTTCCATGACTAGAGATATACATTATTCCATGACTAGAGATGTACACTGTTCCATGACTAGAGATGTACATTATTCCATGACTAGAGATGTACATTATTCCATGACTAGAGATGTACACTGTTCCATAACTAGAGATGTACACTGTTCCATGACTAGAGATGTACATTATTCCATGACTAGAGATGTACATTATTCCATAACTAGAGATGTACACTGTTCCATAACTAGAGATGTACACTGTTCCATGACTAGAGATGTACATTGTTCCATGACTAGAGATGTACATTATTCCATGACTAGAGATGTACATTATTCCATGACTAGAGATGTACACTGTTCCATGACTAGAGATGTACACTATTCCATGACTAGAGATGTACATTATTCCATGACTAGAGATGTACACTGTTCCATAACTAGAGATGTACATTATTCCATGACTAGAGATGTACACTATTCCATGACTAGAGATGTACATTGTTCCATGACTAGAGATGTACACTGTTCCATAACTAGAGATGTACACTATTCCATGACTAGAGATGTACATTATTCCATGACTAGAGATGTACATTATTCCATGACTAGAGATGTACATTATTCCATGACTAGAGATGTACACTGTTCCATGACTAGTGATGTACACTGTTCCATGACTAGTGATGTACACTGTTCCATGACTAGAGATGTACACTGTTCCATGACTAGAGATGTACACTGTTCCATGACTAGAGATGTACATTATTCCATGACTAGAGATGTACACTGTTCCATGACTAGAGATGTACATTATTCCATGACTAGAGATGTACATTATTCCATGACTAGAGATGTTCATTATTCAATGACTAGAGATGTACACTGTTCAATGACTAGTGATGTACATTATTCCATGACTAGTGATGTACACTGTTCCATAACTAGAGATGTACACTGTTCCATGACTAGTGATGTACACTGTTCCATGACTAGAGATGTACACTGTTCCATGACTAGAGATGTACATTATTCCATGACTAGAGATGTACATTATTCCATGACTAGAGATGTACACTGTTCCATGACTAGAGATATACATTATTCCATGACTAGAGATGTACATTATTCCATGACTAGAGATGTACATTATTCCATAACTAGAGATGTACATTATTCCATGACTAGAGATGTACACTGTTCCATGACTAGAGATATACACTATTCCATGACTAGAGATGTACACTGTTCCATGACTAGAGATGTACATTATTCCATGACTAGAGATATACATTATTCCATGACTAGAGATATACATTATTCCATGACTAGAGATATACATTATTCCATGACTAGAGATGTACACTGTTCCATGACTAGTGATGTACACTGTTCCATAACTAGTGATGTACACTGTTCCATAACTAGAGATGTACATTATTCCATGACTAGAGATGTACATTATTCCATGACTAGAGATGTACACTGTTCCATGACTAGTGATGTACACTGATCCATAACTAGAGATGTACATTATTCCATGACTAGAGATGTACATTATTCCATGACTAGAGATGTACATTATTCCATGACTAGAGATGTACATTATTCCATGACTAGAGATGTACATTATTCCATGACTAGAGATGTACACTGTTCCATGACTAGAGATGTACATTATTCCATGACTAGAGATGTACATTATTCCATGACTAGAGATGTTCATTATTCCATGACTAGAGATGTACATTATTCCATGACTAGAGATGTACACTGTTCCATAACTAGAGATGTACATTATTCCATGACTAGTGATGTACATTATTCCATGACTAGAGATGTACACTATTCCATGACTAGAGATGTACATTATTCCATGACTAGAGATGTACACTGTTCCATAACTAGAGATGTACACTATTCCATGACTAGAGATGTACATTATTCCATAACTAGAGATGTACATTATTCCATGACTAGAGATGTACATTATTCCATGACTAGAGATGTACACTGTTCCATGACTAGTGATGTACACTGTTCCATAACTAGAGATGTACACTGTTCCATGACTAGAGATGTACATTGTTCCATGACTAGAGATGTACACTATTCCATGACTAGAGATGTACACTATTCCATGACTAGAGATGTACACTGTTCCATAACTAGAGATGTACATTATTCCATGACTAGAGATGTACATTATTCCATGACTAGAGATGTTCATTATTCCATGACTAGAGATGTACACTGTTCAATGACTAGTGATGTACACTGTTCCATAACTAGAGATGTACATTATTCCATGACTAGTGATGTACACTGTTCCATAACTAGAGATGTACACTGTTCCATGACTAGAGATGTACACTGTTCCATGACTAGAGATGTACATTATTCCATGACTAGAGATGTACATTATTCCATGACTAGAGATGTACACTGTTCCATGACTAGAGATATACATTATTCCATGACTAGAGATGTACATTATTCCATGACTAGAGATGTACACTATTCCATAACTAGAGATGTACATTATTCCATGACTAGAGATGTACACTGTTCCATGACTAGAGATGTACACTGTTCCATGACTAGAGATGTACATTATTCCATGACTAGAGATATACATTATTCCATGACTAGAGATATACATTATTCCATGACTAGAGATATACATTATTCCATGACTAGAGATGTACATTATTCCATGACTAGAGATGTACACTGTTCCATGACTAGTGATGTACACTGTTCCATAACTAGAGATGTAAATTATTCCATGACTAGAGATGTACATTATTCCATGACTAGAGATGTACATTATTCCATGACTAGAGATGTACACTATTCCATGACTAGAGATGTACATTATTCCATGACTAGAGATGTACACTGTTCCATAACTAGAGATGTACACTGTTCCATGACTAGAGATGTACACTGTTCCATGACTAGAGATGTACATTATTCCATGACTAGAGATGTACATTATTCCATGACTAGAGATGTACACTGTTCCATGACTAGAGATGTACACTGTTCCATGACTAGAGATGTAAATTATTCCATGACTAGAGATGTAAATTATTCCATGACTAGAGATGTACATTATTCCATAACTAGAGATGTACACTGTTCCATGACTAGAGATATACATTATTCCATGACTAGAGATGTACACTGTTCCACGACTAGAGATGTACATTATTCCATGACTAGAGATATACATTATTCCATGACTAGAGATATACATTATTCCATGACTAGAGATATACATTATTCCATGACTAGAGATGTACATTATTCCATGACTAGAGATATACATTATTCCATGACTAGAGATGTACATTATTCCATGACTAGAGATATACATTATTCCATGACTAGAGATATACATTATTCCATGACTAGAGATGTACATTATTCCATGACTAGAGATGTACATTATTCCATGACTAGAGATGTACACTGTTCCATGACTAGAGATATACATTATTCCATGACTAGAGATGTACACTGTTCCATGACTAGAGATGTACATTATTCCATGACTAGAGATGTACATTATTCCATGACTAGAGATGTACACTGTTCCATAACTAGAGATGTACACTGTTCCATGACTAGAGATGTACATTATTCCATGACTAGAGATGTACATTATTCCATAACTAGAGATGTACACTGTTCCATAACTAGAGATGTACACTGTTCCATGACTAGAGATGTACATTGTTCCATGACTAGAGATGTACATTATTCCATGACTAGAGATGTACATTATTCCATGACTAGAGATGTACACTGTTCCATGACTAGAGATGTACACTGTTCCATGACTAGAGATGTACACTGTTCCATAACTAGAGATGTACACTATTCCATGACTAGAGATGTACATTATTCCATGACTAGAGATGTACACTGTTCCATGACTAGAGATGTACACAGTTCCATGACTAGAGATGTACATTATTCCATGACTAGAGATGTACATTATTCCATGACTAGAGATGTACACTGTTCCATGACTAGAGATGTACATTATTCCATGACTAGAGATGTACACTGTTCCATAATTAGAGATGTACACTGTTCCATAATTAGAGATGTACACTGTTCCATGACTAGAGATGTACACTATTCCATGACTAGAGATGTACATTATTCCATGACTAGAGATGTACACTGTTCCATAACTAGAGATGTACACTATTCCATGACTAGAGATGTACACTATTCCATTACTAGAGATGTACATTGTTCCATGACTAGAGATGTACACTGTTCCATAACTAGAGATGTACACTATTCCATGACTAGAGATGTACATTATTCCATGACTAGAGATGTACATTATTCCATGACTAGAGATGTACACTGTTCCATGACTAGTGATGTACACTGTTCCATGACTAGTGATGTACACTGTTCCATGACTAGAGATGTACACTGTTCCATGACTAGAGATGTACATTATTCCACGACTAGAGATGTACACTGTTCCATGACTAGAGATGTACATTATTCCATGACTAGAGATGTACATTATTCCATGACTAGAGATGTTCATTATTCCATGACTAGAGA
The DNA here is from genome assembly GCA_963921405.1 of Cepaea hortensis. Classification (NCBI taxonomy): domain Eukaryota; kingdom Metazoa; phylum Mollusca; class Gastropoda; order Stylommatophora; family Helicidae; genus Cepaea; species Cepaea hortensis. Next base: position 164,410,806 of record OY992879.1, on the reverse strand, counting down.
TGTACACTGTTCAATGACTAGTGATGTACATTATTCCATGACTAGTGATGTACACTGTTCCATAACTAGAGATGTACATTATTCCATGACTAGTGATGTACACTGTTCCATGACTAGAGATGTACACTGTTCCATGACTAGAGATATACATTATTCCATGACTAGAGATGTACATTATTCCATGACTAGAGATGTACACTGTTCCATGACTAGAGATATACATTATTCCATGACTAGAGATGTACATTATTCCATGACTAGAGATGTACATTATTCCATAACTAGAGATGTACACTGTTCCATGACTAGAGATGTACACTGTTCCATGACTAGAGATATACACTATTCCATGACTAGAGATGTACACTGTTCCATGACTAGAGATGTACATTATTCCATGACTAGAGATATACATTATTCCATGACTAGAGATATACATTATTCCATGACTAGAGATATACATTATTCCATGACTAGAGATATACATTATTCCATGACTAGAGATGTACACTGTTCCATGACTAGTGATGTACACTGTTCCATAACTAGAGATGTACATTATTCCATGACTAGAGATGTACATTATTCCATGACTAGAGATGTACATTATTCCATGACTAGAGATGTACACTGTTCCATGACTAGTGATGTACACTGTTCCATAACTAGATATGTACATTATTCCATGACTAGTGATGTACACTGTTCCATAACTAGAGATGTACACTGTTCCATGACTAGAGATGTACACTGTTCCATGACTAGAGATGTACATTATTCCACGACTAGAGATGTACACTGTTCCATGACTAGAGATGTACACTGTTCCATGACTAGAGATGTAAATTATTCCATGACTAGAGATGTACATTATTCCATGACTAGAGATGTACATTATTCCATGACTAGAGATGTACACTGTTCCATGACTAGAGATATACATTATTCCATGACTAGAGATGTACACTGTTCCATGACTAGAGATGTACATTATTCCATGACTAGAGATATACATTATTCCATGACTAGAGTTATACATTATTCCATGACTAGAGATGTACATTATTCCATGACTAGAGATGTACATTATTCCATGACTAGAGATGTACATTATTCCATGACTAGAGATGTACATTATTCCATGACTAGAGATGTACATTATTCCATGACTAGAGATATACATTATTCCATGACTAGAGATGTACACTGTTCCATGACTAGAGATGTACACTGTTCCATGACTAGAGATGTACACTGTTCCATAACTAGAGACGTACATTATTCCATGACTAGAGATGTACACTGTTCCATGACTAGAGATGTACACTGTTCCATGACTAGAGATGTACACTGTTCCATAACTAGAGATGTACATTATTCCATGACTAGAGATGTACACTGTTCCATGACTAGTGATGTTCACTGTTCCATGACTAGAGATGTACATTATTCCATGACTAGTGATGTACACTGTTCCATAACTAGAGATGTACATTATTCCATGACTATAGATGTACATTATTCCATGACTAGAGATGTACATTGTTCCATGACTAGAGATGTACACTGTTCCATGACTAGTAATGTACATTATTCCATGACTAGAGATGTACATTGTTCCATGACTAGTGATGTACATTGTTCCATGACTAGAGATGTACATTATTCCATGACTAGAGATGTACACTGTTCCATGACTAGAGATGTACACTGTTCCATGACCAGAGATGTACATTATTCCATGACTAGAGATGTACATTATTCCATGACTAGAGATGTACACTGTTCCATGACTAGAGATGTACACTGTTCCATGACTAGAGATGTACACTGTTCCATGACTAGAGATGTACACTGTTCCATGACTAGAGATGTACACTGTTCCATGACTAGAGATGTACACTGTTCCATGACTAGAGATGTACATTGTTCCATGACTAGAGATGTACATTATTCCATGACTAGAGATGTACACTGTTCCATGACTAGAGATGTACACTGTTCCATGACTAGAGATGTACATTATTCCATGACTAGAGATGTACATTATTCCATGACTAGAGATGTACATTATTCCATGACTAGAGATGTACATTATTCCATGACTAGAGATGTACATTATTCCATGACTAGAGATGTACACTGTTCCATGACTAGAGATGTACACTGTTCCATGACTAGAGATGTACACTGTTCCATGACTAGAGATGTACACTGTTCCATGACTAGAGATGTACACTGTTCCATGACTAGAGATGTACACTGTTCCATGACTAGAGATGTACACTGTTCCATGACTAGAGATGTACACTGTTCCATGACTAGAGATGTACACTGTTCCATGACTAGTGATGTTCACTGTTCCATGACTAGTGATGTTCACTGTTCCATGACTAGTGATGTACACTGTTCCATAACTAGAGATGTACATTATTCCATGACTAGAGATGTACATTATTCCATGACTAGAGATGTACATTATTCCATGACTAGAGATGTACACTGTTCCATGACTAGTGATGTACATTATTCCATGACTAGAGATGTACATTGTTCCATGACTAGTGATGTAAATTATTCCATGACTAGAGATGTACATTATTCCATGACTAGAGATGTACACTGTTCCATGACTAGAGATGTACACTGTTCCATGACCAGAGATGTACATTATTCCATGACTAGAGATGTACATTATTCCATGACTAGAGATGTACACTGTTCCATGACTAGAGATGTACACTGTTCCATGACTAGAGATGTACACTGTTCCATGACTAGAGATGTACACTGTTCCATGACTAGAGATGTACACTGTTCCATGACTAGAGATGTACCTTGTTCCATGACTAGAGATGTACATTGTTCCATGACTAGAGATGTACATTATTCCATGACTAGAGATGTACACTGTTCCATGACTAGAGATGTACATTATTCCATGACTAGAGATGTACACTGTTCCATGACTAGAGATGTACACTGTTCCATGACTAGAGATGTACACTGTTCCATGACTAGAGATGTACACTGTTCCATGACTAGAGATGTACATTATTCCATGACTAGAGATGTACACTGTTCCATGACTAGAGATGTACACAGTTCCATGACTAGAGATGTACACTGTTCCATGACTAGAGATGTACACAGTTCCATGACTAGAGATGCACATTATTCCATGACTAGAGATGTACACTGTTCCATGACTAGAGATGTACACTGTTTTATGACTATAGATGTACATTATTCCATGACTAGAGATGTACATTGTTCCATGACTAGAGATGTACACTGTTCCATGACTAGTGATGTACATTATTCCATGACTAGAGATGTACATTGTTCCATGACTAGTGATGTACATTGTTCCATGACTAGAGATGTACATTATTCCATGACTAGAGATGTACACTGTTCCATGACTAGAGATGTACACTGTTCCATGACCAGAGATGTACATTATTCCATGACTAGAGATGTACATTATTCCATGACTAGAGATGTACACTGTTCCATGACTAGAGATGTACACTGTTCCATGACTAGAGATGTACACTGTTCCATGACTAGAGATGTACACTGTTCCATGACTAGAGATGTACACTGTTCCATGACTAGAGATGTACACTGTTCCATGACTAGAGATGTACATTGTTCCATGACTAGAGATGTACATTATTCCATGACTAGAGATGTACACTGTTCCATGACTAGAGATGTACACTGTTCCATGACTAGAGATGTACATTATTCCATGACTAGAGATGTACATTATTCCATGACTAGAGATGTACATTATTCCATGACTAGAGATGTACATTATTCCATGACTAGAGATGTACATTATTCCATGACTAGAGATGTACACTGTTCCATGACTAGAGATGTACACTGTTCCATGACTAGAGATGTACACTGTTCCATGACTAGAGATGTACACTGTTCCATGACTAGAGATGTACACTGTTCCATGACTAGAGATGTACACTGTTCCATGACTAGAGATGTACACTGTTCCATGACTAGAGATGTACACTGTTCCATGACTAGAGATGTACACTGTTCCATGACTAGTGATGTTCACTGTTCCATGACTAGTGATGTTCACTGTTCCATGACTAGTGATGTACACTGTTCCATAACTAGAGATGTACATTATTCCATGACTAGAGATGTACATTATTCCATGACTAGAGATGTACATTATTCCATGACTAGAGATGTACACTGTTCCATGACTAGTGATGTACATTATTCCATGACTAGAGATGTACATTGTTCCATGACTAGTGATGTAAATTATTCCATGACTAGAGATGTACATTATTCCATGACTAGAGATGTACACTGTTCCATGACTAGAGATGTACACTGTTCCATGACCAGAGATGTACATTATTCCATGACTAGAGATGTACATTATTCCATGACTAGAGATGTACACTGTTCCATGACTAGAGATGTACACTGTTCCATGACTAGAGATGTACACTGTTCCATGACTAGAGATGTACACTGTTCCATGACTAGAGATGTACACTGTTCCATGACTAGAGATGTACCTTGTTCCATGACTAGAGATGTACATTGTTCCATGACTAGAGATGTACATTATTCCATGACTAGAGATGTACACTGTTCCATGACTAGAGATGTACATTATTCCATGACTAGAGATGTACACTGTTCCATGACTAGAGATGTACACTGTTCCATGACTAGAGATGTACACTGTTCCATGACTAGAGATGTACACTGTTCCATGACTAGAGATGTACATTATTCCATGACTAGAGATGTACACTGTTCCATGACTAGAGATGTACACAGTTCCATGACTAGAGATGTACACTGTTCCATGACTAGAGATGTACACAGTTCCATGACTAGAGATGCACATTATTCCATGACTAGAGATGTACACTGTTCCATGACTAGAGATGTACACTGTTTTATGACTAGAGATGTACACTGTTCCATGACTAGTGATGTACACTGTTCCATCACTAGAGATGTACATTGTTCCATGACTAGAGATGTACACTGTTCCATGACTAGAGATGTACACTGTTCCATGACTAGAGATGTACATTGTTCCATGACTAGAGATGTACACTATTCCATGACTAGAGATGTACACTGTTCCATGACTAGAGATGTACACTGTTCCATGACTAGAGATGTACATTATTCCATGACTAGAGATGTACACTGTTCCATGACTAGAGATGTACACTGTTCCATGACTAGAGATGTACACTGTTCCATGACTAGAGATGTACATTATTCCATGACTAGAGATGTACATTGTTCCTTGACTAGAGATGTACACTGTTCCATGACTAGAGATGTACACTGTTCCATGACTAGAGATGTACATTGTTCCATGACTAGAGATGTACACTATTCCATGACTAGAGATGTACATTGTTCCATGACTAGAGATGTACACTGTTCCATGACTAGAGATGTACACTGTTCCATGACTAGAGATGTACATTATTCCATGACTAGAGATGTACATTATTCCATGACTAGAGATGTACATTATTCCATGACTAGAGATGTACATTGTTCCATGACTAGTGATGTACCGGGTATATGGTGCTGGCCCCTTGTTCTATAGAACAACTGGCACTCAATGCATGAACTGGTCAATGTTAGTCCCATGTTCTATAGAACAACAGGCAACAAATGGCTAAACTGGTCAATATTTGTCCCATGTTCTACAGAAGAAGAGGCAACCAACAGCTGAACTGGTCAATGTTTGTCCCATGTTTTATAGAACAACTGGCACCCAATGGGTGAACTTGTCAATGTTAGCCTGTGTTCTATAGAACAACTGACACCCAACGGGTGAACTGATCAATGCTGGCCACATGTTCTACAGAACAACTGGCACTCAATGCATGAACTGGTGAATGTTAGCCCTACATTCTATAGAACAACTGGCATCCAGTGGGTGAAGTGGTCAACGTCAGCCCCATGTTCTATAGAACAACTGGCACCCAATGAGTGAACTGGTCAATGTTATCCCCATGTTCTATAGAACAACTAGCACCCAATGAGTAACTGGTCAATGTTTTATCCCCATGTTCTATAGAACAACTGGCACCCAATGAGTGAAGGGTCAACATCAGCCCTATGTTCTATAGAACTGGCACCCAATGAGTGAAGTGGTCAATGTTATCCCCATGTTCTATAGAACTGGCACCCAATGAGTGAACTGGTCAATGTTATCTCCATGTTCTATAGAACAACTGGCACCAAATGAGTGAACTGGTCAATGTTATCTCCATGTTCTATAGAACAACTGGCACCAAATGAGTGAACTGGTCAATGTTATCCCCATGTTCTATAGAATAAATGGCACCCAATGAGTGAACTGGTCAATGTCAGCCACTTATACTTCCAAGAACATTTCCTGTAGCCATTTCTGGCATCAGATGAGACTAGTTAGTTGAATTTAATAAATGTCCATATGTAAATATAGCATCAATAATTGTATTTAACAAACGTCCCAATTTAAATATAATATCAACAGTTGCATTTAACAAACATTCTAATCTAAATATAACATCAATAGTTGTATTTAACAAATGTTCATAACTAAATTCTGGCTCCCCAGTGAAGAATTTACAGACGTGGTTTGTGATCCTGCATACCCGTGTTCGAAACACAGCTTCAAACGATTTGGCAGCAGATCGCCTTGCGTTGGTTTTTTATGTAAAGGATATACAACTAACTTTTTTTCACAACTAAATATGACTCCACATAGTTGTATTTAATAAATGTCCATAGCTAAACATGACATCAGCTAGAATCTAACAATAAAACAAACAATATATACATTTGTGACTGTCAAGAGAGGCCACCTACTTGGCGCAGGTTTCTAGAACCAGATGGTTGATCGTCTCCTCAATCAGTTTGATGCTTAGGTCAAAGGTCACCACATCAATGTTAGATTGAACGTTGAAGAACACGGCAGCCTGGGAACATTCAACAGTTTTTGATTTCACACACAGGAGAGTATCACAAGAATATTCCACACACAGGAGAATACCACAAGAATATTCCACACACAGGAGAATACCACAAGAATACAGTTTTGATTTCACACACAGGAGAATACCACAAGAATACAGTTTTGATTTCACACACAGGAGAATACCACAAGAATACAGTTTTGATTTCACACACAGGAGAATACCACAAGAATACAGTTTTTATTTCACATGCAGGAGAATACACAAGAATACAGTTTCTATTTCTCACGCAGGAGAATACAACAAGAATACAGTTTTTATTTCCCACGCAGGAGAATACAAGAAGAATGCAGTTTTTATTTCACATGCAGGAGAATACCACACAAATACATTTTCTATTTCCCACAGAGGAGAGTACCACCATAACTATTACAACCTGTTGGTGATTACAAAAAAAAAAAAAAAAAACAGCTTGGCTTGGACAATTCAAGTTTGTAAACATAAATGAGGAGCAAACAATCAACAGTTGCTCTTCCCATGGATCTCACAGCAGGGACCTGGTTTGAATCCTCTTTAAGTCAACACATTTTATCCACCAGAGCTTTAGTTAACAACAAACCTGGCCAGGCAACTTCCTGGGCACAGACATTCATTTTTTCATTTGCTGACCAAACTCCTCCACCACCTGTCAGAAGTGCTGTAACTATTTTAGTTTATTTAAGCAAAAACACATTTATTTGCTTGCAAATTAAAAAAAAAACATATTTATATAACTGTGGAGAGCAATGAATGCCTATACTAGCTGGCAGGGCACTTGATGATGTTGATGATGATGATATATATATATATGTTTAACAACATACATACTTTTACTTATTATCATCATGTGACCTGCCAAATGGCACTGGTAATCATATCTCTCCACAGATCTCTGTCCTCTGTGTTATTTCTCTCCATAGATCTCTGTCCTCAGTGTTCTGGATCAATCATGTCTCTCCACAGATCTTTGTCCTCGGTGTTCTATATCAATCATGCATCTCCACAGATCTCTGTCCTCAGTGTTCTATATCAATCATGCATCTCCACAGATCTCTGTCCTCATGTTCTATATCAATCATGCATCTCCACAGATCTCTGTCCTCATTGTTCTATATCAATCATGGCTCTCCACAGAACTCTGTCCTCAGTGTTCTATATCAATCATGCATCTCCACAGATCTCTGTCCTCATTGTTCTGGATCAATCATGCATCTCCACAGATCTTTGTCCTCATGTTCTATATCAATCATGCATCTCCACAGATCTCTGTCCTCAGTGTTCTATATCAATCATGCATCTCCACAGATCTCTGTCCTCATGTTCTATATCAATCATGCATCTCCACAGATCTCTGTCCTCATTGTTCTATATCAATCATGGCTCTCCACAGAACTCTGTCCTCAGTGTTCTATATCAATCATGCATCTCCACAGATCTCTGTCCTCATTGTTCTATATCAATCATGGCTCTCCACAGATCTCTGTCCTCAGTGTTCGGGATCAATCATTCATCTCCTAGATCTCTGTCCCCGATGTTCTGGATCAACTCTGTTGATGTTATTATCAATCATGTCTCTCCACAGATCTCTGTCCTCATGTTCTATATCAATCATGCATCTCCACAGATCTCTGTCCTCAGTGTTCTATATCAATCATGTCTCTCCACAGATCTCTGTCCTCATGTTCTATATCAATCATGCATCTCCACAGATCTCTGTCCTCAGTGTTCTATATCAATCATGCATCTCCACAGATCTCTGTCCTCATGTTCTATATCAATCATGCATCTCCACAGATCTCTGTCCTCATTGTTCTATATCAATCATGGCTCTCCACAGAACTCTGTCCTCAGTGTTCTATATCAATCATGCATCTCCACAGATCTCTGTCCTCATTGTTCTATATCAATCATGGCTCTCCACAGATCTCTGTCCTCAGTGTTCGGGATCAATCATTCATCTCCTAGATCTCTGTCCCCGATGTTCTGGATCAACTCTGTTGATGTTATTATCAATCATGTCTCTCCACAGATCTCTGTCCTCATGTTCTATATCAATCATGCATCTCCACAGATCTCTGTCCTCAGTGTTCTATATCAATCATGTCTCTCCACAGATCTCTGTCCTCATGTTCTATATCAATCATGCATCTCCACAGATCTCTGTCCTCAGTGTTCTATATCAATCATGTCTCTCCACAGATCTCTGTCCTTATGTTCTATATCAATCATGCATCTCCACAGATCTCTGTCCTCAGTGTTCTATATCAATCATGTCTCTCCACAGATCTCTGTCCTCAGTGTTCTATATCAATCATGTCTCTCCACAGATCTCTGTCCTCATGTTCTATATCAATCATGTCTCTCCACAGATCTATGTCTTCATTGTTCTATATCAATCATGGCTCTCCACAGTTCTCTGTCCTCATGTTCTATATCAATCATGTCTCTCCACAGATCTCTGTCCTCATTGTTCTATATCAATCATGGCTCTCCACAGATCTCTGTCCTCATGTTCTATATCAATCATGCATCTCCACAGATCTCTGTCCTCATGTTCTATATCAATCATGTCTCTCCACAGATCTCTGTCCTCATTGTTCTATATCAATCATGGCTCTCCACAGATCTCTGTCCTCAGTGTTCTATATCAATCATGGCTCTCCACAGATCTCTGTCTTCATGTTATATATCAATCATGTCTCTCCACAGATCTCTGTCCTCAGTGTTCTATATCAATCATGCATCTCCACAGATCTCTGTCCTCAGTGTTCTATACCAATCATGCATCTCCACAGATCTCTGTCCTCAGTGTTCTATATCAATCATGTCTCTCCACAGATCTCTGTCCTCAGTGTTCTATATCAATCATGTCTCTCCACAGATCTCTGTCCTCAGTGTTCTATATCAATCATGTCTCTCCACAGATCTCTGTCCTCAGTGTTCTATATCAATCATGTCTCTCCACAGATCTCTGTCCTCAGTGTTCTATATCAATCATGTCTCTCCACAGATCTCTGTCCTCGGTGTTCTATATCAATCATGTCTCTCCACAGATCTCTGTCCTCAGTGTTCTATATCAATCATGCATCTCCACAGATCTCTGTCCTCAGTGTTCTATACCAATCATGCATCTCCACAGATCTCTGTCCTCAGTGTTCTATATCAATCATGTCTCTCCACAGATCTCTGTCCTCAGTGTTCTATATCAATCATGTCTCTCCACAGATCTCTGTCCTCAGTGTTCTATATCAATCATGTCTCTCCACAGATCTCTGTCCTCAGTGTTCTATATCAATCATGTCTCTCCACAGATCTCTGTCCTCAGTGTTCTATACCAATCATGCATCTCCACAGATCTCTGTCCTCAGTGTTCTATATCAATCATGTCTCTCCACAGATCTCTGTCCTCAGTGTTCTATATCAATCATGTCTCTCCACAGATCTCTGTCCTCAGTGTTCTATATCAATCATGTCTCTCCACAGATCTCTGTCCTCAGTGTTCTATATCAATCATGTCTCTCCACAGATCTCTGTCCTCAGTGTTCTATATCAATCATGTCTCTCCACAGATCTCTGTCCTCGGTGTTCTATATCAATCATGTCTCTCCACAGATCTCTGTCCTCGGTGTTCTATATCAATCATGTCTCTCCACAGATCTCTGTCCTCGGTGTTCTATATCAATCATGTCTCTCCACAGATCTCTGTCCTCAGTGTTCTATATCAATCATGTCTCTCCACAGATCTCTGTCCTCAGTGTTCTATATCAATCATGTCTCTCCACAGATCTCTGTCCTCGGTGTTCTATATCAATCATGTCTCTCCACAAATCTCTGTCCTCGGTGTTCTATATCAATCATGTCTCTCCACAGATCTCTGTCCTCGGTGTTCTATATCAATCATGTCTCTCCACAGATCTCTGTTCTCGGTGTTCTATATCAATCATGTCTCTCCACAGATCTCTGTCCTCGGTGTTCTATATCAATGTCAGAAGTCGGGGTGCCCCACCGGCTAGATGAATGTATTATTCACTGGCGAGCAACCCCAGATAGTCAGAAACTGACTAGGGACAAAATCTATATGGCTGAACTACAGATTAAGCCCTTGAATATCCAACGTACAGTTCCTAGTGGCTCGTTACAAAATTGAAATGAACTGTGCTGAATATTCGCCAAGGCTCAGGAAAGAGAAGTTTAGCTGAGATAGATGTTTAAGTCTAAATATATGAATATAGACGACTATTCTCAGTACAGGTTTTTCTCCCTGACTGCTCCCTTCCTTGGTGTGTAAGTGAACCCCCACCAATGTACACACACAACACGTATGCACAATTGGAATTAAAATATAACGACAGAACTATGAGTTACAATACTACAACATTTATTTGCTAATCATAACCATAGACATAGGATGATTGTCAATATGAGGATGATGAAATCATATACATATTGATATTGATGACAAACATTACGTAACTTTACTTGTTACTCCATCTATCTGGATCTGTGGTCCAGATCCCCACTCTCCAGTAGACAACAAAAGAAAAAGAACAGCTTGCCAGTATTCTGAGATCCTGTCAGTCCTGACACTCCTAGTCAGTAGTCTCTAGTCTTGAGATCTATAACATAGGGCTCCTTGTGAGAGCTTGAAAGAAAGTCAAGAATGTGTTATATCAGTTCTACATCAACGCAATCCTAATTAAAACATATCATAACACAAACATATACAATGACCAGTCTGGCCAAGTTTATCTTCCAGCTCTACTGTGTTCAGTCTGGGACGGGCTTTTCAATTGTCTCACACGCCTGTAATGATTACATTTCTGCCGCCCCATGTCCATGTCGCTAATACAGAAATTCTGTGTCGTACAGCCGCTCCGTCCAATGTTAGTTTAGCAGCTCACCGGGTCGGTAATGGTATTATAATAGTACCGGGTCATCCGGGCTTACAAGCCGTGACCCGTAGCTATGCCAGGTTTCCATGCATTACCGTGGACGCACGCCCACAATACACTGAGAAAGTTTAGCACCATATACCCCATAACCTTTGTGGGTAATGTCTGTACCATTACACCTCTGCTACAAATGCAATCGATGGTTAGTGTGCCAATGCGCACACCATAATATAACACGTCATATTGATAGGCTAGCATATGACAAATCAATATACCAAACATGAAATACATATAAAACATTAATTAAACTAGACATATTATGATACTTTAACATAATAGCATAATGCACTAGTTAGTTTGTAGGTATACGAAATGAGATGTATATACACAAAAAGAATATGTACGAAGCATATTCCTAGCATCGTATATTCATATGAAATTACACATACATACATCCAACATATCCGTAAACATTATATTACTTCAAGATAGACATCTAATGATACTCACATAATAGCATCAGGCATTATTAATGAGTACTAATATTGTATAGCTACAAAATGAGATATACAACAAGTCTAATTGAAGTTACCACACAGGCCAGCCATATTTGCTGAGCTGCCCGGTTTAATCACCACCGAGTTACTGCTGTTGTAAGAATTAAATAAATAGTCAGTTGACTATATTCTGTACAACAAATGCACACACCAAAAGGCAACTAGGATAGTGTACAAAGAAATGACAAGCATCTACCAAGACACCTAAAAGTCTACCCAGACAAGATCTGTCTCACATAAGGCTCTATTTCTCAGAAGAATAACACTTTAAAGCAATATGATATTGAACGCAGAACTTAGAAAGAACACTCAAGTAATCTATGACAATGATAGTTCTTGCAATAACCTAGATCAGATATAGACTGAAAATCGGTCCATCCATCTAAGAAACTAAGAGACTTACTAAGGGACTAGTTACTAAGAAATAATTCCTAGCAGCCAACATAATATTCATGCATATGACTACAGACATTGAGATAGTTCCTACCTGTTCTGAAGTCAAACTTAATCTGACATAAAACAGGCTAGGGACCCTTATTTAAGCTAAGTCAAGCAGACCATATTATCTCCTTGGCATTCCCGTCATAAATTCTTCTTATCTCCTCCTGACAGTAATTGCCCTTATCATTGCAATTAACTCCAAGTCTGTCCAGTCATAAAAATTCTTTTAACCCCTAACCCTCACCATAGTGTCACACCTGCATGGTTTTGCGTTGCCAGCCCCAGATCAGTTTCACAGTCTTATCAGTGATTTCACACCTTGCAGAGTCTGCCAGTCCGAGTGGACCGGGCTTGTGTACCGCCCTGGGGCCATTATCTCTCCCTGTGTCAATGTTGTTCACGCCTGGGTGGTTTCCTACCTGTGCTTATCAGGTGTCAGCCTGGTCAGTTTTAATTACACAGTCCATGGCCCCTTCATTGTTGATTCAGCATGTCTGGGTCAGCAGTTTCCCAAGGTGTATACTAATTATCTAGTTGCCATTTTACTTGCCATCTGCAAGCTTACGTCATGGCTAGAGGCTTTTTTGTGAATAATCTTACCTCACGACTAGATAATTTTGGAGTAGTGTGATTAATTCATTCTTTCTCAATTTGGCCTCTCAAATTTGGAGACCGAGAAAAATATTCTGGGATGTTAAGGCGGCCAATTCGTGACAGAGCTTTCCCCTTAAAAAAAAAGTTTCTGCCAGAAATCTTTTGTCAAAGCACGCCGTACATCCCAGAATAATGCCTAAGCACTCTCCGTTCTGTATCTGCCTAAAGGTTTCCAATATTCCTTGTGGCAGTGGGTTGTCCTGCATCTGCATAAAGACGTTCCATTTCCATAACCCAAAGATACACGGGATAGATCCTTGTACCTGGTTTTAGGCCGGGATTCCATGCAATAGCTTGGTAAAATCCGGTAATTGTCAGAAGGTTGTAATTTTACCCCTCTGGGAAAGATCACAATCAACGGGATTCTTCTACGCCTCTGGGCAGCAATTGTTTTACACCATTCACTCACGTGATTTACTCCTTTCAGCCGAGGATGTACCCGTAGTGAGGTCTTGCATAAGCTGGCCACAGCAAAGCTTGTCTCCGTGATATTCCTCCATCCTTTATAGATCCTTAACAGATTCATCAATATCTTCCTTTTGAAAGGAATAATGTTACACATCATGGTCCCATGATATAAATTCAACTGGCGCTTTCCTCCTTCAATGTCGGGAGTAACAATCGTCCCTCCTCGGTGTCGCGGTTTCTTCCCCTGATAATCAGTTAATGGGCTGAGTTTCTCTGCATTAGAGTTTCGTGTGAAAACCGTGCTAGAAAGTGGAATTTTAGTGTGCCAAGTTGTCCTGCCTTGAGAAATAACATAGTTACTCCAGGGCGATAAAGTGGTGTTACTTTTGAATAAAGTATCCACAAATAGCTGATCTACTCCTATCAAATCGACCTGACTGAAGGGTAGATTGAGTCCTAAGAGTGTTGATTCCAAACCACTCTTGACTTCTGTTACTTCAGGTTCCTGTTGCTGGAATTCCCTGATAACTTCAGCTAATGAGATGATAGGCGTTTCTTCCTCCATCTTGTGCAAAGAATTTTCTTCTTTAGCAACTACAGACAATGTTGTCTGCACAATATCAGAGTCCATATTCTGGCTCCTAACAATTCCCTGTGTTTCCTGAGTCTCCGAACTGGTATACTGTGAGATAACAACTGGAAATGTTTCCTGGTCTGGATGTTCCTCTCTGGTCATGCTTTCATGGGCTAAGTCCAGTTGAGGTAACTCCTGTGATGGGCTGGTGTCTACACAATCCATCACACTACGTAAATCATTTGAACTGATGTCTAGTGTCTTTTCCTGAGCTGCAGCCTCAAAGATCACAAGGGGTTCCGGGTCATCCTTCATCCCACTGTCAGTCAAATTTAATCCCACTTCTTCCTCGTCTGGGCTGAAGGGAATAATAAAGTCGGTTACCTTTCGATCTCCGACCTCCTTAAAAGATGTCCTCAGGTCATCTTCCTCTTGAGTTTCACCTCTCGTTGAAGTAAAATGAGATTCCTGGGAGTCTTGTACTGGCAAACCGTAGTGCAAACAGTTGTCCTCTGGGTAACTGTTACTAGGTAAATTATCTGAACTGATAATTAGTGACTCTTCCCGCGTTGCAGCAGTGAAATTCACCTGGGATTCTGTTCCTTCCTTCCTCCCTATTTCAGTCAGATGTAATTCCACTTCGTGATTCTGTGACCAGAAGGGAATGTGAGAATCGGCTAGGTCTCCGCCTGCGACCTCATTAAAGGTTGTCTTCAGTTCCTCTTTCTCTCGAGATTCATTTCTCATAGAAGTCAAGTGGTTTTCCTGAAGGTCCTGTACTGTTAAACGACTATTGCCGTGGTGCAAACAGTTATCACGTTTGTGACTGTTTGAAATGCCCTTGGCACGTTTTTTCTTCCCTCTTTTCCGTTTAGGACTGGGTCGAATGAGAACCTGTAGTTCCCGGTCCACTAACTCTGATTCTGCGGTGGGTGGCAAAGATGTCCCTTCCTTCCTGGTTTGGTGAGCATCCATATCTCCTACCTTATGTTCCGCTAGAACGGTTAGCTTCTCTGCATTGACTACTTCCATATGCTGTTTATTAATCTCTGCTTCTTCAGTTTTGCTACGCTCTTGTGCTCCAAAGAACTCATCATTTTCTTTAAACATAATTTCTTCTTCTTGGTCCCACCATTCTAACTCAGCTGTGATATACATTTCTAGTTGCTCCCCCTTTAAGCCTTTTCTTATGCCCCACCCTTTCGCGGACTCTGCGAAATCTGCGCGCGCCTTCATGTCCTCTTCGGGATTCCGGTAACGTAAGGCCATAATTGCAAAGGACTATATTCCGGTAAGCTCCTATGTATATATCAAAAATCAGATCTAAGCTAGAAAGACAAGAGTTAACTACTGACAGTCTACGCTATCCAATGTGTATAGTTTAGCCTCAGCAGTGAAAGACAACTGAAAATAATATTCAAGTAGTACCTGGCGACAGCAGTGAAGTAAGTGTGAGAGATATACTACACAGTAATCAACAGTAATATTTATCTAAATAAACATTAAAATGCACTGCATACATGTCAAAATGAACATGGCATATATTAGCATAAAATTGCAAATCAGTCAAGCAGTTAAATCATCAAACACATCAATGTAAATATGATTAAAGTGTTCAATTATCAATAAATGATTAATGGTAACACTAATTGATAATAGTTACAAACAGTTATCAATAAATGATAGATGATGGTAGTTTTCTCATAAGTTCTTATCTGTTATACTTTTGAAAAGTTATATATGTACTCTGAAACTTCCTCAACTAAAAGTAGCTACATTTGATGATAGTCTATTTTGATGACTGAAGATTACAAGAGTTAACTTTTAAAATCGTATGTCTAGGGTCTAGTACCGGAGTCTATTGAAAGCGAGAAGTCCGAATTCAAATACCGTACGAGAAGCCCAAATCTGTCAGAAGTCGGGGTGCCCCACCGGCTAGATGAATGTATTATTCACTGGCGAGCAACCCCAGATAGTCAGAAACTGACTAGGGACAAAATCTATATGGCTGAACTACAGATTAAGCCCTTGAATATCCAACGTACAGTTCCTAGTGGCTCGTTACAAAATTGAAATGAACTGTGCTGAATATTCGCCAAGGCTCAGGAAAGAGAAGTTTAGCTGAGATAGATGTTTAAGTCTAAATATATGAATATAGACGACTATTCTCAGTACAGGTTTTTCTCCCTGACTGCTCCCTTCCTTGGTGTGTAAGTGAACCCCCACCAATGTACACACACAACACGTATGCACAATTGGAATTAAAATATAACGACAGAACTATGAGTTACAATACTACAACATTTATTTGCTAATCATAACCATAGACATAGGATGATTGTCAATATGAGGATGATGAAATCATATACATATTGATATTGATGACAAACATTACGTAACTTTACTTGTTACTCCATCTATCTGGATCTGTGGTCCAGATCCCCACTCTCCAGTAGACAACAAAAGAAAAAGAACAGCTTGCCGGTATTCTGAGATCCTGTCAGTCCTGACACTCCTAGTCAGTAGTCTCTAGTCTTGAGATCTATAACATAGGGCTCCTTGTGAGAGCTTGAAAGAAAGTCAAGAATGTGTTATATCAGTTCTACATCAACGCAATCCTAATTAAAACATATCATAACACAAACATATACAATGACCAGTCTGGCCAAGTTTATCTTCCAGCTCTACTGTGTTCAGTCTGGGACGGGCTTTTCAATTGTCTCACACGCCTGTAATGATTACATTTCTGCCGCCCCATGTCCATGTCGCTAATACAGAAATTCTGTGTCGTACAGCCGCTCCGTCCAATGTTAGTTTAGCAGCTCACCGGGTCGGTAATGGTATTATAATAGTACCGGGTCATCCGGGCTTACAAGCCGTGACCCGTAGCTATGCCAGGTTTCCATGCATTACCGTGGACGCACGCCCACAATACACTGAGAAAGTTTAGCACCATATACCCCATAACCTTTGTGGGTAATGTCTGTACCATTACACCTCTGCTACAAATGCAATCGATGGTTAGTGTGCCAATGCGCACACCATAATATAACACGTCATATTGATAGGCTAGCATATGACAAATCAATATACCAAACATGAAATACATATAAAACATTAATTAAACTAGACATATTATGATACTTTAACATAATAGCATAATGCACTAGTTAGTTTGTAGGTATACGAAATGAGATGTATATACACAAAAAGAATATGTACGAAGCATATTCCTAGCATCGTATATTCATATGAAATTACACATACATACATCCAACATATCCGTAAACATTATATTACTTCAAGATAGACATCTAATGATACTCACATAATAGCATCAGGCATTATTAATGAGTACTAATATTGTATAGCTACAAAATGAGATATACAACAAGTCTAATTGAAGTTACCACACAGGCCAGCCATATTTGCTGAGCTGCCCGGTTTAATCACCACCGAGTTACTGCTGTTGTAAGAATTAAATAAATAGTCAGTTGACTATATTCTGTACAACAAATGCACACACCAAAAGGCAACTAGGATAGTGTACAAAGAAATGACAAGCATCTACCAAGACACCTAAAAGTCTACCCAGACAAGATCTGTCTCACATAAGGCTCTATTTCTCAGAAGAATAACACTTTAAAGCAATATGATATTGAACGCAGAACTTAGAAAGAACACTCAAGTAATCTATGACAATGATAGTTCTTGCAATAACCTAGATCAGATATAGACTGAAAATCGGTCCATCCATCTAAGAAACTAAGAGACTTACTAAGGGACTAGTTACTAAGAAATAATTCCTAGCAGCCAACATAATATTCATGCATATGACTACAGACATTGAGATAGTTCCTACCTGTTCTGAAGTCAAACTTAATCTGACATAAAACAGGCTAGGGACCCTTATTTAAGCTAAGTCAAGCAGACCATATTATCTCCTTGGCATTCCCGTCATAAATTCTTCTTATCTCCTCCTGACAGTAATTGCCCTTATCATTGCAATTAACTCCAAGTCTGTCCAGTCATAAAAATTCTTTTAACCCCTAACCCTCACCATAGTGTCACACCTGCATGGTTTTGCGTTGCCAGCCCCAGATCAGTTTCACAGTCTTATCAGTGATTTCACACCTTGCAGAGTCTGCCAGTCCGAGTGGACCGGGCTTGTGTACCGCCCTGGGGCCATTATCTCTCCCTGTGTCAATGTTGTTCACGCCTGGGTGGTTTCCTACCTGTGCTTATCAGGTGTCAGCCTGGTCAGTTTTAATTACACAGTCCATGGCCCCTTCATTGTTGATTCAGCATGTCTGGGTCAGCAGTTTCCCAAGGTGTATACTAATTATCTAGTTGCCATTTTACTTGCCATCTGCAAGCTTACGTCATGGCTAGAGGCTTTTTTGTGAATAATCTTACCTCACGACTAGATAATTTTGGAGTAGTGTGATTAATTCATTCTTTCTCAATTTGGCCTCTCAAATTTGGAGACCGAGAAAAATATTCTGGGATGTTAAGGCGGCCAATTCGTGACAATCAATCATGTCTCTCCACAGATCTCTGTCCTCAGTGTTCTATATCAATCATGTCTCTCCACAGATCTCTGTCCTCGGTGTTCTATATCAATCATGTCTCTCCACAGATCTCTGTCCTCGGTGTTCTATATCAATCATGCATCTCCACAGATCTCTGTCCTCAGTGTTCTATATCAATCATGTCTCTCCACAGATCTCTGTCCTCGGTGTTCTAAATCAATCATGCATCTCCACAGATCTCTGTCTTCAGTGTTCTATATCAATCATGTCTCTCCACAGATCTCTGTCCTCAGTGTTCTATATCAATCATGTCTCTCCACAGATCTCTGTCCTCAGTGTTCTATATCAATCATGTCTCTCCACAGATCTCTGTCCTCGGTGTTCTATATCAATCATGTCTCTCCACATATCTCTGTCCTCGGTGTTCTATATCAATCATGTCTCTCCACAGATCTCTGTCCTCATGTTCTATATCAATCATGTCTCTCCACAGATCTCTGTCCTCATTGTTCTATATCAATCATGGCTCTCCACAGATCTCTGTCCTCAGTGTTCTATATCAATCATGGCTCTCCACAGATCTCTGTCCTCATGTTATATATCAATCATGTCTCTCCACAGATCTCTGTCCTCAGTGTTCTATATCAATCATGCATCTCCACAGATCTCTGTCCTCAGTGTTCTATACCAATCATGCATCTCCACAGATCTCTGTCCTCAGTGTTCTATATCAATCATGTCTCTCCACAGATCTCTGTCCTCAGTGTTCTATATCAATCATGTCTCTCCACAGATCTCTGTCCTCAGTGTTCTATATCAATCATGTCTCTCCACAGATCTCTGTCCTCAGTGTTCTATATCAATCATGTCTCTCCACAGATCTCTGTCCTCAGTGTTCTATATCAATCATGTCTCTCCACAGATCTCTGTCCTCGGTGTTCTATATCAATCATGTCTCTCCACAGATCTCTGTCCTCGGTGTTCTATATCAATCATGTCTCTCCACAGATCTCTGTCCTCGGTGTTCTATATCAATCATGTCTCTCCACAGATCTCTGTCCTCAGTGTTCTATATCAATCATGTCTCTCCACAGATCTCTGTCCTCAGTGTTCTATATCAATCATGTCTCTCCACAGATCTCTGTCCTCGGTGTTCTATATCAATCATGTCTCTCCACAGATCTCTGTCCTCGGTGTTCTATATCAATCATGTCTCTCCACAGATCTCTGTCCTCGGTGTTCTATATCAATCATGTCTCTCCACAGATCTCTGTTCTCGGTGTTCTATATCAATCATGCATCTCCACAGATCTCTGTCCTCATTGTTCTATATCAATCATGGCTCTCCACAGAACTCTGTCCTCAGTGTTCTATATCAATCATGCATCTCCACAGATCTCTGTCCTCATTGTTCTATATCAATCATGGCTCTCCACAGATCTCTGTCCTCAGTGTTCGGGATCAATCATTCATCTCCTAGATCTCTGTCCCCGATGTTCTGGATCAACTCTGTTGATGTTATTATCAATCATGTCTCTCCACAGATCTCTGTCCTCATGTTCTATATCAATCATGCATCTCCACAGATCTCTGTCCTCAGTGTTCTATATCAATCATGTCTCTCCACAGATCTCTGTCCTCATGTTCTATATCAATCATGCATCTCCACAGATCTCTGTCCTCAGTGTTCTATATCAATCATGTCTCTCCACAGATCTCTGTCCTTATGTTCTATATCAATCATGCATCTCCACAGATCTCTGTCCTCAGTGTTCTATATCAATCATGTCTCTCCACAGATCTCTGTCCTCAGTGTTCTATATCAATCATGTCTCTCCACAGATCTCTGTCCTCATGTTCTATATCAATCATGTCTCTCCACAGATCTATGTCTTCATTGTTCTATATCAATCATGGCTCTCCACAGTTCTCTGTCCTCATGTTCTATATCAATCATGTCTCTCCACAGATCTCTGTCCTCATTGTTCTATATCAATCATGGCTCTCCACAGATCTCTGTCCTCATGTTCTATATCAATCATGCATCTCCACAGATCTCTGTCCTCATGTTCTATATCAATCATGTCTCTCCACAGATCTCTGTCCTCATTGTTCTATATCAATCATGGCTCTCCACAGATCTCTGTCCTCAGTGTTCTATATCAATCATGGCTCTCCACAGATCTCTGTCTTCATGTTATATATCAATCATGTCTCTCCACAGATCTCTGTCCTCAGTGTTCTATATCAATCATGCATCTCCACAGATCTCTGTCCTCAGTGTTCTATACCAATCATGCATCTCCACAGATCTCTGTCCTCAGTGTTCTATATCAATCATGTCTCTCCACAGATCTCTGTCCTCAGTGTTCTATATCAATCATGTCTCTCCACAGATCTCTGTCCTCAGTGTTCTATATCAATCATGTCTCTCCACAGATCTCTGTCCTCAGTGTTCTATATCAATCATGTCTCTCCACAGATCTCTGTCCTCAGTGTTCTATATCAATCATGTCTCTCCACAGATCTCTGTCCTCGGTGTTCTATATCAATCATGTCTCTCCACAGATCTCTGTCCTCAGTGTTCTATATCAATCATGCATCTCCACAGATCTCTGTCCTCAGTGTTCTATACCAATCATGCATCTCCACAGATCTCTGTCCTCAGTGTTCTATATCAATCATGTCTCTCCACAGATCTCTGTCCTCAGTGTTCTATATCAATCATGTCTCTCCACAGATCTCTGTCCTCAGTGTTCTATATCAATCATGTCTCTCCACAGATCTCTGTCCTCAGTGTTCTATATCAATCATGTCTCTCCACAGATCTCTGTCCTCAGTGTTCTATACCAATCATGCATCTCCACAGATCTCTGTCCTCAGTGTTCTATATCAATCATGTCTCTCCACAGATCTCTGTCCTCAGTGTTCTATATCAATCATGTCTCTCCACAGATCTCTGTCCTCAGTGTTCTATATCAATCATGTCTCTCCACAGATCTCTGTCCTCAGTGTTCTATATCAATCATGTCTCTCCACAGATCTCTGTCCTCAGTGTTCTATATCAATCATGTCTCTCCACAGATCTCTGTCCTCGGTGTTCTATATCAATCATGTCTCTCCACAGATCTCTGTCCTCGGTGTTCTATATCAATCATGTCTCTCCACAGATCTCTGTCCTCGGTGTTCTATATCAATCATGTCTCTCCACAGATCTCTGTCCTCAGTGTTCTATATCAATCATGTCTCTCCACAGATCTCTGTCCTCAGTGTTCTATATCAATCATGTCTCTCCACAGATCTCTGTCCTCGGTGTTCTATATCAATCATGTCTCTCCACAAATCTCTGTCCTCGGTGTTCTATATCAATCATGTCTCTCCACAGATCTCTGTCCTCGGTGTTCTATATCAATCATGTCTCTCCACAGATCTCTGTTCTCGGTGTTCTATATCAATCATGTCTCTCCACAGATCTCTGTCCTCGGTGTTCTATATCAATCATGTCTCTCCACAGATCTCTGTCCTCAGTGTTCTATATCAATCATGTCTCTCCACAGATCTCTGTCCTCGGTGTTCTATATCAATCATGTCTCTCCACAGATCTCTGTCCTTGGTGTTCTATATCAATCATGCATCTCCACAGATCTCTGTCCTCAGTGTTCTATATCAATCATGTCTCTCCACAGATCTCTGTCCTCGGTGTTCTAAATCAATCATGCATCTCCACAGATCTCTGTCTTCAGTGTTCTATATCAATCATGTCTCTCCACAGATCTCTGTCCTCAGTGTTCTATATCAATCATGTCTCTCCACAGATCTCTGTCCTCAGTGTTCTATATCAATCATGTCTCTCCACAGATCTCTGTCCTCGGTGTTCTATATCAATCATGTCTCTCCACATATCTCTGTCCTCGGTGTTCTATATCAATCATGTCTCTCCACAGATCTCTGTCCTCATGTTCTATATCAATCATGTCTCTCCACAGATCTCTGTCCTCATTGTTCTATATCAATCATGGCTCTCCACAGATCTCTGTCCTCAGTGTTCTATATCAATCATGGCTCTCCACAGATCTCTGTCCTCATGTTATATATCAATCATGTCTCTCCACAGATCTCTGTCCTCAGTGTTCTATATCAATCATGCATCTCCACAGATCTCTGTCCTCAGTGTTCTATACCAATCATGCATCTCCACAGATCTCTGTCCTCAGTGTTCTATATCAATCATGTCTCTCCACAGATCTCTGTCCTCAGTGTTCTATATCAATCATGTCTCTCCACAGATCTCTGTCCTCAGTGTTCTATATCAATCATGTCTCTCCACAGATCTCTGTCCTCAGTGTTCTATATCAATCATGTCTCTCCACAGATCTCTGTCCTCAGTGTTCTATATCAATCATGTCTCTCCACAGATCTCTGTCCTCGGTGTTCTATATCAATCATGTCTCTCCACAGATCTCTGTCCTATGTGTTCTATATCAATCATGTCTCTCCACAGATCTCTGTCCTCGGTGTTCTATATCAATCATGTCTCTCCACAGATCTCTGTCCTCAGTGTTCTATATCAATCATGTCTCTCCACAGATCTCTGTCCTCAGTGTTCTATATCAATCATGTCTCTCCACAGATCTCTGTCCTCGGTGTTCTATATCAATCATGTCTCTCCACAGATCTCTGTCCTCGGTGTTCTATATCAATCATGTCTCTCCACAGATCTCTGTCCTCGGTGTTCTATATCAATCATGTCTCTCCACAGATCTCTGTTCTCGGTGTTCTATATCAATCATGTCTCTCCACAGATCTCTGTCCTCGGTGTTCTATATCAATCATGTCTCTCCACAGATCTCTGTCCTCGGTGTTCTATATCAATCATGCATCTCCACAGATCTCTGTCCTCAGTGTTCTATATCAATCATGTCTCTCCACAGATCTCTGTCCTCGGTGTTCTAAATCAATCATGCATCTCCACAGATCTCTGTCCTCAGTGTTCTATATCAATCATGTCTCTCCACAGATCTCTGTCCTCAGTGTTCTATATCAATCATGTCTCTCCACAGATCTCTGTCCTCAGTGTTCTATATCAATCATGCATCTCCACAGATCTCTGTCCTCAGTGTTCTATATCAATCATGTCTCTCCACAGATCTCTGTCCTCGGTGTTCTGGATCAACTCTGTTGATGTTATTCCCCCAGGCCAGCACTAGAGACCATCCACCATCTTTGCCCTTGGTCTGCTTCTTCTATCTCTGATCTCTCCAGGCATGACATTCTGATCTCTGCAGGCATGACATTCTGATCTCTGCAGGCATGACATTCTGATCTCTGCAGGCATGACATTCTGATCTCTCCAGGAATGACATTCTGATCTCTCCAGGCATGACATTCTGATCTCTCCAGGCATGACATTCTGATCTCTCCAGGCATGACATTCTGATCTCTCCAGGCATGACATTCTGATCTCTCCAGGCATGACATTCTGATCTCTGCAGGCATGACATTCTGATCTCTCCAGGCATGACATTCTGATCTCTCCAGGCATGACATTCTGCAGTGCTTCTCCTCTCATTACATGACAAAGAACATTGTCTTCTTTCAAATTGTACATGTTTCTTCTTCTTCTTCTGCGTTCATCCGGAGTTTTTTCCCCGGACGTGATTGCGTTGTGCCTGTTTACAGCAGAGCTGCGTTCTTGCGCCATTAGGCCGACACATCCGACTTCTGCGGGCATTTGTTGACCGGGTTAACCTTCCTGGCTGTACATGGTTTACTTTCATAAGAATTCTCCAGACACTCATTGGAAGTTACTATGGCAGTCCAAGGTTTCCGCAGGAGTCTTTTCAGGAACCACACATTCAATGCTTCCAAGCTCTTCCTGATTCGTTCATTCATACTCCAAGATTCACTGCCATACGGTACAAAACATTGTACATTCCAAGATTCACTGCCATACAGTACAGCAGAACATGTTCTATATAATATTTCAGTACTCTATTTTTGACATTGAACATGTGTGACTTATTACATCAGATAATCTTCTTCTTCTGAAATGCAGCGATTGTTTGGCCTGTTGTGTTTTTAATCTGTCACACATCTTACATCTGATGTTATGGTGTCCCTCACATATTGTAATTTATTGACTTGATTAAGGATGTTCAATTATTTTGTAATATCTCATATTGGCATTATCTTTTCTGTGACACTGTGTTTGAAATATTTCCCATCAGTTTCAATATCCTAAACATTTTAATCACGTCATCATGTTTCACTTGATCAAATGCATTGGTGTAATCTATAAAGCATAAATATAGATCTTTCTGTGGCTCAGTTGATCTCTCTAAGTGTTCATAATGTATATTGCATAATTATTGCATGTTTCATTCTTCCCCATACACAAATTCACACTGTTCTTCACTCATTTCCATCCGTATTTTCATTCCGGTTCTTCTCATTTTAAAAACACAGCTGTGGGTGATTTGGAAGCAGACAGCCTTACATTGGTTTCCATACAATGGTATCAGTGCCAGTCATTTAGAAACCAATGGCAAACTACTGAACGTAAAATTGCCACAATCACAAACAGCCAACAAATGCTGGAGTTGACTGCGACGTTCTGTAAAGGATGTACAACTAACTTGTTTCTTCTCATTATAATTCTGAGTAGGAGTGTGGTCACATGGTTCATATAATAATCCATATGGGATAGATTGTGCAGAATTCTTCAATCTACTACCACCAAGATAAACAAAGAATAACATGAATACATATATTACTATTGCCAAGAAAAACAATGAATAATATGAATACATGAATTAAATTACACAAGTAGACCAATAAATTATAAATTTATGAACTAATATAATGTATCAGTCTTTAGTCGTTTAGTCGATGGATCAACATCACGGCACACAGGTGTAATCCATAAGTGCTCCGTTTTCCTCCTAACTCAAACCTAAGTCTGAAGAAACTCAGCTCAATGCACGAACTCCGTTGCATCGGCGAGGATCCTGAAATACTTGTGGGTAGATTTTTAACTCAAAATTTTGCCCAGGCAGCGCGGTTAGGCTACTCTTTTTTGATTTCCAACTGCCAAGGGATTTTTTACATGTGCAACAATACACACGGGCATCTGATCTCACTACCCAGAGACCAGGGGACATTTTATTACTGGAAGTCCACATGGATTTTTTAAATAAATCCCGGTCCTCACTGGGGCCTGAACCCAGCACTCGAGGCGGACATCATACCTTGAGGCCACTCAGCCCCCCAGTATATCAGTCTTTAATTGTGTCATACATTTTATCTGTACCATTCATGCTCTTTACAGTAAAATAAAAAAATGTCATGAAACATATAGAGACATCAGTTTGCTTACTTCAACCAATGCAATTCCTGATCCACTGGCATCAAACTTGACTTTACTAGGGACATCTTTCGTCTGCAGAAAACACAAACACAGGCAGACTTTAACATAATGGGTCCAAGCCATCATCATCATGTGTCATGCCGATTGTGTGGGTGGTCATGCTTGGCCATCTCACATGATCACCAGAGTCGTGGATCAGATCAGTGTTTTTGTCTCGACCATACCACGTGACCAAGCCACTCACTTCTCTGTCTTCCCTCTGTTCTCTTCCCCTAAATCTTGCCAGTTGTCACCAAGTTTTCCAATTTATTTCTTCTCATAACATGTCCAAAAATTTGTGACTGTCTACGTCTAATGTCTCTAATCAGT
Organism: Cepaea hortensis; assembly: GCA_963921405.1. NCBI lineage: Eukaryota > Metazoa > Mollusca > Gastropoda > Stylommatophora > Helicidae > Cepaea > Cepaea hortensis. Next base: position 164,383,985 of record OY992879.1, on the reverse strand, counting down.
TGAAGGTTTTCATTTGTTTCTTGTAGGACTTGTTCATTGATTTTTCTGTCTGTTCATGGTGTTCTTTGCATTTTCCTCATATTTCCAGAGATGTTTTTCAGCCTGTTTGCTCATTGTCCTCGCTTCACATCCATACACAAGTTCTATGTAGCACTTCAACACTCGTTTTCTCTTTGCAAATGACATCCTTTTATTGGTCAGTATGTTTTTTTTTCCCACTAGAGCTAAGGAGCTTGTGCTTTGTGTGACACTTTCTGCGCTGCAGAAAGAGACCCAGCCATATGGGATAAAACCTGGTGCAATGAAGTTGACCCTGTTGACTTTTAAGCGACTTTTTATTGGCCAGTATGTTTTCCATCTTGCAAAAGGCTACCTTCGCCATGGCAATTCTTGTTCTAATCTCTTCAAGGCATCTCCCATCAGGTGTTATTACTGTTCCGAGATAACTGTACCAATTCACTTGTTTAAGATATTCCCATTTACTTGTACATTTCAGTGTGGTATTTTCTTCTTCCTAGTGATGACCATAATCTGTGTCTTCCTACAATTTAATTTTAACCATAGTTGTTCACTATGTACAATAATCACATCTACTAAATATTGCAGATCCTGATCATTGTCTGCAATCAATACTCTTTCATCCGCATATCTAACGTTATTGATGTTTCATCCTGCAATGATGATTCCTCTACATTTATGAAAATATTTTCACTGTACAGGGAAAAAAGATCTGGAGACATTACACATCATCTCACACCTCTTTACATAGGTTGATATTCACTTACTTAATTATCAATTTTTATGGCAGCTTGTTGTTTCCAATATATATATTTTACAAGTCTAAGCTCCTCTTTCCCATCAATTTGTAGATCTGCAAGCATCTTCATCATGCTGACATGTCTTACTTTATTGAAAGCCTTTGCGTAGCCAATAAAGCAAAGATCTAGATCCTTGTTCACTTCTGTAGAACGTTCAATGAGAGTAAATTAAGCAAATGATAAGTATGTTTCCCTTGGTGAAACCTCAAATTGTGAATCACATAGATATTTAGGTAGCAATGTAGATACAGGGGAACAGATAGAGCTATTGATCATACACATATTTAGGTAGCAATGTAGGCACAGTTAGGGGAACAAACATATTGATCATATACATTGTTAGGTAGCAATGTAGACACAGGGAAACAGATAGAGATATTGATCATACACATATTTAGGTAGCAATGTAGACACAGTTAGGGGACCAGATAGAGATATTGATCATACACATATTTAGGTGGCAATATAGACACAGTTAGGGGAACAGATAGAGATATTGATCATACAAATATTTATGTAGCAATGTAGACACAGTTAGGGGAACAGATAGAGATATTGATTATACACATATTTAGGTAGCAATGTAGACACAGTAAGGGGAACAGATAGAGACATTGATCCTACACATATTTAGGTAGCAATGTAGACACAGTAAGGGGAACAGACAGAGATATTGATCATACACAAATTTAGGTAAAACAATTAGATAAATAGACACACATAGTTTTATTCGGCGCTCACAGCAGAAGAAGAAGGAAATAGAGATTAGAAGACGCACTAGACAATGTAAAATTTGAAAGCTATAATAGTTACCGACCGATATTTATTTCTTGTGTTTACATATTTAGGTAGCAATGTAGACACAGTTAGGGGAACAGATAGAGATATTGATCATACACATATTTAGGTAGCAATGTAGACACAGTTAAGGGAACAGATAGAGATATTGATCATACACATATTTAGGTAGCAATGTAGGCACAGTTAGGGGAACAGATAGAGACATTGATCCTACACATTTTTAGGTAGCAATGTAGACACAGGGGAATGGACAAAGGTATTGATCATCCACATATTTAGGTAGCAATGTAGGCACAGTTAGGGGAACAGATAGAGACACTGAACATACACATTTTTAGGTAGCAATTTAGACACAGGGGAACAGACAGAGATATTGATCATACACGTATTTAGGTAGCAATGTAGACACAGTTAGGGGAATGGATAGAGACATTGATCATATACATTTTTAGGTAGCAATGTAGACACAGTTAGAGGAACAGACAGAGATATTGATCATACACATATTTAGGTAGCAATGTAGACACAGGGGAACGGATAGAGACATTGATCATACACATTTTTAGAAAGCAATGTAAGCACAGTTAGGGGAACTGATTGAGATATTGATCATACACATTGTTAGGTAGCAATGTAGACACAGGGGAACAGATAGATAGGACAAGACAATGGTGCTAGATAGGACAAGACAATGGTGCTAGATAGGACAAGACAGTGGTGCTAGATAGGACAAGACAGTGGTGCTAGATAGGACAAGACAGTGGTGCTAGATAGGACAAGACAGTGGTGCTAGATAGGACAAGACAATGGTGCTAGATAGGACAAGACAATGGTGCTAGATAGGACAAGACAGTAGTGCTAGATAGGACAAGACAGTGGTGCTAGATAGGACAAGACAATGGTGCTAGATACGACAAGACAATGGTGCTAGATAGGACAAGACAGTGGTGCTAGATAGGACAAGACAATGGTGCTAGATAGGACAAGACAATGGTGCTAGATAGGACAAGACAATGGTGCTAGGTAGGACAAGACAATGGTGCTAGATAGGACAAGATGATGGTGCTAATTAGGACTAGACAGTGGTGCTAGATAGGACAAGACAGTGGTGCTAGATAGGACAAGACAATGGTGCTAGATAGGACAAGAAATGGTGCTAGATAGGACAAGACAGTGGTGCTAGATAGGACACGAAAGTGGTGCTAGATAGGACAAGACAGTGGTGTTAGATAGGACAAGACAGTGGTGCTAGATAGGACACGAAAGTGGTGCTAGATAGGACAAGACAGTGGTGCTAGATAGGACAAGACAGTGGTGCTAGATAGGACAAGACAGTGGTGCTAGATAGGACAAGACAGTGGTGCTAGATAGGACAAGACAGTGGTGCTAGATAGGACAAGACAGTGGTGCTAGATAGGACAAGAGTGTGGTGCTAGATAGGACAAGACAGTGGTGCTAGATAGGACAAGACAGTGGTGCTAGATAGGACACGACAGTGGTGCTAGATAGGACAAGACAATGGTGCTAGATAGGATAAGACAATGGTGCTAGATAGGACAAGACAGTGGTGCTAGATAGGACAAGACAGTGGTGCTAGATAGGACAAGACTGGTGCTAGATAGGACAAGACAGTGGTGCTAGATAGGACAAGACAGTGGTGCTAGATAGGACAAGACAATGGTGCTAGATAGGACAAGACAATGGTGCTAGATAGGACAAGATGATGGTACTAATTAGGACAAGACAATGGTGCTAGATAGGACAAGACAGTGGTGCTGGATAGGACAAGACAGTGGTGCTAGATAGGACAAGACAGTGGTGCTAGATAGGACAAGACAGTGGTGCTAGATAGGACACGAAAGTGGTGCTAGATAGGACAAGACAGTGGTGTTAGATAGGACAAGACAGTGGCGCTAGATAGGACACGAAAGTGGTGCTAGATAGGACAAGACAGTGGTGCTAGATAGGACAAGACAGTGGTGCTAGATAGGACAAGACAGTGGTGCTAGATAGGACAAGACAGTGGTGCTAGATAGGACAAGACAGTGGTGCTAGATAGGACAAGACAGTGGTGCTAGATAGGACAAGACAGTGGTGCTAGATAGGACAAGACAGTGGTGCTAGATAGGACAAGACAGTGGTGCTAGATAGGACACGACAGTGGTGCTAGATAGGACAAGACAGTGGTGCTAGATAGGACAAGACAATGGTGCTAGATAGGACAAGACAGTGGTGCTAGATAGGACAAGACAGTGGTGCTAGATAGGACAAGACAGTGGTGCTAGATAGGACACGACAGTGGTGCTAGATAGGACAAGACAGTGGTGCTAGATAGGACAAGACAATGGTGCTAGATAGGACAAGACAGTGGTGCTAGATAGGACAAGACAGTGGTGCTAGATAGGACAAGACAGTGGTGCTAGATAGGACAAGACAGTGGTGCTAGATAGGACAAGACAGTGGTGCTAGATAGGACAAGACAATGGTGCTAGATAGGACAAGACAATGGTGCTAGACAGGACAAGATGATGGTACTAATTAGGACAAGACAGTGGTGCTAGATAGGACAAGACAGTGGTGCTAGATAGGACAAGACAGTGGTGCTAGATAGGACAAGACAGTGGTGCTAGATAGGACACACGTGAAGAAAACCGATGAATATAGGAGTACAACTAGACAGTTGTTCCTCTGGCACCCAAAAGGCAACATAAACATACGAAGAGACCAGACTTGGGGACAGAGATGAATCTGTGAAACATTGGAAGAATTGGCGACAGAGAAGAATCTGTGATACACTGGAAAACTTGGGGACAGAGATGAAACCGTGAAACATTGGAAGAATTGGCGACAGAGAAGAATCTGTGAAACATTGGAAGAATTGGCAACATAGATGAATCTGTGAAATATTGGAAGACTTGGGGACAGAGATGAATCTGTGAAACATTGGAAGACTTGGGGACAGAGATGAATCTGTGAAACATTAGAAGAATTGGGGACAGAGATGAATCTGTGAAACATTGGAAGAATTGGGGACAGAGATGAATCTGTGAAACATTGGAAGACTTGGGGACAGAGATGAATCTGTGAAACATTGGAAGACTTGGGGACAGAGATGAATCTGTGAAACATTAGAAGAATTGGGGACAGAGATGAATCTGTGAAACATTGGAAGAATTGGGGACAGAGATGAATCTGTGAAACATTGGAAGACTTGGGGACAGAGATGAATCTGTGAAACATTAGAAGAATTGGGGACAGAGATGAATCTGTGAAACATTGGAAGAATTGGTGACAGAGAAGAATCTGTGAAACACTGGAAAACTTGGGGACAGAGATGAATCTGTGAAACATTGAAAGAATTGGCGACAGAGAAGAATCTGTAAAATATTGAAAGAATTAGAGAAAGAGATGAATCTGCAAAACATTGGAAGAAACAGAGACAGAGAAGAATCTGTGAAACATTGGAAGAATTGGCGACAGAGAAGAATCTGTAAAACATTGGAAGAATTAGAGAAAGAGATGAATCTGCAAAACATTGGAAGAAACAGAGACAGAGATGAATCTGTGAAACACTGGAAGAATTGGCGACAGAGATGAATCTGTGAAACACTGGAAGACTTGGGGACAGAGATGAATCTGTGAAACATTGGAAGAATTGGGGGACAGAGATGAATCTATGAAACATTGGAAGAGTTGGGGACAGAGATGAATATGTAAAACATTGGAAGACTTGGGGACAGATGAATCTGTGAAACATTGGAAGACTTGGGGACAGAGATGAATCTGTGAAATATTGGAAGACTTGGTGACAGAGATGAATCTGTGAAACATTGGAAGAATTGGTGACAGAGATGAATATGTGAAACACTGGAAAACTTGGGGACAGAGATGAATCTGTGAAACATTGAAAGAATTGGCGACAGAGAAGAATGTGTGAAACATTGGAAGAATTGGCGACAGAAATGAATCTGTGAAACATTGGAAGACTTGGGGACAGAGATGAATCTGTGAAACATTGGAAGAATTGGTGACAGAGAAGAATCTGTGAAACACTGGAAAACTTGGGGACAGAGATGAATCTGTGAAACATTGAAAGAATTGGCGACAGAGAAGAATCTGTAAAACATTGGAAGAATTAGAGAAAGAGATGAATCTGCAAAACATTGGAAGAAACAGAGACAGAGATGAATCTGTGAAACATTGGAAGAATTGGTGACAGAGAAGAATCTGTGAAACACTGGAAAACTTGGGGACAGAGATGAATCTGTGAAACATTAGAAGAATTGGGGACAGAGATGAATCTGTGAAACATTGGAAGAATTCTGGACAGAGATGAATCTGTGAAACACTGGAAGAAACAGAGACAGAGATGAATCTGTGAAACATTGAAAGAATTGGTGACAGAGAAGAATCTGTGAAGCATTGGAAGAATTAGAGAAAGAGATGAATCTGCAAAACATTGGAAGAAACAGAGACAGAGATGAATCTGTGAAACATTGGAAGAATTGGTGACAGAGATGAATCTGTGAAACATTGGAAAAATTGGGGACAGAGATGAATCTGTGAAACATTGGAAGAAACAGAGGTAGAGATGAATCTGTGAAACATTGGAAGACTTGGTGACAGAGATGAATCTGTGAAACACTGGAAGAATTAGAGACAGCAATGAATCTGTGAAACATTGGAAGAATTGGGGACAGAGATGAAACTGTGAAATATTGGAAGAAACAGAGGCAGAGATGAATCTGTGAAACATTGGAAGAATTGGTGACAGAGATGAATCTGTGAAACATTGGAAGAATTGGTGACAGAGAAGAATCTGTGAAACACTGGAAAACTTGGGGACAGAGATGAATCTGTGAAACATTGGAAGAATTAGAGACAGCAATGAATCTTTGAAACAATGGAAGAAACTGTACCTCTTGTGTCTGCAGTACCAAAGCATTGGCCTGGTTAATGTTGAAGGTGAAGATCTGAGTTGGACTCAGCGTGGCCGTCACCGTCAGCTGGAAGTTGTTGCTGTAGATTTGCTTGGCAAACTGACTCATGGCGAAGAGAGCAACCACTGTATCCTGGAATATATGTACACAGGTCATGAAAACCACGACGAAGTGATGTCTCCATTCAGCATTTTAATTAGGAACACTGAACTAGGGGTATGTACAAGAACACTTAGCATGATGATCAGGACAAATAATACATTATACACACACATTAGGCAGTCAGATCAAGACATCATCATCAAGTGCCCTGCCAGCTGGTGCAGGCATTCATGACTCTCCACAGATCTCGGTCTTTGGTTTTCTGGATCAACTCTGCTGATGATATTCCTCCATGCCACCGTCGCAATCCATCCAGCATCATTTCTCTTGGTCTGCCTCTGCCTCTCTTCCCCTCGATCTTTCCAGTTGTCACAATGTTCTCCAATGCCTCTCTTCTCATCTCATGACCAAAGAAAGCTGTTTGTCTCTTTCTTATTGTTGTATATAATGTTCTAGTTTCATTAGCCTCTTTCAGGCAATCATTGTTAGTTACTCTGGCAGTCCAAGGAATTCGCAACATTTGTCTTAAAAACCACATCTCTATTGCTTCTAAGTTCTTCCTAATTTGTTCATTTACATTCCAAGATTCGCTGCCATACAACAAAACTGGTTCCGTATAGCATTTTAGCACTCTCTTTCTTACATTCATTGATAGCGACTTATTGCATAAGATACTCTTCATTTTCTGAAATGCGGCTTTTGCCTGCCCTATTCTGCTCTTAATCTCTGTTGCACATCTTCCATCTGATGTTATAAGTTCCCCTAGGTATTTAAAATTTTCCACTTGGTTGAGAATTTTCCCTTCTATTTCTATGTCACATTTTGGTGTCCCCATTTTCTTTTATATCACCATTGTTAATGTTTTCTTGATATTCAAGGAGAGTCCTTAGATCATAACAACAAATACATTATACACACATGACAAGTGAATCATGACAACTAATATATTATATACACATGACAAGTGAATCATGACAACTAATATATTATATACACATGACAAGTGAATCATGACAACTAATATATTATATACACATGACAAGTGAATCATGACAACTAATATATTATATACACATGGCAAGTGAATCATGACAACTAATATATTATATACACATGACAAGTGAATCATGACAACTAATATATTATATACACATGACAAGTGAATCATGACAACTAATATATTATATACACATGGCAAGTGAATCATGACAACTAATATATTATATACACATGACACAAAGTGGCTATTACAAACTGCCTACAGACAAAGTGGCTACATACAAACTGGCTACATACAAAGTAGCTAAATACAAAGTGGCTACATAAAATTGGCTTAATAAAACTGGCTACATATATAATAGCTATACATACAAAGTGGCTACATACAACATGGCTACATATAAAGTAGCTACACACAAAGAAGCTACATACAAAGTGGCTACATGCATAGTGGCTACATGCATAGTAGCTACATACAACATGGCTACATACAAAGTAGCTATACACAAAGTGGCTACATACAATGTGGCTACATACAAACTGATTACACACAAAGTGGCTACATAGAAAATTATTACACACAAAATGGCAACAGACAAACCTGTGTGGATTGGAAGCCACCGTGAGGGTTTCTTTGCTTGGTCAGCCATTGGACAATACTTTTAGCCTTGACAATGTCTCCACGAATGGTGTAGGCTAGCAGAATGTAGGCAGTCATCTCCGTGTCGATGGCCTGGGTGGGGTTGGGGCTCTCCCAGGATGAGGTTGACGTGGTGGCTTGAACTTGATGCCAGTAGGTCATACCATCTGTGGAGAATTCATAGCTGGATCACAGTCACCACAAGCTGCTTCCCGCATGGAGATACACGAACAATACAAGACCAGATCTCCACCCTTCCCACAGGACTGTCTCTGTGCTACCTATCTGTCCCCTGGAGGGTTATCATTAATACAAGTGATATATAACACAGGACTGTATCTGTGCTACCTATCTGTCCCTGGAGGGTTATCATTAATACAAGTGATATATAACACAGGACTGTATCTGTGCTACCTATCTGTACCCGAGAAGGATATCATCAATACAAGAGATCTGTAACACAGGACTGTATCTGTGCTACCTATCTGTCCCCTGGAGGGATATCCTCAATACAAGTGATATATAACACAGGACTGTATCTGTGCTATCTATCTGTACCCGAGAAAGATATCACCAATACAAGTGATCTATATAAAAACACAGGACTGTATCTGTGCTATCTATCTGTCCCCTGGAGGGATATCCTCAATACAAGAGATCTGTAACACAGGACTGTATCTGTGCTACCTATCTGTACCCGAGAAAGATATCACCAATACAAGTGATCTATATAAAAACACAGGACTGTATCTGTGCTATCTATCTGTCCCCTGGAGGGATATCATCAATACAAGTGATCTATAGCACAGGACTGTATCTGTGCTACCTATCTGTCCCCTGGAGGGATATCCTCAATACAAGTGATATATAACACAGGACTGTATCTGTGCTACCTATCTGTCCCCTGGAGGGATATCCTCAATACAAGTGATATATAACACAGGACTGTATCTGTGCTATCTATCTGTCCCCTGGAGGGATATCATCAATACAAGAGATATATAACACAGGACACTATCTGTGCTACCTATCTGTCCCCTGGAGGGATATCATCAATACAAGTGATCTATAACAAAGGACTGTATCTGTGCTATCTATCTGTCCCCTGGAGGGATATCATCAATACAAGTGATCTATATATAACACAGGACTATCTGTGCTACCTATCTGTCCCCTGGAGGGATATCATCAATACAAGTGATCTATATATAACACAGGACTGTATCTGTGCTACCTATCTGTCCCCTGGAGGGATATCATCAATACAAGTGATCTATATATAACACAGGACTGTATCTGTGCTATCTATCTGTCCCCTGGAGGGATACCATCAATACAAGTGATCTATAACACAGGACTGTATCTGTGCTACCTATCTGTCCCCTGGAGGGATATCATCAATACAAGTGATCTATATATAACACAGGACTATATCTGTGCTACCTATCTGTCCCCTGGAGGATATTATCAATACAAGTGATCTATTTTGATGGAACTGGAAGTTCCATCCCGGGTCCAGTTAGAGATATGCATTACTGACGAGCTCAAATGAGAGCGAAACTTGAGTCTAGTGCTTTCAATCTGACCTGGATAGGCCTTGGGTTCGTACCGAAATACGATCATCGTTGCCAGTGGTGGGTTGTGCTCAATCTTTAAACCTCAAATCCCAAAACAACCAAACAAATCAAACCTTTGATTGTCGCTTTGGCTTCTAGCTTGGCCAGGACAGCTGAGGTCTGGCCACTGTTGGCCAGTTGGAGGACATAAGCAGCCATGGCTAGGACGTACAGGTCATCCGTGTTGGCCACCTGAGCTTCTGCGTAGGCCACGGCTTTGGCTATAGCTTGGTCACCACTGGATCCAACAGCATTCTAGAAATGTAGTTATATCTGACGTGATTCTCTAGAAATATAGTTACATTTGACGTGGTTCTCTATAAACTGACAACTGTCATTTACTGCAAATATAGTACCTTGTGGTGTATGGCGGGGTGGGGGGGGGGAGGGAGGGGGTCTTGAGCCTGAGGAATTAACGCCGCCTGGCTAGTGTAGGCACAGCGAACTGTGCAGGTTAGAGTTTTCTTTTTGCCCCCGACAGAAAAAAAAATCCCACACTGAGGATTCAAACCCGGGTCTCCTGAAGGAGAATCTGGTGTTCTAGCCACTCGGCCAGCAGCTCCTCATTCTCTATAATGTAGCTATATTTGACGGGACTCTAATTGTATCATGATTTGTCACATTCTAGAAATGTTGAAATATTTTATGTCATTCTCTAGAAATTTTGTTATATTTGACGTGATTCTATTTGAATTATAAATTTTCACATTCTAGAAATGCATTTATATTTACTATGATTCTATTTGTATAATAAATTGTCACATTCTGTAAATGTAGTTATATTTCAAATGATTCATTTTGTATCAGAAATTGTCACATTTGAGAAATTTAGTCATATTTTATGTGATTTAGCAGCATAACGAGTTATCACATTCTAGATATGTAGTTACACTTTATGTGATTCTATTTGTATATGGTCACATTCTGATACAGTGACATGATTTGTATGAGAGAAGATGACATTCTGAAGGATAACTTGACATTTGAACCAGGAGATATTACATTCTGACAGAGAGAAAATGACATAATATTTGCATCAGAAATTGTTATAGTGTGACAGACAAAATAATGATATTTGTATCAGAGGATATCACATTTTGACATAGAACATAATATGCTATTTCTCATATTACATTCACAAGCAACAGCTAGATTTATACAGAGAAACTTGAATATACATTGAACATACAAAGTGATTATACCCTGACCATGTAACATAATTATACTCTTACTGTGTAACTTAGTTATATAATGACTGTAACACATGAAAATTCACGCAGTCATTGTATAACAGGAATGAGGGACATTAGCACTATGATAATTCACACAGTCATTGTATAACACAGGAGTGAGGGACATTAGCACTATGATAATTCACACAGTCATTGTATAACACAGGAGTTTGATTGATTGATTGATTGATTGATTTAGGAATCGACATCATAGCATTCGAGGTATTCCCATAAGTGCTCCGTCCTCATCCTCAGCAGCCAGCGAAGAGTTCCAACACTAATAGTACTAGTAGCAATCTGATTATAAGTCCGTCTCGCCTTTCCTCTGAGCATTGAGCATCAGCCAGATCCCCTCATCACTCCTCGCTGTCTCATTCTTGCCAGACCATGGTAATCCATTTGCTCCTCTGAGGTGTGCACGTGCTCCCACAAGGCCGCAACCACGTCTGCCTTGTCATGTATCAGTACTCCACCAAGTTCTGCAGAGCCAGCTAATCTGTCCGCCTGTTCATTTCCCAGCACACCGGCATGCCCCGGAGAAAAGATCATGGTGATGCTTGTCACTCGTGACCTCCGAAGCGAAGCAAGCCACTCCACACAAAGCCTGTCCGTCCTCACCCTCGTCAGCATGCTTTCTGAGTCAGTTACAATCATGATGTGTGTGTGTGTCGTATTCTCCATCTAGCAGAGAGCCGCAGTGACTGCCTCCACCTCCATTCTTAAGCTGGATGTTGTGGTATCATATGCCAGGCTCTCCTGCCCCAAACATCGACCATTAGCTTTGGCTATGAACCCCCAGCCACTTCTCTCACCTCTTGACACCGAACCTTCTGTGTAGATAATCACATTACTCGAGTGAGCATTGTCCTGAATTAGTTGCTGGATTTACACTTCTATGGCCGCTGCTGGCCACTCCCTGCTCACAGGAGTGAGAACATTAGCACTATGATAATTCATGCAGTCATTGTATAACACAGGAGTGAGGGACATTAGCACTATGATAATTCTTGCAGTCATTGTATAACACAGGAGTGAGGGACATTAGCACTATGATAATTCATGCAGTCATTGTATAACACAGGAGTGAGGGGCATTAGCACTATGATAATTCATGCAGTCATTGTATAACACAGGAGTGAGGGACATTAGCACTATGATAATTCATTCAGTCATTGTATACCACAAGAGAGACATTAGCACTATGATAATTCACACAGTCATTGTATACCACAAGAGAGACATTAGCACTATGATAATTCATGTAGTCATTGTATAACACAGGAGTGAGAACATTAGCACTATGATAATTCACACAGTCAGTGTATAACACAGGAGAGACATTAGCACTATGATAATTCACACAGTCATTGTATAACACAGGAGTGAGGAACATTAGCACTATGATAATTCACACAGTCATTGTATAACACAGGAGTGAGAGACATTAGCACTATGATAATTCACACAGTCATTGTATAACACAGGAGTGAGAGACATTAGCACTATGATAATTCACACAGTCATTGTATAACACAGGAGTGAGGAACATTAGCACTATGATAATTCACACAGTCATTGTATACCACAAGAGAGACATTAGCACTATGATAATTCATGTAGTCATTGTATAACACAGGAGTGAGAACATTAGCACTATGATAATTCACACAGTCAGTGTATAACACAGGAGAGACATTAGCACTATGATAATTCACACAGTCATTGTATAACACAGGAGTGAGAACATTAGCACTATGATAATTCACACAGTCAGTGTATAACACAGGAGAGACATTAGCACTATGATAATTCACACAGTCATTGTATAACACAGGAGTGAGGAACATTAGCACTATGATAATTCACACAGTCATTGTATAACACAGGAGTGAGAGACATTAGCACTATGATAATTCACACAGTCATTGTATAACACAGGAGTGAGAGACATTAGCACTATGATAATTCACACAGTCATTGTATACCACAAGAGTGAGAACATTAGCACTATGATAATTCATGTAGTCATTGTATAACACAGGAGTGAGAACATTAGCACTATGATAATTCACACAGTCAGTGTATAACACAGGAGAGACATTAGCACTATGATAATTCACACAGTCATTGTATAACACAGGAGTGAGAGACATTAGCACTATGATAATTCACACAGTCATTGTATAACACAGGAGTGAGAGACATTAGCACTATGATAATTCACACAGTCATTGTATAACACAGGAGTGAGGAACATTAGCACTATGATAATTCACACAGTCATTGTATACCACAAGAGAGACATTAGCACTATGATAATTCATGTAGTCATTGTATAACACAGGAGTGAGAACATTAGCAATATGATAATTCACACAGTCAGTGTATAACACAGGAGAGACATTAGCACTATGATAATTCACACAGTCATTGTATAACACAGGAGTGAGAACATTAGCACTATGATAATTCACACAGTCAGTGTATAACACAGGAGAGACATTAGCACTATGATAATTCACACAGTCATTGTATAACACAGGAGTGAGGAACATTAGCACTATGATAATTCACACAGTCATTGTATAACACAGGAGTGAGAGACATTAGCACTATGATAATTCACACAGTCATTGTATAACATAGGAGTGAGAGACATTAGCACTATGATAATTCATGTAGTCATTGTATAACACAGGAGTGAGAACATTAGCACTATGATAATTCACACAGTCAGTGTATAACACAGGAGAGACATTAGCACTATGATAATTCACACAGTCATTGTATAACACAGGAGTGAGAACATTAGCACTATGATAATTCACACAGTCAGTGTATAACACAGGAGAGACATTAGCACTATGATAATTCACACAGTCATTGTATAACACAGGAGAGACATTAGCACTATGATAATTCATGTAGTCATTGTATAACACAGGAGTGAGAACATTAGCACTATGATAATTCACACAGTCAGTGTATAACACAGGAGAGACATTAGCACTATGATAATTCACACAGTCATTGTATAACACAGGAGAGACATTAGCACTATGATAATTCATGTAGTCATTGTATAACACAGGAGTGAGAACATTAGCACTATGATAATTCACACAGTCAGTGTATAACACAGGAGTGAGAACATTAGCACTATGATAATTCACACAGTCAGTGTATAACACAGGAGAGACATTAGCACTATGATAATTCATGTAGTCATTGTATAACACAGGAGTGAGGGACATTAGCACTATGATAATTCACACAGTCAGTGTATAACACAGGAGTGAGGGACATTAGCACTATGATAATTCACACAGTCAGTGTATAACACAGGAGTGAGGGACATTAGCACTATGATAATTCACACAGTCATTGTATACCACAAGAGAGACATTAGCACTATGATAATTCACACAGTCATTGTATAACACAGGAGAGACATTAGCACTATGATAATTCACACAGTCATTGTATAACACAGGAGAGACATTAGCACTATGATAATTCACAGTCAGTGTATATCACAGGAGTGACTGTCATTAGCACTATAATAATTCATGATGTCAGGTAGAACACATAATTCACACAGTCATTGTATAACACAGGAGTGAGGGACATTAGCACTATGATAATTCACAATAGCACTAAGTCTCTCAGGCACAAGTAGGACAAAAATGACCCACTCACCAGCAGAGCCTTGTTCTCCAGCAGGGCCATGGTCACAAACAAGGTCAGGGCTGTGCCACCTGCCGCATTTCCCTGTAGAACAAGCAAAAGGCCATTGGGTCATTCGTGTCTTTGTTTTCTCACATAGAAACTCTTTTCTCAGGAAACTAATCTTGGTTGAGAAACTTGTCTTCAGTCTCACACTCACCAGCGCATATTGTACATGCAAATCAAGACTTCAACAAAAACACAACACTAACCACATTTGTATTTTCTGAACACAAAATCTCATGTCTCTCACTCACTCACTTTCACAAACTCTCTCTCTCTCTCTCCCCACCCACCCACCCACCCACACACACACACACACACACACACACACAGATACATTTATATTTCTGGCACACAAGATCTCATGTCTCTCACTCACTCACTTTCACAAACTCTCTCTCTCTCTCTCTCCCCACCCACACACACACACACTGATACATTTATATTTCCAGCACACAAGATCTCTCTCTCCTCTCTCTCTCTACCCCCACCCCCCCCATCTCTCTCTGTCTATATCTCTCTCATATCTCCCGCACACAAGAGCACTTGTCTCTCTCTCCCTCCCCCGCTCTCTGTCTCTGTCTCTCTCATATCTCCCGCACACAAGATCTCTCTCTCTCTCTCTCATATCTCCCACACACAAGATCTCTCTCTCTCTCTCATATTTCCCGCACTCTCTCTTTCTCTCTCTCTCTCATATCTCCCGCACACAAGAGCACTTGTCAAAGACTGACTATGACGGCGGAGAGCAGGCTGGCTCAGTAATCGCAAGCAGCAGTAGCCAGGAAACAGTTCACCAACGGTCATGTCTAAGATCATATTACCTGCATACTTTTGTGGATGACGTTGCCAGGCTCTGGGAAGCTGCCATCGCTGTTCTGCTTTCCAATGATCCACCGAAGGGAAGTAATTATGACCTGGTCATCAATGTAAATGTACAACTTTGCCTGGGAAAACACTCGTATCACGAAGGCAGTTAGCCTGCAAACCAAAGTGTAGTGATTAGACAAGCTGTCGGCATCATCAATATCAAACTAACATGTCTACTGTGTAGATTATGGCTCCATGCTTGTACCATCAATATCAAACTAACATGTCTACTGTGTAGATTATGGCTCCACATTTGTACCATCAATATCAAACTAACATGTCTACTGTGTAGATTATGGCTCCACGTTTGTACCATCAATATCAAACTAACATGTCTACTGTGTAGATTATGGCTCCACGTTTGTACCATCAATATCAAACTAACATGTCTACTGTGTAGATTATGGCTCCACATTTGTACCATCAATATCAAACTAACATGTCTACTGTGTAGATTATGGCTGCACGCTTGTGTCAGCTTTCATCTTGTGTATTTTATTTATGCAAACAAGCTCAGATAATCTGGTGTGTTCATTAAAAGAAACCATTAACATCGGTTGTCTCTACCTGTATGTTTCCATTGCCCAAGTGGGAAGATCAACAATGTGAACCCTGTAACCCCATGGGCATGCCATCGTTGAGGTGATTAAAGGCTACTGCACACCGCAGACAAATTCAGCCAGTATTCAACCAGCCATGAACTGGCCTGCCCCGCAGAGGGTTTGGCATGCCTGATTGTGGGTTCGTACTCTATTAAGAGTCTTAAAAGCAGGAGCAGCAGCAGCAGCAGGATGAGAAGAAGAAGAAGAAGAAGAAGAAGAAGAAGATCACTGTTACATAGGTTAACACTAAAGTGGTACAGTCTGACAAAGTGCGTTCACATGAGGCCAATCGTAATGAGTTACAGAGACCAGTTGCCTTCTTGAGTAAAGTCAACTACAGGGACCTCTCCCACACCTAGAGTAAAGTCAAGTACAGGGACCTCTCCCACACCTAGAGTAAAGTCAAGTACAGAGCCTCTCCCACACCTAGAGTAAAGTCAAGTACAGGGACCTCTCCCTCACCTAGAGTAAGCTGAAGTACAGGAACCTCTCCCGCACCAGAGTAACCTCAAGTACTGGGACCTCTCCCACACCTGGATGCACATGGAGTGTGTTGTGCTGGCCCCAAATGTGTAACGACTAATCAGGACTTGAGGGGTGTGGTCAATACACAATGATTTCACAGGGCCTGTAGGCTCGGTCCAACTGCAAGGCCAGGACAAATTCAACCAGAAATGCCCGCCTGGAGGAGGATTTGAAAAAACGACCAGCGGAGCAGCAGACAATCACACTTGTGCCTTATCTAACACAAGTCTGGAGGCACATGATTTCCCCATTTGGAGATACCCCAGCCTTCAATTGGGAATCGCGGCAGGGCAGTGGCTGGTAGACTTGATGGGAGCTTGTACTGGTCACAGGACTGTACTCACCACACACTGCACAGGAGAGTACTCACCACACACTGCACAGCACAGTACCAGTCACACATCACACAGAACAGTACTCACCACACACTGCACAGGATAGTACTCATCACACACTGCACAGGACAGTACTCACCACACACTGCACAGGACAGTACCAATCACACATCACACAGGACAGTACCCACCACACATCACACAGGACAGTACCCACCACACATCACACAGGACAGTATTTATGACAGATCACACAGGACAGTATTTATGACAGATCACACAGGACAGTATTTATGACAGATCACACAGGATTATAATACAGGATTGTACTTATGCCAGGACACACAGGACTGCACTTACCACATGCTTCCAGACTTGTCACTCTCTCCGAAAGCACTGAATGAACCGTCCTTGTGTTTGTAGGTCAGCTCTCTCTGGTAGCCTGCACACCAGATCACAAACACAAATCTTGTACTGAGATCACACACAATAATAATCTTGTACTAAGATCACACACAATAATCCATCCTGTACTGAGATCACACACAATAATCCTGTGCTGAGATCACACACAATTATCTTGTGCTGAGATCACACACAATAACCTTGTACTGAGATCACACACAATAATCCTGTACTGAGATCACACACAACAATCCTGTACTGAGATCACACACAATAACCTTGTACTGAGATCACACACAATAATCCTTTACTGAGATCACACACAACAATCCTGCACTGAGATCACACACAACAATCCTGTACTGAGATCACACACAATAACCTTGTACTGAGATCACACACAACAATCCTGTACTGAGATCAGACACAACAATCCTGTACTGATCACACTCAACAATCCTGTACTGAGATCACACACAACAATCCTGTACTGAGATCACACACAATAACCTTGTACTGAGATCACACACAACAATCCTGTACTGAGATCACACACAACAATCCTGTACTGAGATCACACACAATTATCTTGTGCTGAGATCACTCACAATAATCTTGTACTGAGATCACACACAATAATCTTGTACTGAGATCACACACAATAATCCTGTACTGAGATCACACACAATAACCTTGTACTGAGATCACACACAACAATCCTGTACTGAGATCATACACAACAATCTTGCACTGAGATCACACATAATAACCTTGTACTGAGATCACACACAATAATCTTGTACTGAGATCACACACAATAATCTTGTACTGAGATCACACACAATAATCCTGTACTGAGATCACAAACAATAACCTTGTACTGAGATCACACATAATAATCCTGTACTGAGATCACACAAAATAATCCTGTACTGAGATCACACACAATAATCCTGTACTGAGATCACACACAATAACCTTGTACTGAGATCACACACAACAATCCTGTACTGAGATCACACACAACAATCCTGTACTGAGATCACACACAATTATCTTGTGCTGAGATCACTCACAATAATCTTGTACTGAGATCACACACAATAATCTTGTACTGAGATCACACACAATAATCCTGTACTGAGATCACACACAATAACCTTGTACTGAGATCACACACAACAATCCTGTACTGAGATCATACACAACAATCCTGCACTGAGATTACACACAATAACCTTGTACTGAGATCACACACAATAATCTTGTACTGAGATCACACACAATAATCTTGTACTGAGATCACACACAATAATCCTGTACTGAGATCACAAACAATAACCCTGTACTGAGATCACACACAATAATCCTGTACTGAGATCACACAAAATAATCCTGTACTGAGATCACACACAATAATCCTGTACTGAGATCACACACAATAATCCTGTACTGAGATCACACACAACAATCCTGCACTGAGATCACACACAACAATCCTGTACTGAGATCACACACAATAATCCTGTACTGAGATCACACACAATAATCCTGTACTGAGATCACACACAATAATCCTGTACTGAGATCACACACAATAATCCTGTACTGAGATCACACACAATAATCCTGTACTGAGATCACACACAATTATCTTGTGCTGAGATCACTCACAATAATCTTGTACTGACATCACACACAATAATCTTGTATAGAGATCACACACAATAATCTTGTATAGAGATCACAGTCGTATATTTCACTAAGTGATTTATGTTATAGGGTGCTCATCAAATCTATGATAGCAGTAGTGGTTACAACTTACTACATCTACAAATTATAAAATCATCTACAGCTTATGGCAACAACTACTACTTATCACAATTACAACTCATTACAATAACTACAACTCACCACAATAACTACAACTGATCACAATAACTACAACTGATCACAATAACCACAACTGATCACAATAACTACAACTGATCACAATAACTACAACTTATAACAATAACTACAACTCATTACAATAACTACAACTCACCACAATAACTACAACTGATCACAATAACTACAACTGATCACAATAACTACAACTGATCACAATAACTACAACTTATAACAATAACTACAACTTATCACAATAACTACAGCTTATCACAATAACTACAACTTATCACAATAACTACAACTTATCGAAATATAAAAGAACATGAAGTAATGCAGTTTTACAAAACTCAATTATGGAAAACAAAGAATGCTGTGGCAATAAACCTTCATCAACAAACAAACATGAAAACAAAACATACAACCACGGTGAAGACACTGCAGTGACAACATCAACACAACATACAACCACAGGGAAGACACTACAGTGACAGCATCAAGGCATAATTACCAAATAAGAAGAATGGAAGGATGACAAAGAAATTAAAACGTTGAAAAAGAATAGAAAAAAAATGTGCCTTTTTATCCTTGAATCCCAGACAGATGACAAGGATTAATTTTTAGTCAACAGAAAATACAGAAAGGCGTCACATGATAAGAACAACATAGATTACGAGTAGATACGAGAAGACAGGTTGAACAGATCATCGTTGCTACCTGACTCCATGAAGCTGAAAGCCTTTGTTTTGATGTCGTTGGTCAGCTGGTTGACTGCCTTGAGGTAGTCAGTCACAGAGGCATCCGGGCCCATAGACAACATGGTCTGCTCCCCGCACCCAGTGGGCATCTGAAGGAGGGAGTCCAAGCCGGAGATGGTGGGCCCCATCAGGTCACCTGACAGCGAGAGCATCAAACAGAGATTAGAGCACACCAAAGCCACAGTTTCCCTAGCAGTCAGGTTACGACTCTGACTTCATACAACAGTTGGAGTTGGGGTTAACCAGCATTTAATTCAAGGCTAACCAACACTTCATACAACAGTTGGGGTGGGGTATAACCAACACTTCATACAACAGTTGGGGTCAGGGCTAGCCAACATTTCATACAACAGTTGGGGTTGGGGCTAACCAACATTTCATTCAAGGCTAACCAACATTCCGTACAATAGTTGGGGTTGGAGCTAAACAACATTTCACACAACAATTGGGGTTGGGACTAACCAACATTTCATACAACAGTCAGGGTATAACAAACATTTCATAAAATGTTGTGGTTGAGGATAACCAACATTTCATACTACAGTCAGGGTTGTAACCAACATTTCATACAATGGTTGGAGTTGGGGCTAACCAACATTTCATGCAAAATCGGGGTTGTAATTAACATTTCTTACAATAGTTGGGGATGAACCTAACCAACATTTAATGCAACAGGTGGGGTTGTAAACAACATTTCTTACAATAGTTGGTGATGAGGCTAACCAACATTTCATGCAACAGTCGGGGTTGTAATCAACATTTCTTATAATAGTTGGGGATGGGGCTAACCAAAATTTAATGCAACAATCTGGGTTGTAACCAACATTTTTTTAAAAATAGTTTGGGTTGGGACTAAACAACATTTCATGCAACAGTCGGGTTTGTAACCAACATTTGACACAATAGTTGGGGTTGGGGCTAAACAACATTTCATGCAACAGTCAGGGTTGTAACCAACATTTCAATAACAGTTGGTGTTGGGGCTAATCAGCATTTCATGCAAGACTCAGGGTTGTAATCAACATTTGATACAATAGTTGGTGTTGGGGCTAACCAACATCTCATGCAACAATCGGGGTTGGGGTTAAACAACATGTCATATGTAACAGTGTGTACAGAGATTAACAAGCCAGAGGTTAAGTTAAAATAGTTTATTGCTTCTTGATGACAACTTGCTTCTCTCCCTCTCAAGGGTGTGATGTTAACTGCCCTTGCCAACCCAATACGTCACGATTGAGCATCTCCCATCCTTTCACTCTCAATGCTCAATCGTGCTGTATCTGTTTCCCACTAGATCCTAATAATACCCCAGTACTCTATTACTGTTACACCTCCCCATGTTTATTAAAGAATTTTCCTTACAAAGGAAAAATCTTTACTCCTAATCCCCTTACTCTATTCCCTCTTTTTCCTCTAATCTTCCCTAAATCATCTCAAGTAAATAATATATCTTCTAACTCTTTCCCCAGCTATATAATCAACCCACTTCTTCTTCGTTCTTGGTCCTTTAACCAAACCTAACATATTTACATATCTTTAATAACATTTCAAATTCAACTATATACAATACATCATAACATCATAACACGTCTTCTTAAATACTCCATTTCCTCTTCATAAGTAAATTTCAAACTCTAACACCAACTCCTTATTTTTATCACCAACGCTACTAATCCCCCACTTTCAACTAACCTGAAATTACTTTCACACGATAGGAAGACAAAGAATCGGTGGCCACCGGTATTTAAAAGAAGCAGTAGAACTCTTCCACACAAAGACCACACTCAGCTAAAAAATCACACACCCCCTTTACCAAACCATACTCCTTTACCCTCCTATGTCATTTGAGACTTTATGTAATAAAGTCTAAAACCACACTCACCTAAATCACACACCCCCTTTACCACTCATTATGGTAAACGTTTATGCTGCTATCTACAGCATCAAAAACATTATTCACATCCAATAATATTCTTCACTTCTAAGTGTCTATATAACAGACACTACCTTACCTCAACCTCACATAGTAATGTAAACTACAAAACACATCCCGAAGACAAAAAAATCTAATTTCCTTTAAAACCTCTTCCAACATTATACACATCACTTCACATAACCACATCACCTTATACCTCAGTTAAAAATTATCTCTTAATGTCCATTTCTTATGGGCACCTCCACTTATGCCGTTATCTACAGCAACCTTAAATGTCTATTTATTACAGACACCCGTAACTTCGGAATGTTAACCACAACATCGAAATCTGACCATTATATACCCTACTCCAGCAACCCACTTATTATTCTATCTCTGAAGCTTCATACACCCAAAGGGATAAACATTTACATCCTGCCCAGGCCATGTAAGCCAATGCCTCTCTAACATCTTCTACCTCTCAATTCATAATTCGTGCCGTAACCCACAGCAGCAAAAATAACCACTCATATCTGTGACTGCTTGCAATCAACTTTATCTTAGTCCCTCTCTTACGGACCTACAAACACCCCAAGTTACTATGTCTCGACTACACCCCTTTATTCTTGTACTGTTATCCACAGTGTCTAGTTAAACATGGATCCAATTCATGTTTTTGTCTGGGGTAACCCGTTGCCCTCTTCTTTTTCTATCACCCCGCAATACTGTGTACATCATGGTTCTTCTGACCCCATGTAAACCATGTTTAAAACTTTCTCCTCATTTACCCCACTGCTATATTAATCTTTTCTTCTCTCATATGGTTTCTAATCCCTATATTTCCAATTAATACTGACTTTAGTGTAACTCTAAACTTCCCTATAACCATCCATATATTTCCACTACTTCATAACCATCTCAACTATGCTGATTATCACAGCAACAAAATACCCATGAACTTACTCTTCACAAAGAGAATGTGTCTCTTTATTAGCTCTCAGTAGTTTTATTAACTCTTTTCTGAACGAAGGATTCCAAATAAATGTCTCTCTTCTAGTCCCCAGTAGTTTATTACTATTTTCTAAACGAAGGATCCCAAATAAATGTCTCTCTTCTAGTCCCCAGTAGTTTATTACTATTTTCTGAACGAAGGACTAAAATAAAGCCCATGTATTGTCTTTATTCTAGACAAAAACCCTGTAAATTAAACATAACTTACTTAACTACTATTTAACACACAAAACAGCGAAATAAAATCACAACTGGACATCAAACCCCCCCAAATTTTTATAACATCATTTATGTTTCCCCTCATGTCAATTAAAGGTGATGGTGATGAAGATGGTGATGATGATGGTTAAAATAATACAACATACATCCTAATCTATTGTTACCTAATACTACTGGTCTCTTTTACGGACCAATAGTTTACACACAAAAGTCTACAAACACAATAATCCTATTCTAAAATAATAACAGGACCAAATCGAGCAACAAAAAAAACATATTATATATGAGGCATAAAAACTAGAGTCCATAAAACAAGATAAAACAATTGTCTTCTCTCTACAGAGAAGGTTTTCTAAAAAATACAACTCCCTTCAAATTACTACACACAGTGGCCCATCAATCTTGGCCTCCCATACTAAGTAAAACATACTAAGTATTTATACAGGTCATTCTAGTATATCTATGACCGAAAAACTAAACGGTTCACTGTTCATCTGTATATCTTTTAACTACATTCCAATTTGAATCACATCTGTTCTATCTATCTAAACAAATCAGTAATCAACATTTACCCTACCATTTATTATCTCCTAACTCCCAACAACACATAATATCCAAAATAACCTCTTAAGTGAGCACTGTAAACTACATGGCCACTAATCCAATATTACTTCGACGTAGTAGCCAACCTCTACTTATCAACGAACTTTTGATCTGGTTTCTCTAGGAAACACGGCATTACCAACAGTAACGAAAAAAAAATTCCATCACCCCTTTTGTATCAATATTTCAAGACTACTTCTACCGTTTCGTATGCTTCTTCAGGCATCCCTTTCACTTCTAACTCCTGCCATCTGCAGTACTTTCAAATATCTATCTCCTACGTCTCCTCTTCTTCAACAAGTCCAACTTTCTTTGAATAAGTGCCAATTCTACATCAATATCTTCTTCTTCGTACAACTTATTAGTTTCTTCCATACTACTACTAGACTCTGACTTTTCATCCATACTACTACTTCTTAATCATTACTGTTAACTACAGTATCTCCACCATGCTACTCCCATCGAAAGAACTTGTCTATTTATTATAGACCTCTCACCAAAACCACCAATTCCACTACCAACTTTCTCGTCTACCCGACGCAATTAATATTTCGTCCTCCTGCTTCAATACTTTCACGTCTCACCAACACTACTATAGCTATCCTCAGGTCTCTCTTAGCACTCTTACATCGTGACGACAATCAAACCGGTCACCTCCTCGGAACCCGTTCTCCAACACTCATTTAACTAACCATGTTTACCTTTGCATCTTTCATTCTTCTTGTTATTTCTCGGAACTCTTTCAGAACTGCAACCTACGCCACTTATAACCAACAGCAGACCTCTCTTTCCTCGTTTCTCAGTCTTAGGCACTCTTGCTTCGCCATTTTCCTGTCAAGAATACTAAACATTCATAATGTTAATTCAGCATATAACTTCCATAATTTCCTTCCAAGTTCAGATATTCTACGAAAAGACATTACAATTTTCTTTCTATCTCTCGATTTTCGTATGCTCTATGTTCCACCACGATTTATCAACGTCACTTATCAACCGCTCTTCTCATATTCACACGGACAATGACACACAACCTCGCTCTCATCTCACGCCTACTCTCGCATCGCGACAACCTAACGTCTCCATACTATTACTACAACAAAATACTTTAGACGCCATCTCCACATTCCAGCAATCATTCACCACATATCTACACGTATTAATCTCCTCTACACACATTGACACAAGACATATTAATGCCACTCTTACATTCTATCTACGTATTTCACTTAGGCGACTTCATCACACCTCTCTCCTACTTCCTTCATCACGCCGAACACCTGTCTGACTACAGTTATATTCACGTATGAACAACGCATAACCAGAGGACTTTCTCAATTCACTGTTTTCTTATATCTCTACTCCTATACGAAGGTCAGACCCTATACATGACATCTCGCAACTTATATTGCTTTCACAGCACTATCTACTATCTCTTCAAAACAAACTTCATTCCAACATGTCACAAATCTCGTAACTATTATTCTATACTTCTCCAGACACAACAACTTTTTTCTTTCTCTACAAGCACTACGTAACTCGTATTTTTCAAGCATCCACTTTTACACACACAGGATACTCAGTGCCTCCTCAATCTATACCACCTCACCTGTCAGTCTTGGTTCACCTGTCAACAATACTATTCTTTCTTCTCCAACCAACAAGCAAAACTATCTCTCACCCTCTACTAATTCTCTCTACTAAGTGCTGAATCCACCCTATTTTATTTAATGTACTCTCCCTACATTTTAAGCAAACAGAAGATATGATATCCTGTATTACGTAATCCACGTGGAATATCATTTGCCGTACTTCCTTATCCTCAGCACCACTATCACCTACCTTGTACCATTCTACCCCAAAAATTTCATCTGTCTATTTTAGAGTTCTTCTCCTAAGCCAAAACTATTTCATTTTTCTTCTTCACCCAAGGAATTTTAAGCGTTATATAGTGTGTCCAAATTAAACACTTCACTGTCTTTCAATACCTTCACCCGTCTTTCGCTTATAATGTCATCCTCACTATCTGTTGTCAACCTGTTAAAGTACTCAGGTCTTAAGGTCATAAGGTCTTCTATTTTCCTTAAGTCACTTTCTGTCGTTGAGTAAATTCCCGCTAACTGTCTACCACTATTCTTTTTCTTAAATGAGTTATTTCTATTTCCTTTATTTCTGTCGTCGGTCTGCTCACTGTTTCCTGTCAACCTTATGTAACGTTTGTACTTCCCCATCTCGTCTTCAGATGACACACTAATAATAGTTCCTTCATCAGACTCATTATAGTTTACTGCAAACACGTCGGCCCTATTTCCATAGTCATCTTTAAAACGTCTGGCTTTCTTTTTCTTTCTCGGTCTTCGTCCCTTAGTCTTTCCTACTTTATTGTCATATACCCCAGTATCTACATAGTCACTAACCAAAACTCTGTCCGTCTGTCCACCAGCAACTACTCCATATGAGGGAACATCACGCCTCAATTCAGGATCTGCTCGTAGTGCAACACTCTCATTCTCCGAATCCTCAGTAATAATATCCGTTTCAGCATCACTATAATATTTGGCTGTAGGAATATCTTCTCCATAACTTGAACTCTGGCAGCTAATATTCCTACACCATTTGGGAATTAGTTTCCTGTCTATAGCTGAAGAACTAGACATGGCACTACCTCTATTTGCAACCATACTGTTTCTTTCTTCAATACTTCTTCTCTTTATCTTTCTTTCGTTCTTGGTCCTCGTCTGTCCATCTTTCCTATCTTCAACCTTGTCTCTCTTAGTCAATTGAGTTGGTTTTGACTGATTCTCTATTAAGTCAGTTTGAGTTCCTTTTGTTAACTTGCTGACTGGTTGTACCTGAGTCTGCGTACTACTTTCTACTGTATTAATTGTCTGCGTCTGTGTCTCTCGGTTTATTTTCCTTACTAACACCGTCGTCTTCTTTTCCTGTCCCATATTAATGTTGGCAAGTACTTTAGGTGTCGTTGAATTCTTATAATTCTTATCTTTGTGTTCCACTCTGTCTTTCGATCCTGACTTCAAATATTGTCCTTGTCTCTTTTCAAACCAGTCGTTACGTCTTTTTCTGGCGGTTTCACTATGAGAGGGCCAGTCCCACGATTTCTTTGCAAGATTTCTGTCACGCCCACTACTATACCAGTTTGACCTTTCACTATTATGTCTGTTCTTCTTACTGTCTCTTACCCTATAAGCATTTGGACTTGGTTCGTCATAACCAGCCGCACACATAGACCCATATCGTCTTCTGTCTTCATTAAGCCCTGGCTGTCTCTTGTTATTCTCTCTTACTCTGTTGTTCCCTTTTATCTCATTACCTCTTACATTGCTCTGTAACCAGTGTACAAAACATTCTACCTCGCTGACTGCCACCTTTAATTCTCCTAACCATGCAGTCACGCGTCCTAATTCTTTATCCATTTTTATCCTTTATGCTATCTCAGCCGAAATAA
Organism: Cepaea hortensis; assembly: GCA_963921405.1. Classification (NCBI taxonomy): domain Eukaryota; kingdom Metazoa; phylum Mollusca; class Gastropoda; order Stylommatophora; family Helicidae; genus Cepaea; species Cepaea hortensis. Next base: position 164,356,512 of record OY992879.1, on the reverse strand, counting down.
TTCTCACTTGTGTCGTGATGAACCTGCTCTGCTAAACCTGTGCTAAGGTGTCCTGTTCCGCCATGCTGAAATAATACTGAAACAAGGCAAGCAAAGAAACACACAATTTCAAGCTCTAAATTTAAAGAATACACTTACTTATTATGTAGCAATGCGCAGTTATTTTCTGGGTCTAAGTATCACACAAATTTACTTCTAAATTTAAATAATGCACTCACTTATTATAGCAATGCGCAGTTATTTTCTGGGTCTAAGTATCACACAACTGCAATTTCTTAATTTTTAAAGAGCACAATTCACTTGTTTTGTAAAACTGTTCAGTCAATTACTATGTTCATATAATACAGAAATTTACCCTGACTCTGTTTCCTTGTTCAAGCAACTACTTTCTTCGACTCGCCGTCAAATTAAGTTCGAACACCAGGTGCCTGCATCAGCTGACCATCAGTCGCGGAATTTAGGTAGCGGAGTCTAGGTAGCCTATTTCTTCCCCTCAGGTCACTTCTCATGGGATGCCTGGATAATCTTCAACCCCTGGTCGGGTCACATCTGATACTAGTCTTTGCTTTCACCCCGGGTGGGGTTCATCTTCGCCGTCTTGATAGGGTCTTAGTAATAACGAGGCCCCAACAAAAGTATCAGGATCAGCCGAGGCCCAGTGATATTTGACTGTTTCAACAATCTATGGCCCGATCAACGAAAGAAACGAGGTTCTTGTTCTGACCGACTAAATGTTCTGGCTGAATTGCTGGTTTGCCCAAACTCTCAGGACATGATCACTCCGGTTCGTCCCCTCACAGCGGCTGTAATGGCTCTTGAAACGCAACAATTCAGGCACCGTCCATGTTAAGCCTGTTGCTGACAATCAACTTGCAGCACAGCGGCTATAATAAACTTCTTGAATTGCGGACCCTGCAGAGTGACGGTTATATCAAGGCTCTTGGCGCTACTTTATTGGTTATCTTAAGTCTTGAAAAAGACTTACAGAGGACCACTCCTGGGTGAGCTTTTGGCCTCTGTATTCACAGATAACTACGATTTACAAATTTACTGGCCATCTTTTGGTGCGCCTGTTATTGAACTTCTCCGCGACGTTATTCGGCTTGACTTCGCATTGTATTTTTCCTCAGGTGATTATATCAGGTTCTAATCCTGGGTCTTATGCTCCATAATTAATCCTGTAACAGTGTGTACAGAGATTAACAAGCCAGAGGTTAAGTTAAAATAGTTTATTGCTTCTTGATGACAACTTGCTTCTCTCCCTCTCAAGGGTGTGATGTTAACTGCCCTTGCCAACCCAATACGTCACGATTGAGCATCTCCCATCCTTTCACTCTCAATGCTCAATCGTGCTGTATCTGTTTCCCACTAGATCCTAATAATACCCCAGTACTCTATTACTGTTACACATACAACAGTTGGGGTTGGGGCTAACCAACATTTCAACATTTGTAACAAACATTTCATATACCAGTTGGCATATGCATGGATAGGATCCTCTCAAAGTGCGTAAATAGGTTCCTCTCACCGTGCGTGAACAGGACCCTCTCTGTGACCTACTTTTTGTGCTGTGTACACAAGACAAACCAGACAGACATGGGTCAGACCCGCACTCACCTACAGCAGAAATTCTGGTTCTCTCCGAACCCTTGACCACGTTTGCTGGCAGGGACAGGTTGACAGTCTGGCTGAAGGAGGTCTTGCCCTCGGTCAGGTCGATCAAGACAGGGATGTTGTATTCCTTGGGTACACCCTCTGCCTGTTGTCAAATGTTTGCATGTCGTCAATTTCATGTCAACATTTGTCCATCAGTGTCAACTAGTTATCACTTTTTTTTCTAGATATCACACAATTTCATCTCAACATTTGTCTATCATTATCACACAATTTCATCTCAACATTTGTCCATCATTATCACGCAATTTCATCTCAACATTTGTCCGTCATTTTCACATAATTTCATCTCAACAATTGTATGTCATCATCACAAAAATTATCACTTCTTGTAGATATCATATGATTTGTCCGTAATTATCACACAATTTCATCTCAACATTTGTCCGTAATTATCACACAATTTCATCTCAACATTTGTCCGTCATTATCTCACAATTTCATCTCAACATTTGCCCATCATTATAACACATTTTTATCTCAACATTTGTCCACCTTATCACACAAATCATCCCTTCTTGTAGATATCACACAATTTGTCCGTCATTTTCACACAATTTCATCTCAACAATTTTCCATCATCATCACAAAAATTATCACTTCTTGTAGATATCATACGATTTGTCCGTAATTATCACACAATTTCATTTCAACATTTGTCTGTCATTATCACACAATTTCATCTCAACACTTGTCCGTCATTATTACACAATTTCATCTCAACATTTGCCCACCATTATCACACAAATTATCACTTCTTGTAGATATCATACAATTTTTCCGTCATTATCACACATTATCATCCTTACATTTGCCCACCACTATCACACAAATTATCACTTATTGTAGATATCACACAATTGTATCTCAAAATTTGTCCATCTGTATCGATGAGTTATCACTTTCATCGACAACTTTACTGCAGTTGAAACCCATCTTATTTAATCTGATAATGACATGAACTGCCAGGTAGGTGGCTGCCCACACAGAACAAACATATATTGCCTGCAGCTGATTCAGATTGCTTCTGTTTACGTGCAAGGTATGGTTACCATAAATTCTATATTACTATTACTTTATCATAATTATGTCAGCTTCACATTGACCAAGGTATGGTTACCATTAATTCCACGTTACCGTTAATTTACCATTATTTTATCCCAGTTATGTCAACCTGACACTGACCAGCGCACTATGATTGATTGATCTGCCCCGGATAATAAGTTAACATATTTTCCCCACAGAACAACACCATCACGCATATTCTCACCAATATTCCAATGCTTTTAATGCAGACAAAGTGTACGTTGTTTTGATTTTAACATCAAACAATTAATGTTCACATGTTCCCTAAATACACATGTCAGCCCAGATGAAAATCGAAATGATAGAAACTATATCGTTTAGATACCAGACAAACTGTTACTTTACTATGCATGTCGTCGTATGGTCTATACCCTGTAACATTGGTGATCAAGTCTGTCCACAGCCCCCTGTCTTGTGAACTGCCAGTAATTTCTGACACTGATGTTCTCCATGCCATGATGTCATACTATTCAGTATCTTTGCTCCTGGTCTCCCCGTGCTTCTCTTCCCTTCCCACTTCCCCGTTGTGACGACATACTTTCCCCTTCTCATGACCCGCCCAAAGAATGTGGACAGTCTTCTTCTGGTGTAAGTAACCCGTACTAAGCACATACAGAAACCATATCAAGCCATTGAATAAAATTACACAGCCTACCTCAACCAGCAATTGTCTTCTGACTGCATCCGCAGCTCTGTTTGACTGTGCCGTCACTTGAATGTCAATCTTTCCAAGGGCAGTTGAGATGATTGGGAAATAGACTGACTTGGCATCCCCTGCTTTCACCTGGCAATGTTCATTGATTGGTAGTTATAATCAACCAATTATTTTCATCTAACAATGTTCACTGATTGGTAGTTATGATCAACCAATTATTTTCATCTAACAATGTTCATTGATTGGTAGTTATGATCAACCAATTATTTTCATCTAACAATGTTCACTGATTGGTAGTTATGATCAACTAATTATGTTCATCTAACAATGTTCATTGATTGGTAGTTATGATCAACCAATTATTTTCATCTAACAATGTTCATTGATTGGTAGTTATGATTAACCAATTATTTTCATCTAACAATGTTCATTGATTGGTAGTTATGATCAACCAATTATGTTTATCCCACAATGTTCATTGATTGGTAGTTATGATCAACCAATTATGTTCATATAACAATGTGAATCATGTTCATCTAACAATATGAATCCCTGAGTGATAACTGACAACTAGTGTATTCCATTTTGTGAATTCCTGAGTGATTACTGCCCACTAGCTAGATTATTGCAAATGATCTCTGATTAATGTGGTGATAAAGAACGCCATGAAACAGTGTGTGCAGATGACCAACAGATTATCAGTTCATGGTTTCACTTGATGAATTATTAGTTTAATTACAATCAATCTCAATTTAAAAGCTGTGAAGACATAATCATGTAATAATTTAAGTACTCCAGTAATGAACTGCTTGAAATAAACAGGATTGTCTCTTTGTTGTTGACTTGACTGAGTCACATTATATCTGACCATTGCTGGTTAACTCACATTATATCTAACTATTGTTGGTTGAGTCATATTATATCTAACTATTGCTGGTTCAGTCACTTTATATATAACCATTGCTGGTTGAATCAAGTATATCTAACCATTGCTGGTTGAGTCACATAATATCTAACTATTGCTGGTTGTGTCACATTATATCTAATCATTGCTGGTTGAGTCATATTATATCTGACCATTGCTGGTTGAGTCATATTATATCTACCTATTGCTGGTTGAGTCACATTATATCTAATCATTGCTGGTTGAGTCACATTATATCTAATCATTGCTGGTTGAGTCATATTATATCTAACTATTGCTGGTTGAGTCATATTATATCTACCTATTGCTGGTTGAGTCATATTATATCTACCTATTGCTGGTTGAGTCATATTATATCTAACTATTGCTGGTTGAGTCATATTATATCTGACCATTGCTGGTTGAGTCATATTATATCTACCTATTGCTGGTTGAGTCATATTATATCTAACTATTGCTGGTTGAGTCACATTATATCTAACTATTGTTGGTTGAATCAATAATATCTAACTGTTGCTGGTTGAGTCACATTATGTCTAACTATTGCTGGTTGAGTCACAATATATCTAACTATTGCTGGTTGAGTCATATTATATCTAACTATTGCTGGTTGAGTCACATATTATCTAACTATTGCTGGTTGAGTCATATTATATCTAACCATTGCTGGTTGAGTCATATTATATCTAACCATTGCTGGTTGAGTCATATTATATCTAACTATTGCTGGTTGAGTCATATTATATCTAACTATTGCTGGTTGAGTCATATTATATCTAACTATTGCTGGTTGTGTCACATTATATCTAACTATTGCTGGTTGAGTCATATTATATCTAACTATTGCTGGTTGAGTCATATTATATCTAACTATTGCTGGTTGAGTCATATTATATCTAACTATTGCTGGTTGAGTCATATTATATCTAACTATTGCTGGTTAAGTCACATTATATCTAACAATTGCTGGTTGAGTCACATTATATCTAACTATTGCTGGTTGAGTCACATTATATCTAACTATTGCTGGTTGAGTCATATTATATCTAACTATTGCTGGTTGAGTCATATTATATCTAACTATTGCTGGTTGAGTCATATTATATCTAATTATTGCTGGTTGAGTCATATTATATTTAACTATTGCTGGTTGAGTCATATTATATCTAACTATTGCTGGTTGAGTCACATTATATCTAACTATTGCTGGTTGAGTCATATTATATCTAACTATTGCTGGTTGAGTCACATTATATCTAACTATTCCTGGTTGAGTCATATTATATCTAACCATTGCTGGTTGAGTCATATTATATCTAACTATTGCTGGTTGAGTCATATTATATCTAACTATTGCTGGTTGTGTCACATTATATCTAACTATTGCTGGTTGAGTCACATTATATCTAACTATTGCTGGTTGAGTCACATTATATCTAACTATTAATGGTTGAGTCACATTATATCTAACTATTGCTGGTTGAGTCATATTATATCTAACTATTGCTGGTTGAGTCATATTATATCTAACTATTGCTGGTTGAGTCATATTATATCTAACTATTGCTGGTTGAGTCATATTATATCTAACTATTGCTGGTTGAGTCATATTATATCTAACTATTGCTGGTTGAGTCATATTATATCTAACTATTGCTGGTTGAGTCATATTATATCTAACTATTGCTGGTTGTGTCACATTATATCTACCCCGTGCTGGTTGAGTCACATTATATCTAACTATTGCTGGTTGAGTCACATTATATCTAATCATTGCTGGTTGTGTCACATTATATCTACCCCGTGCTGGTTGAGTCATATTATATCTAACTATTGCTGGTTGAGTCATATTATATCTAACTATTGCTGGTTGAGTCATATTATATCTAACCATTGCTGGTTGAGTCATATTATATCTAACTATTGCTGGTTGAGTCACATTATATCTAACCATTGCTGGTTGAGTCATATTATATCTAACCATTGCTGGTTAAGTCACATTATATCTAATCATTGCTGGTTGTGTCACATTATATCTACCCCCTGCTGGTTGAGTCATATTATATCTAACTATTGCTGGTTGAGTCATATTATATCTAACCATTGCTGGTTAAGTCACATTATATCTAATTATTGCTGGTTGAGTCACATTACATTTAACCCCTGCTGGTTGAGTCACATTATATCTAACTATTGCTGGTAGAATCATATTATATCTAACTATTGCTGGTTGAGTCACATTGTATCTAATTATTGCTGGTTGAGTCACATTCTATCTAACTATTGCTGGTTGAGTCACATTATATCTAACTATTGCTGGCTGAGTCACATTATATCTAACTATTGCTGGTTGAGTCACATTATATCTAATTATTGCTGGTTGTGTCACATTATATCTAACTATTGCTGGTTGTGTCACATTATATCTAACCATTGCTGGTTGTGTCACATTATATCTAACTATTGCTGGTTGTGTCACATTATATCTAACCATTGCTGGTTGTGTCACATTATATCTAACTATTGCTGGTTGTGTCACATTATATCTAATCATTGCTGGTAGAGTCACATTATATCTAATCATTGCTGGTTGTGTCACATTATATCTAACTATTGCTGGTTGTGTCACATTATATCTAACTATTGCTGGTTGTGTCACATTATATCTAACTATTGCTGGTTGTGTCACATTATATCTAACTATTGCTGGTAGAGTCATATTATATCTAACTATTGCTGGTTGAGTCACATTATATCTAACTATTGCTGGTTGTGTCACATTATATCTGACTACTGCTGGGTATTGAACATCAAATGCTACAAACTGACTACAACAAATCAATGTAACAAATTCACTACAACAAAATCTACACCACAGACTGACTACAACAAAATTCGTACAACAAAATGAACGTTACATGCGAACAACTACAAATGGGATGACACCATGTGAAAGCCATCAAGTTAATGAAGGAATCACCCACCATCACTTCCTGAAACACTTCTTTCTGTCCGGGCTGTTCCTGTCCCTTGGCATCAATGACAATGTTGGAGAAGCTCTCGGAGCTTGCCAGAGTTACCCGCACCTGGATGACATCATTGAGAGAGACCATTAGACTTGACTTAACCCTTCACAGTTGACCCAGATATCACATACGCACTCACATCTCACATATTACATACACTCTCACATCTCACATATCACACATGTACTCTCACATCTCACAAATTACACTCTAACATCTCACATATTATATACACCTCACATCTTACATATTATTACATACACCTTCATATCTTACATATTATATACACTCTAACTTCTCACATATTACATACACTCTCACAAATTACATACACTCTCACATCTCACATATTTCATACACTCTCACATTTCACATATTACATACACTCTCACATATTACATACACTCTCACATCTTACATATTACAAACACCCTCACATCTTACATATCGCATACACCCTGACACCTCACATATTACATACACCTTGACATCTCACAAATGACATACACTCTCATATCTCACATATTACACACACTCTCACATCTCACATATTACACACACTCTCACATCTCACATTTGACATAATCTCACATATTACATACACTCTCACATCTCACACATGACATACACTCGTATATCTCATATATAATATACACTCTCACATCTCACACACACTCTCACATCTCACACACACTCTCACATCTCACATATACTCTGACACATATTGCAAAGATATTACATATACTCTCACACAGATATTACATATACTCTTACACAGTTATTACATCTACTTTCATACATATATTGCATATACTTTCACACAGATATTACATATAATCTTACACAGATATAACACATACTCTCCTAAATCACACATCCCACAAGTACACTCACTGACTCTCACTCACTTTACTGACCTCCCTCCCTCCCTCACTCACTCACTCACTCACTCACTCACTCACTCACTCACTCACTCACTCACTCACTCACTCACTCACTCACTCACTCACTCACTCACTCACTCACTAACTCACTCACTCACTCACTCACTTTACTGACCTCCCTCCCTCCCTCCCTCCCTCCCTCCCTCCCTCCCTCACTCACTCACTCACTCACTCACTCACTCACTCACTCACTCACTCACCTTCATATCTTCCGTCATGTAATTGAAGACGATGGCCTGCAGGACAACCTTCTCTCCTCTTGTCACAGAGTACGGCAGGTTCAAACTCACAAAGAAAGGCCGGAACACTCGAAGCTGAGCGAAGACAAACATTCCAGTTTACTGTCCTCAAAAATAACAGTGCATAATGGCAGACTGAACAAAACTAGCGGTGAATAATGGCAGACTGAAGAAAACTAGCAGAGAATAATGGAAGACTGAAATGCATATCATAAAATGAAAGCAAATAACACAGACATACTCTCATTTTTGATGTAAGCTAATATTACAGACAACCCTCATACTTGATGTAAACAAATAATACAGACATTTGTCATACTAGATGTAAGCAAATATTACAGACATCCCTCATACTTGATGTAAGGAAGTATTACAGACAACCCTCATACTTGATGTAAGCAAATATTGCAGACATTCCTCAAACTTGTTGTTAGAAAATACTACAGACATCCCATATACATGATGTAAGCAAATATTGCAGACATTCCTCAAACTTGTTGTTAGAAAATACTACAGACATCCCATATACATGATGTAAGCAAATATTACATGTATACCTATTACTTGATGTAAGAAAATATTACACATATCCCTCATACTTGATGTAAGAAAATATCACCCACTGTCTCTCTTCCCCCCCCCCCCCCCCCCCCATATCACTGATGACTTACCTTGGCTTGTGTTGGGGCAATGCCGAGTCCAGTGTCCTGGTTGACAGCGAATGCTCCGACAACCCAGGAGGTGATGGTGTGGCCTATGCTGCTGGACACAGACGCCGATCCGTCAGCCCTGCAAGTGATCAAGGCAACACCGTGTCACATTTACTCGTTGCTGCGTCTCCTTGCCATAATTAATATTCACCTATCACTTCATTTCTTCTGATTAATGAATTTGAAACTATTAATGAATGGCTAGAATGTCCCCTCACAGAAAACATATTAGAATGTCCCCTCACAGAAAACAGATTAGAATGTCCCCTCATAGAAAGCAGAGTAGGATGTCCCCGCTCAAAAAGCAGAGTAAAATGTCGCCGCACAGAAGGCAGACTAGAATGTCCCCTCACAGAAAGCAGACTAGAATGTCCGAGAGTGGTACACAATTGAGCACTTGAGATTTATGCTCGGGTATACACCAATAAACTCACAGAACATTAGTTGGTGACACAACTGACAGATCTCTCCCAGTCAGTAGTATGATAGCATCCTAAACACACTTTAACCCAAAGAAGCGTGAGAGGATACGTGTGAAGGGAGTGGCGTATGGGGGGGGGGTGTAAAAAAAGGTGGGGGGGGGGTACGTATCCTATAGTGAACTATAGTGAAAGTCAACATAGAGTCAGTCAGTGTGGTTGCCAGTTAGCAATCAGAAGGCTCAAACACTCAACCGCTGAATACATGTGGCCATCTGCTCTCACTGACTTCACTGTAGACGGCTGTGCTTTCTGTTGTTGAGGCCTGACATTCACAGGTCACAGAAATGTCCTTCACTGTCACTGTACCATCTCTGACAGCTTTAGAAGATAATGGTTACATCCAACCAACAGAATACTAGCGGCCCATGGGCTTATTAAGTACTGTACGTCCACAGATAGTGGATGTCTGGCCATTGAAATAAGTCATGAAATGATGCAGAAACATCGTTAGCAAGGGACAAAACAATATGACGACAACCACATAAACTAACAGACATTTACAACAATTAAATAATTAATTAGGTCAGTGAACAAACAATGTTAGCCAAAATTCATCTGTTAGTTCATCATCATCATCATCATAATCATCTTCCACTTCTGCCGTCAAGCGGCGTGGGGAGGAATAATCTGCGTTCCAGCGCCCGGTGGGGGGCACTGGATAGTGTCATTCCGTGTGATTGTACAATATCTTTGATGTCGTCAATCCAGTTCCTTCTTGGACGTCCTCGTGGTCTCGTCGCAGACGATCTTTGATGTAAGGCCAGTGATGGTAGTTGCTGATGTTGCATTCTAACGACATGGCCAAACCACTTGATCTTCTGTCTTTCAATAAATGTGGCGCAAGTTAATGCTGAGATATTCATCAATTAGCCAACATCCATCTGTTAGTTAATGCTGAGATATTCATCAATTAGCCAACATTCATCTGTTAGTTAATGCTGAGATATTCATCAATTAGCCAACATTCATCTGTTAGTTAATGCTGAGATATTCATCAATTAGCCAACATTCATCTGTTAGTTAATGCTAAGATATTCATCAATTAGCCAACATTCATCTGTTAGTTAATGCTGAGATATTCATCAATTAGCCAACATTCATCTGTTAGTTAATGCTGAGATATTCATCAATTAGCCAACATTCATCTGTTAGTTAATGCTGAGATATTCATCAATTAGCCAACATTCTTCTGTTAGTTAATGCTGAGATATTCATCAATTAGCCAACATTCATCTGTTAGTTAATGCTGAGATAATCATCAATGTTCCTATATTAGCCAATATTCATCTGTTAGTTAATGCTGAGATAATCATCAATGTTCCTATATTAGCCAATATTCATCTGTTAGTTAATGCTGATTAGAGAAATTAGACTTAGACAGTCACAGTTTTTCGGGCATGTTATGAGAAGACTTAAATTGGAGAACTTGGTGGCAACTGGCAAGACTGAGGGGAAGAGAACAAGAGGAAGGCAGAGAAGTAAATATCTGGATGGTTTGGCCACGTGGTATGGTCGAGACAAGAATACTACTGAGCGGATCCACGACTCTAGTGATCGTGTGAGATGGTGACACATGACCGCCTATGCGTATAGGCATGTCACATGATGATGATGATGATGATGATTCATCAACGTTCCTATATTAGCTAATATTAATATGCTAGTTAATACTGAAATATTGATCAATGTTTCTATATTAGCTAATAAATAATCATCAATATTCTGATATTAGCTAATATATATTTATGTGTTCTTATCATCATCATCATCATCATCATCATCATCATCATCATCATCATCATCATCATCATCAAGTGCCATGCCGACTGGCGTAGGCGTTCATCACTCGCCACAGATCTCGGTCTTTGGTGCTCTGGATCAACTCTGCAGATGATATTCCTCCATGCCACCGTCTCAATCCATCCAGCATTATTTCTCTTGGTCTGCCTCTGCCTCTCTTACCCTCGATCTTTCCAGTTGTCATGATGTTCTCCAATACCTCTCTTCTCTTACGCTAGCTAATAGATATGTATATGTGTTCTTATGCTAGCTAATAGATATTTATATGTGTTCGTATATTAGCTAATAAATATTCATCAGTATTCTTATGCTAGCTAATAGATATTTATATGTGTTCCAATGCTAGCTAATAAATATTTATCAAGCTGGGCGTCTTGCTGTCTGATCATTCCATAATTTTAATTGCATTCATGTCTGCATCCACAGATCGGAGTATACCTGCTTCATCAAGGTTGTCCTTGGTTTACTTCTTGCTCCTGTCCTCAGAACTTTGCCTTCTAGAACTATCCCAGGTGTGTCTTCATGGCTCCAGATGTGATCAAGCCACGGGAGTCTTACTTGAGTTACTTAGAACTATCCTAGATGTCTTCATGACTCCAGATGTGATCAAGTCATGCAAGACTTTTTTTTTTTTTTAGCATATCCTTTTTACAGGACTTAGCTGTCAACACCAGCATCTTTCAACTGTATGTTAATCTCTTGGCAAGATTACGCTCAGTAGTTTGCCATTGCTTTCTGAGCGGCCGGCTCACATACCCCGTAAGTTACCGATGCGATTCGAACCACTGCTGATTTGAACCGTCATCACGTTACCTGACGAGAGTATACGAGATTACGGAGAAAAGTCATAACCTCTAAGCCACGAAGCCGGCAAGACTTTGTTACATAGAAATATTCCAGATGTGTCTTCATGGCTCCAGATGTGATCAAGCCACGGATGTCTTGCTTGTGTTACTCAGAACTATCCCAGGTGTATCTACAAGTCACTAGATGTGATCAAGCCATGGAAGTCTTGCTTGTGTTACCATCTCCCTAGTTCCCGAAGTCTGTCCGTAGTTTGTTGGTCTGTCAATGTCCCAGTCCAGCTTGTTGTTGTCAGTCATCGGTAACACTACATCTCAAAAGCCTTCGTACGCTTTTCATATCCTTTGTTTCTCCTTGGTGATATTTCTGTAGCATCCTTTGAATAATTTACACACAGCTAACCAATCAATGCAGAATAAAAGCAACATAGCAGGAATGAATACATGCAACTGGATACATGTGCAGGCTGACATGACCAGGCAGTGCCAAAATAACATGTTACTGAATTAAAATGTTAGCTAAGGTGCATACATCAGCTAGAGAAGCAGACATGAAGCTCCACAAACAAGCTGGAAGCGTGGAGATGTGTGAAGCAGACATGAAGCTCCACAAACAAGCTGGAAGCGTGGAGATGTGTGAAGCAGACATGAAGCTCCACAAACAAGCGAGACGCGTGGAGATGTGTGAAGCGGACATGAAGCTCCACAAACAAGCGAGAAGCGTGGAGATGTGTGAAGCAGACATGAAGCTCCACAAACAAGCGAGACGCGTGGAGATGTGTGAAGCGGACATGAAGCTCCACAAACAAGCGAGAAGCGTGGAGATGTGTGAAGCAGACATGAAGCTCCACAAACAAGCGGGAAGCGTGGAGATGTGTGAAGCAGACATGAAGCTCCACAAACAAGCGAGAAGCGTGGAGATGTGTGAAGCAGACATGAAGCTCCACAAACAAGCGAGACGCGTGGAGATGTGTGAAGCGGACATGAAGCTCCACAAACAAGCGAGAAGCGTGGAGATGTGTGAAGCAGACATGAAGCTCCACAAACAAGCGGGAAGCGTGGAGATGTGTGAAGCAGACATGAAGCTCCACAAACAAGCGGGAAGCGTGGAGATGTGTGAAGCAGACATGAAGCTCCACAAACAAGCGAGAAGCGTGGAGATGTGTGAAGCAGACATGAAGCTCCACAAACAAGCGAGAAGCGTGGAGATGTGTGAAGCAGACATGAAGCTCCACAAACAAGCGGGAAGCGTGGAGATGTGTGAAGCAGACATGAAGCTCCACAAACAAGCGAGAAGCGTGGAGATGTGTGAAGCAGACATGAAGCTCCACAAACAAGCGGGAAGCGTGGAGATGTGTGAAGCGGACATGACGCTCCACAAACAAGCGGGAAGCGTGGAGATGTGTGAAGCAGACATGAAGCTCCACAAACAAGCGAGAAGCGTGGAGATGTGTGAAGCAGGCATGAAGCTCCACAAACAAGCGGGAAGCGTGGAGATGTGTGAAGCAGACATGAAGCTCCACAAACAAGCGGGAAGCGTGGAGATGTGTGAAGCGGACTATCAGTGTGACACAATGGACACTTCTGTGAGAGCCAAAACTTTGGCTTCACAAGGTTACATATCCCATCGAATTTAAAACCATTTCATTAATTTGTATGTGCTCTTTCTTGTTATATTTTTCCCTACTTATCTTTTCTTGGTCCTTCTCCTTCTTTCTTTCCCACCCCCTTCCTGCCCACCTCTTTGTTTCCTCCCTTCCTTCCCACCTAACCCGCCCATTCCTTCTCTTCTTCTTCCTGTACAACTGCCAGTGGAGCACAGACCCCAAGTCAAACCAGGCCAACCCGTTGTCAGACTTGTTCGTGATTGGTTGAATTTGTCTACCGGTCCAGGCAGCCAGTCTCGCCTCAGTTGTTCCCAGCTCCCGCTGACATCCGCATGCTGGTTACAGTGTTAGCATTCTCTGTTTCCCTGACACGTCCCGCTGATATCAGTTACAATGTTAGCATTCTCTGTTTCCCCGACACACCCCGCTGGCACTCGAATGCTGGGTTAAATGTTAGCATTCTCTGTTTCCCTGACACGCCCCGCTAACACGCCCCGCTGTTTCCCTGACACGCCCCGCTGACACGCCCCACTGACATCCACTGACCCTCCAACTATCTCCACTTTCCACAATTTGTCGCTTGACCCACAAGTCTATGTGTCAACTAAGCATCTAGCTCACGCATGTGTACATAATGTGTACACCAGAAGTACGTTCACACAACACAATCTGGCAAACTGACTAAAACTTGGCAGTGATGTGCCCTACCCAACTGTCAGGTTGCTCCACAGCCAGGTCTCTTCAAAATTTGACCTCACTTGACCTGGCTCCACGAGGCCACTGGACTGAGCTGTGCCGGCCTGGGGAAGGTCGCCATCCAGAGACTTTACCATTGCCAACCACTCGGGCTCTATGATCCAGGCTAGTTCAGGGGAGGACAAACACAACTATCATCATGCTTCTGTAGTGTCAGTGTTTGTTCTTTGCGTGTATGTGACGTCACGGCCACTACATGATCAAGCACATTCGTGGTGTGAGACATATATTGGACGTGACATAATGCCGGGGTTTATGTTCAAGCACATGTATAGTATGAGACATATATTGCACGTGACATAATGCCAGGGTTAACGATCAAGCATATAAGCATGTTAGCTGTTGGAAAAGCTGAATAAATAAAATAGTGTAGACAGTTCGATAACCCACAACCCGGTCAGATTGCTGTGCTCAAATACAGACAAGATTTCAGCGGCATTACGCTGGGAGGGAGGGGTTTAGTGCGTACGCAGAGATAACAGATTTTGATGGGTTGCTGGTGAGCAGGAGATGTACCCTATAGACATGTTGGTCCACAGCCAGGTTTCATCAAAGACTGTGCGGATCATGGTGGGCTCCTTCAGATCACCGCCCACGGGGCTGGACTCGGCGACTGGTCTGGCTAGAGCCAAGGGCTGGCCATCTACAGCTAGAGCCACTGCATTATTGCGGCGGAACTCCATGGGTCCGAACCAGGGTCGAATAGGCAGGCCTGGCGACAAAGCATTCACATTGACAACACCAGAGTGTGTGTGTGTGGGTGTGTGTGTGGGTGTGTGTGTGTATGCATGCGTGCGTGTGTGTGTGTGCCCACGTGTGTGCTGGATTACTCACTATAAGCATGTACAAAGAATATTAGATTGCATTTTCTGGGAACAGTCAAAAAATGCACACGTTCTAAAATATGGAAATGAAAAGGGACTGATTGAAACACAACCTCACAAAACATTCAAATATCAATATCTATCAGCAGCCCAGTCGTCCCTGTCATGTGATATGTTAATACAACTGGAGTTGCGTAGATGATTGTTCCCTGCCCAGTCACCTCTGTGATCTGATATGTTCATGCAACTGGAGTTGCGTAGATGATTGTTCCCTGCCCAGTCACCTCTGTGATCTAATATGTTCATACAACTGGAGTTGCGTAGATGATAGTTCCCTGTCCAGTCACCTCTGTGATCTAATATGTTAATACAACTGGAGTTGCCTAGATGATTGTTCCCTGCCCAGTCACCTCTGTGATCTGATATGTTCATACAACTGGAGTTGCGTAGATGATTGTTCCCTGCCCAGTCGCCCTTGTCATCTAATATGTTAATACAACTGGAGTTGCGTAGATGATTGTTCCCTGTCCAGTCGCCCTTGTCATCTAATATGTTCATGCAACTGGAGTTGCGTAGATGATTGTTCCCTGCCCAGTCGCCCTTGTCATCTAATATGTTCATGCAACTGGAGTTGCGTAGATGATTGTTCCCTGCCCAGTCGCCCTTGTCATCTAATATGTTCATGCAACTGGAGTTGCGTAGATGATTGTTCCCTGCCCAGTCGCCCTTGTCATCTAATATGTTCATGCAACTGGAGTTGCGTAGATGATTGTTCCCTGCCCAGTCGCCCTTGTCATCTAATATGTTCATGCAACTGGAGTTGCGTAGATGATTGTTCCCTGCCCAGTCGCCCTTGTCATCTAATATGTTCATGCAACTGGAGTTGCGTAGATGATTGTTCCCTGCCCAGTCGCCCTTGTCATCTAATATGTTCATGCAACTGGAGTTGCGTAGATGATTGTTCCCTGCCCAGTCGCCCTTGTCATCTAATATGTTCATGCAACTGGAGTTGCGTAGATGATTGTTCCCTGCCCAGTCGCCCTTGTCATCTAATATGTTCATGCAACTGGAGTTGCGTAGATGATTGTTCCCTGCCCAGTCGCCCTTGTCATCTAATATGTTCATGCAACTGGAGTTACGTAGATGATAGTTCCCTGCCCAGTCACCTCTGTGATCTAATATGTTCATACAACTGGAGTTACGTAGATGATAGTTCCCTGTCCAGTCACCTCTGTGATCTAATATGTTCATACAACTGGAGTTACGTAGATGATAGTTCCCTGTCCAGTCACCTCTGTGATCTAATATGTTCATACAACTGGAGTTACGTAGATGATAGTTCCCTGTCCAGTCACCTCTGTGATCTAATATGTTCATACAACTGGAGTTACGTAGATGATAGTTCCCTGTCCAGTCACCTCTGTGATCTAATATGTTCATACAACTGGAGTTACGTAGATGATAGTTCCCTGTCCAGTCACCTCTGTGATCTAATATGTTCATACAACTGGAGTTACGTAGATGATAGTTCCCTGTCCAGTCACCTCTGTGATCTAATATGTTCATACAACTGGAGTTACGTAGATGATAGTTCCCTGTCCAGTCACCTCTGTGATCTAATATGTTCATACAACTGGAGTTACGTAGATGATAGTTCCCTGTCCAGTCACCTCTGTGATCTAATATGTTCATACAACTGGAGTTACGTAGATGATAGTTCCCTGTCCAGTCACCTCTGTGATCTAATATGTTCATACAACTGGAGTTACGTAGATGATAGTTCCCTGTCCAGTCACCTCTGTGATCTAATATGTTAATACAACTGGAGTTACGTAGATTATAGTTCCCTGTCCAGTCACCTCTGTGATCTAATATGTTAATACAACTGGAGTTACCTAGATGATAGTTCCCTGTCCAGTCACCTCTGTGATCTAATATGTTCATACAACTGGAGTTACGTAGATGATAGTTCCCTGTCCAGTCACCTCTGTGATCTAATATGTTCATACAACTGGAGTTACGTAGATGATAGTTCCCTGTCCAGTCACCTCTGTGATCTAATATGTTCATACAACTGGAGTTACGTAGATGATAGTTCCCTGTCCAGTCACCTCTGTGATCTAATATGTTCATACAACTGGAGTTACGTAGATGATAGTTCCCTGTCCAGTCACCTCTGTGATCTAATATGTTCATACAACTGGAGTTACGTAGATGATAGTTCCCTGTCCAGTCACCTCTGTGATCTAATATGTTAATACAACTGGAGTTGCGTAGATGATAGTTCCCTGTCCAGTCACCTCTGTGATCTAATATGTTAATACAACTGGAGTTGCCTAGATGATAGTTCCCTGTCCAGTCACCTCTGTGATCTAATATGTTAATACAACTGGAGTTACGTAGATGATAGTTCCCTGTCCAGTCACCTCTGTGATCTAATATGTTAATACAACTGGAGTTACGTAGATGATAGTTCCCTGTCCAGTCACTTCTGTGATCTAATATGTTAATACAACTGGAGTTACGTAGATGATAGTTCCCTGTCCAGTCACCTCTGTGATCTAATATGTTAATACAACTGGAGTTACGTAGATGATAGTTCCCTGTCCAGTCACCTCTGTGATCTAATATGTTAATACAACTGGAGTTACGTAGATCATAGTTCCCTGTCCAGTCACCTCTGTGATCTAATATGTTAATACAACTGGAGTTACGTAGATGATAGTTCCCTGTCCAGTCACCTCTGTGATCTAATATGTTAATACAACTGGAGTTACGTAGATGATAGTTCCCTGTCCAGTCACCTCTGTGATCTAATATGTTCATACAACTGGAGTTACGTAGATGATAGTTCCCTGTCCAGTCACCTCTGTGATCTAATATGTTCATACAACTGGAGTTACGTAGATGATAGTTCCCTGTCCAGTCACCTCTGTGATCTAATATGTTAATACAACTGGAGTTGCCTAGATGATAGTTCCCTGTCCAGTCACCTCTGTGATCTAATATGTTAATACAACTGGAGTTGCGTAGATGATAGTTCCCTGTCCAGTCACCTCTGTGATCTAATATGTTAATACAACTGGAGTTGCCTAGATGATAGTTCCCTGTCCAGTCACCTCTGTGATCTAGTATGTTAATACAACTGGAGTTACGTAGATGATAGTTCCCTGTCCAGTCACCTCTGTGATCTAATATGTTAATACAACTGGAGTTACGTAGATGATAGTTCCCTGTCCAGTCACCTCTGTGATCTAATATGTTAATACAACTGGAGTTACGTAGATGATAGTTCCCTGTCCAGTCACCTCTGTGATCTAATATGTTAATACAACTGGAGTTGCGTAGATGATAGTTCCCTGTCCAGTCACCTCTGTGATCTAATATGTTAATACAACTGGAGTTGCGTAGATGATAGTTCCCTGTCCAGTCACCTCTGTGATCTAATATGTTAATACAACTGGAGTTACGTAGATGATAGTTCCCTGTCCAGTCACCTCTGTGATCTAATATGTTAATACAACTGGAGTTACGTAGATGATAGTTCCCTGTCCAGTCACCTCTGTGATCTAATATGTTAATACAACTGGAGTTACGTAGATGATAGTTCCCTGTCCAGTCACCTCTGTGATCTAATATGTTAATACAACTGGAGTTACGTAGATTATAGTTCCCTGTCCAGTCACCTCTGTGATCTAATATGTTAATACAACTGGAGTTACCTAGATGATAGTTCCCTGTCCAGTCACCTCTGTGATCTAATATGTTCATACAACTGGAGTTACGTAGATGATAGTTCCCTGTCCAGTCACCTCTGTGATCTAATATGTTCATACAACTGGAGTTACGTAGATGATAGTTCCCTGTCCAGTCACCTCTGTGATCTAATATGTTCATACAACTGGAGTTACGTAGATGATAGTTCCCTGTCCAGTCACCTCTGTGATCTAATATGTTCATACAACTGGAGTTACGTAGATGATAGTTCCCTGTCCAGTCACCTCTGTGATCTAATATGTTCATACAACTGGAGTTACGTAGATGATAGTTCCCTGTCCAGTCACCTCTGTGATCTAATATGTTAATACAACTGGAGTTGCCTAGATGATAGTTCCCTGTCCAGTCACCTCTGTGATCTAATATGTTAATACAACTGGAGTTGCGTAGATGATAGTTCCCTGTCCAGTCACCTCTGTGATCTAATATGTTAATACAACTGGAGTTGCCTAGATGATAGTTCCCTGTCCAGTCACCTCTGTGATCTAATATGTTAATACAACTGGAGTTACGTAGATGATAGTTCCCTGTCCAGTCACCTCTGTGATCTAATATGTTAATACAACTGGAGTTACGTAGATGATAGTTCCCTGTCCAGTCACCTCTGTGATCTAATATGTTAATACAACTGGAGTTACGTAGATGATAGTTCCCTGTCCAGTCACCTCTGTGATCTAATATGTTAATACAACTGGAGTTACGTAGATGATAGTTCCCTGTCCAGTCACCTCTGTGATCTAATATGTTAATACAACTGGAGTTACGTAGATGATAGTTCCCTGTCCAGTCACCTCTGTGATCTAATATGTTAATACAACTGGAGTTACGTAGATGATAGTTCCCTGTCCAGTCACCTCTGTGATCTAATATGTTAATACAACTGGAGTTACGTAGATGATAGTTCCCTGTCCAGTCACCTCTGTGATCTAATATGTTCATACAACTGGAGTTACGTAGATGATAGTTCCCTGTCCAGTCACCTCTGTGATCTAATATGTTCATACAACTGGAGTTACGTAGATGATAGTTCCCTGTCCAGTCACCTCTGTGATCTAATATGTTAATACAACTGGAGTTGCCTAGATGATAGTTCCCTGTCCAGTCACCTCTGTGATCTAATATGTTAATACAACTGGAGTTGCGTAGATGATAGTTCCCTGTCCAGTCACCTCTGTGATCTAATATGTTAATACAACTGGAGTTGCCTAGATGATAGTTCCCTGTCCAGTCACCTCTGTGATCTAATATGTTAATACAACTGGAGTTACGTAGATGATAGTTCCCTGTCCAGTCACCTCTGTGATCTAATATGTTAATACAACTGGAGTTACGTAGATGATAGTTCCCTGTCCAGTCACCTCTGTGATCTAATATGTTCATACAACTGGAGTTACGTAGATGATAGTTCCCTGTCCAGTCACCTCTGTGATCTAATATGTTCATACAACTGGAGTTACGTAGATGATAGTTCCCTGTCCAGTCACCTCTGTGATCTAATATGTTCATACAACTGGAGTTACGTAGATGATAGTTCCCTGTCCAGTCACCTCTGTGATCTAATATGTTCATACAACTGGAGTTACGTAGATGATAGTTCCCTGTCCAGTCACCTCTGTGATCTAATATGTTCATACAACTGGAGTTACGTAGATGATAGTTCCCTGTCCAGTCACCTCTGTGATTTGATATGTTAATACAACTGGAGTTACGTAGATGATAGTTCCCTGTCCAGCTGTAGCAGCTGTCCACCCCTGTCACAGCCTTGCTTTGCCTCTCTGGCATGTTATCTCGTCCACGCTATAGAGATGGGTTCAAAACCAGGAGCATCAGCAAGTGACTGGCGGTTCCACACTGTAGTGATGCGTGGACCAGCAGGGGATTGGTGAAAGGATAACACCAAGAAATTGATGATTCTACAAGTGGAAAGATAACACCAAGAGACTGGTGATTCTACAAGTGGAAAGATAACACCAAGAGATTGGTGATTCTAAAAATGCAAAGATAACTAAAGAGATTTGTGATTCTACAAGTGGAATATAACACAAAGATATTAGTGATACTACATGTGGACAGATAACATTAAGAGATTGGTGATTCTACAAGTGTAAAAATAACACCAAGAAATCGGCGATTCTACAAGTGCGAAGATAACATCAAGAAATTGGTGATTCTACATATGCAAAGATAACACCAAGAAATTGGTGATTTTACAAGTGCAAAGACAACACCAAGAAATAGGTGATTCTACAAGTGCAAAGATAACATCAAGAAATTGGTGATTCTACAAGTGGAAAGATAACACAAAAAAATTGGTGATTCTACAAGTGGAAAGATAACCCAAAAGATTGGTGATTCTACAAGTGCAAAGATAACACTAAGAGACTAACAGTTCCACTCCGCCCAAGACAACACCAAGAGATGAACAAACAAAAGTGGTCAAGCTATGACAAGGGATCAGACTGTGACAAGTGGTCAAGCTGTGACAAGAGGTCATTACAGGGCAAATCGATTGTTGGCAAGATCTGCTTTCCGAGAATGCAATCGCAAGTGACACAGTGCATGCTGCAGCTAAAAAATCTTCATCAACACGGAAAAATAAAGCAACACGGATACTAACCCAACCAGAGGCAGATATGGTCATGTACCAACATAAACTATTTTTTAAAATTTTGTTGCGTATCCCTTACAGGACGTTGCAGTCAACACCAGCATTTTCAGCTGCTGTTGATGTACTAGGCAAGTGTTAGTAGCGTTCAGTAGTTTACCATTGCTTTCTGAACGACCGGCCCCTATACCTTTTTCGAAATAACCATCACCGCCGTGTTTCGAACCCGGGTATACGGGCTCACAAACCGCGTTCGCAAGCCCTTAGACACAGAGATAAGGTACTTCATTTTTAATTCACCGCAAGCAAAGGAATTCCGGGAGCTCCGGGATATCACGTGACATCAGGGTGATTCCATAGTGGGCGTAGGGGTGTGTTGATATACTGTGTAACTCGTGTATGGGGTTAGGTAATTTGTGTGACGTAAAAAACTCTGTGCAATAAAGAATCATAAAAATTGAATGTGTTGTCGAGTGTGTGGTGGACTGTTAGACAGATCGATGGATGCAATAAATATTTCTGTGCCCGGAGGGCCCTCATTGTCGTCGGAGTGTATATGTATATCTTGATTCGGAAGGTGGAAGCTGGATCTGTACGTTGACAGTGAACCGAGTCGCTGCGGAAACAGATTTTGTCCGTAAAGTCACCTTCATCTTTGTCCCGGACATGCGGGAGTTGAGGAAAATGAACGAACTGATAAACTGGCTGGCTCTGCACACCCTGTAGATGGCCAGCCCATGGATCGTGCCGATGTTATTAATGTCCTCAAAGATATGGCGAGAACAGAGGACTTTGACGTCAGTGAATCCACATCGCTGTCCAGGATGAAAGACTTGGGAGTAAGAATCGGCACAGCCAGACGCGAGAGGTACATCGGGAAAACAAGGCGCCTCGTCAACCAACACAGAACTGGCACTATTAGCCACCGGACGCTGATGCATATGCTGGGGGGAGGATCTGAGCACCTATGGACATGTCCGGAGTGCAATGAAGACACCCCAACTGATAACTGATAACTGATCTATATCTCCCAGGAATGCTACCTGGTCAAAAAAGCACGCTAAAGTCGATGTGTTGGCCTACGGGTTTCGGCCCAAGGGCGCATAACAGACACACCGCAATCACATCTGAAAAAACACTCCGGATGAACGAAAAGAAGAAGATCTATATCTTGTGCTACTTGTCTTATCTTGTGGTATGTCTCATCTGTCTGCGCGCATCTGTAATGTATCTGGGGATCAGCCAATTTGCGAAGACAATGCCATGTGGTTGTGGGTACATCTGGCTGCAAACACACTTGTCGACCGAACACAAAGTGAACCCTGATATCCCTATTCTGAAAATCGACGATCCCACCAGATCTAGGTCAGTGCTAAAATAAAAATAACCATGCGGCTTGTTTGCGGTGAATTAAAATGAAGTATCAGAAATAAATGTGAATATGTGGCTACCAAATAACGCTATTTCTTATTATTACTTTACAAGACTAAATTTTTTGGATGTTAGATGTGTGCATCTTTTGTGTGTGGAAATTTAGATGGTGTATGTGTCTTTCTTAATGTTTCTTTTCTTTGTGGAAATAGCAGATGTTGAATGTGTCTATTCTTTGCGAAATGGTAGATGTGTGTGCCTTTTCTTAGTGGAAATGGCATATTTTGTATGTGTCTTTTCTTTGGGAAATTGTAGGCCTAGATGTTGTATGTGTCTGTTATTTTCGTAATGGTAGACGTTGTACGTGTCTTTTATTTGTGAAATTATAGATGTTGTATGGGTCTCTTCTTTGTGGAAATGTTAGATGTTGTGTGTGTCTTTTCTCTGTGATATTGTAGATGTTATATATGTCTTTTATCTTGGAAATGGTAGATGATGTATGTGCCCTTTCTTTGTGAAATCGTAGATGTTGTATGTGTCTTTTCTCTGTGTAATTGTAAATATTGTGTGTGTCTTTTCTCTGTGATATTGTAGATGTTATATATGTCTTTTATCTTGGAAATGGTAGATGATGTATGTGCCCTTTCTTTGTGAAATCGTAGACGTTGTAGGCTATGTGTCTTTTCTCTGTGTAATTGTAAATATTGTGTGCGTCTTTTCTTGGTGAAATGGTAGATATTGTATGTGTCTTTTCTGTGTGAAATTGTAGATGTTGTAAGTATCTTTTCTTTGTGATATGGTAGTTGTTGAATGTGTCTCTATTCTTTGTGAAATTGTAGATGTTGTATGTGCAGTTTCTTTGTGGAAATGGCATATGCGGTATTTGTCTTTTCTTTGTGAAATGGTAGATGTTGAATGTGTCTTTTCTTTGTGAAATAGTAGATGTTGTGTGTCTTTTCTTGGTGGAAATGGAAGATGCTGTGTGTGTCTATTTTTTGAAAATAGTAAATGTTGTATGTGTGTTTTCTTTGTGTAATTATAGATGTTGTATGCGATTTTCTTTGTGGAAATGGTAGATATTGTATGCGTCTTTTTTGTGAAATGGCAGATATTGCATGTCTCTTTTCTTTATGAAATGGCAGATGTTGTATGTGTCTTTTCTTTATGAATGTTTCTTGTAGTATTTCACACTGATTTTTGTCCCTTTGCGCAGACAGACAGACAGTCAGACATACAATCAGACAGTCATAACAGACAGACACACACAACAGACAAATATACAGACATACACACACAAGACAGACAGACAGATGAACAGACAAACTGATAGAAAGGCATACAAGACAGAGAGACTGATGGACAGACAAGACAAACAGATGGACAGACAAACAAAACAGACAGACAAGACAGACACAACTCACGGACTGGTTCGCGGTAAACCAGGGCATCTGAGATCACACGGACACCAGCGCGCTGAAACAGTGTCAAGGTTATGGAGTTACTGAAAGGTTACGTAATGATGGTCAAGGTTATGGAGTTACTGAAAGGTTACAAATGATGGTCAAGGTTATGGAGTTACTGAAAGGTTACGTAATGATGGTTAAGGTTATCAAGTTACTGAAAGGTTATGTAATGATGGTCAAGGTTATGGTGTTACTGTAAGGTTACGTAATGATGGTCAAGGTTATGGAGTTACTGAAAGGTTACATAATGATGGTCAAGGTTATGGAGTTACTGAAAGGTTACATAATGATGGTCAAGGTTATGGAGTTACTGAAAGGTTATGTAATGATGGACAAGGTTATGGGGTTACTGAAAGGTTACATAATGATGGTCAAGGTTATGGAGTTACTGAAAGGTTACATAATAATGGCCAAGGTTATGGGGTTACTGACAGGGTATGTAATGATGGTCAAGGTTATGAAGTTACTGAAAGGGTATGTAATGATGGTCTAGGTTATGAAGTTATTGAAAGGTTATGTTCAAAACAATGTTTTCCAGTAGTGAATCTGAGTAATGAAAACACAAACAATAGATTGCATGATTTATTGTCTGGCATATTTCGCTGCATCTCGTCAGGTACATACCGCAGAAATCACACAACATAAAGTAACTATATATTATAGATACATCCTTCAAGCTGAAATATACACTTAATCGCACAGTAATGTCAATTGTTTACCACGGTAATTTTAAACTGACTATCATGTCTTTCTGTTTGCACAAAACTGGCCTATGTAGATTAATCATGATGGCTTCTGCGATCTTAGAACACACAATAGTTGCATAAATAACTCCAGCATCCATGTTTATATTTACATGGTTACCAAGAAAAACAATCTACTTTATTATGTCTGTAAGTATTTTCAGCAAACTATGTCTATCACCGACACAGTATCTATATCAGTCACCTCACCTCAAATACATCATTAGCATCTTTGCCTGCTATGAAGATGGGCCGAGGCCAGAAGATGGATCGTTTTCTTCTGAAGCAGTTGAAGCAGTCGTCGATGATTGGTCTGCCGATCCCCTGGACTGGGTCAATCGTGTCATAGGATTCCAGCTCTTGATAGACCTGTGGAATAGAGGCAGCCAGTTACAGCTTGTGCCGGACATCACGTGACATTCAGGGGAGGACGTTACAATTGAACATCATCCAAAATATAGGGTGCTGCATGACAATAGAACATCATACAACATATACGGTATGACATTACAATAGAACATCATACAACATATACGGTACTACCTTACAATAGAACATCATACAACATATAGGGTATTACATGACAATAGAACATCATACAACATATATGGTATTACATGACAATAGAACATCATACAACATGTACGGTATCATATTACAATAGAACATCATACAACATATACGGTATTACATTTCAATAGAACATCATACAACATATACAGTATTACATTACAATAGAACATTATGCAACATATACAGTATTAAATTACAATAGAACATTATGCAACATATAGGATATTGCACTACAATAGACTATCCTTTGTAAGATTATAACCATTCAGAGAGATAACATTGTAATAATTTAGCTAGATAAGACTGTAACCACTCAGGGAGATAAGACTGTAACCACTCAGGGAGATAAGACTGTAACCACTCAGGGAGATAAGACTGTAACCACTCAGGGAGATAAGACTGTAACCACTCAGGGAGATAAGACTGTAACCACTCAGGGAGATAAGACTCTAACCACTCAGGGAGATAAGACTGTAACCACTCAGGGAGATAAGACTGTAACCACTCAGGGAGATAAGACTGTAACCACTCAGGGAGATAAGACTGTAACCACTCTGGGGGAAATAACTTTAATTATTCTGGGAGACAAGACTGTAACCATTCTGGGAGATGAGACGGTATCCATTCAGCTAGACACAACTGTAACCATCTAGATAAGACAGCGCCAAGTCTCGGCATTCAGGACTGCTGACAACAGGTGTTCTCCATCTCAGGACAACAGCCAGTCTTACTAAACACTAGAACTCCAATCCAAGTTGAAACACTGAAACACATTGAAACACTGAAACACATTGAAACACCTAAACTTGTTGTGTCCAGATTACATACAACCGGGCTGACCAACAGGTTTTGCTCTAAGTTCATGTGGCCACAGAAAACTGCACACCTAACCTTAGCAACATGAGATATGATATGTGTGTGCCTAACATTTACCAACTGTGCAGATGCCATGTCCATCTCGATTCGTCAACTTGCACCATTTGATAACACAGAACTGAGCCAAGACTTGAGGTCGTGTGAGACATCTTGCACTATATGATAACACAGAACTGAGCCAAGACTTGTGATGGTGTGAGACAATACACATCGACAGCCCGCACCGATCGGCATGACACATGATCACGGTGAGCAGTGTTACAATGGTTGAACTAGCATGTGGGAAGCCAGGGAGGTGTGCTTCAGCCGATACTTACATCGCCAGGAGTGACGTCATTGCCGGACTTGAGCAGTAGCACACTTTGATCGATGCCATAGAGGTAGGCGGTGGAAGCTGGGTCGGCTCGCACCGTGACCGCCACTTCCTGTCCTGGTTCCGCTTCAGAGATGTTCAGGCTGATAGACACCTGGGGAATGAACCAAGGTGACACAATCAACATCACACATGTGTGGAAGCAAACCACGGTAATACAATCAACATCACACACATGTGGGAGCAGACCAAGATGACACAATCAACGTCACACATGTGTGGGAGCAGACCACAGTCACACAATCAACATCACACACATGTGGGAGCAGACCAAGGTAACACAATCAACATCACACACATGTGTGGGAGCATGTAGGAGAATGTATCAATTAATCTATTCTGTAGGAGAATGTATTAATATGTCTAAAATGTGGAAAATCTGTTAATAATTCTAGTCTGTGGGAGAATCTATTAATAATTCCACTTTGTACAAGAATCTCTTAGTTAGCCCAATAATTTCAAGAATCTATTATATAGTCTAATATGTGGGAGAATCTATTAATAATTCTAATTTGTACAAGAATCTATTAATTACTTCAATATGCTGGGGAATCTTCTTCTTCTTCTTCTTCTGCGTTCATCCGGAGTTTTTTTTTCGGATGTGATTTCGTTGTGCCTGTTTACAGCAGAGCTGCGTTCTTGCGCCGTTAGGCCGACACATCAGACTTCTGCGGGGGATCTATTAATAATTCCAATCTGTGGGGGAACCCGTCTCTTTAGCACCATATATCTATGGTTATGTGCAGCTGTTGACAACAGGTTGTAAAACAACCTGCCAGGGGACCCAATATCTCTTTTCTCCGCATCTTCTCATCAGAACACATTTGATGATACCCACCAAATAAAAATACAACATATATTTATGAGCATGCGACTAATCATACTGGGTGTTTGTCAAGTCTCACTACACTTTGTATGTAGAACAAATCTGAAAAAGTAAATACATGATGTCATAAAAGAAAATGTGCTCCACAGTCCATAATGATGCAATATGCAGCAAATGGCTGTCATCTGCTGGAGTAATTCTTTGCACACTAAACAGAAAGGTGTTATCAATAGAAGAAAAACATGTTTTGGGTTGAAAAAGTGTTTCGAAATGGCGGTCGATACAAACGGATGTTTGTTTCTAAGATTTATAGCAAGATTTCCTGATAAACAACCCACTCATCGCATTACGATTAGAAATTTGTTGAATAAGTTTCTTGCTACAGGAAATGTGGAAGATGCTCCGCTATCTGGTAGGCCTGCTGTGTTTGAATAAAAATATCTAGATATCCAAGACAGAATCCGAAAAAGTCCAAACAAGTTCTTAAGGAAAATGTCGTAACAATTGAACGTATCAGTGAGCACAGTGCAAAGAATTCTTAAACAACGATTCAATTTTCATCCATACTGGATTTATGTTGTGTCTGTGCTAAAAGAGAGATAATCAATCCAGAGTCAACTACTCCACGTGGTCTCAAGCATTGTTAGCTAAAGAAGACAAATCACTTCTCCATGTAACATTCCTCTCTGGTGAGGCATGGTTTTGTGTGTCTGGATACGTTCATAGCCAAAATAATCGTATTTGGAGCAAAGTGCCTCTACACGTTGAGAAAATTGGGGTATGGTGTGCCATCAGTAGAACATGTTTTATTGGACCAGTTTTCTTCAAAAACATTATAATTGTCGATCGGTTCGTACTGACATTTTGGAACCTTAGTTAGAACAGCTGAATGAACATGAAATTGAAGAAGCGTGGTTGCAGTAAGATGGTCCAACTTCACACACAGCCAGGGCACCACTGCATCTTTTGGAAGAAATTTTCGCAAATCGCATAATATCACGTGGAATTTGGCCTGCTCCTTCTCCAGATCTAACTCCATTAGATTATTATCTATGGGATTTCTTGAAAGGAAATATTTACAATAATAATGTACACAACTGAGGACCTGAAAGAGGCAATAAGAATTACCATTCAAGAAATAACAACAGAAACGTTGCAGAAGGCATTTGACAATATGGAGAGACATGTACAGCCCGTAGTAAAAATTTCCAACTCCTGTTATAATGATTACTTCATTGGTACTTTGTTAGACCATACCAGTAATTATTGTAACTAATTTAATGAATGTTTTAGCACATTTTTTGTTATGACATCAGGTACTTCATTTTTCAGATTTGTTCAATGATACAACACATCTGTAGGGACATGTAGTTCTCAAATAAAGATATAACACATCTGTAGGGACATGTATCTCAACAAATAAAGATACAACACATCTGTAGGGACATGTATCTCAACAAATAAAGATACAACACATCTGTCTGGACATGTAGCTCATCAAATAAAGATACAACACATCTGTAGGGACATGTAATTCACCACACACAGACACCACACACAGACACCACACACATACATTATACACAAACACCACACTCAGACACCACACACAGACACCACACACAGACACCACACACATACATTATACACAAACACCACACTCAGACACCACACACAGACACCACACACAGACACCGCACACAGACACCACACACAGACACCACACACAGACACACACACAGACACCACACACAGACACAACACACAGACACAGACACTACACAGAGACACCACACAGAGACAACACACACAGACACAACACACAGACACAACACACAGACACCACACACAGACACCACACACAGGCACCACACACAGACACCACACACAGGCACCACACACAGACACAGACACTACACAGAGACACCACACACAGACATTATACACAAACACCACACTCAGATACCACACATAGATACCACACATAGACACCACACATAGATACCACACATAGACACCACACACCTTATTTCTGAAGGCTCCGTTGACCTCGAAGCTGATGCTGTCTGTCACAATCTCGCCATCGGTCCGGACATGGTAGACGACGATACGAGATTTGGGCGTCATGCTGGCGTCCGAGGTGACGGAGAAGGCTTGCTCTGTCTGTCCATTGGCATTGACGCTACCAGACTTGACCATTGCTCCTCGTGAGAGAAACTGTACACCAGAACAGTCACAGGTAGAATCATGTGTGATACGGGTACAATCATGTGTGACACTGGTACAATCATGTGTGGCATGGGTACAATCATGTGTGATACGGGTACAATCATGTGTGACACAGGTACAATCATGTGTGACATGGGTACAATCATGTGTGATACGGGTACAATCATGTGTGACACTGGTACAATCATGTGTGACATGGGTACAATCATGTGTGATATAGGTACAATCATGTGTGACACAGGTACAATCATGTGTGACATGGGTACAATCATGTGTGACACAGGTAGAATCATGTGTGATACGGGTACAATCATGTGTGACACAGGTACAATCATGTGTGACATGGGTACAATCATGTGTGACATGGGTACAATCATGTGTGACATGGGTACAACCACATGTTAAACAGGTACAGTCATATGTGAAACACAAGAATGTTGTGTAGAGTCAATGCGGTTAACGGACGGCCAGTCTGCTTTGCGTCAGCCAATGAGGATTGACCTACTTCAGCTTCATCACAAAAACATACCCAACGTCGGACAGTGCTAACATCTACTGTTGAATCTCCATAAATAATATCCAAACGTTCGTCCATGCGAATAAGGGTCTCGCCTTCAGCATTGAGGAATTCTATGACATTACATTACTTTAAACTGAACTTCTTTGGTGGCCATTTTTAAACTTTTACTGTCGCGCAACCTGTGACTAAAACAGGTTGGTAGTGATACACAGTGTAGAAGAATATTTGAGGAATTCCACTAAATTAACAAATTGCACACCGATAAAGTGTTTACATAGATACAAATAGAAGGCATTACTTATTGACCGTCCCTCATATCCCAGGTGTGCATGTTTATATCCCAAGTGTGAATGCCTCTATCCCAGATGTGCATGGTTATATCCTAGGTGTGCATGTTTATATCCCAGGTGTGCATGTCTCTATCCCAGATGTGCATGGTTATATCCCAGGTGTCCATATTTATATCCCAGGTGTGCATGTTTATAACCCAGGTGTGCATGTTTATATCCCAGGTGTGCATGTTTATAACCCAGGTGTGCATGTTTATATCCCAGGTGTGCATGTCTCTATCCCAGATGTGCATGTTTATATCCCAGGTGTGCATGTTTATATCCCAGGTGTGCATGTTTATAACCCAGGTGTGCATGTTTATATCCCAGGTGTGCATGTTTATATCCCAGGTGTGCATGTTTATATCCCAGGTGTGCATGTTTATAACCCAGGTGTGCATGTTTATATCCCAGGTGTGCACGTTTATATCCCAGGTATGCTTCTCTCGCCTCATCAGATCAGTGTGACCCAATAACATCACAGAATACACCTGTACCTCTCACGGAGTTTATGACCTTTGATGTGACCTTGACATTACTCTCTATGGATGTATAACTTACCTGGTACACCACACTTGTCAGCGGATGGGTCGCCTTCACTCTGAAGGCAATAGTATCACCTGCCTGATGGGATACAACAGTCATGAATATAATGTAAAGTTGCAGTAAATGTATGTAACAAAGTAGACATGAATGTAATGTAGCATTGTAGTACATGAGTGTAATGTAGCATTGTAGTACATGAGTGTAATGTAGCATTGTAGTACATGAGTGTAATGTAGCATTGTAGTACATGAGTGTAATGTAGCATTGTAGTAGGCCTACATGAGTGTAATGTAGCATTGTAGTACATGAGTGTAATGTAGCATTGTAGTACATGAGTGTAATGTAGCATTGTAGTACATGAATGTAATGTAGCATTGTAGTACATGAATGTAATGTAGCATTGTAGTACATGAGTGTAACAAACTTGCACATGATCATAACGTAAACTTGTAGCATATTAAATGTAAAATAATTGCACATGAATGTAACAGGTTCTGAGATCGTGTATGCAAAAGGAAAATAATACACACACTTGATAGTTCTATCTGAGTGTAACACAGGCGATTGTGAACAGATAACAGTTTTACATATATGTAACATACAACATTCTAAAAGGATGTAGAGTGGACAAATAACAGTTCTACATATCTAAGGGACGTTCATTTGAAACCCGTTCCAATGGCTTTATTACAAACATTAACAGGTGTGGTAGAATTAAACAAAGCATGCATTTTGAATGAATTATGCACTATGGGTTGGTCAGAAGAAGTCGTCGTAGGCATTTTAGGCAAGCGTTCCATTGCTTTGGTAGGCGGTGAATGCCGTCCGTAAAAAAGGATTGTGGTTGCTCACTGAACCAAGTTTGTACCATGTTCTTTACGTATGCATCTGTGTGAAATCGTTGCCCTTTAAGAGCTTTTTTTTTTAGAGGTCCGAATAAATGAAAAGTACATGGTGACAAATCAGGACTAAAGACTAAGGACTGGTGACAAATCAGGACTCTTGATCTAACTGGATGTTGAGTGGACAAATAACAGTTCTACATATATGTAACATACAACATTTTAAATGGATGTAGAGTAAACAAATATGTAACATACAACATGCTAAATTAATGTAGAGTCTTAAATTTCTTTTATGAGATACACAAATTGTCATGGTCGTGACATGGATATTAGACAAGCCACCATGATCTGCCCCGTTGAAGTGGGTAGAGACTAGTGACACCACAATTAATATCTGCAAGGTATTACCTAAATCTGTCAGCCAAACATAAGCCTATTTCACCGATGTATGTCATGGGACGTTTGCTGACGATGTCGTCAATGACATTGATGCTCGTGTAGGAGAACCGCTCATGGATGTAGAAAGCGGCTTTGGGGAGTGCACTCTTCTGAGTCTGAAGCACATCAGTGAAGAATGACTAGAACATCACTCACTGAGTACCAGCTGGGCTCGGTGATCTAGAGTTTGCACCATATACCCACAAGCTTAGCCGCACGAACTAGATTCCTTTACTTACTCTACATATATATGACTGCCGGGGAAGGCCACCACATGAACGTCCACATGGGCAGTCATAAAGCTAGTTCTGTCGTCATTGATATATTAATAAAATATAGACGTATAGCTGCCTGCCTGCCTGCCTGCCTGCCTCTCTCTCTCTCTCTCTCTCTCTCTCTCTCTCTCTCTCTCTCTCTCTCTCTCTCTCTCTCTCTCTCTCTCTCTCTCCCAAACAAATTTGCCACTGCCAGCCCATCCAGTTCTCTGCAATTATATATATATATATATATATATATATATATATATATATATATATATATATATATATATATATATATATACATACATACATCAGTCTCTGTGGCTAAGGGCTTGCGAACGCGGTTTGTGAGCCCGTATACCCGGGTTCGAAACACGGCGATGCTGGTTTTTTCAAAAAAGGTATAGGAGCCGGCCGTTCAGAAAGCAATGGCAAACTACTGAACGTAAAATTTGCCCAGGAATCATCCTGTGAAGGACATGCAACTTTTCTCTCTATCTCTCTCTCTCTCTCTCTCTCTCTCTCTCTCTCTCTCTCTCTCTCTCTCTCTCTCTCTCTCGCACGCACGCACGCACACACACACACATATATTTATAACATCAACCACATATCTTGCACACCTGTATATATGATAAGCACACATGTGTATATGATAAGCACACCTGTGTATGATAAGCTCAAATGTATATATGATAAGTACACCTGTATATATGATAATGGTCGTCACTGGGAAGAAGGAAATACCACAATGTAATATACAAGTAAATGGGCATATTCTTAAGCAAGTGAATCGATACATTTATCTTGGAACAGTCATAACATCTGATGGGAGATGCCTTGAAGAGATTAGAAGAAGAATTGCCATTGCGAAGGTAGCCGTTTGCAAGATGATAAACATACTGACCAATAAAAAGATATCAACTGAAACGAGAAAAAGAGTGTTGAAGTGCTACATAGAACCTATACTTTTGTATGGATGTGAAGCGCAGACAATAAGCAATCATGCTAAAAACAGCTGATGGCTGTGGAAATGTGGTTTCTGTGGAAAATGCAAGAATATCATGGACAGACAGAAAACCCAATGAACAAGTCCTTCAAGAAACAAATGAAGATCGTAAACTGATTAGAGTCATTAGACGTAGACAGTCAACATTTTTGGGCATGTTATGAGAAGAAATGAATTCGAGAACTTGGTGACAACTGGCAAGATCGAAGGGAAGAGACCAAGGGGAAGACCGAAAAGTAAATACCTGCATGGCTTGGCCACGTGGATTGGTCGAGACAGGAACACAGAGCTGAACCACGACTCTGATGATCGAGTGAGATGGCAGAACATGACCGCCCACGCTTATGGGCATGGCACATGATGGATGGATATATGATAAGCTCACCTGAATTGTTGAGGATGTCTCCAGGAACAACTGGATGTAAGAGCTGCTTGGGGAAAAGCTCTTGCCCAGGCTTAAAGAAGCGGACACTCCTTGAAACTCCGCCTGGTACATGGACAATCATACCAGATAAAACAACAGCAAAAGCGATTTTACAGGTTAAACAAATCTCTCTCTCTCTCTCTCTCTCTCTCTCTCTCTCTCTCTCTCTCTCTCTCTCTCTCTCTCTCTCTCTCTCTCTCTCTCACATATAATGTTACATTATCACATGAGTATCCCAATGACAGACGTAACATATTCTTCTTCTTCTTCAGCGTTCCGAGCCATTGAGGTTCTTTGCTGCAGATACAATCAGTCTCCATTCATCTCTCTGATTGACCTTCTCTTGCCAGTCGTTGATTCCAAGTGCTTGTAGATCTGTATATATATATTATCTTTCCACCGTCTTCTTGGTCTACCTCGGGGTCTACGGTCATTTATTTCCTGAGTGTAAGCGAGTTTTGTTTCCCGATTATATTCCATTATTTCTATATGCCCCAGCCATTGTAGTCTATAAGCCTTTATATATATATATATATATATATATATATATATATATATATATATATATATATATATATATATATATATATATATATATATATTACACCACACTCATGCAGTGTTATACTACACACGAATAACTTGATAACATTGTCTCTCTCTCTCACTCTCTCTCTGTCTCACACAGAGAGCTCTCTCTCTCTCTCTCTCTCTGTGTGTGTGTGTGTGTGTGAAAGAGAGAGAGAGAGAGAGAGAGAGAGAGAGAGAGAGAGAGAGAGAGAATTATAATATCCCATAAATACCCTGGTGACGGATGTCACAGTCATCATGTCCACAACGATGTCACACAAGCAACCCTGTGACGAGGAAAGCCAAATGGCTGACGGCCAATTCTTACCCTGATCGTGGCGCTTCTGGTGTTGGCGGGAACATCCAAGGGGATGACCAGCAGGCCGTTGGTGGGCAGCTCGTACTGGACTTCCGGCAGCGACCTGGTCTCTGTTGGATCCTGGGGGAACCGAGGAAGGATCGACCGAGAAGAGGTCAAGTCTGGGCTGAGGCTGACCTTTGAGGACTGTACCACGAGGTCTACATTCACCTTGACCTTCTGGGTTGATGGCCCCACGGGCAAACCATCTGGCTGGCTGACTTTCAGCTGCCGAGACATGAAACGCACACAAGAAATACATCAAATAGAACATACCAACATACAAAATGACACGAGCATACAATATGAACCCTACACACAACATGACACCAACATACAACATGACAACCATACACAACATGACAGCAACATACAACAAGAAACTCTCACACAACATGACACCAACATACAACATGACACCAACACACAACATGACACTGACGTACAACATGACACCAACACACAACATGACACTCACACAACATGACACTACCATACCACATAATACCAACAAGCAACATGACACCAACATGCAACATGACACCAACATACAACATGACACTGACATACAACATAACACCAACATACAACATGATGCCAACATACAACACGACACTGACATACACATGACACCCACATACAACATAACACTAACATACAACATAACACCAACATACAACATGACACTGACATACAACATGACACTGACATACAACATGACACTGACATACAACATGACACTGACATACAACATGACACTGACATACAACATGACATCCCCACACAACATGACACTCACATACAACGTGACCCCACCATACAACATGACCCCCACATACAACATGACCCCCACATACAACATGACAACCACATACAACATAACACCCACATACAACATAACACCCACATACAAAATAATACCCACATACAACATGACATCCCCACACAACATGACACTCACATACAACATGACACTGACATACAACATGACCGCCACATACAACATGACACTCACATACAATGTGACACTCACATACAACATGACCACCACATACAACATGACCCCCACATACAACATGACACCCACATACAACATGACCCCCACATACAACATAACACTGACATACAACATGGCATTCACATACAACATGACACTCACATACAACATAACCCACATACAACATAACACACACATACAACATGACTTCCCCACACAACATGACTTCCCCACACACAACATGACACTCACATACAACGTGACACTCACATACAACATGACACTCTCATACAACATGACACTGACATACAACATGACACTGACATACAACATGACACTTACATACAACATGACACTCACATACAACATGACACTCACATACAACATGACACCCACATACAACATGACACCCATATACAACATGACACCCATATACAACATGACACCAACACACAAACATGACACCAACACACAGACATGACACCAACACACAACATGATACAACATGACACCAACATACAACATGACACCAACATACAACATGACACCAACATACAACATGACCAACACACAACATGACACTCACATAAACATGACCCCCACACACAACATGACACACATACAACATGACACTGACATACAACATGACACCCACATACAACATGACACCCTCACACACAACATGACACCCTCACACAACATGACATCCCCACACAACATGACACCCACACACAACATGACACCCACACACAACATGACACCCACACACAACATGACACCCACACACAACGTGACATACATACAGAACATAACACCCACACACAACATGACACCCACACACAACATGACACCCACACACAACATGACACCGACACACAACATGACACACATACAGAACATAACACCCACACACAACATGACACCCACATACAACATGACACCGACACACAACATGACATCCCCACACAACATGACACCCACATACAACATGACACTGACACACAACATGACAAATACAGAACATAACACCCACATACAACATGACACCCACACACAACATGACATCGACACACAACATGACATACATACAGAACATAACACCCACATACAACATGACACCCACACACAACATGACACTCACATAAGCTGTGTATTGCAGGCCAGGCTTGACCGTGGTGGGGTTGGTCTTAGGAAACTCCAGGACGACGGCCTTGTCGTGCATCTTGACCTTGCCCTCTGCTGACATTGTGTTGCCGGTCAAGGACTCGGAAACATTGGCGGTGACAATGAGGAAATGTCCATCCAGAGAACTGGACACTTTCTTCACGTCTGCTAGAGGGATGTTTACTTTAGCTTCCCCGTCGACCTGAGATCAAACACATTTCACATGGGACAATAAGTACGCCACGCAGCTCCAACCATATGGTGGATAGCATTATATCATTTTGAGTAATGTTCTTGCACACAAATCTCACCAAACCATTCAGTGCAACATTGCTGCACTTATATCTCTTCATCACTTTAGTTGGTGCAACATTGCTCCACTCATCATCATCGTCGTTATCATCATTATCATCATCGTCATCATCGTTATCATCATCATAGTGCTGCTAGGTCCCTGCCTTGGGCATCCTCATGCCCAATTCTTAACCCTTTGAAAATAAAGTTCGTTCGTTCGTTCGTTCGTTCGTTCGTTCGTTCGTTCGTTCATACCTAAGGTAACTACAGTGTCCTGTGCTCATCTTCCTGCTCATCGGTTTTTTGTTAAATGTGTCATCATAATGTCAATTAATTCATGTCTATAAATGCATAAACTCACCTAGCTGATCACGCCGACAAATCAGACCTTACATTCAACAAGAAATAAACCAAGCCAGCATCTAGTGGCTTACAGAATGGCATGAAATCAGATAAACATGACATAAATCTGTCTCACTTGGACTTGTAGGGTGGCATGACATCAGATAAACATGACATAAATCTGTCTCACCAGAACTTGGTGGCATGACATCAGATAAACAGGACATAAATCTGTCTCACCAGAACTTGGTGGCATGACATCAGATAAACAGGACATAAATCTGTCTCACCAGAACTTTGTGGCATGACATTAGATAAACAGGACATAAATCTGTCTCACCTGAACTTGCACAGTGGAGACAGGCACGGCTTTCGTGGGGTCTTGGCTGTTGAAGCTATAGAGCAGTCCCACGCTCACCACTCCGGTCCCCTTCACAGGTTTACCATAAGTGTACCTGAAACAATCAATGTATCCTCATGTAAGTGTATCTGCAACAATCAATGTATCCTCATGTAAGTGTATCTGCAACAATCAATGTATCCTTATGTAAGTGTATCTGTAACAATCAATGTATCCTCATGTAAGTGTATCTGTAACAATCAATGTATCATCATGAAACAATCAATGTATCCTCATGTAAGTGTATCTGTAACAATCAATGTATCCTCATGTAAGTGTATCTGTAACAATCAATGTATCCTCATGTAATTGTATCTGCAACAATCAATGTATCCTCATGTAAGTGTATCTGCAACAATCAATGTATCCTTATGTAAGTGTATCTGTAACAATCAATGTATCCTCATGTAAGTGTATCTGTAACAATCAATGTATCATCATGAAACAATCAATGTATCCTCATGTAAGTGTATCTGTAACAATCAATGTATCCTCATGTAAGTGTATCTGTAACAATCAATGTATCCTCATGTAAGTGTATCTGCAACAATCAATGTATCCTCATGTAAGTGTATCTGTAACAATCAATGTATCCTCATGTAAGTTAACTGAAACAATCAATGTATCCTCATGTAAGTGTATCTGCAACAATCAATGTATCCTCATGTAAGTGTATCTGCAACAATCAATGTATCCTCATGTAAGTGTATCTGCAACAATCAATGTATCCTCATGTAAGTGTATCTGCAACAATCAATGTATCCTCATGTAAGTGTAACTGTAACAATCAATGTATCCTCATGCAAGTGTATCTGCAACAATCAATGTATCCTCATGAAACAATCAATGTATCATCATGAAACAATCAATGTATCCTCATGTAAGTGTAACTGTAACAATCAATGTATCCTCATGTAAGTGTATCTGTAACAATCAATGTATCCTCATGTAAGTGTATCTGTAACAATCAATGTATCCTCATGTAAGTGTATCTGTAACAATCAATGTATCCTCATGTAAGTGTATCTGAAACAATCAATGTATCCTCATGCAAGTGTATCTGTAACAATCAATGTATCCTTATGTAAGTGTATCTGTAACAATCAATGTATCCTCATGTAAGTGTATCTGTAACAATCAATGTATCCTCATGTAAGTGTATCTGCAACAATCAATGTATCCTCATGCAAGTGTATCTGCAACAATCAATGTATCCTCATGAAACAATCAATGTATCCTCATGTAAGTGTATCTGTAACAATCAATGTATCCTCATGAAACAATCAATGTATCCTCATGTAAGTGTATCTGCAACAATCAATGTATCCTCATGAAACAATAAATGTATCCTCATGCAAGTGTATCTGTAACAATCAATGTATCCTCATGAAACAATCAATGTATCCTCATGTAAGTGTATCTGTAACAATCAATGTATCCTCATGTAAGTGTATCTGCAACAATCAATGTATCCTCATGTAAGTGTATCTGTAACAATAAATGTATCCTCATGTAAGTGTATCTGCAACAATCAATGTATCCTCATGTAAGTGTATCTGCAACAATAAATGTATCCTCATGTAAGTGTATCTGTAACAATCAATGTATCCTCATGAAACAATCAATTTATCCTCATGTAAGTGTATCTGCAACAATCAATGTATCCTCATGTAAGTGTATCTGCAACAATCAATGTATCCTCATGTAAATGTATCTGTAACAATCAATGTATCCTCATGTAAGTGTATCTCCAACAATCAATGTATCCTCATGTAAGTGTATCTGAAACAATCAATGTATCCTCATGTAAGTGTATCTGTAACAATCAATGTATCCTCATGTAAGTGTATCTGTAACAATCAATGTATCCTCATGTAAGTGTATCTGAAACAATCAATGTATCCTCATGTAAGTGTATCTGTAACAATCAATGTATCCTCATGTAAGTGTATCTGTAACAATCAATGTATCCTCATGTAAGTGTATCTGAAACAATCAATGTATCCTCATGTAAGTGTATCTGTAACAATCAATGTATCCTCATGTAAGTGTATCTGCAACAATCAATGTATCCTCATGAAACAATCAATGTATCCTCATGTAAGTGTATCTGCAACAATCAATGTATCCTCATGCAAGTGTATCTGCAACAATAAATGTATCCTCATGAAACAATCAATGTATCCTCATGTAAGTGTATCTGTAACAATCAATGTATCCTCATGTAAGTGTATCTGTAACAATCAATGTATCCTCATGTAAGTGTATCTGCAACAATCAATGTATCCTCATGTAAGTGTATCTGCAACAATCAATGTATCCTCATGTAAGTGTATCTGTAACAATCAATGTATCCTCATGTAAGTGTATCTGTAACAATCAATGTATCCTCATGTAAGTGTATCTGAAACAATCAATGTATCCTCATGTAAGTGTATCTGCAACAATCAATGTATCCTCATGAAACAATCAATGTATCCTCATGTAAGTGTATCTGCAACAATCAATGTATCCTCATGCAAGTGTATCTGCAACAATAAATGTATCCTCATGAAACAATCAATGTATCCTCATGTAAGTGTATCTGTAACAATCAATGTATCCTCATGTAAGTGTATCTGTAACAATCAATGTATCCTCATGTAAGTGTATCTGCAACAATCAATGTATCCTCATGTAAGTGTATCTGCAACAATCAATGTATCCTCATGTAAGTGTATCTGCAACAATCAATGTATCCTCATGTAAGTGTATCTGTAACAATCAATGTATCCTCATGTAAGTGTATCTGTAACAATCAATGTATCCTCATGTAAGTGTATCTGCAACAATCAATGTATCCTCATGTAAGTGTATCTGTAACAATCAATGTATCCTCATGTAAGTGTATCTGCAACAATCAATGTATCCTCATGTAAGTGTATCTGAAACAATCAATGTATCCTCATGTAAGTGTATCTGCAACAATCAATGTATCCTCATGAAACAATCAATGTATCCTCATGTAAGTGTATCTGCAACAATCAATGTATCCTCATGTAAGTGTATCTGCAACAATCAATGTATCCTCATGTAAGTGTATCTGCAACAATCAATGTATCCTCATGTAAGTGTAACTGAAACAATCAATGTATCCTCATGTAAGTGTATCTGAAACAATCAATGTATCCTCATGAAACAAACAATGTATCCTCATGTAAGTGTCACTGAAACAATCAATGTATCCTCATGTAAGTGTATCTGAAACAATCAATGTATCCTCATGAAACAAACAATGTATCCTCATGAAACAATCAATGTATCCTCATGAAACAAACAATGTATCCTCATGTAAGTGTCACTGAAACAATCAATGTATCCTCATGTAAGAGTACCTGAAACACACAGTTTTGAAACAACAATAAAGAAAACAACAACACTAAATAATACTTAACTAAACAATACAAAAATAAACAATACAGCAATAGTATACAATACATAACAAAACAACACAACAACAATACACAATACAACAGTATTGAACAATGCATAAGTAAACAAAACAACAACAATACAACAATAGTAAAGAATACACAACAAAACAAAACAACAACAATTAACAATAGCCAAACAACAATAAAAAATCCTACTAAACAAAACGACCGCAATAATAAACTAAACAGCAACATTAAAAACAACACCAACAATGAGGATGAAGGGCAGATTTGGTCAGAAAACCAACAACAGATCACAAGGAATGATGAGACGTCCTCACCTGGCCTTGACCGTGAACGTGACCTCAGCTTCAGTAGTGACGACGTATGGGGGTATGTCCACGTTGACCTCAAACTTGGGCAGCACTGTGGAAGGTCAGATGTCACATAAACATATACACACATACAACCAGCAAGACAACCTGACTTTAAACCCAATGTCTACGCTCATGTTATATGTCACATGAAGTATGGTCTTTCTCATGTTGTAAGTTGTATATCAAATGGTGTATGTTATGTCACCTTTATTATGTTATGAATCACACAACATCAATAACATTAATATAACCCCACTGTATCATCCGTATGATACAGTACTGATTGCAGACAATGAGCAGGATCTGCAACATTTAGTAGATGCGGTTGTTGCACACAGTGAACAACTAGGTTAGAATTAAATTGTAAGAAGACACAGATTATGGCTGTGACTAGGAAGAAAGAAATACCACAATGTAATATATGGGTAAATGGGAATATTCTTAGACACGCGAATCTACTATCTCGGAATAGTTATAACATCCGATGGGAGATGCTTTGAAGAGATTAGAACAAGAATCGATATGGCAAAGGACGCCTTTTGCAAGATGAAAAACATACTGTCTAATAAAAAGATGTCAATCGCAACCAGAAAAAGAATGTTGAAGTGCTACATAGAACTTGTTCTTTTGGATGGATGTAAGACGTGAACAAGGGGCAGACAAGCTGAAAAATGTCTGATGGCAGTGGAGATGTGCATTCTGAGGAAAATGTAAAGAATACCATGGACAAACAGAAAAACCAATGACCAAGTACTACAAGAAGCAAATGAGAACCGTAAACTGACTAGAGAAATTAGACATTGACAGTCAAGAGTTTTGGACACATTATAAGAAGAAATAAATTGGACAACTAGTTACACTGAAGGGAAAAGAACAAGGGACAGGCAGTGAAGTAAATACCTGGATCGCTTGGCCACGTTGTGTGGTTGAGATAAGAACACTGAGCGTATCCACGACTCTGGTGATTGTTTGAGATGGCGAAAACATGGCCGCCAAGCTTATCGGCACGGCACATTATGATGATGATGATGAATGTAAATGATATTATTGATGTGATATATATATTTAATGATATTTAATGATATTATTGATGTGATGACATATATTTAATAATATTATTAACGTGCCATGCCGGAAAGCGTGGGCGGTCATGATTCGCCATTTCACTCGATCACCAGAGTCGTGGATCAGCTCAGTGTTCCTGTCTCGTCCATGCCATGTGGCCAAGCCATCCAGGTATTTTCCTCTCGGTCTTCCTCTTGGTCTGTTCCCTTCGATCTTGCCAGCTGTCACTAAGTTCTCCAGTCCATTTCTTCTCATAACATGTCCAAAATATTTTGACTGTCTACGTCTGATTTCTCTAATCAATCTACGATTTTCATTTGTCTCTTATAGTACTTGGTCATTGGTTTTTCTATCTGTCCATGGTATTCTTTGCATTTTCCTCAGAAACCATATTTCTGCAGCCATCAGATGTTTTTCAGCTTGACTGCACATTGTCCAAGTTTCACATCCATACAAAAGAACAGGCTCTATGTATCCCCTCAACACTCTTTTTCTCGTTTCAATTGACATCATTTTATTGGTCAGAATGTTTTTCATCTTGCTAAAGGCTATTTTCGCAATGGCGATTCTTGTTCTAATCTCTTCAAGGCATCTGCCATCAGATGTTATGACTGTTCCGAGATAATTGAACCAATTCACTTGTTGAAGAATATTCCCATTTACTTGTATATTACATTGTGGTACTTCGTTCTTCCTAGTGACGACCATAACCTGTGTCTTCCTACAATTTAATTCCAACCCCAGCTGCTCACTGTGTACAACCACAGCGTCTACTAATTGTTGCAGATCCTGTGCATTGTCTGCAATCAATACT
Organism: Cepaea hortensis; assembly: GCA_963921405.1. Classification (NCBI taxonomy): domain Eukaryota; kingdom Metazoa; phylum Mollusca; class Gastropoda; order Stylommatophora; family Helicidae; genus Cepaea; species Cepaea hortensis. The sequence continues at coordinate 164,311,983 of OY992879.1, read as the reverse complement.
GTATCATCTGCATATCTAATGTTATTTATGTTTCGTCCTCCAATGCTGATTCCATTTAGGTCTTCTACATTTCTGAAAATATTTTCACTGTATAGGGAAAAAAGATCTGGAGACATTACACATCCCTGCCTAACACCTCTCTTAATAGGTTGGTATTGTCCTACTTCATTATCAATTCTTATGGCAGCTTGTTGTTTCCAATATATGTTTTTTATAAGTCTAATGTCTTTCCCATCAATTTGTAGATCTGCAAGCATATCCACAATGTTGACGTGTCTAACTCTATCAAAAGCCTTTGTGTAGTCAATAAAGCAAAGATGTATATCCTTGTTTACTTCTAAAGCACGTTCAATAACTGTTCGCAGCATATACACAGCATTTATTGTACCCTTTCCTTCTACAAAACCACATTGTTCTTCCCCAATTTCAGGTTGTATTTTCTTCCTCACTCTTTGCATGATAATTCGTAACAAAATCTTTGTGATGTGACTCATTATACTAATTGTTCTATGTTGATCACATTCTAAGGTTCCTGATTTCTTTGGGATTGCAATAAATACAGAATTACATAATTCAGAAGGTATATCTCCAGTATCATATAATGTGTTCAGCAGTCTAGTGACTTGCTCTAGACCAAATTCTTCTAAAGCTTTAATCATTTCTGTTGTGATGTTATCTGCACCGGGGGCCTTGCCAGCTTTCATATGCTTAAGAACATTTTGAACCTCCATCTTTTAAATTGCTGGTCCTTCATTATTAAATCTAATAGCATACTGCTCCTCTCTGTTATCATTATACAGGTCTTTCACATAATCTGTCCATACATGTAGAATCTGATCTTTTTCTGGTATGATTTTGCCATCTTTAGTTTTTAGACAGCCTGTTGATGTACTTGTTCTTTTATTAGTAAGTTCCTGAATTCTTTTGTGTACTAATTTGGTATTTTGACTGTTGTGTTGTTTTTCAATTTTTAAGCACTTTTCCTCAAGTTATGATTCTTTTGCCTTCCTACATAATATTCTGACTTGTCTGTGAATTTCTTCATATTTGGCAGGATTATTTTTGTTGCGTCTTCTTGTTTCCATTAAGTGTAAAATTTCCTCAGTCATCCATTTCTTTCGACCCACCTTCTTTAATTTTGGAATAGTTGTTTCTGCAGCCACATTGATTGAATTCTTTAACATTTCCCATTGATCATCCACATCCTGGAATAGGATCTCTAGATCAGACAATATTTCAAATCTGTTCTGTACTTCTATGTTGAATTTGTTTTGTATTTCCTTGTCATTACTCAATGTACACAAATCATATTTAGTGTTCCCTGTTGTATACTTGACTTTCTTCAACTTTATCCTCAATGTTCCTGTGAGTAATCTGTGGTCACTATAACAATCAGCACTGGGAACTGTTTTTGCTACTGTTATATATATATGCCGGTCTCTCTGGCTGTGGGGTTATAACACTTTCTCTCTGTAATCCCGTTTATCACGCAGAGTCTCGCAGCGGAGCGAGAACTGAGGTGGTTCGACCCCCGCTCGTGACTTGCGGATACTGAGCCGGCCGCTCAGAAAGCAATGGCAAACTACTGAGCGTAATCTTGCCAAGAGATCAACAGACAGCTGAAAGATGCTGCTGTTGACAGCTAAGTCCTGTAAAAGGATACGCAAAACATAAACATATATATATATATCACATTGGCACCTTGCCGTCTTGACAGACGATAGTTTGTGCTTTAAAAAGGCATAATAACTTTTACCTATGGCGGTAGCGAATGTGACTGATAAGGCCAATTTGCGCTGTAAATGTCCGCTCACTGTGGGTGCATGTGAACACGTGGTCATTTCCACCATCATGAACCATCTTACGTCTCACACGCTCGGTGTGTGACTTATCTGCAATAATTTTCTCCTTTGTCTTTATTCCATTTCTGATGTTTGCCCTCCATGCAACACGTTCAGCGGCGACTTGCTCCCAATGTGCATTATCAATGCCTGTATCAATCATGTCCCGCTTACACACATCTTTGTATCGTAGTAGAGGCCGACCCTGAGATCTCTTTCCCATCTGTAATTCACCAAAAAAGATGTCCTTTGGTATTGTACCATCATCCATCCTCCTAACATGTCCTATCCATCTAAGTCTACGAAGACATGAGCATGGAATTATATATATATAATGACAGTATTTATGTGATGATATTAACGCAATAACATCATTAACGTGACGATGAACTGTTTCAGTGCCACACAAAGAAGTATGTTTGGTCAAAACATGACCCTAGTGTGCCGATATATCGCCCTTCTGTGCAGATGGGCGGTCTTATTTGGTGATAATTGGTGGCCACTGAATCGTTTAATGACATAATGAATGTGTTGACATTAATGCGATGATATTATTAACTGGACATGATGAATATGTTGATATTAATGCGGTGATATTATTAACTGGACATGATGAATGTGTTGATATTAATGCGGTGATATTATCAACTGGATATAATTAATGTGATAACAGTGGTAAATTAAAACACAATTTAGGACAATAACTGACCATATTCTGCCACTGTGAATGTCTTCTCAGCGTTTGAATTCTGGGAACAAAAGCACCATCCGACAATGTAAGGTCACTCACAGAACAATCAAAACAATATATACGATAATGATGTTTAACCATATGAGTACATTAGGTCTCGACAGTTATACAAGACCAGTGGTTCTCAACCTTTTTTGTCCCATGCCCCAATTCACCATATGTTGAGAATGTCATCCCCCCCCCCCCTTGCGTATTTCCTCCCTACAAATCCCCCCCCCACCCTGCCCCTACATAGCAAACATAAAAATGGAAGCTAACTTTAATAACACATACTAGAACAAGTTTAGACATCTATATAAACCGTGATTTGTGGGTCTACTTACGTTATTAGACGAATACTAGAAGGGCGAGGAGTACAGAACCGTAAAGTAAGGAGGGAAAAACAATATCAAGTAATCGGTTTTTGTATTAACGCAATCTTGAAATAATCTCCATTCCCCCATCCCCCCTCCCCCACCCTTGGAAACCCTAAAATTCCCCCTTAGGGGGGAATTCCCCACCGGTTGAAAACCACTGTACTGGACTAACATTAATATATGCGTTAATGACGTTTAACCTTATGAGTTAACTAGGTCTTTGCAATGATAGATGATTAACTTGAATATGTCGATTTATGATAGCAAGTCATGAAACAGCGCCATGTTGACACGTGACACTATCAAACAACAAAGACTGACAGAAAGACTGACAGACAGAAGGAAAGACAGATAGAAAATACAGAAAGAAAGAAAGAAAGAACACAAGACAAAAGGACAAGACGGGCTGGAGGGCGAATGGGCGGGCGGACGGGCGGGCGCACGGACAGACGGACAGACAGACAGACGGACAGACAGACAGACAGACAGACGGACAGACAGACAGACAGACAGACAGACAGACAGACAGACGGACAGACAGACAGACAGAAGCGTGAGAAATGAAACGGAAGTGAGCAGTATGTGAGGACAACTCATCTACATGTGCGAACCTGTTCAGGGTTATCTCCCCCAACTTGCTTCACACGATCATTCCACCGGAGAGACATCCTGGTCTGTGCTCTCTCTCTCTCTCTCTCTCTCTGTATGTGCGTGTGTGCGTGGCGTGCGCACGTGTGTGTGTGTTCGTGTGTGTGTGTGTGTGTGTGTGTGTGCGCACGTGTGCGTAACTACTCAATGAAACATATTGTCAATGTGTGTGTATGTGCACTCGCGCTCGTATGTGTGTGTGTGGTAAAAGAGTGACCCCAAGAAGAACAGCGTGCCACAAGAGAAGCATGTACTCACAGGAGTCTCAACCTTGACCTTCCAGTCGCCCAGGACTGGCTGAGCTGACAGAACCAGCAACCCCGACACAACGCCCTCCGTGGGCGTCTGCTCCAGCCATTGTTTGATTTTGTTGCCTCCAGCATCCTGCAAGCAATGTTACATTATATCACTGACCCTCACACAACGTCTCATTATATCATTGACCCTCACACAACGTCACATCGTATCACTTACCCTCACACAAAGTCACATTATATCACTTACCCTCACACAACGTCACATTGTATCACTGACCCTCACACAACGTCACATTGTATCACTGACCCTCACACAACGTCACATTGTATCACTTACCCTCACACAACGTCACATTATATCACTTACCCTCACACAACGTCACATTGCATCACTTACCCTCACACAAAGTCACATTGTATCACTTACCCTCACACAAAGTCACATTGTATCACTTACCCTCACACAACGTCACATTGTATCACTTACCCTCACACAACGTCACATTGCATCACTTACCCTCACACAAAGTCACATTGTATCACTTACCCTCAGACAACGTCACATTGCATCACTTACCCTCACACAAAGTCACATTGTATCACTTACCCTCACACAAAGTCACATTGTATCACTTACCCTCACACAACGTCACATTGTATCACTGACCCTCACACAACGTCACATTGTATCACTGACCCTCACACAACGTCACATTATATCACTGACCCTCACACAACGTCACATTGCATCACTTACCCTCACAAAAAGTCACATTGTATCACTTACCCTCACACAACGTCACATTGTATCACTGACCCTCACACAACGTCACATTGTATCACTGACCCTCACGCAACGTCACATTGTATCACTTACCCTCACGCAACGTCACATTGTATCACGTACCCTAACACAGCGTCACATTGTATCACTTACCCTAACACAGCGTCACATTGTATCACTGGCCCTCACAAAACGTCACATTGTATCACTTACCCTCACACAGCGTCACATTATATCACTTACCCTCACACAACGTCACATTGTATCACTTACCCTCACACAACGTCACATTGTATCACTTACCCTCACACAACGTTACATTGTATTACTGACCCTCACACAAAGTCACATTGTATCACTTACCCTCACACAAAGTCACAGTGTATCACTTACCCTCACACAACGTCACATTATATCACTGACCCTCACACAACGTCACATTATATCACTTACCCTCACACAATGTCACATTGTATCACTTACCCTCACACAACGTCACATTATATCACTGACCCTCACACAACGTCACATTATATCACTTACCCTCACACAATGTCACATTGTATCACTTACCCTCACACAACGTCACATTATATCACTTACCCTCACACAACGTCACAGTGTATCACTTACCCTTACAAAACGTCACATTATATCACTTACCCTCACACAACGTCACAATGTATCACTGACCCTCACACAACGTCACATTGTATCACTTACCCTTACACAACGTCACATTATATCACTGACCCTCACGCTGAAGGTACCATTTACCTTCAAACCGAGCAAACAAGGGTTCAAACCCTCGCTGAGATAGTAGACTAGGCATGTCTGAGGTGAGATACAGGACGAGGCATGTCTGAGGTGAGATACAGGATTAGGGCCACGTACATTTGCTTAAGTCTGTTGTCCGTCAAAGATTAGCTGCAGTCCACTCTCCCTCAAACATCAGCTGTAGTCTATTTTCTCTCAAACATTAGATGTAGTCAATTATCCCTCACATATAACTTGTACACTATTCTCCCTTGATAATTAGCTGTATCACATCTCCCTCAAACATTACAACAAAAATGAAGCTGTAAAGATAATCCCACAGCTGATGCTAGGATATTAATATTCAAAATCTACATCATAGCCATCCTTCTAAAATATACGAATGGGTATCCCAATATCTACATCATAGCCACCATTTTACAATCTGTGACTGAATATCCCAATATCTACATCATGGCCACCATTCTACAATCTGTGACTGAATACCCAGTTAAAAGTAACAACAGAGAACATCATACCTACAAGTGTAGCCACCATTCTACAATATATGACAGAATATCCCAGTTAAAGGTAAGCAACAAAGAACATGATACCTACATGTTAGTTAGTTAGTTAGTTAGTCGACAGATCATCCTCATTGCACATCGAACCATTCAGTCCATAAGTGCTCGGATCCCCTCCTCAGCAAATCCCGCAACGTGTAGCGGCTAACGACGCCAGTTCTGTGTTGGTTTATAAATCTTCTTTGGCTTCCTGCGTAGTGTTCTTGTTTGGCCACCCCTCTTTTAATTTGCTGCTCTCGCAGTCTGGCCATTGTTGTAGATTCACAGTCATCACGTGGTTCTCGCAAAAGTCTTACTTCTCGTAGAGCATTCAGAATGTCGGCCTGATCCATGGCGCGTCCGCCCTCCACAGTAGCCTCACCTGCGAGCTTGTCAGCCCGCTCATTTCCTTGTACTCCCGCATGCCCTGGCACGAAGATGAAACTAATCTTTGCCAGTCGAGACCGCTTCAGAGGCAGCAACCATTCTCTTCGGATCGACCCCTCCTCTATCCTCTTGATCATGTTCATTGAGTCGCTAAGGAAACAAGCCCTAGTGAATGTCTGTGTCTCGAGCCATGTTATTGCTTTACTTACTGCCATGACTTCCATGGTCAGGCTACTTGTGGTTTCAGTTAAAGCACCAGAGTCCTCCTTCACAATTCTCCCTCCGGCCCGAGCTGTAAAGGCCCATGAGCTTCTCACATGTCGGACGACCGACCCATCTGTGTAGATGACCGCGTCACCGTCTAGCGAATTCTCGAAAATCAACGCTTGTACTTCAGCCTCAACAGCAGCCGGATTTTCATGTCTGCATTTTCTATCTAGTTGGATGCAAACTGAAAAGGATGTGCAGAAGTCTGTTGGCACTTGCACCCACTCCTCGCCAGGTTCTAAGTCCTCAAGTGAACACACCTGTTGAAGAATGTCTTCGGCTTGACCCATCCACGACCGTCCTCTTTTTAACCTGCTGCCCTTCACCTTCCTAATTTCACTATGCAGTGGATGTTGTGTGTTTGCGTTAATTCTGAGGTAGGCGCGTGCCCTGCAACCTTGTATTCTCTCTTCAATGGTTGGAAACCCAAGAAGGTAGCGCATCGCCCTGCATGCTGTATCTCTTGTACATCCAAGAATAATGCGCATAGCTTCATTCTGTATCCTTTCCATCCTTTCTATCTGCTTATGGCTGAGAGTCAGGATTGCCATTGCATACTCCAAAACAGACATGACCAGCCCCTCGTACAGAAGACATAGATGGCGCTGCTCACAGTTTGCTGCCGCCATCACCCGCATCGCTGCCAAACCCCGCTTGGCCTTTGTTATCACCTGGTCTATGTGCACATTTTAAGCAAGATACCTACATGTGTAGCCAGGTAAGCAACATAGAACACGATACCTACATATGTAGCCAGGTAATAAACAGAGAACACGATACCTACATATGTAGACAGGTAATAAACAGAGAACACGATACCTACATATGTAGACAGGTAATAAACAGAGAACACGATACCTACATGTGTAGCCAGATAATCAACAGAGAACACGATACCTACATGTGTAGCCAGATAATCAACAGAGAACACGATACCTACATGTGTAGCCAGATAATCAACAGAGAACACGATACCTACATGCGTAGCCACCATTCTACAATATATGACAGAATATACAAATTAAAGGTAAGCAACAAAGAAAGAACACGATACCTACATGTGTAGCCAGGTACCTACATGTATGGAGACGTTCATGTTTCCCGCGTGCACCTTCAGGTCCGAGTCTGTGGCAAATGCCCGCCAATTCACTGTGAACACACATAAGTGCATTAGAGTGATATTGTAAGATGAATCACACATGCGTGTATTAGAGTGATATTGTACAGATGTATCACACATGCATGCATTAGAGTGATATTGTAAGATGTATCACACATGCGTGTATTAGAGTGATATTGTAAGATGTATCACACATGTGTGCATTAGAGTGATGTATCACACATACCAGGGTGATATTGTACAGATGTATCACACACATATGGCTATGATGTAGATTTTGCCTAGTTGGTCATGCGTCGAAGTACACTTGTTCCTGCAGCGAGGCGCTGTCATTAACTGGAGGTGACAGGTTCGAATCCCGGTCGGTAACTATAGCTTTCAAATGTTATGTTGTCTAGTGCATCCTCTAGTCTCTACTTCCTTCTTCTCCTTCTGTGAGTGCCAAACAATACTATGTGTGTTTATTTATGGACTGTGTCAGTGGCCTCAAATCGTTCTCCAACTGACAATCTTCGTATAGTCCATGCCGTATGGTGCTGAACACGACAGGCAAAGGGCAGCCAGAGTTAGCTTTCCGCAGGGCACAGACTATCATTGTGTGTATGGCACAGACTATCATTGTGTGTATGGCACAGACTATCATTGTGTGTATGGCACAGACTATCATTGTGTGCCGGGCAGACAATCATTGTGTGTAGGGCACAGACTATCATTGTGTGCACGTTCTACTCCACTTGTACATGTCAGCAGTGACAGTTCATAAATAAACACGCATGTATTGTTTGGCATTCATAGAAGGGGAAGAAAGAAATAGAGACTAGAGGACACACTAGACAACATAATCATTGAACGCTATACTTACCGACCGGGATTCAAACATGACCCAATTATTAATATTATTCTGACAGTGACAAAGTACAATGGAAAGAGAGTAGACGTGTCAGTGTGTGGTGTGTAACGAGAGTTTGACAAGCCACAGATCAATACTGATGCTGTTACACTTTCAAGATTCAACTCGCAGTCAGCAACATGTGATTACACCATCAAAAGCCAGCTCGCAGTCAGCAACATGTGATTACACCATCAAAAGCCAGCTCGCAGTCAGCAACATGTGATTACACCAGCAAAAGCCAGCTCACAGTCAGCAACATGTGATTACACCAGCAAGAGCCAGCTCGCAGTCAGCAGCATGTGATTACACCAGCAAGAGCCAGCTCGCAGTCAGCAACATGTGATTACACCAGCAAGAGCCAGCTCGCAGTTAGCAACATGTGATTACACCAGCAAGAGCCAGCTCGCAGTTAGCAACATGTGATTACACAACCAAGAGCCAGATCGCAGTCAGCAACATGTGATTACATCATCAAGAGCCAGCCCGATTCATACAGCGGAATATTCCTAAATGACTCAGACAGGGGAGTAAATAATAGGAACAGGAAGTCATTCAGTCATGGAGTGTGTCCAGTGGGTTTTACAGACCCCATTTGTTGGACAGGAGCCTTGCTCTATACCGCTGGAAGGTAGCTCACTGACAGGAGTATTGGATGAAGTTGATGATGAAGATGATGATGATGATGATGAAGATGTTGATAATAGAGATGATGAAGACGATATAGATGACCTGTGAAATACCAATATATACAGGTGTGTAGATGGCTTTATCTAAATGAATAAACACCGATAGTGATGATGATGATGTTGAGGTTGATGATGTTGACGATGATGATGATGAGAAGAAGAAGAAGAAGATGATGATGATGATGATGATGATAAAGATGAAGACGACGTAGATGACTTGTGACATACCAACATCTCCAGGTTTGTAGATGGCTTTATCTAATTGAATAAAAGTCGACGTCTGTTTGCTGTTGAAGGTCAAGGTTGTTGTGTTGCTGAAGGTCAGCCCACCTGACCCCTCAACCTTGAGTATATATGACGCGCTGGTCAAGTCCGCCGGCACCTGCAACAAACCATCACACGTGTTACTGTCTGGGACAGCATGTTATTGTCTGGGACATATGTTACTGTCTGGGACAGCATGTTAGCTGCCTGGAACAGCATGTTACTGTCTGGGACAGCATGTTATTGTCTGGGACATATGTTACTGTCTGGGACAGCTTGTTAGCTGCCTGGAACAGCATGTTACTGTCTGGGACAGCATGTTATTGTCTGGGACATATGTTACTGTCTGGGACAGCATGTTAGCTGCCTGGAACAGCATGTTACTGTCTGGGACAGCATGTTATTGTCTGGGACATATGTTACTGTCTGGGACAATATGTTAGCTGCCTGGAACAGCAGTTATTGTCTGGGACACATGTTACTGTCTGGGACAGCATGTTATTGTCTGGGACATATGTTACTGTCTGGGACAATATGTTAGCTGCCTGGAACAGCAGTTATTGTCTGGAACAACATGTTACTGTCTGGGACAACATGTTACTGTCTGGGACAGCATGTTATTGTCTGGGACAACATGTTACTGTCTGGGACAGCATGTTATTGTCTGGGACAACATGTTACTGTCAGGGACAATATGATACTGTCTGGGAAAACATGTCACTGTATGGGACAGCATGTTACTGTCTGGGACAATATGTTGCTGTCTGGGACAATATGTTACTGTCTTGGACAACATGTTATTGTCTAGAAAAACATGTTTCTCTCTGGGACAACATGTTACTGTCTAGGACAACATGTTACTGTCTAGGACAACACATCGCATATGTTACTGTCTGGGACATCAGTTACTGTCTGGGACAAAAGTTACTGTCTGGGACAACAATTACTGTCTGGGGTAACACATGTGACCTCTTACTGCCTAAGATTGCATGAATTTGGGATGAAACCACACCTCTGTATAGTGATAGAGTTACTCAAACAATCTTTGACAGACACAACCATACCTCTGTACAGTGATAGAGTTACTCAAACAATCTTTGACAGACACAACCATACCTCTGTACAGTGATAGAGTTACTCAAACAATCTTTGACAGACACAACCACACCTCTGTACAGTGATAGAGTTACTCAAACAATCTTTGACAGACACAACCATACCTATGTACAGTGATAGAGTTACTCAAACAATCTTTGACAGACACAACCATACCTCTGTACAGTGATAGAGTTACTCAAACAATCTTTGACAGACACAACCACACCTCTGTACAGTGATAGAGTTACTCAAACAATCTTTGACAGACACAACCACACCTCTGTACAGTGATAGAGTTACTCAAACAATCTTTGACAGACACAACCATACCTCTGTACAGTGATAGAGTTACTCAAACAATCTTTGACAGACACAACCATACCTCTGTACAGTGATAGAGTTACTCAAACAATCTTTGACAGACACAACCACACCTCTGTACAGTGATAGAGTTACTCAAACAATCTTTGACAGACACAACCACACCTCTGTACAGTGATAGAGTTACTCAAACAATCTTTGACAGACACAACCACACCTCTGTACAGTGATAGAGTTACTCAAACAATCTTTGACAGACACAACCACACCTCTGTACAGTGATAGAGTTACTCAAACAATCTTTGACAGACACAACCACACCTCTGTACAGTGATAGAGTTACTCAAACAATCTTTGACAGACACAACCACACCTCTGTACAGTGATAGAGTTACTCAAACAATCTTTGACAGACACAACCACACCTCTGTACAGTGATAGAGTTACTCAAACAATCTTTGACAGACACAACCACACCTCTGTACAGTGATAGAGTTACTCAAACAATCTTTGACAGACACAACCACACCTCTGTACAGTGATAGAGTTACTCAAACAATCTTTGACAGACACAACCACACCTCTGTACAGTGATAGAGTTACTCAAACAATCTTTGACAGACACAACCACACCTCTGTACAGTGATAGAGTTACTCAAACAATCTTTGACAGACACAACCACACCTCTGTACAGTGATAGAGTTACTCAAACAATCTTTGACAGACACAACCACACCTCTGTACAGTGATAGAGTTACTCAAACAATCTTTGACAGACACAACCACACCTCTGTACAGTGATAGAGTTACTCAAACAATCTTTGACAGACACAACCACACCTCTGTACAGTGATAGAGTTACTCAAACAATCTTTGAAAGACACAACCACACCTCTGTATAGTGATAGAGTTACTCAAACAATCTTTGACAGACACAACCATACCTATGTATTATGATAGAGTTACCCACATAATCTTTGACAGCCACAACCATACCTATGTACTGTAATGGAGTCACTCACACAATCCCTGACAGACACAACCACACCTCTGTATAATGATTGAGTCACTCTCACAATCTCTGACAGACACAACCACACCTCTGTACTGTGATGGAATCACTCGCACATCTTTCTCCGTGATTGATACACGCTGTTGTTGCATGCCACTAGACACACTGTTTGTACCAGGAGCATGCCGTATATCCGTGTATGAGAGGGTTTGTGTGCGTGTGCCTCATACATGTCTTCTCAAGTCATTTAAGGCTGTTCTTACATGAATCACTGCTGTGTGATCAGGCCAGCATGTTCATGTCAGCAGGACTGCCGTGCAGCTGGACTGGAATGTCCACCTAAGAAATATGCGAGAGCGCCAACTGTCCATTCTGTGGCCAACGAGACATGTTTTGCCACCTACATGCCACAAGAGAATTTATGTCACAGATCTGGTTCAGCGTTTCATCCAATGTTGAGACACATGTACGTGCAGTCAGTTGTCCTCTCGCAGGAACGATTCTCACTTCAGTAGCAGACTCATTCTGTAGGACCCGCTTCCCGCGGACATTTGAAGCGATTTAATGTGGACATTTTCCGCGGATACCATTTAGCCATCATAAGATTTAGTAGTGGACATTGTCCCTGGACATCATTTAACCATCATTTGATGTAGTATGTAGTAGTGGACAATGTCCGTGGACATCATTTAAGCATCATGTGATTTAGTAGTGGACATTCTCCGTGGACATCATTTAGCCATCATGTGATTTAGTAGTGGACATTGCCCGTGGACATCATTTAACCATCATTTGATGTAATATGTAGTAGTGGACATTGTCTGTGGACATCATTTAACCATCATTTGATGTGCCTGGGATATCCATTAGTGCTGAGCGGCAAAGACATAGGCCCTGTGGCAGAAGTCTTGTCTTGTGTTTGATACAACCAGCCAGAGTCCACAGGTGACCCAGTGGCAGAAGTCTTGTCTTGTGTTTGATACAACCAGCCAGAGCCCACAGGCGACCCAGCGGCAGAAGTCTTGTCTTGTGTTTGATACAACCAGCCAGAGCCCACAGGCAGCCCAGTGGCAGAAGTCTTGTCTTGTGTTTGATACAACCAGCCAGAGCCCACAGGCGACCCAGTGGCAGAAGTCTTGTCTTGTGTTTGATACAACCAGCCAGAGCCCACAGGCGACCCAGCGGCAGAAGTCTTGTCTTGTGTTTGATACAACCAGCCAGCGCCCACAGGCGGCCCAGTGGCAGAAGTCTTGTGTTTGATACAACCATCCAGAGCCCACAGGCGACCCAGTGGAAGAAGTCTTGTCTTGTGTTTGATAGAACCAGCCAGAGCCCACAGGCGACCCAGCGGCAGAAGTCTTGTGTTTGATACAACCAGCCAGAGCCCACAGGCGACCCAGTGGAAGAAGTCTTGTCTTGTGTTTGATAGAACCAGCCAGAGCCCACAGGCGACCCAGCGGCAGAAGTCTTGTGTTTGATACAACCATCCAGAGCCCACAGGCGACCCAGTGGAAGAAGTCTTGTCTTGTGTTTGATACAACCATCCAGAGCCCACAGGGACCCAGCTGCAGAAGTCTTGTCTTGTGTTTGATACAACCATCCAGAACCCACAGGCGACCCAGCGGCAGAAGTCTTGTGCTTGATACAACCAGCCAGAGCCCACAGGCGACCCAGTGGCAGAAGTCTTGTCTTGTGTTTGATACAACCAGCCAGAGCCCACAGGCGACCCAGCGGCAGAAGTCTTGTGTTTGATACAACCAGCCAGAGCCCACAGGCGACCCAGTGGCATAAGTCTTGTCTTGTGTTTGATACAATCATCCAGAGCCCACAGGCGACCCAGCGGCAGAAGTCTTGTCTTGTGTTTGATACAACCATCCAGAGCCCACAGGCGGCCCAGCGGCAGAAGTCTTGTGTTTGATACAACCATCCAGAGCCCACAGGCGACCCAGCGGCAGAAGTCTTGTGTTTGATACAACCATCCAGAGCCTACAGGCGACCCAGCGGCAGAAGTCTTGTGTTTGATACCACCAGCCAGAGCCCACAGGCGACCCAGTGGCAGAAGTCTTGTCTTGTGTTTGATACAACCAGCCAAAGCCCACAGGCGACCCATCGGCAGAAGTCTTGTCTTGTGTTTGATACAATCATCCAGAGCCCACAGGCGACCCAGCGGCAGAAGTCTTGTGTTTGATACAACCATCCAGAGCCCACAGGCAACCCAGCGACAGAAGTCTTGTGTTTGATACAACCAGCCAGAGCCCACATGCGGCCCAGCTGTGGGGCAGGAGATCTGAGAGTAGGCAGTGCAACGGCCTTAAATTAACGGCATGCCTGTCATCGAGCTCACCACACGACAGCTCCAACAACACACAACCACACACACGGACCTCACAACAAACAACCACACACACACAGACACCTCACAACAAACACAACCACACACAGAGTTGAGTTGAGTTGAGTCAAGAACCGATATCATTGCACTCGGGGCATTCCCATAAGCGCTCAGTCATCATCTTCAACAGCCAGCGTAGAGTTCAAATACTGATGGTGCCCGTTACAATCTGATTATATGTTCGTCTTGCTTTACAGCCACACACACTCAGACCTCACAACACACACAAACACACAGACACATACTTCAAACCAAACACAACCACACAGACAGAACTCACAACCACCAGAAATGTCCCCACCGTGACCAGCACGAGGGACAGTACGGGTGTCAGGAGGGCTGTGGTGCTGGTTGGTCACCAGTGGGGGATGGCTTACCTTGATGGTGAGGGTGCCTGGTGTCCCTGCAAGAAGCATGGAGTCATTAGTTAGTGGTGTTCGTGGACATAGAACACTTGATTGAGTTGTGTTTGTGGACATAGAACATTTGATTGAGTTGTGGTTGTGGACATAGAACATTTGATTGAGTTGTGGTTGTGGACATAGAACATTTGATTGAGTTGTGGTTGTGGACATAGAATATTTGATTGAGTTGTGGTTGTGGACATAGAACATTTGATTGAGTTGTGGTTGTGGACATAGAACATTTGATTGAGTTGTGTACGTGAACACAGAACATTTGATTGAGTTGTGTTTGTGGACACAGAACATTGGGTTTAGTGGTGTTCGTTGACACAGAACATTTGATTGAGTTGTGTTTGTGGACACAGAACATTTGATTGAATTGTTTGTGGACATAGAACATTTGATTGAATTGTGTTTGTGGACAAAGAACATTTGATTGAATTGTAGTTGTGGACAAAGAACATTTGATTGAATTGTGTTTGTGGACAAAGAACATTTGATTGAATTGTGTTTATGGACAAAGAACATTTGATTGAATTGTGTTTGTAGGCAAAGAACATTTGATTGAATTGTGTTTGTGGACAAAGAACATTTGATTGAATTGTGTTTGTGGACAAAGAAAATTTGATTGAATTGTGTTCGTGGACATAGAACATGAAGTTTAGTTGTGTTCGTGGATAAAGAACATAAGGTTTAGTTGTGTTCGTGGACATAGAACATAAGGTTTAGTTGTGTTCGTGGATAAAGAACATAAGGTTTAATTGTGTTCGTGGATAAATGACATAAGGTTTAGTTGTGTTCGTGGATAAAGAACATAAGGTTTAGTTGTGTTCGTGGACATAGAACATAAGGTTTAATTGTGTTCGTGGATAAAGAACATAAGGTTTAGTTGTGTTCGTGGATAAAGAACATAAGGTTTAATTGTGTTCGTGGAAAAATGACATAAGGTTTAGTTGTGTTCGTGGATAAAGAACATAAGGTTTAGTTGTGTTCGTGGACATAGAACATAAGGTTTAGTTGTGTACGTGGAGATAGAACATTTGATTGAGTTGTGTTTGTGGACACAGAACATTTGATTGAATTGTTTGTGGACATAGAACATTTGATTGAATTGTGTTTGTGGACAAAGAACATTTGTTTGAATTGTAGTTGTGGACAAAGAACATTTGATTGAATTGTGTTTGTGGACAAAGAACATTTGATTGAATTGTGTTTATGGACAAAGAACATTTGATTGAATTGTGTTTGTAGGCAAAGAACATTTGATTGAATTGTGTTTGTGGACAAGAACATTTGATTGAATTGTGTTTGTGGACAAAGAAAATTTGATTGAATTGTGTTCGTGGACATAGAACATGAAGTTTAGTTGTGTTCGTGGATAAAGAACATAAGGTTTAGTTGTGTTCGTGGACATAGAACATAAGGTTTAGTTGTGTTTGTGGATAAAGAACATAAGGTTTAATTGTGTTCGTGGATAAATGACATAAGGTTTAGTTGTGTTCGTGGATAAAGAACATAAGGTTTAGTTGTGTTCGTGGACATAGAACATAAGGTTTAATTGTGTTCGTGGATAAAGAACATAAGGTTTAGTTGTGTTCGTGGATAAAGAACATAAGGTTTAATTGTGTTCGTGGAAAAATGACGTAAGGTTTAGTTGTGTTCGTGGATAAAGAACATAAGGTTTAGTTGTGTTCGTGGACATAGAACATAAGGTTTAGTTGTGTACGTGGAGATAGAACATTTGATTGAGTTGTGTTTGTGATCACAGAACATTGGGTTTAGTGGTGTTCGTTGACACAGAACATTTGATTGAGTTGTGTTTGTGGACACAGAACATTTGATTGAATTGTTTGTGGACATAGAACATTTGATTGAATTGTGTTTGTGGACAAAGAACATTTGATTGAATTGTAGTTGTGGACAAAGAACATTTGATTGAATTGTTTTTGTGGACAAAGAACATTTGATTGAATTGTGTTTGTAGGCAAAGAACATTTGATTGAATTGTGTTTGTGGACACAGAACATTTGATTGAATTGTGTTTGTGGACAAAGAAAATTTGATTGAATTGTGTTCGTGGACATAGAACATGAGGTTTAGTTGTGTTCGTGGATAAAGAACATAAGGTTTAGTTGTGTTCGTGGATATAGAACATAAGGTTTAATTGTGTTCGTGGATAAATTACATAAGGTTTAGTTGTGTTCGTGGATAAAGAACATAAGGTTTAGTTGTGTTCGTGGACATAGAACATAAGGTTTAATTGTGTTCGTGGATAAAGAACATAAGGTTTAGTTGTGTTCGTTGATAAAGAACATAAGGTTTAATTGTGTTCGTGGATAAATGACATAAGGTTTAATTGTGTTCGTGGACATAGAACATAAGGTTTAGTTGTGTTCGTGGATAAAGAACATACGGTTTAGTTGTGTTCGTGGATAAAGAACATAAGATTTAGTTGTGTTCGTGGACATAGAACATAAGGTTTAATTGTGTTCGTGGATAAAGAACATAAGGGTTAGTTGTGTTCGTTGATAAAGAACATAAGGTTTAATTGTGTTCGTGGATAAAGAACATAAGGTTTAGTTGTGTTCGTGGACATAGCACATACGGTTTAGTTGTGTACGTGGAGATAGAACATTTGATTGAGTTGTGTTTGTGGACACAGAACATTGGGTTTAGTTGTGTTCGTGGAGATAGAACGTTGAGGTTAGTGGTGTTTTTGGACATAGAACATAAGATTTAGTCGTGTTTGTGCATATAGAACCACGGGTCTAGTTGTGTTTGTAGACAGAAACATAACATTACTCCTAGAAATTGTAATTGGACAATTGAATAATCATATATATATATATATAACGGATTCAGTCATGGAGAGGACGTGTTACTGTGACACAAAAGTTGATGACATGAAATATTGCGGCACATGAAATGTCTCGGATCTCTCAAAATGATAATTATGGAAGTAGGTTACAGGGAAGGAGAGGAACAGGAATACCACGACGTAGAAGAATTCAGGATGTGATATATCAACCACACACACAACGCAGAAGGATTCAGGATGTGATAGGTAATCCTCACACACATGATGTAGAAGTATTCAGGATGTGATAGATAATCCACAGACACGATGTAGAAGGATATATGATGTGATAGATAATCCACACAGACGACGAGGAAGGATACAGGATGTGATAGATAATCCACAGAAACACACGATGTAGAAGGGTTCAATATGTGATAGATAATCCACACAAACGATGTAGAAGGGTTCAATATGTGATAGATAATCCACACAAACGATGTAGCAGAATACAGGATGTTATAGATAATCCACACACACGACGTAGAAGGATTTATGATGTTATAGATAATCCACACACTGCGGCAACAGAGAGGAGATGTGATAGATAAACCACACATGGATGATGATAGAGATAAATGTAGAACATCCAGTTTTGTGGACAACAGAGACGAGACATGTATATGATGATAGAGATAAATGTAGAACATCCAGTTATGTGACAACAGAGACCTGGCATATAGATGGTGATAGAAATAAATGTAGAACAGTTAGTTATGTGACAACAGAGAAGAGATATGTAGATGATGATAGAGATAAATGTAGAACAGTTAGTTATGTGACAACAGAGAAGAGACATGTTGATGATGATAGAGATAAATGTATAACAGCTAATTATGTGGACAACAGAGACGAGACATGTAGATGATGATAGAGATAAATGTAGAACAGCCAGTTATGTGACAACAGAGACGAGACATGTAGATTATGATAGAGATAAATGTATAACAGCCAATTATGTGGACAACAGAGACGAGACATGTAGATGATGATAGAGATAAATGTATAACAGCCAGTTATGTGACAACAGAGACGAGACATGTAGATTATGATAGAGATAAATGTAGAACAGTCAGTTATGTGACAACAGAGACCTGGCATATAGATGATGATAGAGATAATTGTAGTACAGCCAGTTATGATGATGATAGAGATACATGTGGAACATGCTAACAGTTATGTGGGCAATGTTGTGCACATGATGAACCCCAGAAGAAAATGATCACAGCTGCTGACAGTCAGTGGTCCCAGCCAGCCCCAAGCAATGTCAACCAAACGTGAATGATCACATTAGAGATGAGAATTGAGGCGAGTGATGTGTGAACAATCCCATTAGAGATGAGAATTGAGGCGAGTGATGTGTGAATGATCCCATTAGAGCTGTGAACTGAGATGAATAATGTGTGAAGGACCGAATTATCCAGCAGTAATGGCACATACACAAGAACAATCACAGTTGTTGCCAAGTGGGGAAGTAGGGCATAGCTCGAGATTGAAGGCAACAACAACAACAACAACAACAACAACAACAACAACAACAACAACAACAACAACAACAACAACAACAACAACAACAACAACAACAACAAAGTCAGGCGGCCATGATGTCTCGACCCGGTTATTGAATTCTGTTTGACGGTTCTCCGTGTCAAGGACACAACCCTCCTCCTCCTCCTCCTCCTCCTCCTCCTCCTCCTCCTCCTCCTCCTCCTCCTCCTCCTCCTCATCATCATCATCATCATCATCAGGTGCCCTGCCAACAGGCGTGGGCACTCATGGCTCTCCACAGATCTCTATCGCTAGCGTTGTGGATGATATTCTTCCATGCCACCGTCTCAGTCCACCCAGCATCATGTTTCTCCACAGATCTCTATCGCTAGCGTTGTGGATGATATTCCCCAATGCCACCATCTCAGTCCACCCAGCATCATGTCTCTCCACAGATCTCTATCGCTAGCGTTGTGGATGATATTCTTCCATGCCAGCGTCTCAGTCCACCCAGCATCATGTCTCTCCACAGATCTCTATCGCTAACGTTGTGGATGATATTCTTCCATGCCACCGTCTCAGTCCACCCAGCATCATGTCTCTCCACAAATCTCTATCGCTAACGTTGTGGATGATATTCTTCCATGCCACCGTCTCAGTCCACCCAGCATCATGTCTCTCCACAGATCTCTATCGCTAGCGTTGTGGATGATATTCTTCCATGCCACCGTCTCAGTCCACTCAGCATCATGTCTCTCCACAGATCTCTATCGCTAACGTTGTGGATGATATTCCCCCCCCCCCCATGCCACCGTCTCAGTCCACCCAGCATCATGTCTCTCCACAGATCTCTATCGCTAACGTTGTGGATGATATTCTTCCATGCCACCGTCTCAGTCCACCCAGCATCATGTCTCTCCACAAATCTCTATCGCTAACGTTGTGGATGATATTCTTCCATGCCACCGTCTCAGTCCACCCAGCATCATGTCTCTCCACAGATCTCTATCGCTAGCGTTGTGGATGATATTCTTCCATGCCACCGTCTCAGTCCACCCAGCATCATGTCTCTCCACAGATCTCTATCGCTAACGTTGTGGATGATATTCCCCCCCCCCCCCATGCCACCGTCTCAGTCCACCCAGCATCATGTCTCTCCACAGATCTCTATCGCTAACGTTGTGGATGATATTCTTCCATGCCACCGTCTCAGTCCACCCAGCATCATGTCTCTCCACAGATCTCTATCGCTAGCGTTGTGGATGATATTCTTCCATGCCACCGTCTCAGTCCACCCAACATCCATGTCTGTCCACAGATCTCTATCGCTAGCATTGTGGATGATATTCCCCCCATGCCACCGTCTCAGTCCACCCAGCATCCATGTCTGTCCACAGATCTCTATCGCTAGCGTTGCGGATGATATTCTTCCACGCTTTACACAGGTCCGGACACTTGTGATTGACAGATGTGCGCGCCCTTACGGTCCGGGCACGTACGAGGCCCTCACCTGTGGGACTTGGCTGAACGCCTCTAAGCCGGGTCCCTTGGGTGTCAGGGTCTGGCCATCACTCGCCACCTGCTCGTGGTGGCGAGGTCCTGGAGGATTCGACGCTTTGCCGCCAGCGTCTGCAACCTATCTTGTGCCAGACGTATTGGTTACCCATTCCTCTGGAATACGCAAGAATTAGGTCGAGAGAGGGATCATGTCGTTTAGGCATCACATGTTTCTCCGAAGCTCTGCCCAGGCATTGTGATGGAATCTTGGCCACATTCCAACTCACATACTTTGGTCTGTCAAGACTGCAAGGTGCCAACAACTGTTGCTGGCAGGTGATTTTCTCCTTCGCCTATTGCAAACGAATGATTGTCTCCGTCACCTATTACTGATAGACGATTGTCTCATTCATATTGCGATACTGATAATGTGATATGTGAAGTGTTTGTCAGCGCCGGCGGCTATGACCCACTCTGTGCGGACCAGTGCTGTCACAATCTGCCCTGATAATCACACAAGTTCAGCCGGCACAATAACAACACCTTCACTCGATCACTTCTGCTACATGTTCACTCACTGAATCACAGCTCACTCCGTGTCGCACTAGCAGTAATACACATGTCTGCGAGATTGGTGAATCCAGATTACAAACAATCAATCAAGAATGTATTACAAGGCTGCACAATTACAGACAATCAATCAAGAATGTATTACAAGACCACACAATTACCAACAATCAATCAAGAATGTATTACAAGACTGCAGACTTACCAGCAACAATCACGAATGTATGGCAAGACATCAGACTTACCAGCAACAATCGCGAATGTATGGCAAGACATCAGACTTACCAGCAACAATCACGAATGTATGGCAAGGCATCAGACTTACCAGCAACAATCACGAATGTATGGCAAGACATCAGACTTACCAGCAACAATCACGAATGTATGACAAGACCGTAGACTTACCAGCAACAATCACGAATGTATGACAAGACATCAGACTTACCAGCAACAATCACGAATGTATGACAAGACAGCAGACTTACCAGGCTGGAAGGAACCCGCGGCCGTTGCTACAACAGCCGTGCCTCTCAGGATGGAAACTGTGAGCGAGACTGTGCCTGAGGCCCGGAGAATGTCCACGCTGAGGGTCAGGTCCGAGTTGGGGCGAATCTTGGCAGGGCTGACAATCACGTAGGAGCTGGCGGGGAGAGTACACATGTGGTCTGGTGAGTTGGGTCACAGGAGTGGGGCAAAGTTCAGGTCGTTATCATGAGTATCAAGGGACGCCCTGTACCACACCGCGGGTGTCAGCGAGCACTGTGCTGGTTTGACGAAGCCCCTGGCAAGATACTCGCAATACGTCCACGTCGTACAGCACGGGTAGATGGCCATCACTGACCTAAACCGACCAGGCATGGGGTCTCGGGGATCTCGGTGTTGGTGGCTCCAAAAGATGCTGTGATCATAATCGAATCTGACACTCACCCGCACACCCTCAAATTATGGATAAACAATGTCCGCCAGACTTGCACACTACTAAACTGACAAAATGGTTCTAATGTCCGTCAAATTCAAGTCCTACCAGATGACAGGATCAAATGTCCACATTACGAAAATCCTACAAAATGAAAGCTCGGTTCAAACATCAACTCGACGTCACAGGCATGAGCTCTGCGAGATCGAAAAGTCAGCTAACACTGACACAGAAGCCGAAAGAACTAAACCCGCACACTGAACCACCACAACTATAACCAACGCCGCCGAGGCTGGTTGAACGAGGTGGACAGTTTTTTTTTCTTCTTCTGCAAATCGGAATTGGAAACATGCACGACGTGCGGTATACGAAATACCGGTGATGCGAGGACATACAATGCTCCGGGTGCATGTCTCAGACCTGTCATACAGATGCTGGATGTCCTCCGTGTGCAACACCGCAGCCCCAGAACACGCCACCCCCCCCCCCCCCCCCCCCAATCCCATGCACGTTGGTGGGACATGTCATAGTGGTTGTCCATTTCTTTCTGATGTTTGTGATAAATTGTCTTTGTCTTAGTCTCCTTACCACCATTTATATTGCTCATTTTCTGACACACCTGCCATCTAATGTTATCTCTGTGATAAATCTTCCATCTGATGTTATCTCTTTGATACATCTTCCATCTGATGTAATCTCTGTGATAAATCTTACATCTAATGTTATCTCTGTGATAAATCTTCCATCTAATGTTATCTCTGTCACACATCTTCCATCTCATGTTATCTCTGTCATACATCTTCCATCTAATGTTATCTCTGTCATACATCTTCCATCTAATGTTATCTCTGTCATACATCTTCCATCTAATGTTATCTCTGTCATACATCTTCCATCTCATGTTATCTCTGTCATACATCTTCCATCTAATGCTATCTCTGTCATACATCTTCCATCTAATGTTATCTCTGTCATACATCTTCCATCTAATGTTATCTCTGTCATACATCTTCCATCTCATGTTATCTCTGTCATACATCTTCCATCTAATGTTATCTCTGTCATACATCTTCCATCTAATGTTATCTCTGTCATACATCTTCCATCTAATGTTATCTCTGTCATACATCTTCCATCTCATGTTATCTCTGTCATACATCTTCCATCTCATGTTATCTCTGTCATACATCTTCCATCTAATGTTATCTCTGTCATACATCTTCCATCTCATGTTATCTCTGTCATACATCTTCCATCTCATGCTATCTCTGTCATACATCTTCCATCTAATGTTATCTCTGTCATACATCTTCCATCTAATGTTATCTCTGTCATACATCTTCCATCTAATGTTATCTCTGTAAAAACGTCCTCCAACTGATAGTTATCCCTGATTCTATGTACTTTAATATCTGCACTAGCCGTAAAATAATAGCATTTACCGTAACTGTATTTGAAAGTACGATCTGTTTCTGTGATGTGACCATAACTTCTGGCTTCAAACTAAAGCCCATGTTTTGTCTGTAAACAACCACTGTTTCTGTCATTTCCTGTAGTTCCTTATGACTTGTTGCTATAGTATGTATGTCCACATTTGTTTGCCTTCATTCACGATCAATTATTTTGAAAACTGTCTGTTGCATCGTTATGAAATTTTTCCAGCCGTCTTATATTTACCCCCACCCAAGGAATATGTCTTTGATAGGTCCAAAAGCAACTTAAATCATTGAAAGCGGCAACATTTCTTTGATGATTTGGGGGAAATGTAGTGAATTAACGCTAACAAACTAGTCTTACAGTAAACCACGTTATTTCTGGTAAAGACACAAGTACAAGGCGTAGCCAGGTTCGTATGGGAGGGGGTGCAATAAAAAGGAGCTTAAAGTAGCATTGCACCGGGTTTTTATCCCATATGGCTCAGTCTCTTTCCGCAGGGCGGGAATCGTGGTACAAAGCACGAACTCCGTATCTCCAGCGACGACCCTCTGGAGTCTCCGAAAAAATGCACTCGTGAAATGAAGGAATCGAACATACAACCCTCGGAGCCCGAGTCAGACGGCTTGACCACTTCACCACGGAGATTCCCGAGAGGGGTGCAATATGTAATATTAGTAAAGACAGAGAATGTACAGAGGTATGGGGTAAATAATGTGTAAATTGACAGGAAAGTAGAAGGAATATATTTCTTACCTTATTTTTCATTTCCTTCTTGTTTCTTCAGCTGCTGGTTAATAATTGTACACAAGTATTCATGTTACTAGGATGCATTTAGCTTTTTATATTGAGCTCGTGAAAGCTTCCAAATAGCTGTGCGTTAATGTGCGTATGGAGTGACCAGAAATGATACCGCAATTTAGTCATCATGTTTCCATTTTTAGGGATCTGTTCAGCTGTCTGTGTAGTTTGTTCACACGTACACATGGGTGACAGACCCGCTGTGAGTCTTCGTGACAGACAGACAGACAGACAGACAGACAGACAGACAGACAGACAGACAGACAGACAGACAGACATTATTATATAGTATTCTCGAGCCAATCTCTAAATACATTACCATTAATCTTATTATGATAATCCCTATTGTCTGTATGCTTTGATACGAACACGAGCCCAGCATTCTGTTGCAAGCCATTATGCGTATTACCAGCATGGGCCATGACCAAAAGCTGTCCTATACTACTGGGCACATATCGCTTTATCTGTCCATCCACTGGTTGCCATTCCTTATCACTTGTGTGGTGCGCATTGATCCACATTTCATCCAAACACACTATGCCATAATTTTCTTTGCGCATTTCCCTTATTTCACGTAGGTATCTGCTTCTCATGGCTCCTAAATGCGGTTGCTCGCAAAGATTATTTCTACCGCCCTTGTACTTTCAAATAGTGAAGATAATGTCCTTATAATTTTCCACAAAGTTGTTTTGGATAGCTCTATGTTATTGTTCTTTCTGAACCAAACCCTAAGTTTTCTTACAGTCACTGTTTCTTTGGCATCCAGCATTTTTATAATAAATTTTTATTTTTTTAATTTTAGGAGTCTCTGTGGCGAAGTGGTCAAGCCTTTTGACTCGGGCTCCAAACGTCGTGGGTTCGATTCTGTGGGTCGTCGCTAGAGCTGCGGAGTTCGTGCTTTGTGCGATGCTTTCCGCGCTGCGGAAAGAGACCGAACCATATGGGATAGAACCCGGTGCAATGAAGTCGACCCTGTCGTATATCAAGCGACTTTTTAAAGCATTTTTATAATAGCTCGCCTTATGATATCTTTGTCAAAACTGTCTACAATAATCTTTCTACCTACCGTTTGGTTATTGCGTGGTGGTTTAATTCCAGATTCTTGCACCCTTTGACAAAATGCTCGTTTACTCAAGCCCAATGCATGCATTGTTCTTTTTTCGGAATTTGTAATAGTATAAAACAGTTTCTTGCGATCAGCTTCTTGACAAAAATATGTGTACAACTTCATAGCGATTCTTTGAAGTGTACAATTTCGCCCATTGAAAAATATTCACACATTTCAATGTTAGCGATAAGTGATAAGATTAAAAAAACAAACAAAACAAACATATTAATCAGGTTTCATGAAATAACCCACATTTTGAGACACCTCTGAACAGTCTTAGTTTGAACAACGCGGGGGGTTGGCAAAAGGCCAATCCTGTGAAAACAGTACAATATTCAACATTGAGCCCTGATTGTCTGGCTACGCTGTAATACATTTAAAATTATGAATTTCATGTCAGACCCGTAAATTATATATCTCATATAAACAAACTTTAAAATCTGCTGTAAAATCTCCAGAACAAAAATTTTTTTGTTGGGTGGACATAATGATAAGGTTATATACTAAATTTCATAATTTTCCCTCAGTTGGTTACTGAGATATTTATATTTATATTGCGGCAAACAAATGTGGACATACTATATCACAACAGTGTCATCAGTTTAACCTAAGTTATTTATAGCCACAAACCGCGAGCCCTGGAATTTGTACTTCCTCCACAGTTTGTATTCTGTTGACAGACTTTGGGCGGGCAGACACTGGCGGCGTGAAGGCCCCACCATCATCATGTGCAAGACAACTGCAGAACGTCGCTTTCTCACAACCAGCCGGACTTCTGGCAGTCCCTGGCCACGCCCCCTGCTTCACACATGTTCCTGCTCAGGGTGGCCTTAGCGTCCCACGTTCACCTTCGATTTCCCGGAACATTGGCTGACAAGTCTGTTATGTCTACACCAGTCTGACGCACGATGTGGTTAAAGTCTGACGTACGATGTGGCAATTTTCTGTAGAATTTATGTTTAAAAACCTGGATGTTCTGCTCTAATCTTTGTGAAAAGGTCCATGACTGACTGACTGATTGACTGACTGACTGACTGACTGACTGATTGACTGACTCTCCCACCCACCCACCCACAAGCTCACTCACTATTATATTTTTAATACAATACTAACCACCTTTAGACGATGGATTTACAAACATATAAATATGAAAGAATACATAACCATGAAACACACAGAAAACTGACTCACTTCTCGGCCAAGACTCCCGTTGTCGCCACCGCCAGGAAGGATAGTAGCAAATACATCTTGTATGCCTGACCACATGGACAATAAGAGGTTAACACACGATAATGAGTTGACCATTGGTCATGTCCACTCTATATACATCACGAGTGGCAAATAGATCATGTTCACTCTATATACATCACAACTGTCCCAATGATCATGTTCACTCTATACACATCACTACAGTCCATAGATAATGCTCACTGTATATACATCACTGCTGTCCCATAGGTACGATTAATATTACAAGTTGGATATGTGAACATTTTTGGTATACAGTAAACTCTGACACTAAACTCTGACACTAAACTCTGAAACAAAACGCAGACACTAAACTCTGACACTAAACTCTGACACTAAACTCTGACACTAAACTCTGACACTAAACTCTGAAACAAAACGCTGACACTAAACTCTGACACTAAACTATGACACTAAACTCTGACACTAAACTCTGAAACAAAACGCTGACACTAAACTCTGACACTAAACTCTGACACTAAACTCTGACACTAAACTCTGAAACAAAACGCTGACACTAAACTCTGACACTAAACTATGACACTAAACTATGACACTAAACTGAATTAAAGCTGGAAAAAAACGCTGACACTAAACTCTGACATAAGCTATGACACTAAACTCTGACACTATACTCTGACAGTAAACTCTGACACTATACTCTGACACTATACTCTGACACTAAACTCTGACACTATACTCTGACACTATACTCTGACACTATACTCTGACACTATACTCTGACACTAAACTCTGACACTATACTCTGACACTAAACTCTGACACTATACTCTGACACTATACTCTGACACTAAACTCTGGCACTAAACTCTGACACTATACTCTGACACTATACTCTGACACTATACTCTGACACTAAACTCTGACACTATACTCTGACACTACACTCTGACACTATACTCTGACACTAAACTCTGACACTATACTCTGACACTATACTCTGACACTATACTCTGACACTAAACTCTGACACTATACTCTGACACTAAACTCTGACAGATATAGACTAGCCACAATATATTTTTCATGAGAAGATAGGTCTACTTACAAGATAGATGTGCAATGCAATAGATGTAATCATAAGACAGGATTTGTCACAATATATGTCTAATTACAAGGATTAGTCACAAATGGTTTAATCTTAAGACAAGTTTTCTCGCAATGTAAGATTAACCAAATGATAAGTTTAAACACAAGATGGGTTTTGTCAGAAGAGGTGTAATCACAAGAATGTTTTAGTCAGAAGGTAGATTTAGCCACACGATATGAGCAATCACAAAATAGATTTAGCCAAAAGGTAGATTTAGTCACAAGATAGGTTTAATCAAAAGACAGATTTAGCCAGAAGGTAGATTTAGAATATGTGTAATAGCAAGATAGGTTTATCAACACGAGTCAGTAAACAGACAGATTGCATGTAGCGAACATGGCCTGTTGTTAGAATGATACACACAGCTGCTTCGAAATACCAAAAAAGGGCAACAAGAAATCAGGTGAACAAATATTTCTAGCAAATACCTGCCAGGAGTTGAGGACAAGCGGAAGTTAAGAGTCGCAGCCGTCTATTATATATGTCAATATGACCTCTGACACCAGGCACAGGGCCAGGTCTCTTACCCGCTGCTGATGTTGCCCTATCTTGCACTTTTCATTGTTATAAATTAACGACTTTTCGCGCTGCAAGCCTGGCAGTTAATTAACGCCACGGATTAATTAATCCTTCGCCAGCAATAATTCATTCCACGAAGATCAACTCAGCGTTTGAGTGAGTTAACCACAAAATGGATTTCTGCTTGTTTATGGGTGATAAATAATCCTTAGCAGGGCCAGTCTCTGTCTAATGCAGCAGTCACACTATCACATAGTGCCTCACAGTCTTAAGGGTTATGCGGCAACCTCTGATCTCTCTCTCTCTCTCTCTGTCTGTCTGTCTGTCTCTCTCTCTCTCTCTCTCTGTCTGTCTGTCTCTCTCTCTCTGTCTGTCTCTCTCTCTGTCTCTCTCTCTGTCTGTCTGTTTCTCTCTCTGTCTGTCTGTCTCTCTCTCTGTCTCTCTCTCTCTCTCTCTCTCTCTCTGTCTGTCTGTCTCTCTCTCTCTGTCTGTCTGTCTGTCTGTCTCTCTCTCTCTCTCTCTCTCTCTCTCTCTCTGTCTCTCTTATACACATCACCATGACCAAGAGCCATGCTGGCTAGCGTGGGTGATGATGCCTCTCCACAAATTGGGATCTCCGACATCATCATCCTCATGTGTCATGTCGGTAAGCGTGGACGGTCATGTCTCGCCATCTCACTCGATCAACAGAATCGTGGATCAGCCCAGTGTTCCTGTCTCGACCATGCCATGTGGTCAAGTCATCCAGGTATTTACTTCTCTGCCTTCCTCTTGTTCTTTTCCCATCAATCTTGCCAGTTGTCGCCAGGTTGTCCAATTTATTTCTTCTTATAACGTGACCAAAAATGTTGACTGTCTACGTCTAATTTCTCTAATCAGTTTACGATCTTCATTTGTTTATTGTAGGACTTGGTCATTGGTTTTTCTATCTGTCCATGGTATTCTTTGAATTTCCCCCAGAAACCACATTTCCACAGCCATACAATTTTAAAGCCTGTTTGCTCATTGTTCACATCCATACAAAATCACAGGTTCAATGTAGCACTTCAACACATTTTTATTCTCGCTGCAAATGACATCTGTTTTATTTGTCAGCACAGTATGTTTTCCATCTTACAAAAGGCTACCTTCGCCATGGCAATTCTTGTTTTAATCTCTTCAAGACATTTTCCATAAGATGTTATGACTGTTCCGAGATAATTGTACCGATTCACTTGTTGAAGATTATTCCCATTTACTTGTAGTCTCTGACAGCACGTATCAATTCGTGTGTTGACTCCCTTCAGTGCCATGACACAAGACTGTCAATAATCTTCTCACGCTGTCTTCCTCTACCCCTCTTTCCACAAATCTCCCTGGTTGTCATTACATGTTCCAGTTTTTGTCTTCTCATAATGTGGCCAAAAACGATGACTGCTTCTTTCTGATGTTTGTGATAAGTTGTTCTTTGCGATTCAGCTTTCCTTGCCCTTAACATGTCCTAATTGCTCATTTTGACTGTCCAGTTAATTTTTCATAATTCTTCTGTAAAACCACATCTCCGCGGCTTCCATAGATTCTGTTTTCTATTCACCAATTTCCCAGGATTCACAGCCGTCTGTTTGAACTGGTTCTATTGTATCATCACAATCTTACAATAAATAATTACAAACAGACACCTCACGACAGCTATATCACTACACATACACACATGGAGTCTCCGTGGCCAAGTGGTCAAGCCGTCTGACTTGGGCTCCGAAAGTTGTAGGTTCGATTCCGGGCCGCGTCCTTCGGTTCACGAGTGCATTTTTTCGGAGACTCCTGAGGGTCGTAGCTGGAGCTACTGATGTCGTGCTTTGTGCGACGCTTTCCGCACAAAGCAGAAAGATCATTTGGGATAAAACCCGGTGCAATGAAGTCGACCCGGTCGACTTTTAAGCGACTTTTTAAAGCGACATACACACAACATGCACACATAGGAAGGCTCGCTCTGCAGTGTTGGTGTGTGCGACTGTGTTCTGTCTGTAGGCATGCAAGGTAAACACTCACCTGATTCATCTGATGAAGTGAAGAGAAGTAGATGGCCCGAAGCCCTCTAGCGCCGGTATTTAAGGCTTGTCTATGACCTTGCAGTTCCTGTTGACATTTTTGTGAATGAAATCCGGCTTGTGGCTTAACTGCGCAAATAGCTGGTTGACTTGTTGTGTAAGTGCCATCCCGGAGAGCGGCCCAGGCGTCGCCAGGTGTACAAATTGTGTCACCGTAGTCCGCTAATGACACGGTAGAGCGCTGGGCAGGCATGTTTCCCTGACGTATACTCTTGCTCCTGCAGGTAGATCATGTGCCTTAGTCGTGAAACGGGAGTCCTTCGACACCGCACAGTCTGTACACGGCAGCTCCTCGACACCATACAGTCTGTACACGAGAGTCCCTCGACACCGCAGTCTGTACACGGCAGCTCCTCGACACCGTACAGTCTGTACACGAGAGTCCCTCGACACCGCAGTCTGTACACGGCAGCTCCTCGACACCGTACAGTCTGTACACGAGAGTCCCTCGACACCGCAGTCTGTACACGGCAGCTCCTCGACACCATACAGTCTGTACACGAGAGTCCCTCGACACCGCAGTCTGTACACGGCAGCTCCTCGACACCGTACAGTCTGTACACGAGAGTCCCTCGACACCGCAGTCTGTACACGGCAGCTCCTCGACACCGTACAGTCTGTACACGAGAGTCCCTCGACACCGCAGTCTGTACACGGCAGCTCCTCGACACCGTACAGTCTGTACACGAGAGTCCCTCGACACCGCAGTCTGTACACGGCAGCTCCTCGACACCGTACAGTCTGTACACGAGAGTCCCTCGACACCGCAGTCTGTACACGGCAGCTCCTCGACACCGTACAGTCTGTACACGAGAGTCCCTCGACACCGCAGTCTGTACACGGCAGCTCCTCGACACCGTACAGTCTGTACACGAGAGTCCCTCGACACCGAACAGTCTGTACATGGGAGTTCCTGGATACCTCACAGTCTGTACACGAGAGTCCCTCGACATCGCACAGTCTGTACACGAGAGTCCCTCGATATCGCTCAGTCTGTACACGGGAGTTCCTGCACATCACAGTCTGTACACGAGAGTCCCTCGACATCGCACAGTCTGTACACGAGAGTCCCTCGACATCGCACAGTCTGTACACGAGAGTCCCTCGATATCGCACAGTCTGTACACGGGAGTTCCTGCACATCACAGTCTGTACACGAGAGTCCCTCGACATCGCACAGTCTGTACACGAGAGTCACTCGACATCGCACAGTTTGTACACGAGAGTCCCTCGATATCGCACAGTCTGTACACGGGAGTTCCTGGACATCACACAGTCTGTACACGGGAGTTCCTGGACACCACACAGTCTGTACACGGGAGTTCCTGGACACCTCACAGTCTGTACACGGGAGTTCCTGGACACCACACAGTCTATACACGGGGATTCCTGGACACCACACAGTCTGCACACGGCGGTTCCTGGACACCACACAGTCTGCACACGGCGGTTCCTGGACACCACACAATCTGCACACGGCGGTTCCTGGACACCACACAGTCTGCACACGGCGGTTCCTGGACACCACACAGTCTGCACACGGCGGTTCCTGGACACCACACAGTTTGCACACGGCGGTTCCTGGACACCACACAGTCTGCACACGGCGGTTCCTGGACACCACACAGTCTGCACACGGCGGTTCCTGGACACCACACAGTTTGCACACGGCGGTTCCTGGACACCACACAGTCTGCACACGGCGGTTCCTGGACACCACACAGTCTGCACACGGCGGTTCCTGGACACCACAAAGTCTGCACACGGCGGTTCCTGGACACCACACAGTCTGCACACGGCGGTTCCTGGACACCACACAGTCTGCACACGGCGGTTCCTGGACACCACACAGTCTGCACACGGCGGTTCCTGGACACCACACTGTCTGTACAAGGCAGATTTAACAAACCAGAGTGTCCAGTTGATTTACCAGGCGATAACAAATAATTGGATGGTTCGATGTCAGCTGGCCACGGGTTTGTGCGGCGATGGGTGAGACCAGGCAGAAGAGCAAGAAACAGTTCAGGTCGTCCCACCACGTTATCTTCGCACTGTCACGTTGCCATTGTTCCATCACGTCATCTTCGCACTGTCACGTTGCCGTTGTCCCGCCACGTCATGGTACAGAGAAACTAGAATATACTCCCTGGTGTAGGTTGAATCTAAATGACATGATAACAAACCATAGACGATTGTACAGAGAAACTAGAATATGATCCCTGGTGTAGTTAGAATCTACGTGATATAACAACACAACATAGAAGATTGTGGAAAGAAACTACAATATAATCCATTGTGTAGGTATAATCTAGGTGACATGACAACACCACATGGAATATTGTACAGAGAAACTACAATAAAATCCCCGGTGTAGGTGGAATCTAAGTGACATAACAACACATCATATAATATTGTACAGAAAAACAACACATCATATAATATTGTACAGAGAAACAACACAATAATCACTGGTGTAGGTAGAATCTAGGTGACATGACAACATCACATAGAATATTGTACAGAGAAACTACAATAAAATTCCCTGTGTAGGTATAATCTAGGTGACATGACAACACCACATAGAAGATTGTGGAAAGAAACTACAATATAATCCCTGGTGTAGGTAGAATCTAGGTGACATGAAAACATCACATAGAAGATTATACAGAGAAATTACACTACATTCCTTGGTGTATGTAGAATCTAGGTGACATGAAAACACCACATAGAAAATTGTACAGAGAAACTACACAATAATGACAGTGTAGGTAGAATCTAGGTGACATAACAACACAAAATAGAATACTGTACTGAAAAACTAGAATATAATCCATGGTTTAGGTAGAATCTTTGTGACATGACAACACATTACAGACGTTTGTGCAGAGAAGCTACACTTATTCCTTGGTGTAGATGGAATCTAGGTGACATGAAAACACCACATAGAAGATTGTGGAAAGAAACAAGAATATAATCTCTGGTGTAGTTGGAATCTAGGTGACATGACAACACAACATAGGAGACTGCACATAGAAACTACCATATAATCCTCGGTGTAGGTAAAATCTAGGTGACATAACAACACAGCACATAATATTGTACAGAGAAACTAGAATATAATCACTGGTGTAGGTAGAATCTAGGTGACATGACAACACAACATAGAAGATTGCACAGAGAACCTACCATATAATCCCCGGTGTAAGTGGAATCTAGGTGACATAACAACGCATCATATAATATTGTACAGAGAAACTACAATATAATCACTGGTGTAGGTAGAATCTAGGTGACATAACAACGCAACATCAGAGATTGCACATAGAAACTACCATATAATCCCCGGTGTAGGTGGAATCTAGGTGACATAACAACACATCATATAATATTGTACAGAGAAACAACACAATAATCACTGGTGTAGGTAGAATCTAGGTGACATAACAACACATCATATAATATTGTACAGAGAAACAACACAATAATCACTGGTGTAGGTAGAATCTAGGTGATATAACAACACAACATCGGAGAATGTACAGAGAAACTACACTATAATCCCAGGATGTATCGGCCGAAAGGTGCAAATATCGCAGCTCTGTGTAAACAAGTACAACGCAATTACGTCCAAAACAACATTCCGGACGAACACAAAAGAAGAAGAAGATGCCCGGTGTAGGTAGAATCTAGCAGACATGACAGCATTTGAAAGGTCATATCCTGGTTGAAACATCCTGGACATATTTAGGTCATCCCTAGTGTCTGTTATTTGAAGTCGTGGATTTGTCCTATTTACTCTTGTATTGAAAGCAACTGTGAGGTTCATTTCCTGCTTTCATCTTTCTCAGCAGGAAGTTTCAAGATTGATAATATGTTACAGAGAAGTATATACCTGGATGGCTTGGCAATTGTCGAGACAAGAACACTGAGCTGATCAACAACTCTGGTGATCGCGTGAAATGGCGATGCATGACTGCCCACGCTTACCGGCATTGCACATGATGATGAAGGTTACGTAATCACCCACACTTCACTCGGTTATTGCTCTATAGTCTGTCCAGAAATGAATGCCTCCATTCACGATCAATTATTTTGAAAACTGTCTGTTGCATCGTTATGAAATTTTTCCTGCCGTTTTATATTTACCCCCCCCCCCCCCCAAGGAATATGTCTTTGATAGGTCCAAAAGCAACTTAAATCATGGAAAGCGGCGACATTTCTTTGACGTTTTGGTGAATAACTAGTGATTTCTCGCTAACAAACTTGTTTTATAGTATTGCCCCATTCCACTACGCGAGGCTCTTGTCATAAGGCCAATCCCATGTCCCACGAGGAGATTAACTATTCAACGCTAATGTTTCCGTGTGAAGGCGTAATACATTTAATAATGTGCACTTCATCTCCGACCCGTAAATTATATACCTATATAAACAAACTCTGAAATCAGCTGTACAATCTTCAGAACACAAATGCTTTTGTTGGATGGAAATAATGATAAGGTTATATGCTAAATGTGGGTTTGTAGAAGGCAAGGGTACAGTAAATACTGTGTATATACTGAGAACAGTGATTGAACGTTCTATAGAATTAAACAAAGATCTACATCTTTGCTTTATTGACTACATAAAGGCTTTCGATAAAGTGAGACATGTCAACATGATAAGGATCCATACACACATGGACCTGGCACCACTCACCCAGTGACAGGGGATCCATACACACATGGACCTGGCACCACTCACCCAGT
The DNA here is from genome assembly GCA_963921405.1 of Cepaea hortensis. Lineage (NCBI taxonomy): Eukaryota > Metazoa > Mollusca > Gastropoda > Stylommatophora > Helicidae > Cepaea > Cepaea hortensis. Next base: position 164,276,803 of record OY992879.1, on the reverse strand, counting down.
GACAGGGGATCCATACACACATGGACCTGGTACCCTTCACCCAGTGACAGGGGATCCATACACACATGGACCTGGTACCCTTCACCCAGTGACAGGGGATCCATACACACATGGACCTGGCACCACTCACCCAGTGACAGGGGATCCATACACACATGGACCTGGTACCCTTCACCCAGTGACAGGGGATCCATACACACATGGACCTGGCACCCTTCACCCAGTGACAGGGGATCCATACACACATGGACCTGGCACCACTCACCCAGTGACAGGGGATCCATACACACATGGACCTGGCACCCTTCACCCAGTGACAGGGGATCCATACACACATGGACCTGGCACCACTCACCCAGTGACAGGGGATCCATACACACATGGACCTGGCACCCTTCACCCAGTGACAGGGGATCCATACACACATGGACCTGGCACCCTTCACCCAGTGACAGGGGATCCATACACACATGGACCTGGCACCCTTCACCCAGTGACAGGGGATCCATACACACATGGACCTGGCACCCTTCACCCAGTGACAGGGGATCCATACACACATGGACCTGGCACCCTTCACCCAGTGACAGGGGATCCATACACACATGGACCTGGCACCCTTCACCCAGTGACAGGGGATCCATACACACATGGACCTGGCACCCTTCACCGAGTGACAGGGGATCTATACACACATGGACCTGGCATCCTTCACCGAGTGACAGGGGATCCATACACACATGGACCTGGCACCCTTCACCCAGTGACAGGGGATCCATACACACATGGACCTGGCACCCTTCACCCAGTGACAGGGGATCCATACACACATGGACCTGGCACCACTCACCCAGTGACAGGGGATCCATACACACATGGACCTGGCACCCTTCACCCAGTGACAGGGGATCCATACACACATGGACCTGGCACCCTTCACCCAGTGACAGGGGATCCATACACACATGGATCTGGCACCCTTCACCCAGTGACAGGGGATCCATACACACATGGACCTGGCACCCTTCACCCAGTGACAGGGGATCCATACACACATGGATCTGGCACCCTTCACCCAGTGACAGGGGATCCATACACACATGGACCTGGCACCCTTCACCCAGTGACAGGGGATCCATACACACATGGACCTGGCACCCTTCACCCAGTGACAGGGGATCCATACACACATGGACCTGGCACCACTCACCCAGTGACAGGGGATCCATACACACATGGACCTGGCACCCTTCACCCAGTGACAGGGGATCCATACACACATGGACCTGGCACCCTTCACCCAGTGACAGGGGATCCATACACACATGGACCTGGCACCCTTCACCCAGTGACAGGGGATCCATACACACATGGACCTGGCACCCTTCACCCAGTGACAGGGGATCCATACACACATGGATCTGGCACCCTTCACCCAGTGACAGGGGATCCATACACACATGGACCTGGCACCCTTCACCCAGTGACAGGGGATCCATACACACATGGACCTGGCACCCTTCACCCAGTGACAGGGGATCCATACACACATGGACCTGGCACCCTTCACCCAGTGACAGGGGATCCATACACACATGGACCTGGCACCCTTCACCCAGTGACAGGGGATCCATACACACATGGACCTGGCACCACTCACCGAGTGACAGGGGATCCATACACACATGGACCTGGCACCCTTCACCCAGTGACAGGGAATCCATACACACATGGACCTGGCACCACTCACCGAGTGACAGGGGATCCATACACACATGGACCTGGCACCCTTCACCCAGTTACAGGGGATCCATACACACATGGACCTGGCACCCTTCATCCAGTGACAGGGGATCCATACACACATGGACCTGGTATCACTCACCCAGTGACAGGGGATCCATACACATATGGACCTAGCATCACTCACCCAGTGACAGGGGATCCACACACACACACACACTTGGGCCTAGCACCATTTGTAAATGCGATGTAATATCAAAAAATGTCCAATGGGAAATGAACTAACAAATATCAGTGTGTGAAAGTAGTACTAACATTATTAGTGTGTGAGTGTAGTACTGACATTATTAGTGTGTGAGTGTAGTACTGACATTATCAGTGTGTGAGAGTAGTACTAACATTATTAGTGTGTGAGAGTAGTACTGACATTATTAGTTTGTGAGTGTAGTACTGACATTATTAGTGTGTGAGAGTAGTACTGACATTATTAGTTTGTGAGTGTAGTACTGATATTATTAGTGTGTGAGAGTAGTACTGGCATTAGTGTGTGAGTGTAGTACTGACATTATCAGTGTGTGAGAGTAGTACTGACATTATCAGTGTGTGAGAGTAGTACTGACATTATTAGTGTGTGAGTATAGTACTGACATTATTAGTGTGTGAGTGTAGTACTGATATTATCAGTGTGTGAGTATAGTACTGACATTATTAGTGTGTGAGAGTAGTACTAACATTATTAGTGTGTGAGTGTAGTACTGACATTATTAGTGTGTGAGTGTAGTACTGATATTATCAGTGTGTGGAAGAATGATATCCAAGCCAACAATTTACGCACTTTACGAAAGAGTTATGATACACAAGAAACTTTTAAAATAAAAAACAGCATGAAAACATTCTGTAGATCAGAGCCTCTGAGAGCAGTTGTCATTCTAGTTCCGCATGAACATAAGTGGGAGTGGCAGACACAAAGTACATATTGTGTGTTTTCACATATCATTGAATGCAGAGCTTTAATACCTATTGACAGAGTGACTTTATAACAGAGTGGCAGGGGCGCCCATTTTTTTAATATAACATTCCATCTGACCAACATGGGCCATCAACGAACACGGTTTATGAATATATACCCAAAAAAGGGGAAGGGGGTGGGGGAGGGGGAGTTAATTGGCCTGTTCCGCTGACAAGAGTGTCGGCAAGTCTACAAGAGCACAGACATATCTCATCCAACAAGGTGGCTCCAGGAGGAGCAGAAACAATGCAAGATGTCACATACACCCACATGTCAATTACACACACATGTCACCTACACAGATGTCATCTACACCCAAATGGCAGCCACACGCATATATCACATATACCCAGATGTCAGCTACAAACATATGTCACATATACCCAGATGTCAGCTACACACATATGTCAGATACACCCAGATGTCAGCTACACACATATGTCACATGTACCCAGATGTCAGCTACACACATATGTCACATGTACCCAGATGTCAGCTACACACATATGTCAGATATACCCAGATGTCAGCTACACACATATGTCAGATATACCCAGATGTCAGCTACACACATATGTCACATGTACCCAGATGTCAGCTACACACATATGTCAGATACACCCAGATGTCAGCTACACACATATGTCACATATACCCAGATGTCAGCTACACACATATGTCACATATACCCAGATGTCAGCTACACACATATGTCAGATATACCCAGATGTCAGCTACACACATATGTCACATGTACCCAGATGTCAGCTACACACATATGTCACATATACCCAGATGTCAGCTACACACATATGTCAGATATACCCAGATGTCAGCTACACACATATGTCACATGTACCCAGATGTCAGCTACACACATATGTCAGATATACCCAGATGTCAGCTACACACATATGTCAGATATACCCAGATGTCAGCTACACACATATGTCACATGTACCCAGATGTCAGCTACACACATATGTCAGATACACCCAGATGTCAGCTACACACATATGTCACATGTACCCAGATGTCAGCTACACACATATGTCACATGTACCCAGATGTCAGCTACACACATATGTCACATATACCCAGATGTCAGCTACACACATATGTCACATATACCCAGATGTCAGCTACACACATATGTCACATGTACCCAGATGTCAGCTACACACATATGTCACATGTACCCAGATGTCAGCTACACACATATGTCACATATACCCAGATGTCAGCTACACACATATGTCACATGTACCCAGATGTCAGCTACACACATATGTCACATATACCCAGATGTCAGCTACACACATATGTCACATGTACCCAGATGTCAGCTACACACATATGTCAGATATACCCAGATGTCAGCTACACACATATGTCAGATATACCCAGATGTCAGCTACACACATATGTCACATGTACCCAGATGTCAGCTACACACATATGTCACATATACCCAGATGTCAGCTACACACATATGTCAGATATACCCAGATGTCAGCTACACACATATGTCACATATACCCAGATGTCAGCTACACACATATGTCAGATACACCCAGATGTCAGCTACACACATATGTCACATATACCCAGATGTCAGCTACACACATATGTCACATGTACCCAGATGTCAGCTACACACATATGTCACATATACCCAGATGTCAGCTACACACATATGTCACATGTACCCAGATGTCAGCTACACACATATGTCACATATACCCAGATGTCAGCTACACACATATGTCAGATGTACCCAGATGTCAGCTACACACATATGTCACATGTACCCAGATGTCAGCTACACACATATGTCACATATACCCAGATGTCAGCTACACACATATGTCACATATACCCAGATGTCAGCTACACACATATGTCACATATACCCAGATGTCAGCTACACACATATGTCACATATACCCAGATGTCAGCTACACACATATGTCACATATACACAGATGTCAGCTACACACATATGTCACATGTACCCAGATGTCAGCTACACACATATGTCACATATACCCAGATGTCAGCTACACACATATGTCACATATACCCAGATGTCAGCTACACACATATGTCACATATACCCAGATGTCAGCTACACACATATGTCACATATACCCAGATGTCAGCTACACACATATGTCAGATGTACCCAGATGTCAGCTACACACATATGTCACATATACCCAGATGTCAGCTACACACATATGTCACATATACCCAGATGTCAGCTACACACATATGTCACATATACCCAGATGTCAGCTACACACATATGTCACATGTACCCAGATGTCAGCTACACACATATGTCACATGTACCCAGATGTCAGCTACACACATATGTCACATATACCCAGATGTCAGCTACACACATATGTCACATATACCCAGATGTCAGCTACACACATATGTCAGATACACCCAGATGTCAGCTACACACATATGTCACATGTACCCAGATGTCAGCTACACACATATGTCACATATACCCAGATGTCAGCTACACACATATGTCACATGTACCCAGATGTCAGCTACACACATATGTCACATATACCCAGATGTCAGCTACACACATATGTCACATATACCCAGATGTCAGCTACACACATATGTCACATATACCCAGATGTCAGCTACACACATATGTCAGATATACCCAGATGGCACCTACACACATATGTCAGATATACCCAGATGTCAGCTACACACATATGTCAGATATACCCAGATGTCAGCTACACACATATGTCAGATATACCCAGATGTCAGCTACACACATATGTCACATATACCCAGATGTCAGCTACACACATATGTCAGATACACCCAGATGTCAGCTACACACATATGTCACATATACCCAGATGTCAGCTACACACATATGTCACATGTACCCAGATGTCAGCTACACACATATGTCAGATACACCCAGATGTCAGCTACACACATATGTCACATGTACCCAGATGTCAGCTACACACATATGTCACATGTACCCAGATGTCAGCTACACACATATGTCAGATACACCCAGATGTCAGCTACACACATATGTCAGATACACACAGATGTCAGCTACACACATATGTCACATATACCCAGATGTCAGCTACACACATATGTCACATATACCCAGATGTCAGCTACACACATATGTCACATGTACCCAGATGTCAGCTACACACATATGTCACATATACCCAGATGTCAGCTACACACATATGTCACATATACCCAGATGTCAGCTACACACATATGTCACATGTACCCAGATGTCAGCTACACACATATGTCACATATACCCAGATGTCAGCTACACACATATGTCACATATACCCAGATGTCAGCTACACACATATGTCACATGTACCCAGATGTCAGCTACACACATATGTCACATATACCCAGATGTCAGCTACACACATATGTCACATATACCCAGATGTCAGCTACACACATATGTCACATGTACCCAGATGTCAGCTACACACATATGTCACATATACCCAGATGTCAGCTACACACATATGTCAGATACACCCAGATGTCAGCTACACACATATGTCACATGTACCCAGATGTCAGCTACACACATATGTCACATGTACCCAGATGTCAGCTACACACATATGTCACATGTACCCAGATATCAGCTACACACATATGTCACATGTACCCAGATGTCAGCTACACACATATGTCACATGTACCCAGATGTCAGCTACACACATATGTCACATGTACCCAGATGTCAGATACACACATATGTCAGCTACACACATATGTCAGCTACACACATATGTCAGATACACCCAGATGTCAGCTACACACATATGTCACATGTACCCAGATGTCAGCTACACACATATGTCACATGTACCCAGATATCAGCTACACACATATGTCAGATACACCCAGATGTCAGCTACACACATATGTCAGATACACACAGATGTCATCTACACACAGATGCCAGCAAATGACACCTACATTAGGTTGAATAAAAGCCCTCATGCCATCTATACTATTGGACTCCGTGCTAATCTGGGATACAAATGATACATGCATCTCTGCGTTTATCATCCAGTATCACAGAAGGGCACCACGTCTCAATCACGGCGACAAACACGTCAAAACATGTCAGTTGTGACAAATTGGCTCTCTTGATTCCCTGAGAATGGACCTCAAATTGCCCCCCTGTCAACAAAAAATTGGCCGATAAGGCAATTAACCAGTCAGAAGTCGAACAATTTCCCAAACCTGAGTGTCTGCAAGCCTACCTGACTGGGCCCAACCTGCAGCCACGACCCGACTGCAGTTTATCCGAGTCACTGCGACCTTGCGATGCTGAGGTATAAGTATAAGAGCATAAAGAACATACAAACAACAATTATCTTTGTCCTGTGACTTTTGTCTTCATTGACATTCACAGACTTCTGTCACTGCCAGGCATTTCTAGTGGAGACACCTCAATGTCAAACTGTCTCACACACTGCCAGGCATTTATAGTGGAGACATAGGTACCTCAATGTCAAACTGTCTCACACACTGCCAGACATTTCTAGTGGAGACATACCTCAATGTTAAACTGTCTCACACACTGCCAGGCATTTATAGTGGAGACATACCTCAATGTTAAACTGTCTCACACACTGCCAGGCATTTATAGTGGAGACATACCTCAATGTTAAACTGTCTCACACACTGCCAGACATTTCTAGTGGAGACATACCTCAATGTTAAACTGTCTCACACACTGCCAGGCATTTATAGTGGAGACATACCTCAATGTTAAACTGTCTCACACACTGCCAGGCATTTATAGTGGAGACATACCTCAATGTCAAACTGTCTTACACACTGCCAGGCATTTCTGGTGGAGACATACCTCAATGTTAAACTGTCTCTCACACTGCCAGGCATTTATAGTAGAGACATACCTCAATGTCAAACTGTCTCACACACTGGCAGGCATTTCTGGTGGAGACATACCTCAATGCTACAATGTCAAACTGTCTCACACACTGCCAGGCATTTCTAGTAGAGACATACCTCAATGTCAAACTGTCTCACACACTGCCAGACATTTCTAGTAGAGACATACCTCAATGTCAAACTGTCTCACAAACTGCCAGACATTTATAGTGGAGACATACCTCAAAGTCACAATGTCAAACTGTCTCACACACAGCCAGACATTTCTAGTAGAGACATACCTGTGACAACACCGGCCTGGTTCTCTGTGGTTGTCGATATATTTTAATTTGGGGTTCGTTATTAACTTTTGTCTACCCTTTACACCAATTATCCCCAGGACGGTTCCCGGACGACTCTATCCATATGACGACTGTGGATACAAGAAGACACCTAACTGACTATAAGAGAACAACCTTATAAAAAGCGAATCTAGAATCTTTATTGGAGATTCAGACTCTGCCCAACCGACAGACAACAGACGGACTAACAGACATGGAACAGTTAGCTGTGGAAGAGTAGTCTGCTGGACATTCTCATCCTCCCACTCGACATAGATCAATGTCTTTAGTGTCTGTATGTAAACAAGGTGATAAGGGTACTTTCACCTGCACCCGTATGATGCCGCCTGGAACCTTGGGACTTGAGCCTGGCAAGTTTCAACTGTCACTTAACACTTGGCTTCAGCACCATGTAGCTTCGCAGCAAACAGTCACTCGCCAATAGCCACCTGAAAAGGATGCCTCACCACACAGCAAAGGTCCACAGCACACAGCACAGGTCCACAGCACACAGCACCGGTCCACAGCACACAGCAAACGGGAATCAGCAGCAGCAAAGGGTAGTCGCCCACCGCCCCTAGTTAACAGCACAGGGGTTCCTGTAAGCAAAAACAAGCCAGGTGTACATATCCATCACACCCTTGCATAATACATACTATACCAAAAGTATACACTGACTCCATCGATATCTTGTGGTCAGGCCCTTGAGCTCAGACCGCATCGTATGTCTGAACTCCCAGACATATCTCACGGACAGATTAGGTTACAGCTCCTAGTAATCCTAACTTAAGTCCAGTAGCCTTTCAGCCACGCGTCTCATCCCTAGTAAATAGTCAATAGGATGACACATTGCCTACCAGCTCATACCTAATGGATATTAGATAGAGAGACAGGGTCCCTTCCTGAGGATGGTAATGTTCCATACCTCCTATGGAGATCATCAAGCGTTATGGCCTAAATCATCTCATTGTTAATCACAATCTGTTTCACCAGAAAAGTACAGAAGCTTATCAGAATATTTCCGGTAAGTACTCCATGACCCCTCCAATGTTCATGGAAGATGCTCAGACTGCAATGATAGCTAACCAGAAATACTGAATTAAAGACCAGACAAACAACAGAAGAGTTTCATGTACTTGTGTTTGTCGCTTTCTACCTTTCTTCCTCGGATACCTGGATTTCGGTTGTGTGTGGGTGTATGAATATATAGACACTCATCACATAATACATTCCTTATGCTGCCTTGGAACTGTGTCGAATCATCACCCCAAACAATCTGGTTCCGATGACAGTATAGAGACAATAGAGACATAGACCCGCCTGACAATTATTCCTTTCCCCATCCAAAGGAAGTATGAAGTCAGACAACACTGATGAAATATACACGCGATACATAAGTGGGTGTTTCCCCACAACTATACTGGCCCACGGTTCAATCCCTAGTAGATGTGTAGATATCTTTCCCTCTTCAGACTAAGCCCAGTTAAATAACACCAGGCCTATGGGGCGATAATAACTTCTCAGCTTAAAGCCTCCTACGTATTTGGGGTTCACCGTAACGAGAAACGTATGTGGTTCTCGCGCGTCACATGAGTGCTTGACAAGTACTGTTTTCAACCACACCACCTGATGATGATCGAACAATACTCATATCAACCTCGTCGATTAAGGGAATCAAATGAAAGCTCTGTTCTAGAGGAATTCTTCTGTTAGAATCATAATTCCCTCACTTGCCCCATTATTAAGATAGGGCGTCGACTGCATTGATAATTTGCTTCCACCAGAATTCTCGCAAAAACACATTCCGTCTTGTCTGTTGAAGACTGGTCTCAGCTTAATCTAGGTCATAGTACCCACACAGGCTTACTACATAGTTGTTAGCATGCATGGTCGAGACTTAACTAACAGCTGGTGTCCGCTGACCCGAGGTCACGTGTACATCTCGGTCAGAGCACAGGCCTCACGTCGCAACTAGCCAGCCTGATCAAGAATTGACCCACAACAAAAATACAAACTTTAGTTAAGCGAGCCAAGTATAAAAGTGTGTTACCTTTAAAACTTAGGAACAACTATACAACAGACAGCGACCCGGTAGGTTCATCAAGCCTTGGGCTGTAGGTCCACTCTCTGGATCCCCAAAGGTACAACATGATACAGCTGGTCAAAGACACGGCCTCTCGTCTCAGGGACAACAATGCCACCACTGTAGATCAATCTCTGCTTCCCTAAGAGCTTCACAGATTACAGCTGGCGGACACGGCCGTGAAAGGATAGCTACCACAACACCTTTAGCTGTAGAACATTCTCCGGATCCCCGTGATGCCACTAATACAACGGGCTATCGAAGCTGCCACCTTTCTTGATGAATGGCTACCGAATGGCCTCTTCGTGTCCGCTCCGGAAGAACACACTCACCGGATTCTCCCGAAGAGTTCCGAGTATATTACCTCACGAAGGCAACTCATCATTCCCCGAGTTTTAGCAGAGTGTGCGATTTACAACAGAAAAGATCTACGCACACTCAAAGAGTGGAGTTATGTTTCTCGGGACCCGTGGAGTTCATGACAATCCCGATACATAACATCTCAAGGACCAAGAAGACGGTCCTAACTCTTTTTACTCGGAAATCCCCCTCTCACCCGCCTTAAAATGTGGCCTAGCCACCAAGACGGGGTGGGACAGAGTGGGAACCGTGTTGTCACGTCTGAGACCCACGTGCGTTTTGCGACAATACCTCAATGTCAAACTGTCTCACACACTGCCAGACATTTCTAGTAGAGACATACCTCAATGTCAAACTGTCTCATACACTGCCAGGCATTTATAGTGGAGACATACCTCAATGTCAAACTGTCTCACACACTGCCAGACATTTCTAGTAGAGACATACCTCAATGTCAAACTGTCTCACACACTGCCAGACATTTATAGTGGAGACATAACTCAATGTCACAATGTCAAACTGTCTCACACACTGCCAGACATTTATAGTGGAGACATACCTCAATGTCACAATGTCAAACTGTCTCACACACTGCCAGACATTTATAGTGGAGACATACCTCAATGTCACAATGTCAAACTGTCTCACACACTGCCAGACATTTATAGTGGAGACATACCTCAATGTCACAATGTCAAACTGTCTCACACACTGCCAGACATTTATAGAGGAGACATACCTCAATGTCACAATGTCAAACTGTCTCACACACTGCCAGGCATTTATAGTAGAGACATACCGCAATGTCAAACTGTCTCACACACTGCAAGGCATGTATAGTAGAGACATACCTCAATGTCAGACTGTCTCACATACTGCCAGACATTTCTAGTGGAGACATACCTCAATGTCAAATTGTCTACACACTGCCAGGCATTTATAGTGGAGACATACCTCAATGTCAAACTGTCTCACACACTGCCAGGCATTTCTGGTGAAGACATACCTCAATGTCGAACTGTCTCACACACTGCCAGGCATTTATAGTGGAGACATACCTCAATGTCAAACTGTCTCACACACTGCCAGGCATTTATAGTGGAGACATACCTCAATGTTAAACTGTCTCACACACTGCCAGGCAATCATAGTGGAGACATACCTCAATGTCAAACTGTCTCTCACACTGCCAGGCATTTATAGTAGAGACATATCTCAATGTCAAACTGTCTCACACACTGCCATGCATTTATAGTGGAGACATACCTCAATGTCAAACTGTCTCACACACTGGCAGGCATTTCTAGTGGAGACATACCTCAATGCTACAATGTCAAACTGTCTCACACACTGCCAGGCATTTATAGTGAAGACATACCTCAATGTCAAACTGTCTCACACACTGCCAGGCATTTATAGTGAAGACATACCTCAATGTCAAACTGTCTCACACACTGCCAGGCATTTATAGTGGAGACATACCTCAATGTTAAACTGTCTCACACACTGCCAGGCATTTATAGTGGAGACATACCTCAATGTCAAACTGTCTCTCACACTGCCAGGCATTTATAGTAGAGACATATCTCAATGTCAAACTGTCTCACACACTGCCATGCATTTATAGTGGAGACATACCTCAATGTCAAACTGTCTCACACACTGGCAGGCATTTCTAGTGGAGACATACCTCAATGCTACAATGTCAAACTGTCTCACACACTGCCAGGCATTTATAGTGGAGACATACCTCAATGTCAAACTGTCTCTCACACTGCCAGGCATTTATAGTAGAGACATATCTCAATGTCAAACTGTCTCACACACTGCCATGCATTTATAGTGGAGACATGCCTCAATGTCAAACTGTCTCACACACTGCCAGACATTTATAGTGGAGACATACCTCAAAGTCACAATGTCAAACTGTCTCACACACTGCCAGACATTTCTAGTAGAGACATACCTGTGACAACACCGGCCTGGTTCTCTGTGGTTGTCGATATATTTTAATTTGGGTTTCGTTATTAACTTTTGTCTACCCTTTACACCAATTATCCCCAGGACGGTTCCCGGACGACTCTATCCATATGACGACTGTGGATACAAGAAGACACCTAACTGACTGTCACAAAATGAAACCGTGCGTTTACCCAGCTGATTGTTAGGGGGGATTTTTTGATTAACCGGACTATCTGCTAAGCAACCAGTGTTTCAACTAATACAGAGAAAACATTCATAGTTGGGGCTGCACGTGTTTCCAAAAAACAGGTCGGGCAGAAATAACAGTTGTACTTGTACATATGGTTGACGGATTGGCCACCCTCGGAAGTGCGGGAAACGAATCCCGACATCGCCTTGACAAGTTTGTCAACATTTGAATACAGATGGAAGAAGTGGGGTCATAGTGGCAATCGGATGTTGCCGTCACCTGTCGGACAAAATTAACAAGTGGAAGATGTATAGAGGAAGTGAGTGCGCTGAATCATACATCTCGTTGACAAGTCAAAAACATATCAGAGGGAAAACGGAAGTACTTAGCACGGAAGTAACAGTACATAGGTCAATTCGTAGTTTCCGGAACATCGAGAAGATTGACAGCTGGTTATTTGCCACTATTGTTGGGATCATACAGGAACTCGCTGGCTTGTTTTGGGAATCTAAACAATTGATGACAACTTTGACAATGACTCAAGCCAGGAAAAATCGATTCCTGACAATGGATGATATGCGCAAATGACACCTGCAGGACGTCACCCATATCACGTGACCAATTTTAGGGGTTTGCCAGAAAACCATGATTGGAGATGGGGAGTTGACCAAAACCCGTGGATTAGGATGGACGTGTTTGTGGGAGAGCTCTACAGTGTTAGATTAATTTAAGATTAACTAGCATGTGCCGTTATGGCAAAGTGTAGTAGCCATCCCGGGAATGAGGCGGTTTTTACATAAGGTAGTCAATATAGTCTATTAGTTCTAATTAATATAGACTGTAGCCTTGTTAAACTATAGTGTGATGATTAGCACTGTTAGTGAAAACTAGTTAGAGTAGAACAGTGATATTAGCTCTGCTAGTTAAGAATAGAATACTGAGGTTGCATTCTGTTTGCTGATTTTTCCTTTGTCATAGCCTGATTCGGCTCTAGGTGGGTAGCTAATCTGCTCTATGACTAAGTCTAGTTAGCTAAAGATCATTAGGCAAGGTGATAGGCTTACACTCAGCCGAAAGGATCAGTGACTAGTACTATCACCAGATGTGTTGTTTCTATCCTAGGTTCCCTACCAGATCCAAGGAAACTCAACAAGTTTTTGGGAAAAAATCAAATCCCATTAGGAAGAACACCAGTTCAAGAGTCACTAGAGTTGCATACAGAACGTAACTTACGCTAGAAGGAAATTGATTCATCAAAGAGAGTGATGCATACTGATGCACCACACAGCATTAGACAGTAGTAACGAACCGAGAACCGGCTAAGAGTACCTAGTGTTAGTACAGCAACAATTAACATTAGAAATTAGCACTTATGGACTGAATGGTTCGATGTGCAACGAGGATGATCTGTCGACTAACTAACTAACTAACTAACTGCGTACACACTACAAAAGACTTGTGCAGTTTGTTAAGGAACGTTAGGAACGGACATTGTGTAGAGTGCAACCGGTCCATGATTAACTGTTAATACCACCGGTGTCTATTTCGGATGTTCATGAAATTGGATTACCAGAGGTCTACAGAGGCAAAGCAGTATCCGGCAAGATGGTTTCGGCAACGGGTGAGAAGTACATGTTCTGACGTAACGTGCTGTGGTCTATCTTTGCTGGGATCAGCTGACTGGGGTGCTGTCTGAGAGTCAGAGTCTACACACTTTATAGAACACGTCACACATTTTCTTCACATACACGTCTCATATACGTTACACTTTTATTTTAATAAATTACTCTTTATTAATTTCTAGAAGCAAGAGTTGTTGAGTATGTTGCGTTGGGGAAGTATGAGAAGGGGGCATAGTACGACAGTGAGAGAGTGATAGGAAAAGGTGTCCATAGGCTGATGGAGTGTGTTGGACGGAAGCTGGTGGATTCTCCAGAATATTGAGAGGGAAAAAAATATTATAATGTGGGTGTCGGGTCTCCTCACTCCAGGGACGACACTTTAAAGGAGGACACGACATTATTGGGGGCTCGTAAACGTGATCTTTGGACAGCGGGATCTCTCGTAAACGTGATCTTTGGACAGCGGGATCTCTCGTAAACGGGATCTTTGGACAGCGGGATCTCTCGTAAACGGAATCCTTGGACAGCGGGATCTCTCGTAAACGGGATCTTCTGACGGCGGGGTCTTTTGACACGGAATCCTTAGTTATAAGAGGGAGATATCATTTTGGAGAATCCAGCTAGAGTGAATGTGGATAGGGGTTAGGACTAATATCTTACCTGTTCACACTTCACACGTCTGCATAGGTCTGTGGTCCTGATTCTACTCTTGTCACTGCGTGAATGTGCTGTGTGTGTAATATCTAGATTTATAGTACTTGTTCATATATCTGTATAGTAATTTGCAGTTATATTGTACTAGACCTGCTAGCTTACTTGTCTGTATAATGGCCACCCCTAAACTAACCACGTTAGAATTAAAGGCAAAGGGGGAAGAAATGGGATTGGGGGGTTCTGCTCTAACGGATTACATACAGGAAGTGGAGAGAGAGTATCGTCAAGCAGAAAGGGAAGATCGAAAGGCCGAGTTGGAATTGAGAAGGATGGAATTGGAAGCTGAGCAATCAGCTAAGAAATTGGAAGCTGAGCAAGCAGCTAAGAAATTGGAAGCTGAGCAAGCAGCTAGGAAATTGGAAGCTGAGCAAGCAGCTAGGAAATTTGAAGCTGAACAAGCAGCTAGGAAATTAGAAGCTGAACAAGAAGCACAGAAGAGGGAGCACGAGTACCGGATGCGGGAACTCGAGCTCAAGAGTCAATCTAATGGAGAAACTGAGGGAGCAGTTGGAGGTTCCTCCATCTCAGGATCAACACCAGTAGGTGGACATGGGTACCATGCTATGAAGTTTCCTTTAGCGGTCTACGAGGAGGACAAAGAGAAGATTGACCAGTATCTTCAACGCTTCGAGGCTATGTCAGTTGCTATGGGTCTGGAGCGTAACAAATGGAATCTTAAGCTATCCCAGGGTTTACGCGGGACCGGATACGAGGTTTATACTCGCCTGCCACCAGGACATGAGAACAATTATGACGAGTTAAAGACGGCTCTGCTGAAACGATTCGAGGTTACGTCACATACCTACCGGAAAAAATTTCGAGCAGCGAAACGAGAACCGGGGGAGTTGTTTGCCGCCTACAGTTTGCGTCTTAAATCTTATCTCCATAAGTGGATGGATTTGGCTGGATTCGCACATGACTATGAGAGTCTGGAAGAGCTCATGGTGGTCGACCAGTTGAAGAAGCAAATGTCTAAACCTCTCAGGACGTTCCTGGGAGAACAAGGGGCAGAACGTATTGACCTCGTGACTAAATTAGCAGAACGGTTCGTCGAGGTACATGGGGAGGCAGGGGAAAACCTTTCCACCAACTCCAAAAGTCAAGAGAAACATGACAAGAAGAAAACCAAAAACTCAGGAACAAAAAAGTGGGAACCTTATGTGCAAAAATCAGAGGATAGTTCTGAGAAGAAGAAGGAGGGAAGCAAGAGCACTTCAAGCTCTACACCAAAACGACCGTGGTCGGAGAAGTGGTGTTCAATTTGTAAGTCACCCTCTCACAATACGAGGGACTGCAAATCGAAGGCTAAGAACCCTCACTTTGCAGCATGTCAAGTGACTTCCAAGGAGGTTGTCACGGAAAATGTCAAGGTCAACAAGGAAGCTCGCCACCAGGAGAGCTCATTCAAGTCCGACAATAGAAAATCTAGGACATGGAAATGGTGCAACCAATGTCAGTCAAACACGCACAATGCTATTGACTGCAGGGGAAAGTCAGGAGACACTCAATTCGTCGTGTGCTCAGGGAAACCTAAGGTGGAGCCCACCGAACAGGTCGAGGCCGAGGAAGAGACTCCAGACCAGGAAAAACCACCTGTAGTGGAATTGGTAGAGGTTAACGGTCGTCAAGTGGAGTGTTTATACGACACAGGACTGGACGGGGAGGCCGTGATTTCTGCGGATCTGGTACATCCAGAACAATTCACAGGTGAAACCTTGGATATACAGCCTGCACAGAAGAGTGCTGTAACCATGAAGTTGCCTATTGCTAATGTGGAGATTCGGTCAAGGTACGTCACCGGCACCATCAAGGCCGCTGTATTGACCGATCCCATTTTTCCAGTCATCCTAGGTTGCCGGTATGTCTTTCTGGGAATGCCCAGGGAGCCAATCCATATGGGAGCAATGCAGACTCGCTCTCAGACGAAAGCGGAAGAGGCAGACGCAATTGTGACTAACCCAATGCCGGGGGAGCTACGAACTGCCCAGAGTGAGGATGATACTTTACGTCCTTGCTACAGAAAGCTGCAGAAAAGTGCTGATCCACCAGGACGGGGGCAGTACTACATGAAGAATAGGATACTCTACAGGAGAGCAGGAAGGGGAGACAACCTATACGGTCAGTTGGTCGTCCCGAAAGCTCATCGGTCCCAGATTCTTCATATGGGGCATACCATCTCCTTTAGTGGACACATGGGTATTGCCGCCACCATGCAGCGGATTTCCTGCCATTACTATTGGCCGGGAATGACAGATGATGTGCGTCGGTATGTGAAGTCATGCCCTGAGTGCCAGAGGGTGGCACCGAAACACTGGACAGCACCGGTGATGTTGGGTGAGATGCCCATCATGAACTCTCCTTTCGAGAGGGTAGCCATCGATATCGTGGGTCCACTTCCCAGGACTAGGAAGAGGAACATGTATATACTCACAATGGTGGATTGCTGTACAATGTGGGGTGAGGCTATACCGTTGACCACGATTGACTCGAAAAGAGTGGCGGACGCACTGATGGAGGCCTTTACCAGATTAGGCTTTCCGGATCAAATTCTGACGGACAATGGATCTCAGTTTTGTGGAAAACTCATGGAGGAGGTATTTAGGGTGTTTCACTCTAACCACATACATACCAGCCCTTACCACCCTCAAGCCAATGGACAAGTAGAGCGTTTCAACGGCACGTTGATGACAATGCTCAGGAAACTAGCGCAGGAAAAACCTGATAGGTGGGATGAATATATCCCAACAGCACTCTTTGCCTATCGGGAAGTTCCTCATGGCTCAACAGGACTACCACCCGCTACATTGCTGTTTGGTCGTCCAATCAAAGGACCGTTGGAAGCCATGTTGAGGAGTTGGACTGAAGAGGGGACGTCAGAAGAAGTGATCTCATCCTACAAATACGTGGAGGAACTGAAAGAAAAACTCCACAAGGGATGGACTCTGGCAAATCAAAACTTGAAAAAGGCCAGGAAAAGACACGCGGCTTACTACAACCGTAGGTCTAAAGAAAGATCTCTAGAGGTGGGAGTTAAAGTCTTGTTGCTACTCCCAACGGGAAACAACAAACTGGAGATAGGTTGGCAAGGACCATTTCCCGTGGAAAGGGTGATATCCAGAACCAACTATCAAATCCGGATCCGGGGAAAGTCGAAGATTTTCCATATCAATCTCTTGCGGAAATATGAAGAGAGACCCGAAGACAAGGCAGCGCACCTCATGGCAATGGCAGTTGCAGTGGAGACAGAAGTGGGAACCAGCGAGGGCAGGGAATATCCCTTGGTACACCAGGAAACCTATAGGGATGTGCAAGTGAACCCTGATCTGACCTCCCAGGAGAGGGAAAGGATAACCCAGGTTCTCAAGTCTCATAAGGAGATACTGACTGATAAACCAGGACGAACGAGGTTGGTGGAGTTCGAGATGACGTTGACCACACAGGAGCCTGTTCGCCAAAAGGTTTACCCAGTGCCATTCTCTAAAGAAAAGGCCCTGGAGGAGGAAATACACAAATTGCTGGAGGATGATGTGATTGCACCATCCACATCCCCATACAATGCGGGGGTAGTTTTGTTACGCAAACCAAGTGGAGAACACCGGTTGTGTATAGATTACCGACTTCTGAACAGTCATACACAGTTTCAGGTGGAACCTTTGCCGAATCCAACTCAGTTATTCGCTAGGCTCCATAAGGCTCGGTACTTTTCGAAGGTGGATCTGAGTCGGGGGTACTATCAGATACCAGTCAAACCGGAGATTCGACCACTGTTAGCTTTCAGTACACCCAGTGGACACTACGAATTCAAGGTCATGCCCTTTGGACTCAGCAATGCACCTAGTGTGTTTACACGCATGATGAGGACTTTACTAGATCCGTTACAGGATCCGTCCATCATCTCATTCATGGATGATATTCTGATTTCCAGTGACAGCCTGGATGACCACTTACAATCCTTGGAGAGAGTGTTTAATAGGCTCAAGGAAGCAGGGCTTACCGCTCGTCCAACCAAGTGCATGATTGGTTACCAGACTCTGGAATTTCTAGGTCACACCATCACTCCAGGACACATTGTTCCAGAAGTGAAGAACCTGGAGAAAATCAGAAATGCACCAAGGCCAAAAACGAAGAAGGATGTGCGATCTTTTCTCTCGTTGTGTGGGTTCTACCACAGATTTATCCCACATTTCACTGAATTGGGAGCTCCGTTGACGGAAACCTTGAAAAAGGGATTCCCGGACCAAATCATTTGGACACCAGAATGTGAGAATGCCTATAGTCAGTTAAAGGAGGCCTTGGTCAGCAAACCTGTATTACAGCTCCCTGACCTTTCCAAACAATTTGTGTTGAGAACGGATGCAAGTGCGATTGGAATTGGAGCCACTTTGTTACAGGAAGGAAAAGACGATGCTTCGGTTTTGAAACCTGTAGCATACGCAAGTAAGAAACTTCTACAGGCGGAGAGGAATTATTCAACCGTCGAGAGAGAGAGAGTGCTTGTCCCTCGTATGGGCAGTGCAAAAATTTCAGCCATATTTGTATGGAGTTAAGTTTCGGGTCCAGTCGGATCATCAGCCCCTGATGTTCCTGGCTACTTCTCAGAAGCTCAACGCACGTTTGATGCGGTGGTCGTTGTTACTTCAACCATATAATTTCACAGTAGAGTACATTCCTGGGAAGGAAAATGTTGGAGCGGACTTCTTGTCAAGACACCCAGCTCCTGAAGAAGAAGAATGAATCATCTGGATTAAACTCACGGTGGAGAAGAGTGAGATGGACTACTCTCTTAAGAGGGGGCCTATGTCACAAAATGAAACCGTGCGTTTACCCAGCTGATTGTTAGGGGGGATTTTTTTGATTAACCGGACTATCTGCTAAGCAACCAGTGTTTCAACTAATATTGGGGCTGCACGTGTTTCCAAAAAACAGGTCGGGCAGAAATAACAGTTGTACTTGTACATATGGTTGACGGATTGGCCACCCTCGGAAGTGCGGGAAACGAATCCCGACATCGCCTTGACAAGTTTGTCAACATTTGAATACAGATGGAAGAAGTGGGGTCATAGTGGCAATCGGATGTTGCCGTCACCTGTCGGACAAAATTAACAAGTGGAAGATGTATAGAGGAAGTGAGTGCGCTGAATCATACATCTCGTTGACAAGTCAAAAACATATCAGAGGGAAAACGGAAGTACTTAGCACGGAAGTAACAGTACATAGGTCAATTCGTAGTTTCCGGAACATCGAGAAGATTGACAGCTGGTTATTTGCCACTATTGTTGGGATCATACAGGAACTCGCTGGCTTGTTTTGGGAATCTAAACAATTGATGACAACTTTGACAATGACTCAAGCCAGGAAAAATCGATTCCTGACAATGGATGATATGCGCAAATGACACCTGCAGGACGTCACCCATATCACGTGACCAATTTTAGGGGTTTGCCAGAAAACCATGATTGGAGATGGGGAGTTGACCAAAACCCGTGGATTAGGATGGACGTGTTTGTGGGAGAGCTCTACAGTGTTAGATTAATTTAAGATTAACTAGCATGTGCCGTTATGGCAAAGTGTAGTAGCCATCCCGGGAATGAGGCGGTTTTTACATAAGGTAGTCAATATAGTCTATTAGTTCTAATTAATATAGACTGTAGCCTTGTTAAACTATAGTGTGATGATTAGCACTGTTAGTGAAAACTAGTTAGAGTAGAATAGTGATATTAGCTCTGCTAGTTAAGAATAGAATACTGAGGTTGCATTCTGTTTGCTGATTTTTCCTTTGTCATAGCCTGATTCGGCTCTAGGTGGGTAGCTAATCTGCTCTATGACTAAGTCTAGTTAGCTAAAGATCATTAGGCAAGGTGATAGGCTTACACTCAGCCGAAAGGATCAGTGACTAGTACTATCACCAGATGTGTTGTTTCTATCCTAGGTTCCCTACCAGATCCAAGGAAACTCAACAAGTTTTTGGGAAAAAATCAAATCCCATTAGGAAGAACACCAGTTCAAGAGTCACTAGAGTTGCATACAGAACGTAACTTACGCTAGAAGGAAATTGATTCATCAAAGAGAGTGATGCATACTGATGCACCACACAGCATTAGACAGTAGTAACGAACCGAGAACCGGCTAAGAGTACCTAGTGTTAGTACAGCAACAATTAACATTAGAAATTAGCACTTATGGACTGAATGGTTCGATGTGCAACGAGGATGATCTGTCGACTAACTAACTAACTAACTAACTGCGTACACACTACAAAAGACTTGTGCAGTTTGTTAAGGAACGTTAGGAACGGACATTGTGTAGAGTGCAACCGGTCCATGATTAACTGTTAATACCACCGGTGTCTATTTCGGATGTTCATGAAATTGGATTACCAGAGGTCTACAGAGGCAAAGCAGTATCCGGCAAGATGGTTTCGGCAACGGGTGAGAAGTACATGTTCTGACGTAACGTGCTGTGGTCTATCTTTGCTGGGATCAGCTGACTGGGGTGCTGTCTGAGAGTCAGAGTCTACACACTTTATAGAACACGTCACACATTTTCTTCACATACACGTCTCATATACGTTACACTTTTATTTTAATAAATTACTCTTTATTAATTTCTAGAAGCAAGAGTTGTTGAGTATGTTGCGTTGGGGAAGTATGAGAAGGGGGCATAGTACGACAGTGAGAGAGTGATAGGAAAAGGTGTCCATAGGCTGATGGAGTGTGTTGGACGGAAGCTGGTGGATTCTCCAGAATATTGAGAGGGAAAAAAATATTATAATGTGGGTGTCGGGTCTCCTCACTCCAGGGACGACACTTTAAAGGAGGACACGACATTGACTATAAGGGAACAACCTTATAAAAAGCGAATCTAGAATCTTTATTAGAGATTCAGACTCTGCCCAACCGACAGACAACAGACGGACTAACAGACAAATCAAATCAAATCAAATCAAATCAACTTTATTAGGGTCACAAATTGGGCGCGCAGGCCCGTCTTACATTCGGCCCTTCCAATCACTCGTCTTTCGTTCATCAAGAGCATTATACATTTACATAGGAAGATAAAATAAACATTGTGAAATGAATGTTGTAAACATAAACAAGGCTAATTACCATGTTATGAAGCCCATCTCCCACCTATCCATACATCACCCCACCCACACAACACCCCCACCTACCCACACACACGCGCACCAAGGGACACATACACACCCCCACCTACCGACACACACGCACACCAAGGGACACATACATACCCCACCAACCGATCCATCCCCCTCCCGCACATCCCCCACCCACACACACTGCCCTCGCCTGATCCCCCAACCAAAACACACTCGCCACCCACAAACATTCCCCCACCAACCCACACATCCTACGCCCATCCACATACACATACTACCCCACACATCCTCTCCCCACCCACACCTCAAACCACCCATCCCCCAGCCACATCTCCATCGACAACATATTCCCCACCCATGCACACAATCCCCCACCAACCCACACATCGCACATCCACTCACACATTCCCAAACCATACACACACATCCCCACCAACTGACATGTCCCTACCCCCACCCCACACACACACATCTCTCTAACCACCCATACATCCCCAATCCACTAACACACACCCCACCACCCACACATACAACTTCCACCCACCCACACATGCCTTAACCTAATCCCCCACCCGCACATCACATACACCTCCTATCATGCACTATTCCCAACCCACGCACCACACACACACATATCCCTCACCAACACATCCCCACTTACACACCACACACATACCCCCACCCAGATACCACACAATATTCCCACCCACACCCACACAGATACCCTTACCCATCCACCCCACATACCCCCACTCACACAACACAAAAACAAAACAAAACACAAAAATCTCCCACCCACACACACATACCTCACCCACACAATATCCCCAACCAACACACCACACACCTCTCCCCACCCACACACGCATTCCCTACCCGTCCACCAACACACACTCACTCACGCATACATTCTCCACTACGCACCCACACCCCCCCCCCAACCAAACATCTCTCGATCACAATACCCCTACCCCACACACATCCTCCACCCACTCACACATCCCACCCCGACACATACAACTCCCTCACCCACTTACACATCCCTAAGCCACTCACTCACACACCCCCACCCACACATTCCCCATCCAAACACACACATCTCCCACCAACACTCCCCCACATACTTCCCCAACCACCACAATCCCCTACTCACCCATACATATACCCCATTCATACGCACATTCCCCGCACCCATCACACACATCCCCCACACCACACACTATCCTCCACCCATACCTCCACAAACATACCCTCCACCCACACATCATTCACACATCCCCCACCAACACACCGCACAAATATCTCAAACCCACACACCATACACTTCTCCCCACCCGCCCTTGCATCCCCAATCCACCCAACACAATCCCCTACCCACACAACCCCGCCTCCTACACATACTTCCTCAAACCGTCCACACATCTCCACCCACATAAACACACATCCCCTGCATCCGTCCCATACACATATCCTCCACCCATACACACATCCCCCACACCCATTCCAACACCCCTACTTTCACCCCCACACATCCATCCACACATCCCACCAACACCCACAAATACCACTACCCACCAAAACCAACACACCCCAACCCATCCAAACGCATACCCCCACCCACACACACCCCACCCACACACCCCCCACACACACACCCACTACCCACACATATCCCCCACATACACTCACACTTCCTCACATCTAGACACATACAAAATGTCTCACGATAGTATTGAAACTAGTATGAAGAAACTCTCACACTTTACTCACACATATACACTGACACTTGTCATGAGCAGTCTCATAAAAATGTTAAACATGGAGAAAAATGTGTACATAAAATGTATGTGACGTAAAAATAGTGATGCTCTCTCTCTCTCTCTCTCTCTCTCTCTCTCTCTCTCTCTCTTTCTTTCTCTCTCTCTCTCTCTCTCTCTCACACACACACACACACACTCACTCACTCTCACGCTCACACATTCACTCTTCCGCTCATTCATTCACTCTCCCGCTCATTCACTCTCCCGCTCACTCATTCACTTTCCCGCTCACTCATTCACTTTCCCGCTCACTCATTCACTCTCCCGCTCACTCATTCACTCTCCCGCTCACTCATTCACTCTCACGCTCACTCGTTCTGTCTCTCATTCACACTCACTGACTCTCTCACTCAAACTACAGTAATGAACATTAGTTTATATTATGCATGATAAAATCAAATGGTATTTAACTGATAATATGACAGATGAGAATACACAAACATATGGATTCGCGTGTTACATAACATGCGTGTTACATGACATGCATCTGCTCAGCTCTCTCTCTCTCTCTCTCTCTCTCTCTCTCTCTCTCTCTCTCTCTCTCTCTGTATTCTTTCATATACACACACTCACACGCATGCACGCGCTCACACACATACACTAACACATCAACTCTCCCACTGTCTAACTCTCTAACACACAATCCTTCACACACACACACACACACACACACACACTCTCTCTCTCAATCACACTCTCTCACACATACACATACACATGAACGCATGCACATGAACGCACGCACGCCTACATTCCCTCACTCACTCTCACACATACACGTACGAATGCATGCACTGACACATTCCCCCACCATTTCTCGCTCAATCACTCTCTCCACACACACGCATGCACGTGCGCACACACGCATCCACTCTCTCCCTCTCTCTAACACCCACTTTCTCTCTCTCTCTCTCTCTCTCTCTCTCTCTCTCTCTCTCTCTCTCTCTCTCTCGCTCCCACACGCACACACATATATAGTGAACAATTATAGTTAAACAATTATAATGAACAATTATACTGAACAATTATACCAGTAAATGAATTATGGTGGCATATAGTCGGTATGGATTAAGTATTGAAAGAGTTTTCGGTTAAATGTGTAGGGACTCATTGGAGTTTTCAGATCTGGAGGCAGATCATTCCATAAGTGAGCACCAGAATAGGCGAAACATGTTTTGTATAGGTTCAATCTAGGCTTTGAGACATGTAACAAATTTAGGCGCTTGCTGTTCATTGCATTAGATTGAATCAGCGGCAGAAGATACTCTGGGGTATTTTGAGATATAATTTTATTCACTAATTTGGCTTTGTTGAAAAGGAAGCGCTTTTGTAGTGGTAGAAGTCTTAGATGACTGTACAAATTATTACTTTCAACGTGCTTTATGCCAGAAACCAGACGAATAGCTCGGTTTTGTAGAGAACATAGTCGTTTTAAATTAGATTTAGGGCAACCATCCCAAACTGTGGAACAGTAATCGAGATGTGATTGGATATAGCATGTATAGAATATTTTTCGTGTGCTTTCGTCCAGGAAGTGCTGAATTTTAGCAAGTTGGTAAACTTTTTGTGCTATTTTCTTGGTAAGAGCGTGAACATGAGAGCTCCAGTTCAAATGGCTGTCTATTAAAAGCCCTAGTGTTTTATGTTCAGTCACATTAACTATGGGTAACGTGCCCATGCGGAGTTCGAGCGGTGATCCAGTTATGGCTAGTGTCTGTAGTTTTTGTCTGGTCGTTATTAGCATGGATTTGGTTTTGTCGATGTTAATTTGCATGCGGTTTTCATTGCTCCATCTAGTAAGATTATCAAGTTCCTTTTGTAAAGAATTCTCTAATTCACTACGGTTTTCTTGACTAGTATATATAGTACAGTCGTCTGCAAATAGATCACAAGTTGTATTGATATATAAAGGAAGATCATTAATATAAACTGCAAAAAGCAGCGGACCTAGTATTGAGCCCTGAGGCACACCAATATTAAGCTGTGTGGGTCTTGATAGACAGTTGTTGAAGGACACGACTTGTTGCCTGTCGGATAGAAATGACGTAATTATGTTCACCATGTTGGTGCTTGTCTTCATTTGCTTTAGTTTTCTAATTAAAATATCGTGATCTACCATATCAAAAGCTTTTTTAAAGTCTACAAACACCGCTCCACAAATTCTACCGTTGTTGATGTTTAAGTGCCAGTTATCGGTCATTTTTGTTAGAGCACTATGGCAAGAATATTTAGGTCGAAACCCAGATTGACTGTTAATTATTAGATCATTGTTAATTAAATGGTGTAACGTTATTTTATGAATGTGTTTTTCTAGTGGTTTTGATAGCGACGATAGTAAGGAAATAGGTCTATAATTACCCAAAACACTATTATCGATTGAGCCATTTTTAATTAGCGGAAACACTTTAGCAATTTTAAATGCAGATGGAAAGTAGTTTTTGGCCAGGCACTGGTTATATATGAACGTTAAGGACTCGCTAATGACTGGTGCAGCACAACGAAGAATTCTATTACTGATACCATCTAGGCCGTGTGAGTTTGTTGATTTGAGGTTCAAGAGATATTTATAAACGTCTGCAACAGACATTAAAGGAATCTCAGCGGGAATATTTCTGGTGCACTTCTCCTCACAGAATGATGTCAGTGAACTTAAATTACACGATGAGTCTGGTATTGAAGACTTTAGATTCTCTATTTCCGATTGAAAGAAACAACTGAATTCATTGCATGTTATAGAATTTGCTATTGCTGATTCTGTAGGACGTTTCTTATTGGTTAGCAAGTTAATAGCCTTCCATATATTTGTACTGTTTGAATTATCTACAATCAAATTTTTAAAATGATCTTTTTTAATCCTACGAATTTCATATTTAACTTTATTCCTTAGTCTGCGGTAATTGATGAAGTCTTTATTTTTGTGTGCTGTATCTCGCTCTCTCATGATTTGCAGCACTTCTCTAGTGACCCATGGGGATTTATGTTGATTTTTGACTCGAACTTCTTTGATTGGCACGTGTTTATCGAACACATTGTACACTGTCTTCGTCCAGAAAGCTAATGCATCGTCCGGGTCAGGAAGTTGGTAAACGTGATCAAGGGCTGCTTTTCTTAAGTCTTGCAAAAATAAATCTTGGTTGAATGCTTTATAATTCCTAAATTTGATACTTACATGTTTATGTTTAAGAGGTTTGAACCCAATTCTTGACCATGTACAACATACCGGGTAGTGGTCACTAACTGTACAAACAGGAACAGAACATTCAATAATATTATCTGGACAAGTAACATATATATGATCAATTGTAGTTGAGGATGTGTCAGTAACCCTTGTGGGACGGTTTATTAGTTGTTTGAAATTGTAAGAAAGAATGATATCGTCCCATGTCTGGTTGGATTTACTAATATCTATGTTGATCTATGCCTACCAGCTCATACCTAATGGATATTAGATAGAGAGACAGGGTCCCTTCCTGAGGATGGTAACGTTCATACCTCCTATGGAGATCATCAAGTGTTATGGCCTAAATCATCTCATTGTTAATCACAATCTGTTTCACCAGAAAAGTACAGAAGCTTATCAGAATATTTCCGGTAAGTACTCCATGACCCCTCCAATGTTCATGGAAGATGCTCAGACTGCAATGATAGCTAACCAGAAATACTGAATTAAAGACCAGACAAACAACAGAAGAGTTTCATGTACTTGTGTTTGTCGCTTTCTACCTTTCTTCCTCGGATACCTGGATTTCGGTTGTGTGTGGGTGTATGAATATATAGACACTCATCACATAATTCATTCCTAATGCTGCCTTGGAACTGTGTCGAATCATCACCCCAAACAATCTGGTTCCGATGACAGTATAGAGACAATAGAGACATAGACCCGCCTGACAATTATTCCTTTCCCCATCCAACGGAAGTATGAAGTCAGACAACACTGATGAAATATACACGCGATACATAAGTGGGTGTTTCCCCACAACTATACTGGCCCACGGTTCAATCCCTAGTAGATGTGAAGATATCTTTCCCTCTTCAGACTAAGCCCAGTTAAATAACACCAGGCCTATGGGCGATAATAACTTCTCAGCTTAAAGCCTCCTACGTATTTGGGGTTCACCGTAACGAGAAACGTATGTGGTTCTCGCGCGTCACATGAGTGCTTGACAAGTACTGTTTTCAACCACACCACCTGATGATGATCGAACAATACTCATATCAACCTCGTCGATTAAGGGAATCAAATGAAAGCTCTGTTCTAGAGGAATTCTTCTGTTAGAATCATAATTCCCTCAATTGCCCCATTATTAAGATAGGGCGTCGACTGCATTGATAATTTGCTTCCACCAGACTTCTCCATTGAGCTGGCTCGCAAAAACACATTCCGTCTTGTCTTGTCTGTTGAAGACTGGTCTCAGCTTAATCTAGGTCATAGTACCCACACAGGCTTACTACATAGTTGTTAGCATGCATGGTCGAGACTTAACTAACAGCTGGTGTCCGCTGACCCGAGGTCACGTGTACATCTCGGTCAGAGCACAGGCCTCACGTCGCAACTAGCCAGCCTGATCAAGAATTGACCCACAACAAAAATACAAACTTTAGTTAAGCGAGCCAAGTATAAAAGTGTGTTACCTTTAAAACTTAGGAACAACTATACAACAGACAGCGACCCGGTAGGTTCATCAAGCCTTGGGCTGTAGGTCCACTCTCTGGATCCCCAAAGGTACAACATGATACAGCTGGTCAAAGACACGGCCTCTCGTCTCAGGGACAACAATGCCACCACTGTAGATCAATCTCTGCTTCCCTAAGAGCTTCACAGATTACAGCTGGCGGACACGGCCGTGAAAGGATAGCTACCACAACACCTTTAGCTGTAGAATATTCTCCGGATCCCCGTGATGCCACTAATACAACGGGCTATCGAAGCTGCCACCTTTCTTGATGAATGGCTACCGAATGGCCTCTTCGTGTCCGCTCCGGAAGAACACACTCACCGGATTCTCCCGAAGAGTTCCGAGTATATTGCCTCACGAAGGCAACTCATCATTCCCCGAGTTTTAGCAGAGTGTGCGATTTACAACAGAAAAGATCTACGCACACTCAAAGAGTGGAGTTATGTTTCTCGGGACCCGTGGAGTTCATGACAATCCCGATACATAACATCTCAAGGACCCAGAAGACGGTCCTAACTCTTTTTACTCGGAAATCCCCCTCTCACCCGCCTTAAAATGTGGCCTAGCCACCAAGACGGGGTGGGACAGAGTGGGAACCGTGTTGTCACGTCTGAGACCCACGTGCGTTTCGCGACAATACCTCAATGTCAAACTGTCTCACAAACTGCCAGACATTTCTAGTAGAGACATACCTCAATGTCAAACTGTCTCACACACTGCCAGGCATTTATAGTGGAGACATACCTCAATGTCAAACTGTCTCACACACAGCCAGACATTTCTAGTAGAGACATACCTCAATGTCAAACTGTCTCACACACTGCCAGACATTTATAGTGGAGACAGAGCTCAATGTCACAATGTCAAACTGTCTCACACACTGCCAGACATTTATAGTGGAGACATACCTCAATGTCACAATGTCAAACTGTCTCACACACTGCCAGACATTTATAGTGGAGACATACCTCAATGTCACAATGTCAAACTGTCTCACACACTGCCAGACATTTATAGTGGAGACATACCTCAATGTCACAATGTCAAACTGTCTCACACACTGCCAGACATTTATAGAGGAGACATACCTCAATGTCACAATGTCAAACTGTCTCTCACACTGCCAGGCATTTATAGTAGAGACATACCGCAATGTCAAACTGTCTCACACCCTGCCAGGCATGTATAGTAGAGACATACCTCAATGTCAGACTGTCTCACATACTGCCAGACATTTCTAGTGGAGACATACCTCAATGTCAAATTGTCTACACACTGCCAGGCATTTATAGTGGAGACATACCTCAATGTCAAACTGTCTCACACACTGCCAGGCATTTCTGGTGAAGACATACCTCAATGTCAAACTGTCTCACACACTGTTAGGCATTTATAGTGGAGACATACCTCAATGTTAAACTGTCTCACACACTGCCAGGCATTTATAATGGAGACATACCTCAATGTCAAACTGTCTCACACACAGCCAGGCATTTCTAGTGGAGACATACCTCAATGTCAAACTGTCTCACACACTGCCAGGCATTTATAATGGAGACATACCTCAATGTTAAACTGTCTCACACACTGCCAGACATTTATAGTGGAGACATACCTCAATGGCAAACTGTCTCACACACTGCCAGGCATTTATAGTGGAGACATACCTCAATGTCAAACTATCTCACACACTGCCAGGCATTTATAGTGGAGACATGCCTCAATGTCAAACTGTCTCACACACTGCCAGGCATTTATAGTGGAGACATACCTCAATGTCAAACTGTCTCACACACTGCCAGGCATTTATAGTGGAGACATACCTCAATGTTAAACTGTCTCACACACTGCCAGGCATTTATAGTGGAGACATACCTCAATGTCAAACTGTCTCTCACACTGCCAGGCATTTATAGTAGAGACATATCTCAATGTCAAACTGTCTCACACACTGCCATGCATTTATAGTGGAGACATACCTCAATGTCAAACTGTCTCACACACTGGCAGGCATTTCTAGTGGAGACATACCTCAATGCTACAATGTCAAACTGTCTCACACACTGCCAGGCATTTATAGTGAAGACATACCTCAATGTCAAACTGTCTCACACAATGCCAGCCATTTATAGTGAAGACATACCTCAATGTCAAACTGTCCAACACACTGCCAGGCATTTCTGGTGGAGACATACCTCAATGTCAAACTGTCTCACACACTGCCAGGCATTTATAGTAGAGACATACCTCAATGTCAAACTGTCTCACACACTGCCAGACATTTATAGTGGATACATACCTCAATGTCAAACTGTCTCACACACTGCCAGGCATTTCTGGTGAAGACATACCTCAATGTCAAACTGTCTCACACACTGCCAGACATTTATAGTGGAGACATACCTCAAAGTCACAATGTCAAACTGTCACACACACTGCCAGACATTTATAGTAGAGACATACCTCAATGTCAAACTGTCTCACACACTGCCAGACATTTCTAGTAGAGACATACCTCAATGTCACAATGTCAAACTGTCTCACACACTGCCAGACATTTATAGTGGAGACATACCTCAATGTCACAATGTCAAACTGTCTCACACACTGCCAGACATTTATAGTGGAGACATACCTCAATGTCACAATGTCAAACTGTCTCACACACTGCCATACATTTATAGTGGAGACATACCTCAATGACACAATGTCAAACTGTCTCACACACTGCCAGACATTTATAGTGGAGACATACCTCAATGTCACAATGTCAAACTGTCTCACACACTGCCAGGCATTTATAGTAGAAACATACCTCAATGTCAAACTGTCTCACACATTGCCAGGCATTTATAGTAGAGACATACCTCAATGTCAGACTGTCTCACACACTGCCAGACATTTCTAGTGGAGACATACCTCAATGTCAAATTGTCTACATACTACCAGGCATTTATAGTGGAGACATACCTAAATGTCAAACTGTCTCACACACTGCCAGGCATTTCTGGTGAAGACATACCTCAATGTCAAACTGTCTCACACACTGCCAGGCATTTATAGTGGAGACATACCTCAATGTTAAACTGTCTCACACACTGCCAGGCATTTATAATGGAGACATACCTCAATGTCAAACTGTCTCACACACAGCCAGGCATTTCTAGTGGAGACATACCTCAATGTCAAACTGTCTCACACACTGCCAGGCATTTATAATGGAGACATACCTCAATGTTAAACTGTCTCACACACTGCCAGGCATTTATAGTGGAGACATACCTCAATGTTAAAATGTCTCACACACTGCCAGGCATTTATAGTGGAGACATACCTCAATGGCAAACTGTCTCACACACTGCCAGGCATTTATAGTGGAGACATACCTCAATGTCAAACTGTCTCACACACTGCCAGGCATTTATAGTGGAGACATGCCTCAATGTCAAACTGTCTCACACACTGCCAGGCATTTATAGTGGAAACATACCTCAATGTCAAACTGTCTCACACACTGACAGGCATTTATAGTGGAGACATACCTCAATGTTAAACTGTCTCACACACTGCCAGGCATTTATAGTGGAGACATACCTCAATGTCAAACTGTCTCTCACACTGCCAGGCATTTATAGTAGAGACATACCTCAATGTCAAACTGTCTCACACACTGCCATGCATTTATAGTGGAGACATACCTCAATGTCAAACTGTCTCACACACTGGCAGGCATTTCTGGTGGAGACATACCTCAATGCTACAATGTCAAACTGTCTCACACACTGCCAGGCATTTATAGTGAAGACATACCTCAATGTCAAACTGTCTCACACACTGCCAGGCATTTATAGTGAAGACATACCGCAATGTCAAACTGTCCAACACACTGCCAGGCATTTCTGGTGGAGACATACCTCAATGTCAAACTGTCTCACACACTGCCAGGCATTTATAGTAGAGACATACCTCAATGTCAAACTGTCTCACACACTGCCAGGCATTTATAGTGGAGACATACCTCAATGTCAAACTGTCTCACACACTGCCAGGCATTTCTGGTGAAGACATACCTCATTGTCAAACTGTCTCACACACTGCCAGGCATTTCTAGTGGAGACATACCTCAATGTCAAACTGTCTCACACACTGCCAGGCATTTATAATGGAGACATACCTCAATGTTAAACTGTCTCACACACTGCCAGGCATTTATAGTGTAGACATACCTCAATGTCAAACTGTCTCACACTGACAGGCATTTATAGTGGAGACATACCTCAATGTCAAACTGTCTCACACACTGCCAGGCATTTATAGTGGAGACATACCTCAATGTCAAACTGTCTCACACACTGCCATGCATTTATAGTGGAGACATACCTCAGTGTCAAACTGTCCAACACACTGCCAGGCATTTATAGTGGAGACATACCCCAATGTCAAATTGTCTCACACACTGCCAGGCATTTATAGTGGAGACATACCTCAATGTCAAACTGTCTCACACACTGCCAGGCATTTCTAGTGGAGACATACCTCAATGTCAAACTGTCTCACACAATGCCAAGCATTTATAGTGGAGACATACCTCAATGTCAAACTGTCTCACACACTGCCAGGCATTTATAGTGGAGACATACCTCAATGTTAAACTGTCTCACACACTGCCAGGCATTTATAATGGAGACATACCTCAATGTCAAACTGTCTCACACACAGCCAGGCATTTCTAGTGGAGACATACCTCAATGTCAAACTGTCTCACACACTGCCAGGCATTTATAATGGAGACATACCTCAATGTTAAACTGTCTCACACACTGCCAGGCATTTATAGTGGAGACATACCTCAATGTCAAACTGTCTCACACACTGCCAGGCATTTATAGTGGAGACATACCTCAATGTCAAACTGTTTCACACACAGCCAGGCATTTATAGTAGAGACATACCTCAATGTCAAACTGTCTCACACACTGCCAGACATTTATAGTGGAGACATGCCTCAATGTCAAACTGTCTCACACACTGCCAGACATTTATAGTGGAGACATACCTCAAAGTCACAATGTCAAACTGTCTCACACACTGCCAGACATTTCTAATAGAGACATACATGTGACAACACCGGCCTGGTTCTCTGTGGTTGTCGATATATTTTAATTTGGGGTTCGTTATTAACTTTTGTCTACCCTTTACACCAATTATCCCCAGGACGGTTCCCGGACGACTCTATCCATATGACGACTGTGGATACAAGAAGACACCTAACTGACTATAAGAGAACAACCTTATAAAAAGCGAATCTAGAATCTTTATTGGAGATTCAGACTCTGCCCAACCGACAGACAACAGACGGACTAACAGACATGGAACAGTTAGCTGTGGAAGAGTAGTCTGCTGGACATTCTCATCCTCCCACTCGACAGAGATCAATGTCTTTAGTGTCTGTATGTAAACAAGGTGATAAGGGTACTTTCACCTGCACCCGTATGATGCCGCCTGGAACCTTGGGACTTGAGCCTGGCAAGTTTCAACTGTCACTTAACACTTGGCTTCAGCACCATGTAGCTTCGCAGCAAACAGTCACTCGCCAATAGCCACCTGAAAAGGATGCCACATCACACAGCAAAGGTCCACAGCACACAGCATAGGTCCACAGCACACAGCACAGGTTCACAGCACACAGCCCAGGTCCACAGCACACAGCAAACAGGAATCAGCAGCAGCAAAGGGCAGTCGCCCACCGCCCCTAGTTAACCGCACAGGGGTTCCTGTAAGCAAGAACAAGCCAGGTGTACATATCCATCACACCCTTGCATAATACATACTACACCAAAAGTATACACTGACTCCATCGATATCTTGTGGTCAGGCCCTTGAGCTCAGACCGCATCGTATGTCTGAACTCCCAGACATATCTCACGGACAGATTAGGTTACAGCTCCTAGTAATCCTAACTTAAGTCCAGTAGCTTTTCAGCCACACGTCTCATCCCTAGTAAATAGTAAATAGGATGACACATTGCCTACCAGCTCATACCTAATGGATATTAGATAGAGAGACAGGGTCCCTTCCTGAGGATGGTAACGTTCATACCTCCTATGGAGATCATCAAGTGTTATGGCCTAAATCATCTCATTGTTAATCACAATCTGTTTCACCAGAAAAGTACAGAAGCTTATCAGAATATTTCCGGTAAGTACTCCATGACCCCTCCAATGTTCATGGAAGATGCTCAGACTGCAATGATAGCTAACCAGAAATACTGAATTAAAGACCAGACAAACAACAGAAGAGTTTCATGTACTTGTGTTTGTCGCTTTCTACCTTTCTTCCTCGGATACCTGGATTTCGGTTGTGTGTGGGTGTATGAATATATAGACACTCATCACATAATACATTCCTTATGCTGCCTTGGAACTGTGTCGAATCATCACCCCAAACAATCTGGTTCCGATGACAGTATAGAGACAATAGAGACATAGACCCGCCTGACAATTATTCCTTTCCCCATCCAACGGAAGTATGAAGTCAGACAACACTGATGAAATATACACGCGATACATAAGTGGGTGTTTCCCCACAACTATACTGGCCCACGGTTCAATCCCTAGTAGATGTGAAGATATCTTTCCCTCTTCAGACTAAGCCCAGTTAAATAACACCAGGCCTATGGGGCGATAATAACTTCTCAGCTTAAAGCCTCCTACGTATTTGGGGTTCACCGTAACGAGAAACGTATGTGGTTCTCGCGCGTCACATGAGTGCTTGACAAGTATTGTTTTCAACCACGCCACCTGATGATGATCGAACAATACTCATATCAACCTCGTCGATTAAGGGAATCAAATGAAAGCTCTGTTCTAGAGGAATTCTTCTGTTAGAATCATAATTCCCTCACTTGCCCCATTATTAAGATAGGGCGTCGACTGCATTGATAATTTGCTTCCACCAGACTTCTCCATTGAGCTGGCTCGCAAAAACACATTCCGTCTTGTCTGTTGAAGACTGGTCTCAGCTTAATCTAGGTCATAGTACCCACACAGGCTTACTACATAGTTGTTAGCATGCATGGTCGAGACTTAACTAACAGCTGGTGTCCGCTGACCCGAGGTCACGTGTACATCTCGGTCAGAGCACAGGCCTCACGTCGCAACTAGCCAGCCTGATCAAGAATTGACCCACAACAAAAATACAAACTTTAGTTAAGCGAGCCAAGTATAAAAGTGTGTTACCTTTAAAACTTAGGAACAACTATACAACAGACAGCGACCCGGTAGGTTCATCAAGCCTTGGGCTGTAGGTCCACTCTCTGGATCCCCAAAGGTACAACATGATACAGCTGGTCAAAGACACGGCCTCTCGTCTCAGGGACAACAATGCCACCACTGTAGATCAATCTCTGCTTCCCTAAGAGCTTCACAGATTACAGCTGGCGGACACGGCCGTGAAAGGATAGCTACCACAACACCTTTAGCTGTAGAACATTCTCCGGATCCCCGTGATGCCACTAATACAACGGGCTATCGAAGCTGCCACCTTTCTTGATGAATGGCTACCGAATGGCCTCTTCGTGTCCGCTCCGGAAGAACACACTCACCGGATTCTCCCGAAGAGTTCCGAGTATATTACCTCACGAAGGCAACTCATCATTCCCCGAGTTTTAGCAGAGTGTGCGATTTACAACAGAAAAGATCTACGCACACTCAAAGAGTGGAGTTATGTTTCTCGGGACCCGTGGAGTTCATGACAATCCCGATACATAACATCTCAAGGACCCAGAAGACGGTCCTAACTCTTTTTACTCGGAAATCCCCCTCTCACCCGCCTTAAAATGTGGCCTAGCCACCAAGACGGGGTGGGACAGAGTGGGAACCGTGTTGTCACGTCTGAGACCCACGTGCGTTTCGCGACAATACCTCAATGTCAAACTGTCTCACACACTGCCAGACATTTCTAGTAGAGACATACCTCAATGTCAAACTGTCTCACACACTGCCAGGCATTTATAGTGGAGACATACCTCAATGTCAAACTGTCTCACACACTGCCAGACATTTCTAGTAGAGACATACCTCAATGTCAAACTGTCTCACACACTGCCAGACATTTATAGTGGAGACATAACTCAATGTCACAATGTCAAACTGTCTCACACACTGCCAGACATTTATAGTGGAGACATACCTCAATGTCACAATGTCAAACTGTCTCACACACTGCCAGACATTTATAGTGGAGACATACCTCAATGTCACAATGTCAAACTGTCTCACACACTGCCAGACATTTATAGTGGAGACATACCTCAATGTCACAATGTCAAACTGTCTCACACACTGCCAGACATTTATAGAGGAGACATACCTCAATGTCACAATGTCAAACTGTCTCACACACTGCCAGGCATTTATAGTAGAGACATACCGCAATGTCAAACTGTCTCACACACTGCCAGGCATGTATAGTAGAGACATACCTCAATGTCAGACTGTCTCACATACTGCCAGACATTTCTAGTGGAGACATACCTCAATGTCAAATTGTCTACACACTGCCAGGCATTTATAGTGGAGACATACCTCAATGTCAAACTGTCTCACACACTGCCAGGCATTTCTGGTGAAGACATACCTCAATGTCAAACTGTCTCACACACTGCAAGGCATTTATAGTGGAGACATACCTCAATGTTAAACTGTCTCACACACTGCCAGGCATTTATAATGGAGACATACCTCAATGTCAAACTGTCTCACACACAGCCAGGCATTTCTTGTGGAGACATACCTCAATGTCAAACTATCTCACACACTGCCAGGCATTTATAATGGAGACATACCTTAATGTTAAACTGTCTCACACACTGCCAGACATTTATAGTGGAGACATACCTCAATGTCAAACTGTCTCACACACTGCCAGGCATTTATAGTGGAGACATACCTCAATGTCAAACTATCTCACACACTGCCAGGCATTTATAGTGGAGACATGCCTCAATGTCAAACTGTCTCACACACTGCCAGGCATTTATAGTGGAGACATACCTCAATGTCAAACTGTCTCACACACTGCCAGGCATTTATAGTGGAGACATACCTCAATGTTAAACTGTCTCACACACTGCCAGGCATTTATAGTGGAGACATACCTCAATGTCAAACTGTCTCTCACACTGCCAGACATTTATAGTAGAGACATATCTCAATGTCAAACTGTCTCACACACTGCCATGCATTTATAGTGGAGACATACCTCAATGTCAAACTGTCTCACACACTGGCAGGCATTTCTAGTGGAGACATGCCTCAATGCTACAATGTCAAACTGTCTCACACACTGCCAGGCATTTATAGTGAAGACATACCTCAATGTCAAACTGTCTCACACACTGCCAGGCATTTATAGTGAAGACATACCTCAATGTCAACCTGTCCACCACACTGCCAGGCATTTCTGGTGGAGACATACCTCAATGTCAAACTGTCTCACACACTGCCAGGCATTTATAGTAGAGACATACCTCAATGTCAAACTGTCTCACACACTGCCAGGCATTTATAGTGGAGACATACCTCAATGTCAAACTGTCTCACACACTGCCAGGCATTTCTGGTGAAGACATACCTCAATGTCAAACTGTCTCACACACTGCCAGACATTTATAGTGGAGACATACCTCAATGTCACAATGTCAAACTGTCTCACACACTGCCAGACATTTATAGTAGAGACATACCTCAATGTCAAACTGTCTCACACACTGCCAGACATTTCTAGTAGAGACATACCTCAATGTCAAACTGTCTCACACACTGCCAGACATTTATAGTGGAGACATACCTCAATGTCACAATGTCAAACTGTCTCACACACTGCCAGACATTTATAGTGGAGACATACCTCAATGTCACAATGTCAAACTGTCTCACACACTGCCAGACATTTATAGTGGAGACATACCTCAATGTCACAATGTCAAACTGTCTCACACACTGCCATACATTTATAGTGGAGACATACCTCAATGACACAATGTCAAACTGTCTCACACACTGCCAGACATTTATAGTGGAGACATACCTCAATGTCACAATGTCAAACTGTCTCACACACTGCCAGGCATTTATAGTAGAGACATACCTCAATGTCAAACTGTCTCAAACACTGCCAGGCATTTATAGTATAGACATACCTCAATGTCAGACTGTCTCACACACTGCCAGACATTTCTAGTGGAGACATACCTCAATGTCAAATTGTCTACATACTACCAGGCATTTATAATGGAGACATACCTCAATGTCAAACTGTCTCACACACTGCCAGGCATTTCTGGTGAAGACATACCTCAATGTCAAACTGTCTCACACACTGCCAGGCATTTATAGTGGACACATACCTCAATGTTAAACTGTCTCACACACTGCCAGGCATTTATAATGGAGACATACCTCAATGTCAAACTGTCTCACACACTGCCAGGCATTTCTGGTGAAGACATACCTCAATGTCAAACTGTCTCACACACTGCCAGGCATTTATAGTGAAGACATACCGCAATGTCAAACTGTCCAACACACTGCCAGGCATTTCTGGTGGAGACATACCTCAATGTCAAACTGTCTCACACACTGCCAGGCATTTATAGTAGAGACATACCTCAATGTCAAACTGTCTCACACACTGCCAGGCATTTATAGTGGAGACATACCTCAATGTCAAACTGTCTCACACACTGCCAGGCATTTCTGGTGAAGACATACCTCAATGTCAAACTGTCTCACACACTGCCAGATATTTCTAGTGGAGACATACATCAATGTCAAACTGTCTCACACACTGCCAGGCATTTATAATGGAGACATACCTCAATGTTAAACTGTCTCACACACTGCCAGGCATTTATAGTGTAGACATACCTCAATGTCAAACTGTCTCACACTGACAGGCATTTATAGTGGAGACATACCTCAATGTCAAACTGTCTCACACACTGCCAGGCATTTATAGTGGAGACATACCTCAATGTCAAACTGTCTCACACACTGCCATGCATTTATAGTGGAGACATACCTCAATGTCAAACTGTCCAACACACTGCCAGGCATTTATAGTGGAGTGTAACAGTAATAGAGTACTGGGGTATTATTAGGATCTAGTGGGAAATAGATATAGCACGATTGAGCATCGAGAGTGAAAGGGTGAGAGATGCTCAATCGTGACGTATTGTGTTGGCTAGGGAAGTTTACATCCCGGCTCAGAGGAAGAAGGAGCCATGTTGTCACCATCAAGATAATAAACGATGTTTGAAATTGAACCCAAGTCTTGTTGGTCTCTGTACACTGTTACAGGACTAATAAATGGTGCCGTGACCAGGATACTGGACTGGACTTTGCCGTCGCGGCCACAACGAGAAGTACTAATAAACCATCAAAAGATCCAGACCAGACTACCTTTTGAGGCCTGTATTAGAACAGACGTTTTCTCGAATCAGTTTTTAGACGGAGCTACTGTCTGTTGGAGGTTTTTGTCAAACTCGGGAGTCGCTTGTTATTGTGCTCTGGGCGACCGAACTATGGTTGATATCCTCCTGTGAGTTTGGACTGCCGTTGCTTTAACCTGGCTGCTCTGAAGGTCAATTGCTTGTTAACGGACTGAGTAAATTTTTTCAGCTCTCAAATTCTAAGAAAATGGCCGTCTATGAGACTTACAGCTATAATTGGCCTGGACCGAAGCTCCATATCAAGTTCGGCTGAAATACTGATTTTCTTGTTCACCGTCGTCCAGTGATGGTTTTGGTCGCTGTGGCCCGATAAATTGGTCATTAAAATCGAGCCCTCGTCAGCTCATCACAGAGCTTTACTGTGTTTCAAGAGCCCATCCCTGGGTGGCTGATACGCTTGACCGCTCCTCACAATCTTGTAAAGCTGTTACAGAGACTTGAGATAACAAATTTTCAACTCAAGAGGCTTGGTAGAGCCGTCGCTTTGCATAGTACAAATCAAGGGGCTTACCATAGCCGTTGTCTGACCTTAGCGTTTCCAAGGGGCTTACCATAGCCTGAGTTTTGCTAGTTTCAAATCGCCGCTTACGTTCTCGCTATCTCAAGACATCGACGATGTGCCCTACCCGGGGTGAAAACAAAGGCTAGATATCTCAGATGGGACCCGACCAGGGGTTGAAGATTATCCCGGCATCCCTAGAGAAGTGACGAAATTACTTGGGAGAAGAGACAGTCTACCGGAACCCCGCGACCGATTTTTCAACTGAAACAGGCTCCTGGTGATCGAACGAGTCGAGGAAAGTACGTGCTTGAGTCCGGAAACAAAAAGAAGGTGAAATTGTGTGGTTCTCAAACCCAGAAACTAACTATAGTTTTCCAAAACAAGTGAGTGTATTCCTTAAATTAAGAAATTGAAATTGTGTGCTTCTTTGCTTGCTTTGTTAAAGTATATTTCAGCGGAACAGGACACCTCGGACATATAAATGTTGTCTTATAATAATGAACTTGGAATAAGATTAATATTATACTAATATAGTGATATATATATATTGCAATTTTGTGTTGTACGGGGGTATTTCATATTTCATATCTACAATATGGAGACCCTAGATATTTGTTAGGACAGGTACTTGGTAGTGTATAGTGGATTGGATTACATTGCCGAACATTGTCAACATACAACATACTGGATAAATATGGATAAGGAATTAGGACGCGTGACTGCATGGTTGCAAGAATTGAAAGTAGCGGTCGATGAGGTAAATAATTTTGTAGAAAGGTTAAGAAGAAGAACAAATGGACTAGAGACCTATAGATTTAATGTACAAGGCAACAGAGTAGGAGGGAATAACAGGAGACAGCCAGTGCTTAATGAAGACAGAGGACGATATGATTCTATGTATGCGGCTGGTTATGATGAACCAAGTCCAAATGCTTATAGGGTAAGAGACGGTAAGAAGAACAGACGTAATAGTGAAAGGTCAGACTGGTATAGTACTGGGCGTGAGAGAAACCTTACAAAGAAATCGTGGGACTGGCCCTCTCACAGTGCAACCGCCAGAAAAAGACGTAACGACTGGTTTGAAAAGAGACAAAGACAACATTTGAAGTCAGGATCGAAAGACAGGGTGGAACACAAAGATAAGAATTCAACGACACCTAAAGTACTTGCCAACATTAGTATGGAACAGGAAAAGAAGACGACGGTGTTAGTAAGGAAAATAAACCGAGAGACACAGACGCAGACAGGTAATACGATGGAAAGTAGTACGCAGACTCAGGTACAACCAGCCAGCAAGATAACAAAGGGAAGTCAAACTGACTTAATAGAAACTCAGTCAAAACCAACTCATTTGACTAAGGGAGACAAGGTTGAAGGTAAGAAAGACAGACATACGAGAACCAAGGACGAAAGAAAGCCAAGGAAGAAAAGTATTAAGGAAAGGAATAGTATGATTGTTAATAGAGGTAGTACTATGTCAAGTTCCTCAGCGATAGACAGGAAACTAATTCCCAAATGGTGTAGGAATATTAGCTGTCAAAGTTCAGGTTACGGAGCAGATATTCTTACAGCCGCGAATTATAGTGATGCTGAAACAGATATTAATACTGATGATTCAGAGAATGAGAGAATTGCACTACGAGCAGATCCTGAATTGAAGAGTGAGATTTCCTCATACGATACCAGCTTATGTGACAAGAAAGTAGGAAGGGCTAAGGGACGAAGACCGAGAAAGAGAAAGAAAGTCAGATGTACTAAAGGCGACTGTGAGAATAGTGTAGACGTGTTTGCATTGGGCTATGGGTCTGAGGAAGGAACTATTGTCAGTGTGTCATCTGAAGACGAGATGGGAAGATACAAGCGGTACGTAAGGTACACAGGGAACAGTGAGCAGACCGACACAAATAAAGGAAATAAGAAGAAAACATTTAAGAAGAAGAATGGCGATAGACAGATAGCGCGAAATTACTCCGCGACAACAGAAGATAACATAAGAAAACTCAGAGAATTAAGACCTGAGTACTTTAACAGGTTGACAACAGATAGTGAAGAGGACATAATAAGAGAAAGACGGGTTAATATATTGAGAGACAACGAAATGTTTAACTTGGACACACTCTATAACGGTTAAAACTCCTTGGGTGAGGAAGGAAAATGGAATAGTTTATGAGAAGAATTGAGATTTGAGCATATAGATATGGGAGTTGTCTGGAATAGGCAGATGAACTTTGTTTGGTGTAGCATCGCATGGTATAGGGTAGGCGATGGAGTTGTTGATATTTTACGTGGATACGTAGTACAGGATATCTGGTTTTTGATTTCGGTGTAGGGAGAGTAAACTAGATAAAATAAGTTTGTCCGGAAGGGATAGGTACAGAGAGTTAATCACGTTGAGTGATGTATAAATGCTGTGCACAGAATTAGTAGAGGGTGAGAGATAAATGGTTTGACTCAGAGCTATGACGTGATGTCTGAGATAGTTTTGCTTGTTGGTTTGAGAAGAAAGAATAGTATTGTATGACAGCTGAACCGAGAATGTCTGGTGAGGAGAAATAGATTGAGGAGGAATTAAGTATCCTGTGAGTAAAATAGTCAGTTGAACGCGAAGAGTATTAAGAGTAAAAGACTGTAGAAGTTGATACTTGAAGAATACGAGTTACGTCGTACTTGTGGAGAAGGAAGAGTTGATTAAGTCTGAGAAAGTTGTTGTGTGGAGAAATATAGAAAGCGGAATGAAGTTTGTTTTGAAAAGATAGTAGATAGTGCTGTGAAAGCGATATAAGTTGCGAGAGGCAGCGTCTGACCTTCGTATGGGAGTGAATGATTGAGTAAAGTAGAAATAAGGAAGAAGTGAATTGTGAAAGTCCTGTGGAGAAATTCGTCTGGTTATGCGTTGTTCATACGTGAGTATAACTGTAGTCAAACAGGTGTTCGTCGTGATGAGTAAAGCAGGATAGAGCTGTGATAACGTCACTTAAGTGTAATACATTGATAAAATGTAATGGTTGCGCTGATATATCTTGTGTCAATGTGTGTGGAGGAGATCAATATGCTTAGATTGTGCTGAGTGATTGCTGGAATGTTGAATTGGCGTCTAAATTGTCTTTGTAGTAATAGTATAGACACGTTAGGTTGTCGCGATGCGAGAGTAGTTGTGAAATGAGTGCGAGGTTGTGTAGCATGGTCCGTGTGAATGTCTGAAGAGTGGTTGATAAAACGTGGAACATAGAGTATGCGAAAATTGAGAGATAGAAAGAACGTGGTTGGAGAATTGTGATTGTCTTTTCGTTAGAATATCTGACGTTGGAAGGAAATTAGGGAAGTTGTATGACGGAATGAGAGTTAACATTCTGAATGATGTTTCATAAAACTTGTTTAGTGTTCTTGACAGGGAAATGGCGAAGCAAGAGTGCCAAATACTGAGAAACGAGGAAAGTGAGGTCCGTTGTCAGTTGTAAGTGGCGTGGCTTGCAGTTCTGAAAGAGTCCCGAGAAATAACAAGAAGAGTGAAAGATGCGGAGGTAAACATGGTTAGTAAAATGAATTTTGGAGAACGTGTTCCGAGGAGGGTGACCGGTTTGATTGTCG
The DNA here is from genome assembly GCA_963921405.1 of Cepaea hortensis. Lineage (NCBI taxonomy): Eukaryota > Metazoa > Mollusca > Gastropoda > Stylommatophora > Helicidae > Cepaea > Cepaea hortensis. Next base: position 164,232,608 of record OY992879.1, on the reverse strand, counting down.
TCACGATGTAAGAGTGCTAGGAGAGACTTGAGGATAGCTATAGTAGTCGTGGTGAGATGTTGGAAGATAATGATGTGTTTAAGTAAATTGCGTCGGATAGACGAGAAACTTAAAAAGTAGAGTTGGTTGTATTGGTGAGAGACAAAGTTTTGTTGGACGTAAAAGGTTAGAGATACCGTGGTTAACGGTAATAAAAATAGTTAGTTGTAGAAATACTTGGAATAAATCCAAGGGAAATAATTGACCACTGGTACTTTGTGGTAACATTGAGATAATAATAGGTGAAATGAGTTGACCTGTAGTTTACAGTGATTGAATTACAAATAATGTGATGTATAAGGAGTTAGTTTGACTTCCAGAAAATGGAACGGTCAATTGTGGAGTGGTGATTGTGGTTGAGGAGAACAAATATTGTTCTAGATTAAAGAAGTTAGTCTGTAGTTAACAGATATACATACGTAGCAGTGAGGTGTTTTGTTAAGTCGTATGGGAGGCCAGGGTTGATGGGCCACTGTACGTAGTAATTTGAAGGGAGTTGTATTTTTTTTGAAAACCTTCTCTTTAGAGAGAAGACAATTGTTTTCTGACTTTTAATGCCTCATATATAATATGTTTTTTTTTGTTGTTGCTCGATTTGGTCCTGTAAAATGATTGTTATTATTTTAGAATAGGATTATGGTGTTCGTAGACTTTTACGTACAAACTATTGGTCCGTAAAAGAGACCAGTAGTATTAGGTAACAATAGATTAGGATGTATGTTGTATTATTTTAATCATCATCACCATCATCATCACCGTCATCATCATACCTTTAATTAATATGTGGGGAAACATAAATGATGTAAAAAGTTTGGGGGGGGGGGGGTATGATGTTCTGTTTTGATTGTATCTCGTTTAATTTATAATTTAAGTGAATTGTCTTGTGTGTTTGTAAATACATGTTGGAAATTAGTTAGGTTTGATTTACATGGTTTTGTCTAGAATACATAGGGCTTTATTTTAATCCTTCGTTCAGAATGTAGTAATAAACTACTGGGGACTAGAAGAGAGACATTTATGTGGGGTCCTTTGTTCCGAAAATAGTAATAAACTGGAGACTAGAAGAGAGACATATTCTCCTTGTGAATAACAAGTTGATGTATATGCTACTAGCAAGGTTGCTGTGATAATCAGCGTAGAGAGGTTGAGATGGTTATGGGGAAGTTTAGAGTTACACTAAAGTCAGCATTGATTGGAAATATTGGATTAGAAGCCATATGGGGGAAGAAAAAAATTAATATAGCAGTGGGGTAAATGAGGAGAAAAATTTTGAACATAGTGGGGTCAGATGAGCCATGATATACACGAGGTTGCTGGGTTGAAGAATAATAAGAAAATTACCCCAGACGAGGAGTAAACATGAATTGGATCCATGCTTAGTTAGACACTGTAGATAACAGTACAATAGTAAGGGAGTGTAAGTTGATTAATGAGAAATGAACATAGTGGAGACATAATGACATGGGGTTCTTGAGAGTCCGTTAAAGGCAGGAGGTAAATGGTTATCCCTTTGGGTGTATTAAGTTTCAGAAATAGAATAATAAGTGGGTTGCTAGAGTAGTCTATATAGTGGTCAGATTACGATGTTGTGAAGTTACGGGTGTCTGTAATAAATAGACATTTAAGGTTGCTGTAGATAACGGCATAAGTGGAGGTGCCCATAAGAAATGGACATTAAGAGATAATTTTTAACTGAGGTATAGGAGAAGATTAGTTATACAAGGTGATGTGGTTATGTGAGGTGATATGTATAATGTTGGAAGAGGTCTTAAAGGAAAATAGATTTTTTTTTGTGTCCTCGGGATATTGTTTTGTGGTTGACATTACAATGAGAGGTTGAAGTAAGGTTCAGAGACATAAAAGTAGTAGTGTCTGTAATATATAGACAATTGGATGTGAATAATGTTTTTGATGCTGTAGATAGCAGCGTAAACGTTTACCATAATGAGTGGTAAAGGTGTGTGATTTAGGTGAGTGTGGTTTTAGACTTTATTACATAAAGTCTCAAATGACATAGGAGGGTAAAGGAGTATGGTTTGGTAAAGGGGGTGTGTGATGTAGCTGAGTACGGTCTTTGTGTGGAAGAGTTCTACTGCTTCTTTTAAATACCGGTGGCCACCGATTCTTTATCTTTCTATCGTGTGAAAGTGATTTCAAGTTAGTCGAAAGTGGAGAATGGTATCAGCGTTTGAAATAGTAAGCGGAATGCTTATGAAGTGGAAAAGTAATATTTAAGAAGATGTGTTATAATGTATTTTATAAAGTTGATATTGAATTGTTATTAAAGATATGTAAATATGTTATGGTTGTTTGAAGAGCCAGAAACGAAGAAGAAGTGGGTTGATATATATATATATATATATATATATATATATATATATATATATATATATATATATATATATATATATATATATATATAGCAGGGGAAGACTTAAAGAAATAGAATATTCACTAAGATAGAGTTGCTTTGGGGAAGATTAGGGGAACTGTGAGAGATAAAGAAAAGGAGGGAATAGAGTAAGGGGATTAGGAGTAAAGATTTTTTCCTTTTATAGGAAAAATTCTTTAAGTAACATGGGGAGGTGTAACAGTAATAGAGTACTGGGGTATTATTAGGATCTAGTGGGAAATAGATATAGCACGATTGAGCATCGAGAGTGAAAGGGTGAGAGATGCTCAATCGTGACGTATTGTGTTGGCTAGGGAAGTTTACATCCCGGCTCAGAGGAAGAAGGAGCCATGTTGTCACCATCAAGATAATAAACGATGTTTGAAATTGAACCCAAGTCTTGTTGGTCTCTGTACACTGTTACAGGAGACATACCTCAATGTCAAATTGTCTCACACACTGCCAGGCATTTATAGTGGAGACATACCTCAATGTCAAACTGTCTCACACACTGCCAGGCATTTCTAGTGGAGACATACCTCAATGTCAAACTGTCTCCATTCCATTCCATTCCATTATTCGGTACAAATACCCCCTTTTAGCCTTCGTTTTCCGAGATGGCTATGTAGGGTGTCTATGGTGTAGCTTGGAGTTTCATCTTCGTATTTTGGGCTGCTTGTTATCAGCTTCCTGGCTTCTGATGTGTTGATTGTGTTTGTTCCTATCTTGATGAGGTTTTACATGTCTGGTCAGAGTCGCGCACTTGTTGAGGCCTGGAGTTATTGTGTACCCACCCCGTCATATGGTGCTGTTTCTTTCAGGGAGCTCTACCATTCTTGGTTCCACCTGTTGTTTCTCCTCCTTCCACGTCTTGGGATGTTGTCGAATCTTCTGGTTTGTCTTTGGGTGTCGTCTCTGTAGCTCGATCTTGGTGGGGAGCGATTTTCAATCGCCCCGCAGAATTGCTCTTGATTTTGATAGCCGTCTTCATCCAGTTCAATTGAAGATTCTTCGTCTGATGTTACTTCTTCTATCTGGGTCTTTGCAATTTCTTGTTCTTTCTCTGTTTTTAGCAGTTCTAGCTGTTCTCTTTCTTCTTGAATTAGTTTTAGCGTTTCTTCTGTCTTTGCTCTCTCCTCTTGTATTTTCAACAGAGTTTTGTCAGTGTCAGCTTTTATGGCGGCCATTCGAGCGACATCCTGTTCTATCTTCTGCTGAACTTGCTTCAGTTCGACCAGGGTGCGCTGGACGGCCGTTATCTGGGTTTCTTGCGTCTTGTCAGTCTTGTCTTCCAGGCTTTTGAACTGAGTTCTCAGGTCCTTCAGTTGGCATTCCAGTTGCGTTTTATCATTCTTGGTAAGTCGGTTGGTGGCCTCGTACTGCCTCCTGGCCTCCCTGTATGGCAGGTTGGACTTTATGGCAATCTTCATCGCTTCTTTGCTATCCTGGTGGCAGGGGCAGCCGAGGTACCTGGCGCCATGGTTGCCAAGGCAGTTGGCGCACTTTCTATTGCTATTAGGCCTCCTGAAGTCCGAGTCTTTTTTCGCTTGTTGGCACTGACTGTAGGTGTGGGGGCCAGAGCAGTACCTGCACACTTCCACATCGCTCTTGCAGGTGGCCCGGGTGTGCCAGAACTTCTGGCACTTGGAGCACTGCAGCACTCTTGGTATGTAGTGCTCTGGTCTCTGTTCTTTTCCGCCCCATACGATGTACGGAGGGATCACTCGGTCCTCTGATGTAACCATGACGACTGTAGAGGGGATGTTGTTCTTCCCGATGATCCGCTCCGCACTGATTATCTTGAGTTTCCTGTTTTCATTCACGAGCATCTCCCTGATCCTGTCATTTGAGTGATGGGTCTGGACTCGTCTGATGACCCATCGTGTCTTCGTGCTGTGCCGGGCCGCTTCTAGTATTATGCCGTGGTGAAGTTGTATGGTGCTCTTCTCTTCCTGTGCGATCTTTTGAAGCAGGGCTGTGGTCTTTGAATTTTTCTTGATGGAGACCACTACTCCATCGGGTGTCTTGCGCAGCTGGTCGATGCTGTGACTTCCCAGCTCGTTTTCCAACAGCCTAGTTATCTTGTCTGTTGAAAGCGCCGACAGTTTAGCTTCACCCACGCTTGTCTGTTTGAGCAGTATCCTGCCGGTGAAGTCCTCAGATGTTGCTGTTGTTTCCTCCTGTGTGGAGGTCAAAGGTAGTAGTGGTAGATCGGGCTGCATCGTCTTGGAGCTGGTTGGAACTTCCCGGCTACTACTGGCTTGCGATGTGGGTTGTTCATCAACTGGGACGGTTTCAGCTGGTGTAGGAGCCGGACTGCTGTTCGTAGATACAGAGTCAGCAGTCGTAGCGTTCTTCTTCGCCTCCGCCTTCTTCTTCCCGTCTGAATATAGCGCATGTCTCTGCGCGGCACTTTTAACGCGAGGCATCCTCTGCGTTTAGCTGATAAGGCGACTTGCTCACAATAGCGCGTCGAGTCGTCGATCGGGTGAAAAGTCAAACTGTCTCACACAATGCCAAGCATTTATAGTGGAGACATACCTCAATGTCAAACTGTCTCACACACTGCCAGGCATTTATAGTGGAGACATACCTCAATGTCAAACTGTCTCACACACTGCCATGCATTTATAGTGGAGACATACCTCAATGTCAAACTGTCTGACACACTGCCATGCATTTATAGTGGAGACATACCTCAATGTCAAACTGTCTCACACACAGCCAGGCATTTCTAGTGGAGACATACCTCAATGTCAAACTGTCTCACACACTGCCAGGCATTTATAGTGGAGACATACCTCAATGTTAAACTGTCTCACACTCTGCCAGTACAGCTGCCATGTCTCAAGCTGTTGATATGATCTCCACAGTCAGGACAGCTGCCATGTCTCAAGCTGCTGATATGATCTCCACACTCAGGACAGCTGCCATGTCTCAAGCTGTTGATATGATCTCCACAGTCAGGACAGCTGCCATGTCTCAAGCTGCTGATATGATCTCCACAGTCAGGACAGCTGCCATGTCTCAAGCTGCTGATATGATCTCCACAGTCAGGACAGCTGCCATGTCTCAAGCTGCTGATATGATCTCCACAGTCAGGACAGCTGCCATGTCTCAAGCTGCTGATATGATCTCCACAGTTAGGACAGCTGCCATGTCTCAAGCTGCTGATATGATCTCCACAGTCAGGACAGCTGCCATGTCTCAAGCTGCTGATATGATCTCCACAGTCAGGACAGCTGCCATGTCTCAAGCTGCTGATATGATCTCCACAGTCAGGACAGCTGCCATGTCTCAAGCTGCTGATATGATCTCCACAGTCAGGACAGCTGCCATGTCTCAAGCTGCTGATATGATCTCCACAGTCAGGACAGTAAGATATGTTTGCAGGATTATCCCGTGACAATGATGAGCATAGGATTAAATGTGTGTGATTGATTGTTCAGTATGAACACTCCTAAGCAATAGTGTTTTTTTTCCCCGAATATCCTTTACAGGACATCGCTGTCAATATCATTATCTTTCAGCTGATTGTTGATCTCTTGACAAGATTACCTTCAGTAATTTGCCATTGCTTTCTGAGCGACGGGCTCACATACCCCGTAAGTTACCGACGCGGAGAGTACTGCTACCAATTCTCGCGCACGTCACGTTACTTACGAGAGTAAAGGGATTACGGAGAAAGCCCTTTAACTCCCTAGGCTAGGGAGACTAAGCAATAGTGGGTAAGGAAAATCATGATCGTGTGTGTAATTTTTGTAACATGTGTACAGCAGAGAAGTATACTTACATGTTACATGTGACAATGATGTGTACAGCAGAGAAGTATACTTACATGTTACATGTGACAATGATGTGTACAGCAGAGAAGTATACTTACATGTTACATGTGACAATGATGTGTACAGCAGAGAAGTATACTTACATGTTACATGTGACAATGATGTGTTAGCGGTTAAGATACGTAATTAGAACATGTGTGTAACAATAGAAGTGAAGGAAGGAATGTATTGGAGGGACTCCATGGACTGACAACTTTGGAGCGTGGGAAATAATGCACTTTTAATACGTTGAATGCGTTTCGGTAATCATAATGTAAGCACGATAACTGCGAATAGAGTGCGGCTTTGCTGAGGAAGTATACAGAGTCATGTACATCTGAAACTGGTATTATTAAAGGAGTAAAGCAAACTAGGAGGTGTGGAAAACAGGAGAACAATCTGTTAATGTATGTGTTTAATAGGTACACAGTTAACTAGAAT
>OY992879.1:164155912-164220912 GCA_963921405.1 Cepaea hortensis | reverse complement strand
TTTAAATGTTATACACGAGTTCTAAAAATATCTTGGACAAAGAAAAGAACAAACGCAGCCATACTTCAGGAGTTGACTATTGAAGAAGGTTGACTATTAAAGACGATAAAATAAGAAAATCGAACTCTTTTGGTCATTTGAAACGTCACGAAAGTTTGGAGAGGACAATAATGGAGGGGTATATGCCAGGGAAGAGAGGAAGAGGAACTTCAAAGAGAAGATAGGTACAGGATGTGGCGGATGATCTCCAGATGGGTGTATCGGACATCTTGCTTATGATCGAGAAGTTTTCCGGAAGGTTGTTATGAGTGCGAGGTTCTGCAAAGGACATGCTACTGTATGAATGAATCAGCACATTATTTACTGCTTCCCAGCACATCATTTATGGCATCCAACACATCATTTACTGCTTCCTAGCACATTATTTACTGCTTCCTAGCACATCATTTATGGCATCCAACACATCATTTACTGCTTCCTAGCACATCATTTTTGGCATCCAACACATCATTTACTGCTTCCTAGCACATTATTTACTGCTTCCTAGCACATCATTTATGGCATCCAACACATCATTTACTGCTTCCCAGCACATCATTTATGGCATTCAACACATCATTTACTGCTTCCTAGCACATCATTTTTGGCATCCAACACATCATTTACTGCTTCTCAGCACATCATTTTTGGCATCCAACACATCATTTACTGCTTCCTAGCACATTATTTACTGCTTCCTAGCACATCATTTATGGCATCCAACACATCATTTACTGCTTCCCAGCACATCATTTACTGCTTCCCAGCACATCATTTACTGCTTCCTGGCACATCATTTACTGCTTCCTAGCACATCATTTACTGCTTCCTAGCACATTATCTACTGCTTCCTAGCACATCATTACTGCTTCCTAGGACATTGTTTATTGCTTCCTAGAACATCATTTACTGCTTCCTGTCACATCATTTACTGCTTCCTAGCACATCATTTACTGCTTCATAGCACATTGTTTATTGCTTCCTAGCACATCATTTACTGCTCTTTGAACATCATTTACTGCTTCCCAGCACATCATTTACGGCATCCAACACATCATTTACGGCTTCCTAACACATTATTTACTGCTTCCTAGCACATCATTTACTGCTTCCTAGCACATCATTTACTGCTTCATAGCACATTGTTTATTGCTTCCTAGCACATACTTTACTGCTTCCTGTCACATCATGTATTGCTCCTGTCACTAGAGGGCTGTGTGGTCTCGAGGTATGGTGTCCGCCTCGGGTGCTGGAGGTCTCGGGTTCACGCCCCGGTTTGGACTGGGAGTTTTTCACGTAGACATCTAGTAATAAAATTTCCCCTGGTCTCTGGGTAGTGAGATCGGACGCCCGTGAGTATTGTTGCGCACGTAAAATGGCAGTTGGAAATCGAAAAAGAGTAGCCTAACGGCGCTGCCCGGGCAAAATTTCTAGTTAAAAATCTACCCAAAGTATTTCAGGATCTTTGCCGTGCTACGTAGTTTGTGCACTGAGCTGAGTTTCTCCAAACTCATGTTTGAGTTAGGAGAAAAACGGAGCACTTATGGGTTACACCCGTGTGCCATGATGTTGATCCTTCGACTAAACTAAACTAAACTTCCTGTCACATCATGTATTGCTTCCTATCATATCATGTTTTGCTTCCTGTCACATAATTTACTGCTTCCTGTCACACCATTTACTGCCTCCTGTCACATTATGTATTGCTTCGGGGAACACTGAAATGTTTCACAATAACTTACTTATAAAACACGTTGAAAGATTAACTGATCCACTGGTGCATCTGATGGCTTTCTCGGTGACAACTGGGGTCGAAGGGGGAGAATCTCAGAGTTGGAGTATCCCCTAATGTTTCAGGAGACAGTGAATGATGACTCTGTCAACCTGGATTCGGAGACGTCTGAATCAGAGAAGAGACTAATTCCAGAGTCTCACGCCCCTATGCAAACAGATAAGCCCGGACGGACTAAAGGTGTCACAGTCGACACGTTTGTAAGCCGTAGGGACCCAGTCCAACAAAATAATTTTCCTGTTAGTACACAAAACAGGAACCCTTATTCCTTTAGGGAAGAACACCCTCCTGGAATTCAGAAGAAAGAAGAGGATTCGTGGAGACGATCAGGTTGTCATAGGTTTCCATGGAAACGACACCAAGGGAGGAGGTTTCTTAGAAGATATCTTAGAAATGAAGAAGCAAGTTTTGAGTAGGCATTGCTTTACTGAGGAAGAGGGTGAGACTTGTCCATATGTACCAGGGTTGGTGGAGTAAGTGCCAACAAAACCAGATGGACGTGCCGACTGGAGAAAAGTACGATTCTCGAATGTTTCTTTCCACGGTGGGCATATGTGACGAAGTCCCCAGTATCCCATCGTATTTTGCTTAGATTTGGATAGAACTCTGTAAAATCTTTATGTATTTTGTATTATATATATATATATATATATATATATATATATATATATATATATATATATATATATATATATATATTGTGTTGTTGTTGTTTGTCCATCAAGAATGATGATGATCATTCATTTCATCCAGTGGAGTTAAACGTATGGAGCCATGAATTCTTAGTTGGCTGATAAGGCCTATTTTGGCTCGAAATGTTCTTTGACAATGTGGATAAAGAGGATATATATATATATATATATATATATATATATATATATATATATATATATATATATATATATGTCTTTCTCCGTGTCTGTGAGAGTGGATCAGATTTGGGGACCGAATCTTTAATACAGGCAAAGTAGCTGAAGAATCTTGATATACAGTCTTATTCTAAGACTGTTTGTCATCATCCCTCTCCTGCCTGTCACTGTCAGAAGATCAGATCATTTCTGGGACCTTTGATCAGCCTAGAATTACGAGCCATTTGGTTTCATCTTCTCCAGTGGATAGTCTTTCTATTCCTGGGACGTCTATTAGTATTTACTTAGGTATATTTCCTATCATCGTAGCATACACTATGCTACACCAGAGGACATCCTAGCGCACATGCTTTGCAGTTTGATCAAAGTGAACACATGAGCACATCGGTGGGTCGCTCGGACCAGGAATATACATACGCTACCTAATGTATAGATGTGTGTGTGTGTGTGTGTGTGTGTGTGTGTGTGTGGCTGAGGTAATCTAGTCACTTGCCGGTCCACACATCGCTCTGTCGATCCTCACATGGTATACATGTGTGTGTGTGTGTGGCTGAGGTAATCTAGTCACTTGCGGGTCCACACATCGCAGTGTTGATCCTCACATGGCGTACATGTGTGTGTGTGTGCTATGTGTGTGTGATGAGTGTGTGTATATATGTGTCCTTGACTGAGGTCATCTAGTGACTTGCCGGTCCACACATCGCAGTGTTGATCCTCACATGGTGTACATGTGTGTGTGTGTCCTTGGCTGAGGTCATCTAGTGACTTGCCAGTCCACACATCGCCCTGCTGATATTCACACGGTGTACAGATCATTTTGGCTAGGGGATGTTAAAGGTCAATGGCATCAAGTGCATATAACACAACAACAGAGAACACAGACATAAATTCATACATACATTCAACAAAACAGCAGACAGACATACATACAGACATAAATGCATACATCACAATAGAAAATGCAAAGACAGACAGACAGACAGATAGATAGACAGATATGTTACTGACAGATATGATACAGACAGACAGACAGACAGACAGACAGCCAGCCAGCCAGCCAGCCAGCCAGACACACACATACATACACACACACACATACATACACACACACATACATACACACACACATACACACATACACACACACACATACATACATACATACACACACATACATACATACATACATACATACATACATACATACATACATACATACATACATGCATACAACACAACAGAATGAACAAAGTTGTCCCAAGTAGACAATGTACAAGCAACGCTATCTTTGATGTATTTATTCAAGACAATATCAACTCAAGCTTGACAAAATCAACCTTGATCATCAAGTGACTTTATATATAAAATTGTTCCTAGATGATCAATCCAAACACATATGAGAGAGGTGGCATTGTGAAGTCTAGACAAGATCAATCTAACTCAATCAACGATTAATTTCAGAGCTATAACAGCATTAGTTTCTGACTGCAGCCAATGATAGTTGTATTAGCTCATCTTGTGTGGCTGCTGGTTTTCTAGTGACTGCTGCTTCCATCGACGATGAACTGTATTTTTCGTGGCGGACTTTTGTATTGGCATTCTGGCAGCGGTATTATGCATAGTATACCTGTGCGGGTTGTTGGTTGGCCGAGACTGCTGTCTGTTCCACTTTTCACACGGGGAGGTGAGGAGCATTTTGTGTGATATTCACTGGCACAGGAACATATCATAATGGGGCGACCCCTTGCCGTGAAGTTGGAACCGCGACTAATTGACTAACTAACTAGTATCATCTGTTCAGTGTCGCTGATCTACGCATGTGAAACTGACAGACAGTCTGTGCAACAACAAACTACATATCACACAGTCATGTGATATCTTTTCGTCATCAACCACATCACGACTCATTTAGTATCTAGTGTGACATGTCGCAGACTGGTTCACATGAGCACACAGCGGGCGTGCATCAACATGTGCGTCTGCATGTGTGCGTGTGGATACATTGACTGTATGTGTTTTTGTAGATACAATGACTATGCGTGTATGTGTGTAGATACAATGACTATGCGTGTATGTGTTTTTGTAGATACAATGACTATGCGTGTATGTGTGTAGATACAATGACTATGCGTGTATGTGTTTTTGTAGATACAATGACTCTGTGTGTGTGTGAATACAATAAATTTGGGTGTGTGTGTGTGGATACAATGAATTTGTGTGTGTGTGTGTGTGTGTGTGTGGATACAATGATTATGAATGTTTGTGTGTGTGTCTGTGAATACAATGAAAGTGTATGTATGCGTGTGTGTCTGTGGATACAATGCCTGTACGTGTATGTGTGTGGAGGGAGACGATGTGACTCTCTCTTCATGTATGTGTATGTGTATGGACACACCGACCAATATCTGAGACTACATTTTCAAAGCTGGGACAGAATGCCCTAAGCAGGGACCTGGTTCAGTTAAATAATGGCAAGATTCTCATTGTGACAGTGAGACTGGGCGCCACATGTTGGTGATGGCTACATGCTAGCAATTGGATTCTGGGAGAGAGAGAGAGGAGATGGAGAGAGAACGAGTTGGGTAGATAGAACAATTACATATCTCCGACAAGACGGGCCCAGCTGAGAGAGGGATGGGTAGATAAAACAATCACAAATATCCGACAAGAAGGGACCAGCGATGAGAGAGACGGGTAGATAAAACAATCACAAATATCCGACATGAAGGGACCAGCGATGAGAGAGACGGGTAGATAAAACAATCACAAATATGCGACACGAAGGGACCAGCGATGAGAGAGACGGGTAGATAAAACAATCACAAATATCCGACACGAAGAGACCAGCGATGAGAGAGATGGGTAGATAAAACAATCACAAATATCCAACACGAAGGGACCAGCGATGAGAGAGACGGGTAGATAAAACAATCACAAATATCCGACACGAAGGGACCAGCGATGAGAGAGACGGGTAGATAAAACAATCACAAATATCCGACACGAAGAGACCAGCGATGAGAGAGACGGGTAGATAAAACAATCACAAATATGCGACACGAAGGGACCAGCGATGAGAGAGACGGGTAGATAAAACAATCACAAATATCCGACACGAAGAGACCTGCGATGAGAGAGACGGGTAGAAAAAACAATCACAAATATCCGACACGAAGGGACCAGCGATGAGAGAGACGGGTAGATAAAACAATCACAAATATCCGACACGAAGGGACCAGCGATGAGAGAGACGGGTAGATAAAACAATCACAAATATCCGACACGAAGAGACCAGCGATGAGAGAGACGGGTAGATAAAACAATCACAAATATCCGACACGAAGGGACCAGCGATGAGAGAGACGGGTAGATAAAACAATCACAAATATCCGACACGAAGGGACCAGCGATGAGAGAGACGGGTAGATAAAACAATCACAAATATCCGACACGAAGAGACCAGCGATGAGAGAGACGGGTAGATAAAACAATCACAAATATCCGACACGAAGAGACCAGCGATGAGAGAGACGGGTAGATAAAACAATCACAAATATCCGACAAGAAGGGCCCAGCCCTGACCAGCGATCTGCCCAGTTGACGTCTAGGGGCAGCACTGTGGGCAGATTTCGCAGACTGTTGAGTCCCGGAGCTTGGGAGGCTGGTAGAAGACCACGGTCTGGTCACCTGTAGGAAGATAGACAATCTCTGTGGTTGAAGTTGTCTTACAGGGACACAGGAAACTTTCTCACAGGGACACAGGAACTGTCTCACAGGGAACTGTCCCACAGGGACACAGGGAACTGTCTCACAAGGACACAGGGAACTGTCTCACAAGGACACAGGGAACTGTCTCACAGGGACACAGGGAACTGTCTCACAGGGACACAGGGAACTGTCTCAAAGGGACAAAGGGAACTGTCTCACAGGGATACAGGGAACTATCTCACAGGGACACAGGGAACTGTCTCACAGGGACACAGGGAACTGTCTCACAAGGACAAAGGAAACTGTGTCACAAGGACGAAGGAAACTGTCTTACAAGGACGAAGGAAAATGTCTCTCAGGGATGAAGAAACTGTTTCACAAGGACGAAGGAAACTGTATCACAAGGACGAAGGAAACTGTCTTACAAGGACGAAGGAAACTGTCTTACAAAGACGAAGGAAACTGTCTCTCAAGGATGAAGGAAACTGTCTTACACGATGAAAGAAACTGTCTCTCAGGGACTAAGGAAACCGTCTCACAAGGATGAAAGAAATTGTCCCACAATTATGAAGAACACTGTCTCACAAGAGTGAGGGAAACAGTCTCACAGGGATGAAGGAAACTGCCTCACAAGGACGAAGGAAACTGTCTCTCAGGGATGAAGTAATCTGTCTCAAAATGATGAAGAAAACTGTCTCAATAGGATGAAGGAAACCGTGTCACAAAGACGAAGGAAACTGCCTCACAAGGACGAAGGAAACTGTCTCTCAGGGATGAAGTAATCTGTCTCAAAATGATGAAGAAAACTGTCTCAATAGGATGAAGGAACCTGTGTCACAAAGACGAAGGAAACTGTCTCACAAGGATGAAGGAAACTGTCTCAAAAGAACGAAGAAAACTGTCTCAGATAGATAAATATCATTACACAAACAGATAGATAAACATCATCACACAAACAGATAGATAAATACCATCACACAAACAGATAGATAAACACATTCACACAAACAGATAGATAAACACCATCACACAAACAGATAGATAAATACAATCACACAAACAGATAGATAAACACCATCACACAAACAGATAGATAAATACAATCACACAAACCGATAGATAAACACATTCACACAAACAGATAGATAAACACCATCACACAAACAGATAGATAAACACCATCACACAAACAGACAGATAAACACCATCACACAAACAGATAGATAAACATCATCACACAAACAGATAGATAAACACATTCACACAAACAGATAGATAAACACCATCACACAAACAGATAGATAAACATCATCACACAAACAGATAGATAAACACCATCACACAAACAGATAGATAAACACATTAACACAAACAGATAGATAAACACATTCACACAAACAGATAGATAAACACCATCACACAAACAGATAGATAAACACATTCACACAAACAGATAGATAAACACATTCACACAAACAGATAGATAAATACAATCACATAAACAGATAGATAAACACATTCACACAAACAGATAGATAAACACCATCACAAAAACAGATAGATAAACACCATCACACAAACAGATAGATAAACACCATCACACAAACAGATAGATAAACATCATCACACAAACAGATAGATAAACACATTCACACAAACAGATAGATAAACACCATCACACAAACAGATAGATAAACATCATCAAAAAAAAAAGATAGATAAACACCATCACACAAACAGATAGATAAACACATTCACACAAACAGATAGATAAACACATTCACACAAACAGATAGATAAACACATTCACACAAACAGATAGATAAATACAATCACACAAACAGATAGATAAACACATTCACACAAACAGATAGATAAACACCATCACACAAACAGATAGATAAACACCATCACACAAACAGACAGATAAACACATTCACACAAACAGATAAATAAATACCATCACACAAACAGATAGATAAACATCATCACACAAACAGATAGATAAACACCATCACACAAACAGATAGATAAACACATTCACAAAAACAGATAGATAAACACCATCACACAAACAGATAGATAAACACCATCACACAAACAGATGGATAAATACCATCACACAAACAGATAGATAAACACCATCACACAAACAGATAGATAAACACATTCACACAAACAGATAGATAAACACCATCACACAAACAGATTGATAAACACATTCACACAAACAGATAGATAAACACCATCACACAAACAGATAGATAAACACCATCACACAAACAGATAGATAAACACCATCACACAAACAGATAGATAAACACCATCACACAAACAGATAGATAAACACATTCACACAAACAGATAGATAAACACCATCACACAAACAGATAGATAAACACCATCACACAAACAGATAGATAAACACCATCACACAAACAGATAGATAAATACCATCACACAAACAGATGGATAAACACATTCACACAAACAGATAGATAAACACCATCACACAAACAGATAGATAAACACCATCACACAAACATATAGATAAATACCATCACACAAACAGATGGATAAACACATTCACACAAACAGATAGATAAACACCATCACACAAACATATAGATAAATACCATCACACAAACAGATGGATAAACACATTCACACAAACAGATAGATAAACACATTCACACAAACAGATAGATAAACACCATCACACAAACAGATGGATAAACACATTCACACAAACAGATGGATAAACACCATCACACAAACAGATAGAAAAACACCATCACACAAACAGATAGATAAACACCATCACACAAACAGATGGATAAACACATTCACACAAACAGATGGATAAACACCATCACACAAACAGATGGATAAACACATTCACACAAACAGATGGATAAACACATTCACACAAACAGATGGATAAACACCATCACACAAACAGATGGATAAACACCATCACACAAACAGATAGATAAACACCATCACACAAACAGATAGATAAACACATTCACACAAACAGATAGATAAACACCATCACACAAACAGATAGATAAACACCATCACACAAACAGATAGATAAACACCATCACACAAAAAGATAGATAAATACCATCACACAAACAGATGGATAAACACATTCACACAAACAGATAGATAAATACCATCCCACAAACAGATAGATAAACACCATCACACAAACAGATAGATAAATACCATCACACAAACAGATAGATAAACACATTCACACAAACAGATAGATAAACACATTCACACAAACAGATAGATAAATACAATCACACAAACAGATAGATAAACACCATCACACAAATAGATAGATAAATACCATCACACAAACAGATGGATAAATATCATCACACAAACAGATAGATAAATACAATCACACAAACAGATAGATAAACACATTCACACAAACAGATAGATAAACACCATCACACAAACAGATAGATAAACACATTCACACAAACAGATAGATAAACACCATCACACAAACAGATAGATAAATACCATCACACAAACAGATAGATAAACACCATCACACAAACAGATAGATAAACACATTCACACAAACAGATGCATAAACACCATCACACAAACAGATAGATAAACACCATCACACAAACAGATGCATAAACACCATCACACAAACAGATGCATAAACACCATCACACAAACAGATGCATAAACACCATCACATAAACAGATAGATAAACACCATCACACAAACAGATAGATAAACACCATCACACAAACAGATAGATGAACATCATCACACGAAAAGATAGATAAACACCATCACACAAACAGATAGATAAACACCATCACACAAACATATAGATAAACACCATCACACAAACAGATAGATAAACACCATCACACAAACAGACAGATAAACACCATCACATAAACAGATGGATAAATACCATCACACAAACAGATGGATAAATACCATCACACAAACAGATAGATAAATACCATCACACAAACAGATGGATAAATACCATCACACAAACAGGTGGATAAATACCATCACACAAACAGATAGATAAATACCATCACACAAACAGATGGATAAATACCATCACACAAACAGATAGATAAATACCATCACACAAACAGATGGATAAATACCATCACACAAACAGATAGATAAACACCATCACACAAACAGATGGATAAACACCATCACACAAAAGACAGATAAACACAATCACACAAACAGATGGATAAACACCATCACACAAACAGATAGATAAACACATTCACATAAACAGATAGATAAACACCATCACACAAACAGATAGATAAACACCATCACACAAAAGACAGATAAACACCATCACACAAACAGATAGATAAACACCATCACACAAAAGACAGATAAACACCATCACACAAATAGATAGATAAACACCATCACACAAACAGATAGATAAACATCATCACACAAACAGATGCATAAACACCATCACACAAACAGATAGATAAACACATTCACACAAACAGATAGATAAACACCATCACACAAACAGATAGATAAACACCAACACACAAACAGATAAATAAACACCATCACACAAAAGACAGATAAACACCATCACACAAACAGACAGATAAACACCATCACACAAACAGACAGATAAACACCATCACACAAACAGATGGATAAATACCATCACACAAACAGATGGATAAATACCATCACACAAACAGATAGATAAACACCATCACACAAACACAAACAGATAGATAAACACCATCACACAAACAGATAGATAAACACCATCACACAAACAGATAGATAAACACCATCACACAAAAGACAGATAAACACCATCACACAAACAGACAGATAAACACCATCACACAAACAGATAGATAAACACCATCACACAAACAGATAGATAAACACCATCACACAAACAGATAGATAAACACCATCACACAAACAGATAGATAAATACCATCACACAAACAGATAGATAAACACCATCACACAAACAGATAGATAAACACCATCACACAAACAGATAGATAAACACCATCACACAAACAGATAGATAAACACCATCACAGAAACAGATAGATAAACACCATCACACAAAAGACAGATAAACACCATCACATAAACAGATAGATAAACACCATCACACAAAAGACAGATAAACACCATCACATAAACAGATTGATAAATACCATCACACAAACAGATGGATAAATACCATCACACAAACAGATAGATGAATATCATCACACAAACAGATAGATAAACACATTCACACAAACTGATAGATAAACACCATCACACAAACAGATAGATAAACACATTCACACAAACTGATAGATAAACACCATCACATAAACAGATAGATAAACATATTCACACAAACTGATAGATAAACATCATCACACAAACAGATGCATAAACACCATCACACAAACAGATAGATAAACATCATCACACAAACAGATGGATAAATACCATCACACAAACATATAGATAAACACCATCACACAAACAGATAGATAAACACATTCACACAAACTGATAGATAAACACCATCACACAAACAGATAGATAAACACAATCACACAAACAGATAGATAAACACATTCACACAAACTGATAGATAAACACCATCACACAAACAGATAGATAACCACATTCACACAAACTGATAGATAAACACCATCACACAAACAGATAGATAAACACATTCACACAAACAGATAGATAAACACCATCACACAAACAGATGCATAAACATCATCACACAAACATATAGATAAACACCATCACACAAACAGATGCATAAACATCATCACACAAACAGATAGATAAACACCATCACACAAACATATAGATAAACACCATCACACAAACAGATAGATAAACACCATCACACAAACAGATAGATAAACACCATCACACAAACAGATAGATAAACACATTCACACAGATAGATAAACACCATCACACAAACATATAGATAAACACCATCACACAAACAGATAGATAAACATAATCACACAAACAGATAGATAAACACCATCACACAAACAGATAGATAAACATAATCACACAAACAGATAGATAAACACCATCACACAAACAGATAGATAAAAACATTCACACAAACATATAGATAAACATCATCACACAAACATATAGATAAATACATTCACACAAACATATAGATAAACACCATCACACAAACAGATAGATAAATACAATCACACAAACATATAGATAAACATCATCACACAAACAGATAGATAAATACATTCACAGAAACATATAGATAAACACCATCACACAAACATATAGATAAACACATTCACACAAACATATAGATAAACATCATCACACAAACAGATAGATAAACACCATCACACAAACATATAGATAAACACCATCACACAAACATATAGATAAACACATTCACACAAACATATAGATAAACATCATCACACAAACAGATAGATAAACACAACACACAAACATATAGATAAACATCATCACACAAACAGATAGATAAACATCATCACACAAACATATAGATAAACATCATCACACAAACAGATAGATAAACACCATCACACAAACATATAGATAAACATCATCACACAAACAGATAGATAAACACAATCACACAAACAGATAGACAAACATCATCACACAAACATATAGATAAACATCATCACACAAACAGATAGATAAACACCATCACACAAACAGATAGATAAACATCATCACACAAACAGATAGATAAACATAATCACACAAACAGATGGATAAACATAATCATACAAACAGATAGATAAATACAATCACACAAACAGATAGATAAACACATTCACACAGATAGATAAACAGTATCACACAAATAGATAGATAAACACCATCACACAAACAGATAGATAAACACAATCACACAAACATATAGATAAACACCATCACACAAAAGACAGATAAACACCATCACACAAAAAGATAGATAAACACCATCACACAAACAGATAGATAAATACAATCACACAAACAGATAGATAAACACCATCACACAAACAGATAGATAAACACCATCACACAAACAGATAGATAAACATAATCACACAAACAGATAGATAAACACATTCACACAGATAGATAAACACCATCACACAAATAGATAGATAAACACCATCACACAAACAGATAGATAAACACAATCACACAAACATATAGATAAACACCATCACACAAAAGACAGATAAACACCATCACACAAACAGATAGATAAACACCATCACACAAACAGATAGATAAATACAATCACACAAACATATAGATAAACACCATCACACAAACAGATAGATAAACACCATCACACAAAGGACAGATAAACACCATCACACAAACAGATAGATAAACACCATCACACAAACAGATAGATAAACACCATCACACAAAAGACAGATAAACACCATCACACAAACAGATAGATAAACACCATCACACAAACATATAGATAAACACCATCACACAAACAGATAGATAAACACCATCACACAAACAGATAGATAAACACCATCACACAAACAGATAGATAAACACCATCACACAAACATATAGATAAACATCATCACACAAACAGATAGATAAACATCATCACACAAACATATAGATAAACATCATCACACAAACAGATAGATAAACACCATCACACAAACATATAGATAAACATCATCACACAAACAGATAGATAAACACAATCACACAAACAGATAGATAAACATCATCACACAAACAGATAGATAAACATAATCACACAAACAGATAGATAAACACAATCACACAAACATATAGATAAACATCATCACACAAACATATAGATAAACATCATCACACAAACAGATAGATAAACACCATCACACAAACATATAGATAAACATCATCACACAAACAGATAGATAAACACAATCACACAAACAGATAGATAAACATCATCACACAAACAGATAGATAAACATCATCACACAAACAGATAGATAAACACATTCACACAAACAGATAGATAAACACCATCACACAAACAGATGGATAAACATCATTAAAAAAAACAGATAGATAAACACCATCACACAAACAGATAGATAAACACATTCACACAAACAGATAGATAAACACATTCACACAAACAGATAGATAAACACATTCACACAAACAGATAGATAAATACAATCACACAAACAGATAGATAAACACATTCACACAAACAGATAGATAAACACCATCACACAAACAGATAGATAAACACCATCACACAAACAGATAGATAAACACATTCACACAAACAGATAGATAAACACCATCACACAAACAGATAGATAAACATCATCACACAAACAGATAGATAAACACCATCACACAAACAGATAGATAAACACATTCACACAAACAGATAGATAAACACCATCACACAAACAGATAGATAAACACCAACACACAAACAGATAGATAAACACCATCACACAAAAGACAGATAAACACCATCACACAAACAGACAGATAAACACCATCACACAAACAGACAGATAAACACCATCACACAAACAGATGGATAAATACCATCACACAAACAGATGGATAAATACCATCACACAAACAGATAGATAAACACCATCACACAAACACAAACAGATAGATAAACACCATCACACAAACAGATAGATAAACACCATCACACAAACAGATAGATAAACACCATCACACAAAAGACAGATAAACACCATCACACAAACAGACAGATAAACACCATCACACAAACAGATAGATAAACACCATCACACAAACAGATAGATAAACACCATCACACAAACAGATAGATAAACACCATCACACAAACAGATAGATAAATACAATCACACAAAGAGATAGATAAACACCATCACACAAACAGATAGATAAACACCATCACACAAACAGATAGATAAACACCATCACACAAACAGATAGATAAACACCATCACACAAACAGATAGATAAACACCATCACACAAAAGACAGATAAACACCATCACATAAACAGATAGATAAACACAATCACACAAAAGACAGATAAACACCATCACATAAACAGATTGATAAATACCATCACACAAACAGATGGATAAATACCATCACACAAACAGATAGATAAATATCATCACACAAACAGATAGATAAACACATTCACACAAACTGATAGATAAACACCATCACACAAACAGATAGATAAACACATTCACACAAACTGATAGATAAACACCATCACACAAACAGATAGATAAACATATTCACACAAACTGATAGATAAACATCATCACACAAACAGATGCATAAACACCATCACACAAACAGATAGATAAACATCATCACACAAACAGATGGATAAATACCATCACACAAACATATAGATAAACACCATCACACAAACAGATAGATAAACACATTCACACAAACTGATAGATAAACACCATCACACAAACAGATAGATAAACACAATCACACAAACAGATAGATAAACACATTCACACAAACTGATAGATAAACACCATCACACAAACAGATAGATAACCACATTCACACAAACTGATAGATAAACACCATCACACAAACAGATAGATAAACACATACACTCAAACAGATAGAAGGTAGCGCATCGCCCTGCATGCTGTATCTCTTGTACATCCAAGAATAATGCGCATAGCTTCATTCTGTATCCTTTCCATCCTTTCTATCTGCTTATGGCTGACAGTCAGGATTGCCATTGCATACTCCAAAACAGACATGACCAGCCCCTCGTACAGAAGACATAGATGGCGCTGCTCACAGTTTGCTGCCGCCATCACCCGCATCGCTGCCAAACCCCGCTTGGCCTTTGCTATCACCCGGTCTATGTGCACATTATAAGCAAGGCTTCGATCAAACCGTATCCCCAGGTAATTCATTGCCTGCGTTCTTTCCACCGTCTCTGAACACAGCATTACAGTTGGTGTTGGATTGTTGACAATATGATTATTCAACGAGAACCAAGTCACTGTTGCCTTTGTTGGGTTGACCATTGCCCCAGCTTCATCACACCAAGTACTTATGCGATTGAGTTCGGTTTGTAGTTCCACAGCAACCTCATCTCTATCCTTACCCTGACGATACACTAAAACATCATCGGCATATGACAATGTCCTGCCAGGTCCAGTGATCTGCTCACTGGTGATTCTCACTGTGTAGGCGTTGAACAGTACCGGAGATAATGGTGATCCCTGTGGTAGGCCAGGATATATTGTTGTTGGTTCCGAAGTCCAACTGCCACATCTAAAAACTACTTTCCGTTGGAAGAGGTCTGCAGCGATCCAACTAAGGAGGAATGGACTTACGTTTAGTTCAAGAAGCTGAAACATTAAAAAATCCAGTGGTACTCTGTTGTATGCGTCCTCAAGATCAATCGCTGCAGCAACGGTTTCAGTGCCTGAGTGGAAACCTTCATAGACATCGTGGGCAAAGACTGCTGCATTGGTCCAGGTTTCTCTTTTTGGACGGTACCCACCCAGGGTAGGTGGGAAAACACCTTGCCTCTCTAGTTGGCTTGATATTTTCCTGGCAATTACCTTCTCCAGCAGCTTGCCTATTGTATTCTGCATGGTTATAATTCGATATCCCTGAATTTTTGTGTGGTCTTTGTCAGGCTTCGGCAAGGGAATCAGATAGCTGTGTAACCATTCCTCCTTGATGCTAGCACTCCCTATACTGTTGTTGTACATGTCTGCTAGTTTCTCTAGCTCATTGTCGGTACACCTATTTATGTCGTCGTATCTTATGCCATCAGGACCTGGAGCACTGTTTTTTGATCGTCGAAGCACAGCCTTGATTTCTTTCACTGTCACTGTGTCTTCATCCGAAGTGTTCTGGGCCTTGCATCTGTCTGAGGTGACCTCCTTGGCCAGATTCCGGCCTCCCATGTCTGTCTGGTTGCTCTGCTCAAGGTAGCGTTCAAAGAGGGCTTTGCCCTTGTCCTCGTCAGTCCTCTGCCAGATGAGGTCAGCACCTTGGAAGTCAGAAATGCTCTTATTCTTGACTGCACCACTCATGCTTTTATGTAGTCGCCAGAACAATTTCAGTGACTTGTCTGTGCTTACTCTTTGACACACCTCTGCCCATTTTTCGCTTTTAACCACCGTGACCAGTTTTTTGAAATAGCTTACTTTTGTGTGCATCTCTCTTTCTAAGTGCAAGCAGGGACTAGGATGACCAGCTCTGTTCCTCTTGGCATTTTGCCATCTCCTTACAGCACTACGCTTATCCACCCAAGCCTTCTCCACCTCGAAACTCCACCACAGTGGCTGCTCCCACCTTTTTTTCCTGCCCTGAAACGTTCTGCGCTTGTCACGTCTTATTGAAGAGAGAATGCAAGTTTGCAGGGCACGCGCCTACCTCAGAATTAACGCAAACACACAGCATCCACTGCATAGTGAAATTAGGAAGGTGAAGGGCAGCAGGTTAAAAAGAGGACGGTCGTGGATGGGTCAAGCCGAAGACATTCTTCAACAGGTGTGTTCACTTGAGGACTTAGAACCTGGCGAGGAGTGGGTGCAAGTGCCAACAGACTTCTGCACATCCTTTTCAGTTTGCATCCAACTAGATAGAAAATGCAGACAAGAAAATCCGGCTGCTGTGGAGGCTGAAGTACAAGCGTTGATTTTCGAGAATTCGCTAGACAGTGACGCGGTCATCTACACAGATGGGTCGGTCGTCCGACATGTGAGAAGCTCATGGGCCTTTACAGCTCGGGCCGGAGGGAGAATTGTGAAGGAGGACTCTGGTGCTTTCACTGAAACCACAAGTAGCCTGACCATGGAAGTCATGGCAGTAAGTAAAGCAATAACATGGCTCGAGACACAGACATTCACTAGGGCTTGTTTCCTTAGCGACTCAATGAACATGATCAAGAGGATAGAGGAGGGGTCGATCCGAAGAGAATGGTTGCTGCCTCTGGAGCGGTCTCGGCTGGCAAAGATTAGTTTCATCTTCGTGCCAGGGCATGCGGGAGTACAAGGAAATGAGCGGGCTGACAAGCTCGCAGGTGAGGCTACTGTGGAGGGCGGACGCGCCATGGACCAGGCTGACATTCTGAATGCTCTACGAGAAGTGAGACTTTTGCAAGAACCAAGTGATAACTGTGAATCTACAACAATGGCCAGACTGCGAGAGCAGCAAATTAAAAGAGGGGTGGCCAAACAAGAACACTACGCAGGAAGCCAAAGAAGATTGATAAACCAACACAGAACTGGCGTCGTTAGCCGCTACACGCTGCGGGATTTGCTGAGGAGGGGATCCGAGCACTTATGGACTGAATGGTCCGATGTGCAACGAGGATGATCTGTCGACTAACTAACTAACTAACTAACTCAAACAGATAGATAAACACCATCACACAAACAGATGCATAAACATCATCACACAAACATATAGATAAACACCATCACACAAACAGATGCATAAACATCATCACACAAACAGATAGATAAACACCATCACACAAACATATAGATAAACACCATCACACAAACAGATAGATAAACACCATCACACAAACAGATAGATAAACACCATCACACAAACAGATAGATAAACACATTCACACAGATAGATAAACACCATCACACAAACATATAGATAAACACCATCACACAAACAGATAGATAAACATAATCACACAAACAGATAGATAAACACCATCACACAAACAGATAGATAAACATAATCACACAAACAGATAGATAAACACCATCACACAAACAGATAGATAAACACATTCACACAAACATATAGATAAACATCATCACACAAACATATAGATAAATACATTCACACAAACATATAGATAAACACCATCACACAAACAGATAGATAAATACATTCACACAAACATATAGATAAACATCATCACACAAACAGATAGATAAATACATTCACAGAAACATATAGATAAACACCATCACACAAACATATAGATAAACACATTCACACAAACATATAGATAAACATCATCACACAAACAGATAGATAAACACCATCACACAAACATATAGATAAACACCATCACACAAACATATAGATAAACACATTCACACAAACATATAGATAAACATCATCACACAAACAGATAGATAAACACACAAACATATAGATAAACATCATCACACAAACAGATAGATAAACATCATCACACAAACATATAGATAAACATCATCACACAAACAGATAGATAAACATCATCACACAAACATATAGATAAACATCATCACACAAACAGATAGATAAACACAATCACACAAACAGATAGACAAACATCATCACACAAACATATAGATAAACATCATCACACAAACAGATAGATAAACACCATCACACAAACAGATAGATAAACATCATCACACAAACAGATAGATAAACATAATCACACAAACAGATGGATAAACATAATTATACAAACAGATAGATAAATACAATCACACAAACAGATAGATAAACACATTCACACAGATAGATAAACAGTATCACACAAATAGATAGATAAACACCATCACACAAACAGATAGATAAACACAATCACACAAACATATAGATAAACACCATCACACAAAAGACAGATAAACACCATCACACAAACAGATAGATAAACACCATCACACAAACAGATAGATAAATACAATCACACAAACAGATAGATAAACACCATCACACAAACAGATAGATAAACACCATCACAGAAACAGATAGATAAACATAATCACACAAACAGATAGATAAACACATTCACACAGATAGATAAACACCATCACACAAATAGATAGATAAACACCATCACACAAACAGATAGATAAACACAATCACACAAACATATAGATAAACACCATCACACAAAAGACAGATAAACACCATCACACAAACAGATAGATAAACACCATCACACAAACCGATAGATAAATACAATCACACAAACAGATAGATAAACACCATCACACAAACATATAGATAAACACCATCACACAAACAGATAGATAAACACCATCACACAAAGGACAGATAAACACCATCACACAAACAGATAGATAAACACCATCACACAAACAGATAGATAAACACCATCACACAAAAGACAGATAAACACCATCACACAAACAGATAGATAAACACCATCACACAAACATATAGATAAACACCATCACACAAACAGATAGATAAACACCATCACACAAACAGATAGATAAACACCATCACACAAACAGATAGATAAACACCATCACACGAACATATAGATAAACATCATCACACAAACAGATAGATAAACATCATCACACAAACATATAGATAAACATCATCACACAAACAGATAGATAAACACCATCACACAAACATATAGATAAACATCATCACACAAACAGATAGATAAACACAATCACACAAACAGATAGATAAACATCATCACACAAACAGATAGATAAACATAATCACACAAACAGATAGATAAACACAATCACACAAACATATAGATAAACATCATCACACAAACATATAGATAAACATCATCACACAAACAGATAGATAAACACCATCACACAAACATATAGATAAACATCATCACACAAACAGATAGATAAACACAATCACACAAACAGATAGATAAACATCATCACACAAACAGATAGATAAACATCATCACACAAACAGATAGATAAACACATTCACACAAACAGATAGATAAACACCATCACACAAACAGATGGATAAACATCATAAAAAAAACAGATAGATAAACACCATCACACAAACAGATAGATAAACACATTCACACAAACAGATAGATAAACACATTCACACAAACAGATAGATAAACACATTCACACAAACAGATAGATAAATACAATCACACAAACAGATAGATAAACACATTCACACAAACAGATAGATAAACACCATCACACAAACAGATAGATAAACACCATCACACAAACAGATAGATAAACACATTCACACAAACAGATAGATAAACACCATCACACAAACAGATAGATAAACATCATCACACAAACAGATAGATAAACACCATCACACAAACAGATAGATAAACACATTCACACAAACAGATAGATAAACACCATCACACAAACAGATAGATAAACACCATCACACAAACAGATGGATAAATACCATCACACAAACAGATAGATAAACACCATCACACAAACAGATAGATAAACACATTCACACAAACAGATAGATAAACACCATCACACAAACAGATTGATAAACACATTCACACAAACAGATAGATAAACACCATCACACAAACAGATGGATAAATACCATCACACTAAAAAGATAGATAAACACCATCACACAAACAGATAGATAAACACATTCACACAAACAGATAGATAAACACCATCACACAAACAGATAGATAAACACCATCACACAAACAGATGGATAAACACCTTCACACAAACAGATGGATAAACACCATCACACAAACAGATGGATAAATACCATCACACAAACATATAGATAAACACCATCACACAAACAGATAGATAAATACCATCACACAAACAGATAGATAAACACCATCACACAAACAGATAGATAAACACATTCACACAAACAGATAGATAAACACCATCACACAAACAGATAGATAAACACCATCACACAAACAGATGGATAAATACCATCACACAAACAGATAGATAAACACCATCACACAAACCGATAGATAAATACAATCACACAAACAGATAGATAAACACCATCACACAAACATATAGATAAACACCATCACACAAACAGATAGATAAACACCATCACACAAAGGACAGATAAACACCATCACACAAACAGATAGATAAACACCATCACACAAACAGATAGATAAACACCATCACACAAAAGACAGATAAACACCATCACACAAACAGATAGATAAACACCATCACACAAACATATAGATAAACACCATCACACAAACAGATAGATAAACACCATCACACAAACAGATAGATAAACACCATCACACAAACAGATAGATAAACACCATCACACGAACATATAGATAAACATCATCACACAAACAGATAGATAAACATCATCACACAAACATATAGATAAACATCATCACACAAACAGATAGATAAACACCATCACACAAACATATAGATAAACATCATCACACAAACAGATAGATAAACACAATCACACAAACAGATAGATAAACATCATCACACAAACAGATAGATAAACATAATCACACAAACAGATAGATAAACACAATCACACAAACATATAGATAAACATCATCACACAAACATATAGATAAACATCATCACACAAACAGATAGATAAACACCATCACACAAACATATAGATAAACATCATCACACAAACAGATAGATAAACACAATCACACAAACAGATAGATAAACATCATCACACAAACAGATAGATAAACATCATCACACAAACAGATAGATAAACACATTCACACAAACAGATAGATAAACACCATCACACAAACAGATGGATAAACATCATAAAAAAAACAGATAGATAAACACCATCACACAAACAGATAGATAAACACATTCACACAAACAGATAGATAAACACATTCACACAAACAGATAGATAAACACATTCACACAAACAGATAGATAAATACAATCACACAAACAGATAGATAAACACATTCACACAAACAGATAGATAAACACCATCACACAAACAGATAGATAAACACCATCACACAAACAGATAGATAAACACATTCACACAAACAGATAGATAAACACCATCACACAAACAGATAGATAAACATCATCACACAAACAGATAGATAAACACCATCACACAAACAGATAGATAAACACATTCACACAAACAGATAGATAAACACCATCACACAAACAGATAGATAAACACCATCACACAAACAGATGGATAAATACCATCACACAAACAGATAGATAAACACCATCACACAAACAGATAGATAAACACATTCACACAAACAGATAGATAAACACCATCACACAAACAGATTGATAAACACATTCACACAAACAGATAGATAAACACCATCACACAAACAGATGGATAAATACCATCACACTAAAAAGATAGATAAACACCATCACACAAACAGATAGATAAACACATTCACACAAACAGATAGATAAACACCATCACACAAACAGATAGATAAACACCATCACACAAACAGATGGATAAACACCTTCACACAAACAGATGGATAAACACCATCACACAAACAGATGGATAAATACCATCACACAAACATATAGATAAACACCATCACACAAACAGATAGATAAATACCATCACACAAACAGATAGATAAACACCATCACACAAACAGATAGATAAACACATTCACACAAACAGATAGATAAACACCATCACACAAACAGATAGATAAACACCATCACACAAACAGATGGATAAATACCATCACACAAACAGATAGATAAACGCCATCACACAAACAGATAGATAAACACCATCACACAAACAGATAGATAAACACATTCACACAAACAGATAGATAAACACCATCACACAAACAGATAGATAAACACCATCACACAAACAGATAGATAAACACATTCACACAAACAGATAGATAAACACCATCACACAAACAGATAGATAAACACCATCACACAAACAGATAGATAAACACCATCACACAAACAGATAGATAAATACCATCACACAAACAGATGGATAAACACATTCACACAAACAGATAGATAAACACCATCACACAAACAGATAGATAAACACCATCACACAAACATATAGATAAATACCATCACACAAACAGATGGATAAACACATTCACACAAACAGATAGATAAACACCATCACACAAACATATAGATAAATACCATCACACAAACAGATGGATAAACACATTCACACAAACAGATAGATAAACACATTCACACAAACAGATAGATAAACACTATCACACAAACAGATGGATAAACACATTCACACAAACAGATGGATAAACACCATCACACAAACAGATAGAAAAACACCATCACACAAACAGATAGATAAACACCATCACACAAGCAGATGGATAAACACATTTACACAAACAGATGGATAAACACCATCACACAAACAGATGGATAAACACATTCACACAAACAGATGGATAAACACATTCACACAAACAGATGGATAAACACCATCACACAAACAGATAGATAAACACCGTCACACAAACAGATAGATAAACACATTCACACAAACAGATAGATAAACACCATCACACAAACAGATAGATAAACACCATCACACAAACAGATAGATAAACACCATCACACAAAAAGATAGATAAATACCATCACACAAACAGATGGATAAACACATTCACACAAACAGATAGATAAATACCATCACACAAACAGATAGATAAACACCATCACACAAACAGATAGATAAATACCATCACACAAACAGATAGATAAACACATTCACACAAACAGATAGATAAACACATTCACACAAACAGATAGATAAATACAATCACACAAACAGATAGATAAACACCATCACACAAATAGATAGATAAATACCATCACACAAACAGATGGATAAATATCATCACACAAACAGATAGATAAATATCATCACACAAACAGATAGATAAATACAATCACACAAACAGATAGATAAACACATTCACACAAACAGATAGATAAACACCATCACACAAACAGATAGATAAACACATTCACACAAACAGATAGATAAACACCATCAAACAAACAGATAGATAAATACCATCACACAAACAGATAGATAAACACCATCACACAAACAGATAGATAAACACATTCACACAAACAGATGCATAAACACCATCACACAAACAGATAGATAAACACCATCACACAAACAGATAGATAAACACCATCACACAAACAGATAGATAAACACCATCACACAAAAAGATAGATAAATACCATCACACAAACAGATGGATAAACACATTCACACAGACAGATAGATAAATACCATCACACAAACAGATAGATAAACACCATCACACAAACAGATAGATAAATACCATCACACAAACAGATAGATAAACACATTCACACAAACAGATAGATAAACACATTCACACAAACAGATAGATAAATACAATCACACAAACAGATAGATAAACACCATCACACAAATAGATAGATAAATACCATCACACAAACAGATGGATAAATATCATCACACAAACAGTTAGATAAATACAATCACACAAACAGATAGATAAACACATTCACACAAACAGATAGATAAACACCATCACACAAACAGATAGATAAACACCATCACACAAACAGATGGATAAACACATTCACACAAACATATAGATAAACATCATCACACAAACATATAGATAAATACATTCACACAAACATATAGATAAACACCATCACACAAACAGATAGATAAATACATTCACACAAACATATAGATAAACATCATCACACAAACAGATAGATAAATACATTCACAGAAACATATAGATAAACACCATCACACAAACATATAGATAAACACATTCACACAAACATATAGATAAACATCATCACACAAACAGATAGATAAACACCATCACACAAACATATAGATAAACACCATCACACAAACATATAGATAAACACATTCACACAAACATATAGATAAACATCATCACACAAACAGATAGATAAACACACAAACATATAGATAAACATCATCACACAAACAGATCGATAAACATCATCACACAAACATATAGATAAACATCATCACACAAACAGATAGATAAACATCATCACACAAACATATAGATAAACATCATCACACAAACAGATAGATAAACACAATCACACAAACAGATAGACAAACATCATCACACAAACATATAGATAAACATCATGACACAAACAGATAGATAAACACCATCACACAAACAGATAGATAAACATCATCACACAAACAGATAGATAAACATAATCACACAAACAGATGGATAAACATAATTATACAAACAGATAGATAAATACAATCACACAAACAGATAGATAAACACATTCACACAGATAGATAAACAGTATCACACAAATAGATAGATAAACACCATCACACAAACAGATAGATAAACACAATCACACAAACATATAGATAAACACCATCACACAAAAGACAGATAAACACCATCACACAAACAGATAGATAAACACCATCACACAAACAGATAGATAAATACAATCACACAAACAGATAGATAAACACCATCACACAAACAGATAGATAAACACCATCACAGAAACAGATAGATAAACATAATCACACAAACAGATAGATAAACACATTCACACAGATAGATAAACACCATCACACAAATAGATAGATAAACACCATCACACAAACAGATAGATAAACACAATCACACAAACATATAGATAAACACCATCACACAAAAGACAGATAAACACCATCACACAAACAGATAGATAAACACCATCACACAAACCGATAGATAAATACAATCACACAAACAGATAGATAAACACCATCACACAAACATATAGATAAACACCATCACACAAACAGATAGATAAACACCATCACACAAAGGACAGATAAACACCATCACACAAACAGATAGATAAACACCATCACACAAACAGATAGATAAACACCATCACACAAAAGACAGATAAACACCATCACACAAACAGATAGATAAACACCATCACACAAACATATAGATAAACACCATCACACAAACAGATAGATAAACACCATCACACAAACAGATAGATAAACACCATCACACAAACAGATAGATAAACACCATCACACGAACATATAGATAAACATCATCACACAAACAGATAGATAAACATCATCACACAAACATATAGATAAACATCATCACACAAACAGATAGATAAACACCATCACACAAACATATAGATAAACATCATCACACAAACAGATAGATAAACACAATCACACAAACAGATAGATAAACATCATCACACAAACAGATAGATAAACATAATCACACAAACAGATAGATAAACACAATCACACAAACATATAGATAAACATCATCACACAAACATATAGATAAACATCATCACACAAACAGATAGATAAACACCATCACACAAACATATAGATAAACATCATCACACAAACAGATAGATAAACACAATCACACAAACAGATAGATAAACATCATCACACAAACAGATAGATAAACATCATCACACAAACAGATAGATAAACACATTCACACAAACAGATAGATAAACACCATCACACAAACAGATGGATAAACATCATAAAAAAAACAGATAGATAAACACCATCACACAAACAGATAGATAAACACATTCACACAAACAGATAGATAAACACATTCACACAAACAGATAGATAAACACATTCACACAAACAGATAGATAAATACAATCACACAAACAGATAGATAAACACATTCACACAAACAGATAGATAAACACCATCACACAAACAGATAGATAAACACCATCACACAAACAGATAGATAAACACATTCACACAAACAGATAGATAAACACCATCACACAAACAGATAGATAAACATCATCACACAAACAGATAGATAAACACCATCACACAAACAGATAGATAAACACATTCACACAAACAGATAGATAAACACCATCACACAAACAGATAGATAAACACCATCACACAAACAGATAGATAAACACCATCACACAAACAGATAGATAAACACATTCACACAAACAGATAGATAAACACCATCACACAAACAGATTGATAAACACATTCACACAAACAGATAGATAAACACCATCACACAAACAGATGGATAAATACCATCACACTAAAAAGATAGATAAACACCATCACACAAACAGATAGATAAACACATTCACACAAACAGATAGATAAACACCATCACACAAACAGATAGATAAACACCATCACACAAACAGATGGATAAACACCTTCACACAAACAGATGGATAAACACCATCACACAAACAGATGGATAAATACCATCACACAAACATATAGATAAACACCATCACACAAACAGATAGATAAACACCATCACACAAACAGATGGATAAATACCATCACACAAACAGATAGATAAACGCCATCACACAAACAGATAGATAAACACCATCACACAAACAGATAGATAAACACATTCACACAAACAGATAGATAAACACCATCACACAAACAGATAGATAAACACCATCACACAAACAGATAGATAAACACATTCACACAAACAGATAGATAAACACCATCACACAAACAGATAGATAAACACCATCACACAAACAGATAGATAAACACCATCACACAAACAGATAGATAAATACCATCACACAAACAGATGGATAAACACATTCACACAAACAGATAGATAAACACCATCACACAAACAGATAGATAAACACCATCACACAAACATATAGATAAATACCATCACACAAACAGATGGATAAACACATTCACACAAACAGATAGATAAACACCATCACACAAACATATAGATAAATACCATCACACAAACAGATGGATAAACACATTCACACAAACAGATAGATAAACACATTCACACAAACAGATAGATAAACACTATCACACAAACAGATGGATAAACACATTCACACAAACAGATGGATAAACACCATCACACAAACAGATAGAAAAACACCATCACACAAACAGATAGATAAACACCATCACACAAGCAGATGGATAAACACATTTACACAAACAGATGGATAAACACCATCACACAAACAGATGGATAAACACATTCACACAAACAGATGGATAAACACATTCACACAAACAGATGGATAAACACCATCACACAAACAGATAGATAAACACCGTCACACAAACAGATAGATAAACACATTCACACAAACAGATAGATAAACACCATCACACAAACAGATAGATAAACACCATCACACAAACAGATAGATAAACACCATCACACAAAAAGATAGATAAATACCATCACACAAACAGATGGATAAACACATTCACACAAACAGATAGATAAATACCATCACACAAACAGATAGATAAACACCATCACACAAACAGATAGATAAATACCATCACACAAACAGATAGATAAACACATTCACACAAACAGATAGATAAACACATTCACACAAACAGATAGATAAATACAATCACACAAACAGATAGATAAACACCATCACACAAATAGATAGATAAATACCATCACACAAACAGATGGATAAATATCATCACACAAACAGATAGATAAATATCATCACACAAACAGATAGATAAATACAATCACACAAATAGATAGATAAACACATTCACACAAACAGATAGATAAACACCATCACACAAACAGATAGATAAACACATTCACACAAACAGATAGATAAACACCATCAAACAAACAGATAGATAAATACCATCACACAAACAGATAGATAAACACCATCACACAAACAGATAGATAAACACATTCACACAAACAGATGCATAAACACCATCACACAAACAGATAGATAAACACCATCACACAAACAGATAGATAAACACCATCACACAAACAGATAGATAAACACCATCACACAAAAAGATAGATAAATACCATCACACAAACAGATGGATAAACACATTCACACAGACAGATAGATAAATACCATCACACAAACAGATAGATAAACACCATCACACAAACAGATAGATAAATACCATCACACAAACAGATAGATAAACACATTCACACAAACAGATAGATAAACACATTCACACAAACAGATAGATGAATACAATCACACAAACAGATAGATAAACACCATCACACAAATAGATAGATAAATACCATCACACAAACAGATGGATAAATATCATCACACAAACAGTTAGATAAATACAATCACACAAACAGATAGATAAACACATTCACACAAACAGATAGATAAACACCATCACACAAACAGATAGATAAACACATTCACACAAACAGATAGATAAACACCATCACACAAACAGATAGATAAATACCATCACACAAACAGATAGATAAACACCATCACACAAACAGATAGATAAACACATTCACACAAACAGATGCATAAACACCATCACACAAACAGATAGATAAACACCATCACACAAACAGATAGATAAACACCATCACACAAACAGATGCATAAACACCATCACACAAACAGATGCATAAACACCATCACACAAACAGATAGATAAACACCATCACACAAACATATAGATAAACACCATCACACAAACAGATAAACATCATCACACAAAAAGATAGATAAACACCATCACATAAACAGATGCATAAACACCATCACACAAACATATAGATAAACACCATCACACAAACAGATAGATAAACACCATCACACAAACAGATAGATGAACATCTTCACACAAAAAGATAGATAAACACCATCACACAAACAGATAGATAAACACCATCACACAAACAGATAGATAAACACCATCACACAAACAGATAGATAAACACCATCACACAAACAGACAGATAAACACCATCACATAAACAGATGGATAAATACCATCACACAAATAGATGGATAAATACCATCACACAAACAGATAGATAAATACCATCACACAAACAGATAGATAAACACCATCACACAAACAGATAGATAAACACCATCACACAAAAGACAGATAAACACCATCACACAAACAGATAGATAAACACCATCACACAAAAGACAGATAAACACCATCACACAAACAGATAGATAAACACCATCACACAAACAGATAGATAAACATCATCACACAAACAGATGCATAAACATCATCACACAAACAGATAGATAAACACATTCACACAAACAGATAGATAAACACCATCACACAAACAGATAGATAAACACCATCACACAAACAGATAGATAAACACCATCACACAAACAGATAGATAAATACCATCACACAAACAGATGGATAAATACCATCACACAAACATATAGATAAATATCATCACACAAACAGATAGATAAACACATTCACACAAACAGATAGATAAATACAATCATACAAACAGATAGATAAACACCATCACACAAGTGGGGGTACAAGAATACAAGATGGCCACTGACCGGGGTTGTAGTAGGAGTAGGTGATGACGTAGTTCTCCTGGGTCCTGGCCACTTTGTTTATGCGGGTCATTAGAATACTGTAGCATAAGGAGGTTGTGCCGATCTGCGGGTGAAAGGTCAAATGTCGTCATCCGAGTGAAAGGTCAATGGTCGCCATGTGGGTGAGAGGTCAACTGTCATCTTGTTGGTGAGAGGTCAACTGTCATCATGTGGGTGAGAAGTCAACTGTCATCATGTTGGTGAGAGGTCAACTGTCATTATGTGGGTAAGAGGTCAACTGTCATCATGTTGGTGAGAGGTCAACTGTCATCATGTTGGTGAGAGGTCAACTGTCATCATGTTGGTGAGAGGTCAACTGTCATCATGTTGATGAGAGGTCAACTGTCATCATGTTGGTGAGAGATCAACTGTCATCATGTTGGTGAGAGGTCAACTTTCATCATTTTGGTGAGAGGTCAACTGCCATCATGTTGGTGAGAGGTCAACTGTCATCATGTTGGTGAGAGGTCAACTGTCATCATGTGGGTGAGAGGTCAATTGTTATCATGTTGGTAAGAGGTCAACTGTAATCATCCGGGTAAAAGGTCAACTGTTGCCTCTCCTCTCTGTGAGTCTGTGAGTCTATGATCAGACAACTTACCCTGCCGAAGTAGACATTGATAGAGTTGCCTCTCCTCTCTGTGAGTCTGTGATCAGACAACTTACCATGTCGAAGTAGTCATTGACCGAGTTGCCTCTCCTCTCTGTGAGTCTATGATC
This sequence comes from Cepaea hortensis, assembly GCA_963921405.1. NCBI lineage: Eukaryota > Metazoa > Mollusca > Gastropoda > Stylommatophora > Helicidae > Cepaea > Cepaea hortensis. Next base: position 164,188,392 of record OY992879.1, on the reverse strand, counting down.
GGACAACTTACCCTGTCGAAGTAGACATTGACCGAGTTGCCTCTCCTCTCTGTGAGTCTATGATCAGACAACTTACCCTGTCGAAGTAGTCATTGACCAAGTTGCCTCTCCTCTCTGTGCGTCTGTGAGTCTATGATCCGACAACTTACCCTGTCGAAGTAGTCATTGACCAAGTTGTCTCTCCTCTCTGTGAGTCTATGATCAGACAACTTACCCTGTCGAAGTAGTCATTGACCAAGTTGCCTCTCCTCTGTGAGTCTGTGAGTCTATGATTGGACAACTTACACTGTCGAAGTAGTCATTGACAAAGTTGCTTCTCCTCTCTGTGAGGCTATGATCGGACAACTTACCCTGTCGAAGTAGTCATTGACCGAATTGTCTCTCCTCTCTGTGAGTCTGTGATCGGACAACTTACCCTGTCGAAGTAGTCATTGACAAAGTTGCCTCTCCTTTCTGTGAGTCTATGATCAGACAACTTACCCTGTCGAAGTAGTCATTGACCGAATTGCCTCTCCTCTGTGAGTCTGTGAGACTATGATCGGACAACTTACCCTGTCGAAGTAGTCATTGACCGAATTGCCTCTTCTCTCTGTGTGATTGGACAACTTACCCTGTCGAAGTAGTCATTGACCAAGTTGCCTCTCCTCTCTGTGAGTCTATGATCGGACACCTTACCCTGTCGAAGTAGACATTGACCTAGTTGCCTCTCCTCTCTGTGAGTATGTGATCGGACAACTTACCCTGTTGAAGTAGTCATTGACCGAGTTGCCTCATCTCTCTGTGAGTCTATGATCGGACAACTTACCCTGTCGAAGTAGTCATTGACCGAGTTGCCTCTTCTCTCTGTGAGTCTGTGTGTCTATGATCGAACAACTTACCCTGTCGAAGTAGTCATTGACCGAGTTGCCTCTCCTCTCTGTGAGTATGTGATCGGACAACTTACCCTGTTGAAGTAGTCATTGACCGAGTTGCCTCATCTCTCTGTGAGTCTATGATCGGACAACTTACCTTGTCGAAGTAGTCATTGACCGAGTTGCCTCTCCTCTCTGTGAGTCTGTGAGTCTATGATCGGACAACTTACCCTGTCGAAGTAGACATTGACCGAGGTGCCTCTCCTCTCTGTGAGTCTGTGAGTCTATGATCGGACAACTTACCCTGTGGAAGTAGACGTTGACCGAGTTGCCTTTCCTCTCTGTGAGTCTGTGAGTCTATGATCGGACAACTTACCCTGTCGAAGTAGTCATTGACCGAGTTGTCTCTCCTCTCTGTGAGTCTATGATCGGACAACTTACCCTGTCGAAGTAGTCATTGACCGAGTTGCCTCTCCTCTCTGTGAGTCTGTGAGTCTATGATCAGACAACTTACCCTGTCGAAGTAGACATTGACCGAGGTGCCTCTCCTCTCTGTGAGTCTGTGAGTCTATGATCGGACAACTTACCCTGTGGAAGTAGACGTTGACCGAGTTGCCTTTCCTCTCTGTGAGTCTGTGAGTCTATGATCGGACAACTTACCCTGTCGAAGTAGTCATTGACCGAGTTGTCTCTCCTCTCTGTGAGTCTATGATCGGACAACTTACCCTGTCGAAGTAGTCATTGACCGAGTTGCCTCTCCTCTCTGTGAGTCTGTGAGTCTATGATCGGACAACTTACCCTGTCGAAGTAGTCATTGACCGAGTTTCCTCTCCTCTCTGTGAGTCTGTGAGTCTATGATCGGACAACTTACCCTGTCGAAGTAGACATTAACCGAGTTTCCTCTCCTCTCTGTCTTCCTCAAGCCGGCGATGTTGCCAAGACTGTCCAGGTCTGGGGTGAAGCCGGAGGGAATGCTGATCTCTTGTACCACCATGCCAGAGTCTCTGCTCCACCGCCACCTGGGAGTGGGTTCAAACATCCCAGCATGAGCACTGGTATCAGCACACACACCCACACACCCCCACACACACATCTGTCCACCTACCTGTCTGTCTATGTGCGTGTGTGTTTCTGTTTGTGTGTATGTATTATGAATGTATGTGTAAGTGTGTGCATGTGTGTGTTTGTGTGTGTATGTGTTGTGTATGTATGTGTGTGTATGTGTTTATGTAAGTGTGCGTGTGTGTATGTGTGTGTGTTTGTGTGTGCGTGTCTTTGTTTGTGTATGTGTGAATATGCATGTGTATGTATATGTGTGTATGTGTATGTGTGTGTTTGGTCGTGTATGTATGTGTATATGTTTGTGTGTGTATGTGTGCATGCAGTGTATGCGGGGGAGTGGGTATTTGTGTGTTATTGAGTGTGTGCATAACTCTGAGAGTTTGTGTAAATGATGTAAGTATGTATACAGGTATGTATGTGTGTGTTTGTGTGTGTGTGTGTGTGTGTTTGAATGTGCGTGTGTACGCGTGTCTACCTGTCTTATAACATAGTAATATGCATTATTTATGTTTACAACATTCATTTGATAATGTGTTTTCCTATGTGAATGTATCATGCACTATTGATGAACGAAAGATAAGTGGCTGGAAGAGCCGAATGTAAGACGGACCTGCGTGCCCAATTTGTCACCCTTTGAAAATAAAGTTTGTTCGTTCGTTCGTTCTATAGAATTACCTGCCTATCTATCTATCTGCTTAACTATCCACCCAACTATCCATTTGTCTATCTACTCATCCATCCATCCATCCGTCTGCCTGCCTGTCTGTAGGTGTTAGATATGTGTGTGTGGGTGGGAGATGTGTGGGTAGGTAGGGGGATGTATATGTGGGTGGGGTGTGTGTGTGTGTGTGTGTGGGGGTGGGAGATGTGTGTGTGTGGATGGGGGATGTGTGGGTGGAGAGATGTGTGTGTGTGGGTGGGAGATGTGTGGGTAGGGGATATATGTGTGTGTGGGTGGGGAGATGTATGTGTGGGAGGGGATGTGTGTATGGGGGGGATGTGTGGGTAGGGGATGTGTGTGTGTGGGTAGGGAGATGTGTGTGTGGGAGGGGATGTGTGTGTGTAGCTGGGGGATGTGTGCATGGGTGAGGGATGTGTGTGTGCATGGGTGCGGAATGTGTTGGTTGGTGGTGTCGGGTGTGTGTGCGTGGGGTGTGTGTGGGTGGGGGTGTTTGGGTGGGTAGGAGATGTGTGGGTGAAGGGGGATGTGTCTCATAACTTGGTAATATGCATTGTTTCTGTTTACAACATTCATTTGACAATGTATTTTCCTATGTGAATGTAACATGCACTACTGATGAACGAAAGACAATGAGTGATTGGAAGGGCTGAATGTAAGATGGGCCTGCGTGCCCAATTTGTGACCCTTTGAAAATAGAATTCGTTCGTTCGTTCGTTCTATATAATCATCTGTCTATCCATCTACCTGCGTAACTATCCATCCATCTATCCATTTGTCTATTTACCCATCCATCCATCCATCCATCCGTCTGCCTGTCTGTCTGCCTGTCTGCCTGTCTGTAAGTCTATTTGTCTACTTTACCACATCCTTGTTTAACACTAGTGCTGTTTGCCACAATCTAGGATTGTACATGGGTGTTTCTTTGAAGAAGGCAAGTGTTCAATAGATGCTGTATATATGCTGAGAACATTAATTAAGCCAAGAACCACACCTTTGCTTTATTGACTACACAAAGGCTTTCGATAAAGTGAGACATGTCAACATGATAGAGATGCTTGCAAATCTACAAATTGATGGGAAAGACCTTAGACTTGTAAAAAAATATTTATTGGAAACAACAAGCTGCCATAAGGATTAATAATGAAATAGGTCAATATTAGCATATTAAGAGAGAGAGAGAGAGAGAGAGAAAGAGAGAGGTGTTAGATAGCATGAGTGAAAATATTTTCAGAAATGTGAAGCATGGACAATGAGCAAACAGGGAGAAAAACATCTGATGTCTGTGGAAATGTGGTTTCTGAGGAGAATGCAAAGAATACCATGAACAGACAGAAAAACCAATGACCAAGTACTACAGGAGACAAATAAACATCGTAAACTGATTAGAGACATTAGGAGGAGATAGGCAACATATTTTGGTCACATTATGAGAAGAAATAAATTGGGGAACTTGGTGACAACTGGCAAGATTGAGGGGAAAAGAACAAGAGGAAGGCAGAGAGGTAAATTCCTGGATGGCTTGGGCACGTTGTATGGTCAAGACAAGAACATGGTGCTGATCCACGACTTCGGTGATCGTGTGAGATGGCGAGACATGACAACCCACGCTTACAGTCATGGCACATGATGATGATGATGTCTGCCATACGCTGGTTTAAAACTGGTGCTGTTTGTCAAATACTGCTGTAACACTAGTGATGTTTGCTACAACTTGTTTAAAATTAGTGCTGTTTGCCACAAGCAGGTTTAACACTGCAGCCTGTTTGCCACAACCGGTTTTAACAGAAGTGATGTTTGTCACAACCAGGTTTAACAGAAGTGATGTTTGCCACAACCTATTGATGAAGCAGAAGTGATGTGAAACAACATCATACAATAACTGACAATGTGTGAATGCTGGGAGCCACGTGGCCTTGAACTGACCAGACATGCGCACTTGAGTCACAGAATGATCTAGAACATGTATGAATGTGTACATGACCAAACCAAACCACGAACAACTCACTTGGTGCAGTCACAGAATGATCTAGAACATGTATGAATGTGTACATGACCAAACCAAACCATGAACAACTCACTTGGTGCAGTCACAGAATGATCTAGAACATGTATGAATGTGTACATGACCAAACCAAACCATGAACAACTCACTTGGTGCAGTCACAGAATGATCTAGAACATGTATGAATGTGTACATGACCAAACCAAACCACGAAGCACTCACTTGTTGCAGTCACAGAATGATCTAGAACATGGATGAATGTGTACATGTGTCACCGTCCTAGATACCTAGGGGAATGAAACTCGGGCTCATACAGGCAACAAACTCCGTTCAGATACAATCTAACATCATTTATTTATATTATGTTACATTAAGCTGGCGAAGAAAGGTTTTCGCAGCCAGCAACCCTCGAGTTGCGTATCACAGGAGTTTACAATAAAGCAATAATACATGATTATTACAACAACTCTATCAGCTATCTAACGTATGCGTAAGACCCCTAAATACACTTGGGTTTTAAGCTATCAAGTCCCCCTTAAGGTAAGCCCTGTTGCTTCTTCGATGTCCAGTCCGTGTCTGCCTTTCCACACGTGTCGCAATCCGACACGGGTGGTAACTCTCTCTCCGAGTTTCTCGTTGACCCCGCAATCGGCGGGCTCCATCGGTGTCCACGGGGCTGTGGACACGCTGACCGGTCCTTCGAGAAGGCTCTGGGTTATTCGAGCCTTCGAGTGACTCGGTTCTTTCCCTTTAGCTGGAGTTCTATCCCTTCTCCACTCTCTATTATCTTTATGTTAATACCGCCCTCATGTGAGACTGTGACAACATGACCAAACCAAACCACGAACAACTCACTTGGTGCAGTCACAGAATGATCTAGAACATGTATGAATGTGTACATGACCAAACCAAACCACGAACAACTCACTTGGTGCAGTCACAGAATGATCTAGAACATGTATGAATGTGTACATGACCAAACCAAACCACGAAGCACTCACTTGGTGCAGTCACAGAATGATCTAGAACATGTATGAATGTGTACATGCCCAAACCAAACCACGAAGCACTCACTTGGTGCAGTCACAGAATGATCTAGAACATGTATGAATGTGTACATGATCAAACCAAACCACGAACAACTCACTTGGTGCAGATCAGCATGTTGAACGAGTCCAGTTTGTCATCTAGCAGAACAGTGCTGACGTCGAACGATGGCGTCCTCAGTTGTCTGTCAGTGTTGAACTGTATGACGACCTGAAACCATCGCCAGCAAATTCATGTCATTATATTTGTGGAGACTGATTTGCTTGGCCTCCCGACTTAGAGCTACAGAACAATTTCACACATTCTCGCCCTTCCAACCAGTGTCTGCGCTGTAACTTCACTAACTTTTGTAATATGAATGAATAATTTCAGCATTTCATTTGCTTGTCTTTCAGTTCTTCATAAAACAAAACCCATCTGACACCACGTCTCTCTGTCTCTTCTAGCTCTTTCCAATCCTGAAGAATAGCTCAGCTATGTCCGCAGATCTCGTCTCCTGGTTTCTGTGGTCTGTCTATCCCCACATCTAATCTCCTGGTGTCTGTGGTCTGTCTATCCCCACATCTAATCTCCTGGTGTTTGTGGTCTGTCTATCCCCACATCTAATCTCCTGGTGTCTGTGGTCTGTCTATCCCAACATCTAATCTCCTGGTGTCTGTGGTCTGTTTGTCTATCCCCACATCTAATCTCCTGGTGTCTGTGGTTTGTCTATCCCCAAATCTAATCTCCTTGTGTTTGTGGTCCTTCTGTCTATAGATCTTGTCTCCTGGTGTGTTTGATCTGTGTATCGTAGATAGTTAGTGAGCTACTTTACATGGCTTTACATAACAGAGTTACGACACATACAGAACGTTGCGGCGGTTAGCCTTCATCAGCAAACAAACACATTCACAAACACAACATACAGTCAAGGAAAACTTCTGTGACTACATTAGAAGGTGATGACAGGACGAGAGGAACAAATGCATGGAAAAATGGAAGCAATGAAGAGAAAATGAGAATTGAAAAAAATGTTAATTGAAAAGAATGTTAGTCGAAGAAAATGTTTAATAGAAAAACTGTTTATAGAGAAAAAAACTGCATACTCACCTCACGTACGGATCTACAAATGACCACGGAAATTTCGGGTGTATCTACACACGGCGCCGGATGCCACGGCCCAGCGAGCACATAGAAAGAAGGGGGCGGGGCAGGAGGCGTGCAAAATCGACCACGACCCCATTGTGCCGCTGGTCCGGGTGGACCTGTGCGCATGAACACGCGCACACACACAGACACACTTCAACAGACAAAATGCTAGTGTATGTGGACATATGTACAGTCTATGCAAGAAGAGAGAGAGAGAGAGAGAGAGAGAGAGAGAGAGAGAGAGAGAGAGAGGAGAGCGAGAGAGAGAGAGAGAGACAGACAGAGAGAGACAGAGAGAGGAAAAGTGCCTGCGACCTACCACATGGGGTATATTGTAACCTACGAAATAGTCAGTATGGTTGATAGTCATACAACGCGTTTCAGGAGCCCCTCGCCCAGTGCTAGAGTTGTTGGGGTTGTGTAAGATCCAACTACTGGCAATGCACGTGAAGAAGGTATGCACAGAGAAGCCAGATGTAAGAGGGAGAGGGAGAGAGAGAGTGAGAGAGAGAGAGCGAAAGGGGGGGGGGGGGAGAGGGGGAGAGAGAGAGGGGGAGAGAGAGAGGGAGAGAGAGAGAGAAGAGAGAGGGAGAGAGAGAGGGAGAGGGAGGGAGAGAGAGAGGGAGAGAGATAGAGAGAAAGGGAGAGAGAGGGGGAGAGGAAGAGAGAGAGGGAGGGAGAGAGAGGGAGAGAGAGATTGAGAGAGGGTGAGAGCGAGAGAGGGGGAGGGCAAGAGAGAGATCAAGAGAGGGAGAGAGAGGGAGAGAGGGGGAGGGCAAGAGAGAGATCAAGAGAGGGAGAGAGAGAGGGAGAGAGAGCACGAGAGGGAGTGAGAGAGGGAGGGAGAGCGAGCAACAACTCGAGCACTGGGCGAGGGGCTCCTGAAACGCGTTGTATGACTATCAACCATACTGACTATTTCGTAGGTTACAATATACCCCATGTGGTAGGTCGCAGGCACTTTTCCTCTCTCTGTCTCTCTCTGTCTCTCTCTCTCTCTTCTTGCATAGACTGTACATATGTCCACATACACTAGCATTTTGTCTGTTGAAGTGTATCTGTGTGTGTGCGCGTGTTCATGCGCACAGGTCCACCCGGACCAGCGGCACAATGGGGTCGTGGTCGATTTTGCACGCCTCCTGTCCCGCCCCCTTCTTTCTATGTGCTCGCTGGGCCGTGGCATCCGGCGCCGTGTGTAGATACACCCGAAATTTCCGTGGTCATTTGTAGATCCGTACGTGAGGTGAGTATGCAGTTTTTTTCTCTATAAACAGTTTTTCTATTAAACATTTTCTTCGACTAACATTCTTTTCAATTAACATTTTTTTCAATTCTCATTTTCTCTTCATTGCTTCCATTTTTCCATGCATTTGTTCCTCTCGTCCTGTCATCACCTTCTAATGTAGTCACAGGAGTTTTCCTTGACTGTATGTTGTGTTTGTGAATGTGTTTGTTTGCTGATGAAGGCTAACCGCCGCAATGCTCTGTATGTGTCGTAACTCTGTTATGTAAAGCTGTACTACTTTGTGTCATTTTATATTGTTTAAACTTTCACAGCTTTACCGCAGTTCCACCTAATTTTATGCATACTTTACATGGCCAGTGATAGGGGCTCCATCCCAACCAACGGCAGCACTGATTTCATACAGATATTGCAGCCGTCCGAGTGGCTAGAATGCCGGATTCTCCTTCGGGAGACCCGGGTTCGAATCTTCGGTAAGTTGTGGATTTTTGTCTGTCGGGGGCAAAAAGAAAACCCTATTCCGCACAGTTCGGGGTGACTGCACTAGCCAGGAGGCCTTAATTCCCCAGACTCAAGACACCCATGCCCTACACTGCAAGGTAATGTATAGGCAGTAAATGACAGAGATTGCCATGAGCTGAACTCATCCTCACACACTGGTCTATCTATAACTCATATCATCCTCACACACTGGTCTATCTATAACTCATCTCATCCTCACACACTAGTCTATCTATAACTCATATCATTCTCACACACTGGTCTATCTATAACTCATATCATCCTCACACACTGGTCTATCTATAACTCATATCATCCTCACACACGGGTCTATCTATAACTCATATCATCCTCACACAAGTATATCCCATAACACACCTCAACTTCACACACAAATATATCCCCCAACACATCACAATCGCCCTCACAAATACAACATTATACAAGCAAGCCTAACGACCCACGACATGTGTCGGATGCCATACCTCCACTATAACAAATCCTGTTCCAGTGGCTGCCACGGTGACGCTGCGGGGTGCGGTTCTCAACTGAAATAACATGACAAATAACAACATATCACTACGTATTTGTATTAAGTCTTCTTCTAAATCTTCCTCTTCTAAATCTTTTTGTTCTAAACATCTTCTTCTAAATCACTGAGTACTGAAAAGATAGCAACGTCAGTACGAGACAACCCAGAGAAATATGTGAGGAACTTATCGTCGTACGTTCTCAACAATATTGAAACTGAGGCCCTTGCATACGGATTAAAATTCTGCATAAAGCCCAAACACATCAACCGCATTGAATCGCAAGCACAGTTTGAAATGTTGTTTGAACAAGTTTCTAAGTTATCACCTACTTCTGCTGAGTCGGTGAAGGCCAGACTGGTAGATTTAGAACACCAGTATCGCACAACACACACTAAACAGACATGTCTGCTGACCAACGAACAGCTTACTGCTTTAAAAGCGTTAAAGGCTAACAAAACTCTCGTAATACTGAAACCAGTCAAAGGAAGTGTTGCAGTATTGATGAACATGTCAGACTACCAGAGAAAAATGGAAGAGATATTATCAGATGGATCTAATTTCAGGGTAGATCAAAAAGTAAACAAGTCGGAGGACCTGGATGCTATAATGAAGAAAGAGATCCAGTCACTTGTGAATGCGGGACTCATCAGTGAGGCCACTGCAAAAATGCTTACACCACGTGGCTCCCAATCTTTTCTGATGTGCGGTCTACCCAAACTTCACAAGCGCGGAATCCCGCTAAGACCGTTCCTTTCCATGGTTAACTGCACAACACTGAATGGCGAGATGGCTAGAGGAAATTTTAAAGCCAGTACGACAGTCCTTCGATCCAAAAACACTCAGAGATACATTCAAACGGGTGGAATTATTGGATACTATGGGCATAAATAATAAACACATGGCATCCATGGATATAGCCTCCCTATTCACCAACGTTCCATTAGAGGAGACAGTGAAAATAGTAAGCGAATGCATTGAAGACAAACACCTAAATCTAGGCATACCAACATCTATTCTGGAGAGGCTATTATTACTATGCAATACCAACATGCAATTCAACTTTCTAATACCGCAAAATTGACGGAGTGGCCATGGGGAGTCCTCTTGGTCCTATTCTAGCGGACATCTGCATGGCACATTTAGAAGAAAAGAAATCCTCAGCATTAAAAACGTGCTCTTCTACCATCGTTATGTGGACAATATACTAATTATCACCACAGACGAGCTACAAGCAACATCGTTCCAGGCCACAATGAACAAGACACATAAAAACATCTCTCTATCTATGGAACACGAACACAACGAAGCGTTGCCGTTCCTAGATATTCTAATGAGACGTAGAGCAGACGGCAAAATTCAAAGATCGGTGTACCGCAAAGAAACGTGGACTGACCAATACTTAAATTTTCAGAGCTTCACACCTGCCCAGTACAAAAGGGGCTTAGAACGGACCCTGTTTGACCGTGCTAGGAAGATAAGCACCCAGGACACACTGACAGAGGAATTTGAAACTCTGAAGAATGCCTTAAACCTGAATGGGTACATCACAGGATTTATAAAGCGCCACTGCCAACAGCCCAAACCAAAACCAGAAGTAACTACAGTTCCTAAACTCAAGGTATTCATCCAGCTAACCTTCCTAGGGGACGACGTAATGCAACGTCTACAGGACCGACTCATCACAGCAGTTGGCCGAACAATCTGTGCTGCAACTCCAGTTAGTAGGTACAGAACCACACCGATTCCCAACCCAGCAGTAAAAGAACCTGTAGTTTTGTACGCCAAATCCAATTGTATTTACCAATTTATATGCAGGTGCTAGTCCACCTACATCAATAAAACAGAGCCGCAGTTATACAGCAGAGTTGTTGAATACATTCCTAACTGGTTTGACAAGATACTACACACAGGCGTTGGTAGCCAAGGTAGGCCGACACACCGGAACATTCCCGCTTCTTCGATCGCGAGGCATGTGCTGGACAGCGGCCATGTGATTGAGAGAGACAGTGCCTTCCGTATGTTGTTCAACACACAAAGTAGTCGCTTGTTAAAGGTTGCAGAAGCCATAATGATTAACCTACATAAGCCGGCTTTGTGCAAGCAGAAAGACATGTTAGTCAGTTTAACATTACTGTGGTAGACAATCGATATTACTGTGCGAATATGTGTATATTTCAGCTTCAAGGGGTTATCTAGTTATTTCACTTTATGTTGTGTGAATTCTGCAGTATCTACCAGACGAGATGCAGCAAAATATGACAGGCAATAACTCATTCAATCTATTGTGTGTGTCTTCGTTATTCAAACACTTGAAATTGACTGAGTCAGACAACACCTGATATTGACTGAGTCAGACAACACCTGACATTGACAGACACTGACATTAACAGACATTGACAACACCTAACATTGAACGAGACAGTGTCTATAATCCTCTGACCTCTCTGATGAGCAGCTGCAGCAGGTTGTCGTTGTTAATGTTGAACTCTGCCAGGACAGTAGCTCCGCTGGACACCTTGACGTTGACATCAGTGTCAGCATTCACTGTCTTGGTGGCATAGGCAGACAGCGCTTGTAGGGCCACGGACGTGTCCTGAATGAAATGTTCATATTCTGGTACAATCCAAGCATGATAGACAGTAGGGTGATTTCTCTAAATCCTTTATATAAACCATGTAGACAAACCATTTATACAAACCCCTTACATAAACCATGTAGACAAACCCTTTATATAAACCATACAGACAAACCCTCTATATAAACCACGTAGACAAACCCTCTTTATTTCTCCATGGAGCCTCTATTATTGATCCCTCCACCAGTCTGGAAGGTAAGGGAACACCACCTCACCTACTAGAGTGACACACAACACTCACAAATGTCTGGACATATCTTGAAGACATTTGTCTTCTAAGTTTGTCTCCCTTCTTCCCACCAAAGCCAAGAGCATTGATTTGGACATTGGTTCCTTGATTTCTGTCACTCCTTTCCTGTTTGACATCCCTCGCGAATAATTACCTTTCTGTTACTCTGTCCCTGTCTGCAACATTCCCTGTCTTCCCTCTTGCGGCCTACCACATTCCCTGTCTTCCGTCTTGCAGATTACTCATGTGAGCTGGAAGTCATGTCGGAATCAGCATAGAAGAACATCGGAGCTTGTGACATTAGATGTTCTGTAAAGTTCTTTGAATATCATGGACCTCGAAGTTCTTTGAATATCATGGACCTCGAAGTTCTTTGAATATCATGGACCTCGAAGTTCTTTGAATATCATGGACCTCGAAGTTCTTTGAATATCATGGACCTCGAAGTTCTTTGAATATCACAGACCTCGAAGTTCTTTGAATATCACAGACATCAAAGTTCTTTGAATATCACAGACATCGAAGTTCTTTGAATATCATGGACCTCGAAGTTCTTTGAATATCATGGACTTCGAAGTTCTTTGAATATCACAGACATCAAAGTTCTTTGAATATCATGGACCTCGAAGTTCTTTGAATATCATGGACTTCGAAGTTCTTTGAATATCACAGACATCAAAGTTCTTTGAATATCATGGACCTCGAAGTTCTTTGAATATCACAGACATCGAAGTTCTTTGAATATCACAGACATCGAAGTTCTTTGAATATCACAGACATCGAAGTTCTTTGAATATCACAGACATCTAAGTTTTTGAATATCACAGACATCGAAGTTCTTTGAATATCACAGACATCGAAGTTCTTTGAATATCACAGACATCGAAGTTCTTTGAATATCACAGACATCGAAGTTCTTTGAATATCACAGACATCAAAGTTCTTTGAATATCACAGACATCGAAGTTCTTTAAATATCATGGACCTCGAAGTTCTTTGAATATCATGGACCTCGAAGTTCTTTGAATATCACAGACATCGAAGTTCTTTGAATATCACAGACCTCGAAGTTCTTTGAATATCACAGACATCGAAGTTCTTTGAATATCACAGACATCGAAGTTCTTTGAATATCACAGACATCGAAGTTCTTTGAATATCACAGACATCGAAGTTCTTTGAATATCACAGACATCGAAGTTCTTTGAATATCATGGACCTCGAAGTTCTTTGAATATCACAGACATCGAATTTCTTTGAATATCATGGACCTCAAAGTTCTTTGAATATCATGGACCTCAAAGTTCTTTGAATATCACAGACATCGAAGTTCTTTGAATATCATGGACCTCGAAGTTCTGTGAATATCACAGACATCGAAGTTCTTTGAATATCACAGACATCGAAGTTCTTTGAATATCACAGACATCGAAGTTCTTTGAATATCACAGACATTGAAGTTCTTTGAATATCATGGATCTCGAAGTTCTTTGAATATCACAGACATCGAAGTTCTTTGAATATCACAGACATCGAAGTTCTTTTAATATCATGGACCTCGAAGTTCTTTGAATATCACAGACATCGAAGTTCTTTGAATATCACAGACATCGAAGTTCTTTGAATATCACAGACATCGAAGTTCTTTGAATATCACAGACATCGAAGTTCTTTGAATATCACAGACCTCGAAGTTCTTTAAATATCACAGACATCGAAGTTCTTTAAATATCACGGACATCGAAGTTCTTTGAATATCACAGACATCGAAGTTCTTTGAATATCACAGACCTCGAAGTTCTTTGAATATCACAGACATCGAAGTTCTTTGAATATCACAGACATCGAAGTTCTTTGAATATCACAGACCTCGAAGTTCTTTGAATATCACAGACATCGAAGACAGCAAACTAGCGACATTCTACCAGATTTGCCCATGGGAGGAGACTGGCTCCCAGACAACACCGTGTCTCAGACACTGGGTCATAGACAGCATCATGCCACCGACACTGGGTCATAGACAGCATCATGCCACCGACACTGGCTCATAGACAGCATCATGCCACCGACACTGGGTCATAGACAGCATCATGCCACCGACACTGGGTCATAGACAGCATCATGCCACCGACACTGGGTCATAGACAATCAATCAATCATGTGCCATGCCGGAAAGCGTGGGCGGTCATGATTCGCCATTTCACTCGATCACCAGAGTCGTGGATCAACTCAGTGTTCCTGTCTCGTCCATGCCATGTGGCCAAGCCATCCAGGTATTTTCCTCTCGGTCTTCCTCTTGGTCTGTTCCCTTCGATCTTGCCAGCTGTCACTAAGTTCTCCAGTCCATTTCTTCTCATAACATGTCCAAAAATTTTTGACTGTCTACGTCTAATTTCTCTAATCAATCTACGATTTTCATTTTCTCTTGTAGTACTTGGTCATTGGTTTTTCTATCCGTCCATGGTATTCTTTGCATTTTCCTCAGAAACAACATTTCTGCAGCCATCAGATGTTTTTCAGCTTGACTGCACATTGTCCAAGTTTCACATCCATACAAAAGAACAGGCTACAAAACCACATTGTTCTTCCCCTATTTCAGGTTGTAGTTTCTTCCTCACTCTTTGCATGATAATTCGTAACAAAATCTTTGTGATGTGACTCATTATACTAATTGTTCTATGTTGATCACATTCCAAGGTTCCTGATTTCTTTGGGATTGCAATAAATACAGAATTACATAATTCAGAAGGTATATCTCCAGTTTCATATAATGTGTTCAGCAGTCTAGTGACTTGCTCTAGTCCAAATTCTTCTAAAGCTTTAATCATTTTTGTTGTGATGTTATCTGCACCGGGGGCCTTGCCAGCTTTCATATGCTTAAGAACATTTTGAACCTCCATCTTTAAAATTGCTGGTCCTTCATTATTAAATCTAATAGCATACTGCTCCTCTCTGTTATCTTTATACAGGTCTTTCACATAATCTGTCTATACCTGTAGAATCTGATCTTTTTCTATTATGATTTTGCCATCTTCAGTTTTTAGACAGCCTGTTGATGTACTTGTTCTGTCATAGACAGCATCATGGTTATATAACTGGCTCATAGACAGCATCGTGTCTCTATAACTGGCTCATAGACAGCATCGTGTCTCTATAACTGGCTCATAGACAGCATCGTGTCTCTATAACTGGCTCATAGTCAGTGTCGTGTCTCTATAACTGACTCATAGACAGCACACACACTCTATCACACATGGTATCTCTGGTCGCGCCAGAATCTCAGCACTGAGAGCTTCCAGCAAGCACTGTTTCTGGAGTACTGGCACGGTCAGATACTGGATAACAGTGTGAAATACAACCATGTACAATTCATATTAATCATGTGGAATACATGAAGATATTGTGAAATAAATCATGTGGAATACATGAAGATATTGTGAAATAAACCATGTGAAATACATGAAGATATTGTGCGGGTAAATACCGTGAGAAATACGAGAATATGAAGATATTGTGACCCACCTGTGAAGACACAAACCCACCAAATGAGTTCCGCTGGGTGGTCAACCACAGGACGGCTGGGAAGGCTTCCTGCATTTTATTCTGGGCAGTCAAGGTCAGGACAGCGTATGCCGTAATCAGGATGTCGAGTGACCTGGACTGAACTCTTGGTGGTCGCCAGAAACTGAACTCTGAAGTTTGATCCGGGGTGATGGTAGAGTTGTCGGCCCAGAACAGTAGGCCACCTGGTGACAAATGGTCAGAGATAGCAGGCTTGAGATACATGTGGCTGTTGTAGGTGTCTATCTGTACACATGACATAACTGTAACAGACATGATACCCGTAAACAGATTACACTCACGTAACAGACATGATACATGTAAACAGATTACATCCATGTAACAGACATGATACCTGTAAACAGGTTACATCCATGTAACACACATGATACCTGTAAACAGGTTACATCCATGTAACAGACATGATACATGTAAACTGGTTACATCCATGTAACAGACATGATACCTGTAGACAGGTTACATCCATGTAACAGATATAACTGTAAACAGATTACATCCATGTAGCAGATACGATACCTATAAACAGATTAAATTGATGTAAAAGACATGACTGTAAACAGATTACATCCATGTAATACATATAACTGTAAACAGATTGCACCCTGTAACAGATATAACTGTAAACAGATTTCATCCATGTAAAAGACATGACTATAAACAGATTACACCAATGTAACAGACGTGATATCCGTAAACAAATTACATTCGTATAACAGATACTCTTAACTTTAAAGAGAATACCACACCTTACATGAAATACAGAATGGTTGCAGTTATCTGGTAAGTGATTTCTAAGGACAGACAGAAAATGTACCATGCCTAAAATGTAGAGTGACAAACAGAAACTATACATGAGCAAAATGTAGAAAGACAGAGCTAAGTATACCTGGGCAAAATGTAGAGAGGCAGACAGAAATATACCTGAACAAAATGTAGAGAGACAGACCTAAGTATACCTGGGCAAAATGTAAAGAGACAGAGAGAAATATACCTGGGCAAAATGTAGAGAGACAGACATAAGTATACCTGGGCAAAATGTAAAGAGACAGAGAGAAATATACCTGGGCAAAATGTAGAGAGACATAGAGAAATATACATGGGCAATGTAGAGAGACATAGAGAAATATACCTGGGCAATGTAGAGCGACATAGAGAAATATACCTGGGCAATGTAGAGAGACACACCTAAGTATACCTGGGCAATGTAGAGAGACAGAGAGAAATATACCTGGGCAATGTAAAGAGACATAGAGAAATACACCTGGGCAATGTAGAGAGACAGAGAGAAATATACCTGGGCAATGTAAAGAGACATAGAGAAATATACCTGGGCAATGTAGAGATACAGAGAGAAATAAACCTGGACAAAATGTAGAGACACAGACCTAAGTATACCTGGGCGAAATGTAGAGAGACAGAGAGAAATATACCTGGGCAAAATGTAGAGAGACAGAGAGAAATATACCTGGGCAATGTAGAGAGACAGAGAGAAATATACCTGGACAAAATGCAGAGAGACATAGAGAAATATACCTGGGCAAAATGTAGAGAGACATAGAGAAATATATCTGGGCAAGGTAGAGAGACAGAGAGAAATATACCTGGGCAATGTAGAGAGACATAGAGAAATATACCTGGGCAATGCAGAGAGACAGAGAGAAATATACCTGGGCAAAATGTAGAGAGGCAGAGAGAAATATATCTGGGCAATGTAAAGAGACATAGAGAAATATACCTGGGCAATGTACAGAGACAGAGAGAAATATACCAGGACAATGTAGAGAGACATAGAGAAATATAACTGGGCAAAATGTAGAGAGACATAGAGAAATATACCTGGGCAATGTAGAGAGACATAGAGAAATATACCTGGGCAATGTAGAGAGATATAGAGAAATATACCTGGGCAATGTAGAGAGACAGACAGAAATATACCTGGGCAAAATGTAGAGAGACAGATTGAAATATACCTGGGCAATGTAGAGAGACATAGAGAAATATACATGGGCAATGTAGAAAGACAGAGAGAAATATACCTGGGCAAAATGTAGAGAGACAGAGAGAAATATACCTGGGCAATGTAAAGAGACATAGAGAAATATACCTGGGCAATGTAGAGAAACAGAGAGAAATATACCAGGGCAATGTAGAGAGACATAGAGAAATATAACTGGGCAATGTAGAGAGACATAGAGAAATATACCTGGGCAAAATGTAGAGAGACTAAGAGAAATATACCTGGGCAATGTAGAGAGACATAGAGAAATATACCTGGGCAAAATGTAGAGAGACATAGAGAAATATACCTGGGCAATGTAGAGAGACATAGAGAAATATACCTGGGGAAAATGTAGAGAGACAGAGAGAAATGTACCTGGGCAAAATTTAGAGAGGCAGACAGAAATATACCTGAGCAAAATGTAAAGAGACAGAGAGAAATATACCTGGGCAATGTAGACAGACATAGAGAAATATACCTGGGCAATGTAGAGAGACATAGAGAAATATACCTGGGCAATGTAGAGAGACATAGAGAAATATACCTGGGCAATGTAGAGAGACAGAGAGAAATATACCTGGGCAAAATGTAGAGAGTCAGAGAGAAATATACCTGGGCAAAATGTAGAGAGGCAGAGAGAAATATACCTGGGCAAAATGTAGAGAGACAGACAGAAATATGCCTGGACAATGTACAGAGACATAGAGAACTATACCTGGGCAAAATGTAGTGAGACAGAGATAAATATACCTGGGCAGAATGTAGAGAGACAGAGATAAATATTCCTGGGCAATGTAGAGAGACAGAGAGAAAGATATCTGGGCAATGTAGAGAGACATAGAGAAATGTATCTGGGCAAAATGTAGAGAGACAGAGTGAAATATACCTGGGCAATGTAGAGAGACATAGAGAAATATTCCTGTGCAAAATGTAGAGAGGCAGAAAGAAATATACCTGGGCAAAATATAGAGAGACAGAGAGAAATATACCTGGGAAAAATGTAGAGAGGCAGACAGAAATATACCTGCGCAAAATGTAGAGAGAGAGACAGAAATATACCTTGGCAAAATGTAGAGAGACAGACAGAAATATACCTGAGCAAAATGTAGAGAGGCAGAGAGAAATATACCTGGACAAAATGTAGAGAGGCAGACAGAAATATACCTGGGCAAAATGTAGAGAGACAGACAGAAATATACCTGGGCAAAATGTAGAGAGGCAGACAGAATTATACCTGGGCAAAATGTAGAGACACAGACCTAAGTATACCTGGGCGAAATGTAGAGAGACAGAGAGAAATATACCTGGGCAAAATGTAGAGAGACAGAAAGAAATATACCAGGGCAATGTAGAGAGACATAGAGAAATATATCTGGGCAAAATGTAGAGAGACAGAGAGAAATATACCTGGGCAATGTAGACAGACATAGAGAAATATACTTGGGCAAAATGTACAGAGACAGAGAGAAATATACCTGGGCAATGTAGAGCGACATAGAGAAATATACCTGGGCAAAATATAGAGAGACATAGAGAAATATACCTGGGCAATGTAGAGAGACAGAGAGAAATATACCTGGGCAATGTAGAGAGACATATAGAAATATACCTGGGCAATGTAGAGAGACAGAGAGAAATATACCTGGGCAAAATGTAGAGAGGCAGACAGAAATATACCTGGGCAATGTAAAGAGACATAGAGAAATATACCTGGGCAATGTAGAGAGACAGAGAGAAATATAACTGGGCAATGTAGAGAGACATAGAGAAATATACCTGGGCAATGTAGAGAGACATAGAGAAATATACCTGGGCAATGTAGAGACATATAGAGAAATATACCTCGGCAATGTAGAGAGACAGAGAGAAGTATACCTGGGCAAAATGTAGAGAGACAGAGAGAAATATATTGGTCAATGTAGAGAGACATAGAGAAATATACCTGGACAAAATGTAGAGAGACATAGAGAAATATACCTGGGCAATGTAGAGAGACATAGAGAAATATACCTGGGCAATGTAGAGAGACATAGAGAAATATACCTGGGCAATGTAGTGAGACAGACAGAAATATACCTGGGCAAAATGTAGAGAGTCAGAGAGAAATATACCTGGGCAAAATGTAGAGAGGCAGAGAGAAATATAACTGGGCAAAATGTAGAGAGACAGACAGAAATATGCCTGGGCAATGTAGAGAGACATAGAGAAATATACCTGGGCAATGTAGAGAAACATAGAGAAATATACCTGGGCATAATGTAGAGACACAGAGAGAAATATACCTGGGCAATGTAGAGAGACATAGAGAAATATACCTTGGCAAAATGTAGAGAGATATAGAGAAATATACCTGGGTAATGTAGAGAGACAGAGAGAAATATACCTGGGCAATGTAGAGAGACATAGAGAAATATACCTGGGCAATGTATAGAGACAGAGAGAAATATACCTGGGCAAAATGTAGAGAGACAGAGAGAAATATACCTGGGCAATGTAAAGAGACATAGAGAAATATACCTGGGCAATGTAGAGAAACAGAGAGAAATATACCAGGGCAATGTAGAGAGACATAGAGAAATATAACTGGGCAATGTAGAGAGACATAGAGAAATATACCTGGGCAAAATGTAGAGAGACTAAGAGAAATATACCTGGGCAATGTAGAGAGACATAGAGAAATATACCTGGGCAAAATGTAGAGAGACATAGAGAAATATACCTGGGCAATGTAGAGAGACATAGAGAAATATACCTGTGGAAAATGTAGAGAGACAGAGAGAAATGTACCTGGGCAAAATTTAGAGAGGCAGACAGAAATATACCTGAGCAAAATGTAAAGAGACAGAGAGAAATATACCTGGGCAATGTAGACAGACATAGAGAAATATACCTGGGCAATGTAGAGAGACATAGAGAAATATACCTGGGCAATGTAGAGAGACATAGAGAAATATACCTGGGCAATGTAGAGAGACAGAGAGAAATATACCTGGGCAAAATGTAGAGAGTCAGAGAGAAATATACCTGGGCAAAATGTAGAGAGGCAGAGAGAAATATACCTGGGCAAAATGTAGAGAGACAGACAGAAATATGCCTGGACAATGTAGAGAGACATAGAGAACTATACCTGGGCAAAATGTAGTGAGACAGAGATAAATATACCTGGGCAAAATGTAGAGAGACAGAGATAAATATTCCTGGGCAATGTAGAGAGACAGAGAGAAAGATATCTGGGCAATGTAGAGAGACATAGAGAAATGTATCTGGGCAAAATGTAGAGAGACAGAGAGAAATATACCTGGGCAATGTAGAGAGACATAGAGAAATATTCCTGTGCAAAATGTAGAGAGGCAGAAAGAAATATACCTGGGCAAAATATAGAGAGACAGAGAGAAATATACCTGGGAATAATGTAGAGAGACAGACAGAAATATACCTGGGAAAAATGTAGAGAGGCAGACAGAAATATACCTGCACAAAATGTAGAGAGAGAGACAGAAATATACCTTGGCAAAATGTAGAGAGACAGACAGAAATATACCTGAGCAAAATGTAGAGAGGCAGAGAGAAATATACCTGGACAAAATGTAGAGAGGCAGACAGAAATATACCTGGGCAAAATGTAGAGAGGCAGACAGAATTATACCTGGGCAAAATGTAGAGACACTGACCTAAGTATACCTGGGCGAAATGTAGAGAGACAGAGAGAAATATACCTGGGCAAAATGTAGAGAGACAGAAAGAAATATACTAGGGCAATGTAGAGAGACATAGAGAAATATATCTGGGCAAAATGTAGAGAGACAGAGAGAAATATACCTGGGCAATGTAGACAGACATAGAGAAATATACTTGGGCAAAATATAGAGAGACATAGAGAAATATACCTGGGCAATGTAGAGAGACAGAGAGAAATATACCTGGGCAATGTAGAGAGACATATAGAAATATACCTGGGCAATGTAGAGAGACAGAGAGAAATATACCTGGGCAAAATGTAGAGAGGCAGAGAGAAATATACCTGGGCAATGTAAAGAGACATAGAGAAATATACCTGGGCAATGTAGAGAGACAGAGAGAAATATAACTGGGCAATGTAGAGAGACATAGAGAAATATACCTGGGCAATGTAGAGAGACATAGAGAAATATACCTGGGCAATGTAGAGACATATAGAGAAATATACCTCGGCAATGTAGAGAGACAGAGAGAAGTATACCTGGGCAAAATGTAGAGAGACATAGAGAAATATATTGGTCAATGTAGAGAGACATAGAGAAATATACCTGGACAAAATGTAGAGAGACGTAGAGAAATATACCTGGGCAATGTAGAGAGACATAGAGAAATATACCTGGGCAATGTAGAGAGACATAGAGAAATATACCTGGGCAATGTAGTGAGACAGACAGAAATATACCTGGGCAAAATGTAGAGAGTCAGAGAGAAATATACCTGGGCAAAATGTAGAGAGGCAGAGAGAAATATAACTGGGCAAAATGTAGAGAGACAGACAGAAATATGCCTGGGCAATGTAGAGAGACATAGAGAAATATACCTGGGCAATGTAGAGAGACATAGAGAAATATACCTGGGCATAATGTAGAGACACAGAGAGAAATATACCTGGGCAATGTAGAGAGACATAGAGAAATATACCTTGGCAAAATGTAGAGAGATATAGAGAAATATACCTGGGTAATGTAGAGAGACAGAGAGAAATATACCTGGGCAATGTAGAGAGACATAGAGAAATATACCTGGGCAATGTATAGAGACAGAGAGAAATATACCTGGGAAAATGTATAGAGGCAGAGAGAAATATACCTGGGCAATGTAAAGAGACATAGAGAAATATACCTGGGCAATGTACAGAGACAGAGAGAAATATACCAGGGCAATGTAGAGAGACATAGAGAAATATAACTGGGCAATGTAGAGAGACATAGAGAAATATACCTGGGCAATGTAGAGAGACATAGAGAAATATACCTGGGCAATGTAGAGAGACATAGAGAAATATACCTGGGCAAAAGGTAGAGAGACAGAGAGAAATATACCTTGACAAAATGTGGAGAGACATAGAGAAATATACCTGGGCAAAGTGTAGAGAGACATAGAGAAATAAACTTGGGCAATGTAGAGAGACAGAGAGAAATATACCTGGGCAATGTAGAGAGACATAGAGAAATATACCTGGGCAATGTAGAGAGAAAGAGAGATATGTACCTGGGCAATGTAAAGAGACATAGAGAAATATACCTGGGCAATTTAGAGAGACAGAGAGAAATATACCATGGCAATGTAGAGAGACATAGAGAAATATAACTGGGCAATGTAGAGAGACATAGAGAAATATACCTGGGCAATGTAGACAGACATAGAGAAATATAACTGGGCAAAATGTACAGAGACAGAGAGAAATATACCTGGGCAATGTAGAGCGACATAGAGAAATATACCTGGGCAAAATGTAGAGAGACATAGAGAAATATACCTGGGCAATGTAGAAAGACAGAGGGAAATATACCTAGGCAATGTATAGAGACATATAGAAATATACCTTGGCAATGTAGTGAGACAGAGAGAAATATACCTGGACAAAATGTAAAGAGGCAGAGAGAAATATACCTGGGCAATGTAAAGAGACATAGAGAAATATAATTGGGCAATGTAGAGAGACATAGAGAAATATACCTGGGCAATGTAGAGAGACATAGAGAAATATACCTTGGCAATATAGAGAGACATAGAGAAATATACCTGGGCAATGTAGAGAGACAGAGAGAAATATACCTGGGCAATGTAGAGAGACATAGAGAAATATACCTGGGAAAAATGTAGAGAGGCAGAGAGAAATATAACTGGGCAAAATGTAGAGAGACAGACAGAAATATACCTGGGCAATGTAGAGAGACATAGAGAAATATACCTGGGCAATGTAGAGAGACATAGAGAAATATACCTTTGCAAAATGTAGAGAGACAGAGAGAAATATACCTGGGCAATGTAGAGAGACATAGAGAAATATACCTGGGCAAAATGTAGAGAGACATAGAGAAATATACCTGGGCAATGTAGTGAGACAGAGATAAATATACCTGTGCAATGTAGAGAGACATTGAGAAATATACCTGGGCAATGTATAGAGACAGAGAGAAATATACCTGGGCAAAATGTAGAGAGGCAGAGAGAAATATACCTGGGCAATGTAAAGAGACATAGAGAAATATACCTGGGCAATGTACAGAGACAGAGAAAAATATACCAAGGCAATGTAGAGAGACATAGAGAAATATAACTGGGCAATGTAGAGAGACATTGAGAAATATACCTGGGCAATGTAGAGAGACATAGAGAAATATACATGGGCAATGTAGAGAGATATAGAGAAATATACCTGGGCAATGTAGAGAGACAGACATAAATATACCTGGGCAAAATGTAGAGAGACAGAGAGAAATATACATGGGCAATGTACAGAGACATAGAGAAATATACCTGGGCAATGTATAGAGGCAGAGAGAAATATATCTGGGCAAAATGTAGAGAGGCAGAGAGAAATATACCTGGGCAATATAAAGAGACATAGAGAAATATACCTGGGCAATGTAGAGAGACAGAGAGAAATATACTAGGGCAATGTAGAGAGACATAGAGAAATATACCTGGGCAATGTAGTGACACAGACAGAAATATACCTGGGCAAAATGTAGAGAGGCAGAGAGAAATATAACTGGGCAAAATGTAGAGAGACAGACAGAAATATGCCTGGGCAATGTAGAGAGACATAGAGAAATATACCTGGGCAATGTAGAGAGACATAGAGAAATATACCTTGGCAAAATGTAGAGAGATATAGAGAAATATACCTGGGCAATGTAGAGAGACAGAGAGAAATATACCTGGGCAATGTAGAGAGACATAGAGAAATATACCTGGGCAATGTATAGAGACAGAGAGAAATATACCTGGGGAAAATGTAGAGAGGCAGAGAGAAATATACCTGGGCAATGTAAAGAGACATAGAGAAATATACCTGGGCAATGTACAGAGACAGAGAGAAATATACCAAGGCAATGTAGAGAGACATAGAGAAATATAACTGGGCAATGTAGAGAGACATAGAGAAATATACCTGGGCAATGTAGAGAGACATAGAGAAATATACCTGGGCAAAAGGTAGAGAGACAGAGAGAAATATACCTTGACAAAATGTGGAGAGATATAGAGAAATATACCTGGGTAATGTAGAGAGACAGAGAGAAATATACCTGTGCAAAATGTAGAGAGACAGACATAAATATACCTGGGCAATGTAGAGAGACATAGAGAAATATACCTGGGCAATGTAGAGAGAAAGAGAGATATGTACCTGGGCAATGTAAAGAGACATAGAGAAATATACCTGGGCAATTTAGAGAGACAGAGAGAAATATACCAGGGCAATGTAGAGAGACATAGAGAAATATAACTGGGCAATGTAGAGAGACATAGAGAAATATACCTGGGCAATGTAGACAGACATAGAGAAATATAACTGGGCAAAATGTACAGAGACAGAGAGAAATATACCTGGGCAATGTAGAGCGACATAGAGAAATATACCTGGGCAAAATGTAGAGAGACATAGAGAAATATACCTGGGCAATGTACAGAGACAGAGAGAAATATACCAGGGCAATGTAGAGAGACATAGAGAAATATAACTGGGCAATGTAGAGAGACATAGAGAAATATACCTGGGCAATGTAGAGAGACATAGAGAAATATACCTGGGCAAAAGGTAGAGAGACAGAGAGAAATATACCTTGACAAAATGTGGAGAGACATAGAGAAATATACCTGGGTAAAATGTAGAGAGACATAGAGAAATATACCTGGGCAATGTAGAGAGACAGAGAGAAATATACCTGGGCAATGTAGAGAGACATAGAGAAATATACCTGGGCAATGTAGAGAGAAAGAGAGATATGTACCTGGGCAATGTAAAGAGACATAGAGAAATATACCTGGGCAATTTAGAGAGACAGAGAGAAATATACCAGGGCAATGTAGAGAGACATAGAGAAATATAACTGGGCAATGTAGAGAGACATAGAGAAATATACCTGGGCAATGTAGACAGACATAGAGAAATATAACTGGGCAAAATGTACAGAGACAGAGAGAAATATACCTAGGCAATGTATAGAGACATATAGAAATATACCTTGGCAATGTAGAGAGACAGAGAGAAATATACCTGGACAAAATGTAAAGAGGCAGAGAGAAATATACCTGGGCAATGTAAAGAGACATAGAGAAATATACCTGGGCAAAATATAGAGAGACAGAGAGAAATATACCAGGGCAATGTAGAGAGACATAGAGAAATATAACTGGGCAATGTAGAGAGACATAGAGAAATATACCTGGGCAATGTAGAGAGACATAGAGAAATATGCCTTGGCAATATAGAGAGACATAGAGAAATATACCTGGGCAATGTAGAGAGACAGAGAGAAATATACCTGTGCAAAATGTAGAGAGTCAGAGAGAAATATACCTGGGAAAAATGTAGAGAGGCAGAGAGAAATATACCTGGGCAAACTGTAGAGAGACAGACAGAAATATGCCTGGGCAATGTAGAGAGACATAGAGAAATATACCTGGGCAATGTAGAGAGACATAGAGAAATATACCTGGACAAAATGTAGAGAGACAGACAGAAATATACCTGGGCAATGTAGAGAGACATAGAGAAATATACCTGGGCAATATGTAGAGAGACATAGAGAAATATACATGGGCATTGTAGTGAGACAGAGATAAATATACCTGGGCAATGTAAAGAGACATAGAGAAATATACCTGGGCAATGTACAGAGACAGAGAGAAATATACCAGGGCAATGTAGAGAGACATAGAGAAATATAACTGGGCAATGTAGAGAGACATAGAGAAATATACCTGGGCAATGTAGAGAGACATAGAGAAATATACATGGGCAATGTAGAGAGATATAGAGAAATATTCCTGGGCAATGTAGAGAGACAGACAGAAATATACCTGGGCAAAATGTAGAGAGACTGAGAGAAATATACATGGGCAATGTAGAGAGACATAGAGAAATATACCTGGGCAATGTATAGAGGCAGAGAAAAATATATCTGGGCAAAATGTAGAGAGGCAGAGAGAAATATACCTGGGCAATATAAAGAGACATAGAGAAATATACCTGGGCAATGTAGAGAGACAGAGAGAAATATACTAGGGCAATGTAGAGAGACATAGAGAAATATACCTGAACAATGTAGTGAGACATAGAGAAATATACGTGGGCAAAATGTAGAGAGACATAGAGAAATATACCTGGGCAATGTAGAGAGATATAGAGAAATATACCTGGGCAATGTAGAGAGACAGAGAGAAGTATACCTGGGCAAAATGTAGAGAGACAGAGAGAAATATATTGGGCAATGTTGAGAGACATAGAAAAATATACCTGGGCAAAATGTAGAGAGACATAGAGAAATATACCTGGGGATTGTAGAGAGACGTAGAGAAATATACCTGGGCAATGTAGAGAGACATAGAGCAATATACCTGGGCAATGTAGAGAGACAGAGAGAAATATACCTGGGCAAAATGTAGAGAGTCAGAGGGAAATATACCTGGGCAAAATGTAGAGGGGTAGAGAGAAATATACCTGGGCAAAATGTAGAGAGACAGACAGAAATATGCATGGGCAATGTAGAAAGACATAGAGAAATATACTTGGGCAAAATGTAGTGAGACAGAGATAAATATACCTGGGCAAAATGTAGAGAGACAGAGATAAATATTCCTGGGCAATGTAGAGAGACAGAGAGGAATATATCTGGGCAATGTAGAGAGACATAGAGAAATATACCTGGGCAAAATGTAGAGAGACAGAGAGAAATATACCTGGGCAATGTAGAGAGACATAGAGAAATATTCCTGTGCAAAAATGTAGAAAGGCAGAAAGAAATATACCTGGGCAAAATATAGAGAGACAGAGAGAAATATACCTGGGCAAAATGTAGAGAGACAGAGAGAAATATACCTGGGCAAAATGTAGAGAGGCAGACAGAAATATAACTGGGCAAAATGTAGAGAGACAGAGAGAAATATACCTGGACAAAATGTAGAGAGACAGAGAGAAATATACCTGGGCAAAATGTAGAGAGACAAAGAGAAATATACCTGTGCAAAATGTAGAGAGACAGACAGAAATATACCTGGGAAAAATGTAAAGAGGCAGACAGAAATATACCTGGGCAAAATGTAGAGAGACAGAGAGAAACATACCTGGGCAAAATGTAGAGAGACATAGAGAAATATACCTGCGCAAAATGTAGAGAGACAGAGCGAAATATACCTGGACAAAATGTAGAGAGAGTGAGAAATATACATGGGTAATGTAGAGAGACAGAGAGAAATATACCTGGGCAATGTAGAGAGACAGAGAGAAATATACCTGGACAAAATGTAGAGAGACATAGAGAAATATACCTGGGCAATGTATAGAGACAGAGAGAAATATACCTGAGAAAAATGTAGAGAGACATAGAGAAATATAACTGGGCAATGTAGAGAGACATAGAGAAATATACCTGGTCAATGTAGAGAGACATAGAGAAATATACCTGGGCAAAATGTAGAGAGACAGAGAGAAATATACCTTGACAAAATGTGGAGAGACATAGAGAAATATACCTGGGCAAAATGTAGAGAGACATAGAGAAATATACCTGGGCAATGTAGAGAGACAGAGAGAAATATACCTGGGCAATGTAGAGAGACATAGAGAAATATACCTGGGCAATGTAGAGAGACAGAGAGAAATATACCTGGACAAAATGTAGAGAGGCAGAGAGAAATATACCTGGGCAATATAAAGAGACATAGAGAAATATACCTGGGCAATGTAGAGAGACAGAGAAATATACTAGGGCAATGTAGAGAGACATAGAGAAATATACCTGGGCAATGTAGTGAGACATAGAGAAATATACGTTGGCAAAATGTAGAGCGACATAGAGAAATATACCTGGGCAATGTAGAGAGATATAGAGAAATATACATGGGCAATGTAGAGAGACAGAGAGAAGTATACCTGGGCAAAATGTAGAGAGACATAGAGAAATATATTGGGCAATGTAGAGAGACATAGAGAAATATACCTGGGCAAAATGTAGAGAGACATAGAGAAATATACCTGGGCAATGTAGAGAGACGTAGAGAAATATACCTGGGCAATGTAGAGAGACATAGAGCAATATACCTGGGCAATGTAGAGAGACAGAGAGAAATATACCTGGGCAAAATGTAGAGAGTCAGAGAGAAATATACCTGGGCAAAATGTAGAGGGGCAGAGAGAAATATACCTGGCCAAAATGTAGAGAGACAGACAGAAATATGCATGGGCAATGTAGAAAGACATAGAGAAATATACTTGGGCAAAATGTATTTAGACAGAGATAAATATACCTGGGCAAAATGTAGAGAGACAGAGATAAATATTCCTGGGCAATGTAGAGAGACAGAGAGAAATATATCTGGGCAATGTAGAGAGACATAGAGAAATATATCTGGGCAAAATGTAGAGAGACAGAGAGAAATATACCTGGGCAATTTAGAGAGACATAGAGAAATATTCCTGTGCAAAAATGTAGAAAGGCAGAAAGAAATATACCTGGGCAAAATATAGCGAGACAGAGAGAAATATACCTGGGAAAAATGTAGAGAGACAGACAGAAATATATCTGGGAAAAATGTAGAGAGGCAGACAGAAATATACCTGCGCAAAATGTAGAGAGACAGACAGAAATATACCTGGGCAAAATGTAGAGAGACAGACAGAAATATACCTGGGCAAAATGTAGAGAGACAGAGAGAAATATACCTGGGCAAAATGTAGAGAGGCAGACAGAAATATACCTGGGCAAAATGTAGAGAGACAGAGAGAAATATATCTGGACAAAATGTAGAGAGGCAGAGAGAAATATACCTGGGCAAAATGTAGAGAGACAAAGAGAAATATACCTGTGCAAAATGTAGAGAGACAGACAGAAATATACCTTGGAAAAATGTAAAGAGGCAGACAGAAATATACCTGGGCAAAATGTAGAGAGACATAGAGAAATATACCTGGGCAAAATGTAGAGAGACAGAGCGAAATATACCTGGACAAAATGTAGAGAGAGTGAGAAATATACATGGGTAATGTAGAGAGACAGAGAGAAATATATCTGGGCAATGTAGAGAGACAGAGAGAATTATACCTTGGCAAAATGTAGAGAGACAGAGAGAAATATACATGGGCAAAATGTAGAGAGGCAGAGAGAAATATACCTGGGCAAAATGTAGAGAGACAGAGAGAAATATACCTGGACAAAATGTAGAGAGACAGAGAGAAATATACCTGGGCAAAATGTAGAGAGGCAGAGAGAAATATACCTGGGCAAAATGTAGAGAGACAGAGAGAAATATACCTGGGCAAAATGTAGAGAGACAGAAAGAAATATACCTGGGCAATATAGAGAGACAGAGAGAAATATACCTGGGCAAAATGTAAAGAGACAGAGAGAAATATACCTGGGCAATGTAGAGAGACAGAGAGAAATATACCTGGGCAACGTAGAGAGACAGACAGAAATATACCTGGTCAAAATGTAGAGAGACAGAGAGAAATATACCTGGACAAAATGTAGAGAGACAGAGAGAAATATACCTGAGAAAAATATAGAGAGGCAGACAGAAATAATCCTGCGCAAAATGTAGAGAGACAGACAGAAATATACCTGGGCAAAATGTAGAGAGGCAGAGAGAAATATACCTTGGGAAAATGTAGAGAGGCAGACAGAAATATACCTTGGGAAAATGTAGAGAGGCAGACAGAAATATACCTGGGCAAAATGTAGAGAGGCAGACAGAAATATACCTGGGCAAAATGTACAGAGACAGAGAGAAATATACGTGGGCAATGTAGAGAGACAGAGAGAAATATACCTGGGCGAAATGTAGAGACAGAGAGAAATATAAATGGGCAAAATGTAAAGAGACAGAGAGAAATATACCTGGGCAATATGTAGAGAGACTTAGAGAAATATACCTGGGCAAAATGTAGAGAGGCAGAGAGAAATATACCTGGGCAAAATGTAGAGAGACAGAGAGAAATATACCTGTGCAAAATGTAGAGAGACAGACATAAATATACCTGGGAAAAATGTAGAGAGGCAGACAGAAATTTACCTCGGCAAAATGTACAGAGACAGAGAGAAATATACCTGGGCAAAATGTAGAGAGACATAGAAAAATATACCTGGGCAAAATGTAGAGGGAAGAGAGAAATATACCTGGACAAAATGTAGAGAGACAGAGAGAAATATACATGGGCAATGTAGAGAGACAGAGAGAAATATACCTGGGCAATGTAGAGAGACAGAGAGAAATATACCTGGGCAATTTAGAGAGACAGAGAGAAATATACCTGGGCAAAATGTAGAGAGACAGACAGAAATATACCTGGGAAAAATGTAGTGAGGCAGACAGAAATATACCTGGGCAAAATGTAGAGAAACAGAGAGAAATATACCTGGGCAAAATGTAGAAAGACAGAGAGAAATACACCTGTGCAATGTAGAGAGACAGAGAGAAATATACCTGGGCAATGTAGAGAGACAGACAGAAATATACCTGGGCAAAATGTAGAAAGACATAGAGAAATATACCTGGGCAAAATGTAGAGAGACAGAGAGAAATATACCTGGGCAAAATGTAGAGAGACAGAGAGAAATATACCTGGGCAAAATTTAGAGAGACAGAAAGAAATATACCTGGGCAAAATTTAGTGAGACAGGGAGAAATATACCTGGGCACAATGTAGTGACAATAACAATGTGCATGAAGTGTGCAGGCAGCAATTATATCCTACAGAAGATGGTACCCACAGGCAAATACATGGGCATCAGGCCTGGTCATTTCTCCTGGTATGTTTAAGAACAAAAACGTTGAGAGAGATCATCCAGCACAGATTACAGATATGACACTATTCAACTGTCCCTGGATGTCTGAGAACAATACAAGAGATCATCTAGCAGAGGTTACAGATGTGAGACACTGGTCAACTGTCCCTGGATGTCTGAGAACAATAAGAGAGATCATTCAGCAATGTTTACCTTCCCCTCGAGCAAATGTCTGAGAACAATAAGAGAGATCATCCAGCAATGTTCACCTTCTCCTCGAGCAAATGTCTGAGAACAATGAGAGAGATCATCCAGCAATGTTTACCTTCTCTGCAAGCAAATGTCTGAGAACAATGAGAGAGATCATCCAGCAATGTTTACCTTCTCTGCAAGCAAATGTCTGAGAACAATTAGAGAGATCATCCAGCAATGTTTACTTTCTCTGCAAGCAAATGTCTGAGAACAATGAGAGAGATCATCCAGCAATGTTTACCTTCTCTGCAAGCAAATGTCTGAGAACAATAAGAGAGATCATCCAGCAATGTTTACCTTCCCCTCGAGCAAATGTCTGAGAACAATGAGAGAGATCATCCAGCAATGTTTACCTTCTCTGCGAGCAAATGTCTGAGAACAATTAGAGAGATCACGCAGCAATGTTTACCTTCTCTGCGAGAAAATGTCTGAGAACAATGAGAGAGATCATCCAGCAATGTTTACCTTCTCTGCGAGCAAATCTGAGAACAATGAGAGAGATCATCCAGCAATGTTTACCTTATCTCGTGCAAACGTCTGAGAACAATGAGAGAGATCAACTAGCAATGTTTGCCTTCTCTGTGAGAAAATGTCTGAGAAAAATGAGAGAGATCAACTAGCAATGTTTACCTTCTCTGCGAGCAAATGTCTGAGAGCAATGAGAGAGATCAACTAGCAATGTTTACCTTCTCTGCGAGCAAATGCCTGAGAACAATGAGATAGATCATCCAGCAATGTTTACCTTCTCTGCGAGAAAATGT
>OY992879.1:163979307-164154307 GCA_963921405.1 Cepaea hortensis | reverse complement strand
AGACTAATGGTGAGTAAATATATGATATCTAGACTAATGGTGGGTAAATATACGAAATTTAGACTAATGGTGGGTAAATATACGATATCTAGACTAATAGTCGGTAAATATACGACATCTAGACTAATGGTGGGTAAATATACGATATCTATTCTAATGGTGGGCAAATATACGATATCTAGACTAATGGTGGGTAAATATACGATATCTAGACTAATGGTGGGCAAATATACGATATCTAGACTAATTGTGAGTAAATATACGATATCTAGACTAATAGTCGGTAAATATACGACATCTAGACTAATGGTGGGTAAATATACGATATCTATTCTAATGGTGGGTAAATACACGATATCTAGACTAATGGTGGGCAAATATACGATATATAGACTAATGGTGTGTAAATATACGATATCTAGACTAATAGTGGGCAAATATACGATATCTAGACTAATTGTGAGTAAATATACGATATCTAGACTAATGGTGGGTAAATATACGATATCTAGACTAATGGTGGGCAAATATACGATATCTAGACTAATTGTGAGTAAATATACGATATCTAGACTAATAGTCGGTAAATATACGACATCTAGACTAATGGTGGGTAAATATACGATATCTATTCTAATGGTGGGTAAATACACGATATCTAGACTAATGGTGGGCAAATATACGATATCTAGACTAATGGTGTGTAAATATACGATATCTAGACTTATGGTGGGCAAATATACGATATCTAGACTAATTGTGAGTAAATATACGATATCTAGACTAATGGTGGGCAAATATACGATATCTATACTAATGGTGGGTAAATATACGATATCTAGACTAATGGTGGGTAAATATACGATAAGACTAATTGTGAGTAAATATACGATATATAGACTAATAGTGGGTAAATATACGATATCTAGACTAATTGTGAGTCAATCAATCATGTGCCATGCCGGAAAGCTTGGGCGGTCATGACTCGCCATTTCACTAGATCACCAGTGTCGTGGATCAGCTCAGTGTTCCTGTCTCGTCCATGCCATGTGGCCAAGCCATCCAGGTATTTTCCTCTCGGTCTTCCTCTTGGTCTGTTCCCTTCAATCTTGCCAGTTGTCACTAAGTTCTCCAATCCATTTCTTCTCATAACATGTCCAAAAAATGTTGACTGTCTACGTCTAATTTCTCTAATCAGTTTACGATGTTCATTTGTCTCCTGTAGTACTTGGTCATTGGTTTTTCTGTCTGTCCATGGTATTCTTTGCATTTTCCTCAGAAACCACATTTCTGCAGCCATCAGATGCTTTTCAGCTTGACTGCTCATTGTCCAAGTTTCACATCCATACAAAAGAACAGGCTCTATGTATTCCCTCAACACTCTTTTTCTCGTTTCAATTGACATCTTTTTATTGGTCAGAATGTTTTTCATCTTGCTAAAGGATACTTTCGCCATGGCGATTCTTGTTCTAATCTCTTCAAGGCATCTCCCATCAGATGTTATGACTGTTCCAAGATAATTGTACCGATTCACTTGTTGAAGAATATTTCCATTTACTTGTATATTACATTGTGGCACTTCTTCCTTCCTAGTGACGACCATAACCTGAGTCTTTTTACAATTTAATTCTAACCCCAGTTGCTCACCGTGTACAACAACCGCATCTACTAATTGTTGCAGGTCCTGCGCATTATCTGCAATTAATACTGTATCATCTGCATATCTAATGTTATTGATGTTTCGTCCTCCAATGCTGATTCCATTTATATCCTCTACATTTCTGAAAATATTTTCACTGTATAGGGAAAAAAGATCTGGAGACATCACACATCCCTGCCTAACACCTCTCTTAATTGGCTGATACTGTCCCACTTCATTATCAATCCTTATTGCAGCTTGTTGTTTCCAATATATGTTTTTTATAAGTCTAATGTCTTTCCCATCAATTTGTAAATCTGCAAGCATATCCACCATGTTGACATGTCTAACTCTATCAAAAGCCTTTGTGTAGTCAATAAAGCAAAGATGTATATCCTTGTTTACTTCTATAGCACGTTCAATAACTGTTCGCAGCATATACACAGCATTTACTGTACCCTTTCCTTCTACAAACCCACATTGTTCTTCCCCTATTTCAGGTTGTATCTTCTTCCTCATTCTTTGCATGATAATTCTTAACAAAATCTTTGTGATGTGGCTCATTATACTAATTGTTCTATGTTGATCACATTCCAAGGTTCCTGATTTCTTTGGGATTGCAATAAATACAGAGTTACATAATTCAGGAGGTATATCTCCAGTATCATATAATGTGTTCATCAGTTTGGTGACTTGCTCTAATCCAAATTCTTCTAAAGCTTTAATCATTTCTGTTGTGATGTTATCTGCACCGGGGGCCTTGCCAGCTTTCATATGCTTAAGAACATTTCGAACCTCCATCTCCAAAATTGGCGGTCCTTCATTATTAAATCTAATATCATACTGTTCGTCTCTGTTATCATCATAAAGGTGTTTCACATAATCTGTCCATACATGTGGAATCTGGTCTTTTTCTATTATGATTTTGCCATTTTTAGTTTTTAGAACCCTGTTGATGTACTTGTTCTTTTATTAGTAAGTTCCTGAATTCTTTTGTGCACTAATTTGGTATTTTGACTGTTGTGTTGGTTTTCAATTTCTAAGCACTTTTCCTCAAGCCATGCTTCTTTTGCCTCCTTACATAATATTCTGACCTGTCTGTGAATTTCTTCATATTTGACAGAATTATTTTTGTTGAGTCTTCTTGTTTCCATGAGGTGTAAAATTTCTTCAGTCATCCATTTCTTACGACCCACCTTCTTTAATTTTGGAATAGTTGTTTCTGCAGCCACATTGATTGAATTCTTCAACGTTTCCCATTGATCATCCACATCCTGGAATAAGATCTCTAGATCAGACAAAATTTCAAATCTGTTCTGTACTTCTATGTTGAATTTGTTTTGTATTTCCTTGTCATTACTCAATGTACACAAATCATATTTAGTGTTTCCTGTTATATACTTGACTTTCTTCAACTTTATCCTCAATGTTCCTGTGAGTAATCTGTGGTCACTATAACAATCCGCACTGGGAACTGTTTTTGCTATTGTTAATGCGTTTCTAAATCTTCTGCTAATCAGAATGTAGTCAATCTGGTTTCTAATCCTGCTATCAGGACTCCTCCATGTCCATAATCTTCTAGGGTGTTGCTTGAACCAGGTGTTTCCTACAATCATGTCCTGTTCTTTTGCCCACTCTACGAGTCTGTATCCTCTTTCATTTCTCTCTCCTAAACCATAGTTTCCTACTGTGTATCTATCCCCTTGATTTCCTACTTTTGCATTGAAGTCCCCTATTATGATGTTTATTTCTGAATTTTTACATTTCTTTAAGGCACTATCTTCACTGGATAGTCTTCAATGTCCTGTTGGGGCATATACTTGAATAATATTTATGCTAAAAGGTCTGCCACTTAATTTAACTAGTAGAACTCTGTCCGACACGGCCCAATATCATTGAACAGATTTTGCTGTTTTCCGGTCCAAAATGATTGCCACTCCTCTATGACGATCTTCACATCCAGAATAAATAATCTTGAAATCTTCCTCTATCTTGTGAGTAAATATACGATATCTAGACTAATGGTGGGTAAAAATACGATATCTAGACTAATGGTGGGCAAATATACGATATCTAGACTAATTGTGAGTAAATATACGATATCTAGGCTAATGGTGGGTAAATATACGATAAGACTAATTGTGAGTAAATATACGATATCTAGACTAATAGTGGGTAAATATACGATATCTAGACTAATTGTGAGTAAATATACGATATCTAGACTAATGGTGGGTAAATATACGATATCTAGACTAATGGTGGGTAAATATACGATATCTAGACTAATTGTTAGTAAATATACGATATCTAGACTAATGGTGGGTAAATATACGATATCTAGACTAGTTGTGAGTAAATATACGGTATCTAGACTAATGGTGGGTAAATATACGATATCTAGACTAACTGTAAGTAAATATACGATATCTAGACTAGTTGTGAGTAAATATACGATATCTAGACTGATGGTGGATAAACATACGATATCTAGACTAATGGTGGGTAAATATACGATATCTAGACTAATGGTGGGTAAATATACGATATCTAGACTGATGGTGAGTAAATATTCGATATCTAGACTGTGAGTAAATATACAATATCTAAACTAATTGTGAGTAAATATACAATATCTAGACTGATTGTGAGTAAATATACGATATCTAGACTAATGGTGAGTAAATATACGATATCTAGACTAATTGTGAGTAAATATACGATATCTAGACTAATGGTGGGTAAATATACGATATCTAGACTAATGGTGGGTAAATATACGATCTTCTTCTTCTTCTTCAGCGTTCCGAGCCATTGAGGTTCTTTGCTGCAAATACAATCCGTCTCCATTCGTCTCTCTGGTGGACCTTCTCTTGCCAGTCGTTGATTCCAAGTGCTTGTAGGTCTGTACATGTATTATCTCTCCACCGTCTTCTTGGTCTACCTCGGGGTCTACGGCCATTTATTTCCTGAGTGTAAGCGAGTTTTGTTTCCCTATTATCTTCCATTCTTTCTATATGCCCCAGCCATTGTAGTCTATTAGCCTTCATGATACCAGTGATTAGCGGGGACTTAAACAGATCATAAATGTCTTTGTTACTTCTTCTTTTCCACTCTCCACTTTGTGTATCCCTAATGGGTCCAAAGATGCGTCTTAAAATTTTGTTCTCAAAGGTTTGTAACAAGGCTTCGTCTCCTTTCGTTGTACTCCAGGTTTCAGAGCCATACAGCACAACTGGTCTGATCAGTGTTTTGTATATTGTGATTTTGGTGTTACGAGATAGCGCCTTTGATTTTAGTAGATGTTGTAGTGCATAGTATATCTTATTTCCAGAGTTGATTCTAGTTTGTATTTCTTCCCTTATGATGTTGGAGCAGTTGAAGATCGTACCCAGGTATTTGTATGTTTCCGTTCTTTTAATGGTCATATTATCTATTTGTATGTGGCCTGAGTTTCTAGCCATTCCGTCTCTTGAAATTACCATATATTCTGTCTTATCTTGGTTGATAACCAGCCCCATCTGTTGGGCTTTTTCCTTTAAGTGAGTCAATATTTCCAATGTCTTTTGTTCACTTTGCCCTATAATATCTATATCATCTGCATAACCAAGCAGCTTGGATGTTCCTCCAATATCACATTCCTCCTAAACTAATTGTGAGTAAATATACGATATCTAGACTAATGGTGGGTAAATATACGATATCTAGACTAATTGTGGGTGAATATATGATATCTAGACTCAACGTGGGTAAACATATGATAGCTAGAATAATCGTTGGTAAATATATGATAGCTAGACTAAAGGTTGGTGAATAAATACGTAAATGTAACAATCTAACCCGGCTAAATGTAACACAGCTGACAACAGTGAATGTAACAATCTAACACAGCTGACAACACTAAATGTAACAATCTAACACAGCTGACAACAGTAAATGTAACAATCTAACACAGCTGACAACACTAAATGTAACAATCTAACACAGCTGACAACACTAAATGTAA
This sequence comes from Cepaea hortensis, assembly GCA_963921405.1. Lineage (NCBI taxonomy): Eukaryota > Metazoa > Mollusca > Gastropoda > Stylommatophora > Helicidae > Cepaea > Cepaea hortensis. The sequence goes on along the minus strand of OY992879.1, from coordinate 164,148,662 downwards.
CAATCTAACACAGCTGACAACAGTAAATGTAACAATCTAACACAGCTGACAACAGTAAATGTAACAATCTAACACAGCTGACAACACTAAATGTAACAATCTAACACAGCTGACAACACTAAATGTAACAATCTAACACAGCTGACAACAGTAAATGTAACAATCTAACACAGCTGACAACACTAAATGTAACAATCTAACACAGCTGACAACACTAAATGTAACAATCTAACACAGCTGACAACACTAAATGTAACAATCTAACACAGCTGACAACACTAAATGTAACAATCTAACACAGCTGACAACAGTAAATGTAACAATTGAACAGCTTACATCTGTTGTAGCCAGGGGCTGGACTTTGAGCAGTGCAAGAGTCACAAACGCAGTCAGTGCTGATCCTGTCCCAGCTCCCTGAAATCATTGATGAAACACAGTGAGATCATTAGACACCCCAACTTTGACCCCCAGTTCCCTTAAATCATTGATGAAACACAGTGAGAACCTCAGACACCCCAACTTTGACTCCCAGCTCCCTGAAGTCATTGATCAAACACAGCGAGAACCTCAGACACCCCAAGTTAGACCCCATTTCATGTCTATCCTCAGCCACAGCAAAGCAGATCCCAGTTCTCCCTGACAAGAACACAGAGCTGGTCCACGACTCTGGTGATGGTGTGAGATGGCGAAACATGACCGCCGACGCTTATCGGCACGGCACATGATAATGATGTTTTCTCCTTGTTGAGACCTCAGATCCCCATCCTGTCTAACCTCAACTACCCTATGTTAGACCCTAGTTCCCTATGATTAAAGACCAGTTCCTCATTATTAGACACCAAATACCCCAGAGTTAGATGCTATTTTCTCTTCATTAGGCCCAATTACTACATGGTTAGATCCCAGTTCCCCATGATTGGATCCAGTATTAAATAGTTAGATCCCAGTTCCTCAAGGTTGGAACAAGTATTAAATAGTTAGACCCCAGTTCCTCATGGTTGGACCCAGTATTAAATAGTTAGATCCCAGTTCCCCATGGCTGGGCCCATTATTAAATAGTTAGATCCCAGTTCCCTATGGTTAGATCTTAAATCCCAGTTGCTCATGGTTAGACCCCAGTTTCTCATGGTTAGAACAGTTGCTCATGGATATAACATGGTTGATCATGGTTATACTCCAGTTGCTCATGGTTATACTCCAGTTGCTCATGGTTAGAACACAATTGCTCATGGATAGGGTAGAGTTCCACATGGTTAGACCCCAGTTGCTCATGGATAGGGTAGAGTTCCACATGGTTAGACCCCAGTTGCTCATGGTTAGAACACAATTGCTCATGGATAGGGTAGAGTTCCACATGGTTAGACCCCAGTTGCTCATGGATAGGGTAGAGTTCCACATGGTTAGACCCCAGTTGCTCATGGTTAGAACACAATTGCTCATGGATAGGGTAGAGTTCCACATGGTTAGACCCCAGTTGCTCATGGATAGGGTAGAGTTCCACATGGTTAGACCCCAGTTGCTCTTGGATAGGGTAGAGTTTCACATGGTTAGACCCCAGTTGCTCATGGTTAGAACAGTTGCTCATGGATATAAGATGGTTGATCATGGTTATACTCCAGTTGCTCATGGTTATACTGAAGTTGCTTATGGTTAGAACAGAGTTGCTCATGGTTAGGGCATAGCTGCTCATGGTTAGAACATAGTTGCTCATAGTTAGAACATAGTTGCTCATAGTTAGAACATAGTTGTTCATGGTTAGAACATAGTTGCTCATAGTTAGAACATAGTTGCTCATAGTTAGAACATAGTTGTTCATGTTTAGAACATAGTTGTTCATGGCTAGAACATAGTTGCTCATAGTTAGAACATAGTTGCTCATAGTTAGAACATAGTTTCTCATAGTTAGAACATAGTTGCTCATAGTTAGAACATAGTTGCTCATAGTTAGAACATAGTTGTTCATGGTTATAACATAGTTGTTCATGGTTAGAACATAGTTGCTCGTGGTTAGAAGAGTTGCTCATGGTTAGAACAGTTGCTCATGGTTAGAACAGTTGCTCATGGTTAGAACAAAGTCGCCCATTGTTATACCCCAGTTGCTCATGGTTAGATCTATTATCCTATTCTTAGACAACATTACTCCAAGGTAAGACAACATTACCCCATGGTTAGGACCCAGGTGCTCATGGTTAGACTCCCAATTGCTCAAGGTTAGACCACAGTGCTAATGTTCAGACCCCAGTTGCTCAGGGATAGACCCCAGTTGCACATGGTTAGGACACAGTTGCTCGTGTTTAAACCCACGTTTCTCATTGTTAGACCCCAGTTTCTCATGGTTAGACTTATTACCCTATTCTTAGATAACATTACTCAATGATAAGACAACATTACTCCATGTTTAGAAACATTACTCCATGTTTAGAAACATTACTCCATGTTTAGAAACATTACTCCATGTTTAGAAACATTACTCCATGTTTAGAAACATTACCCCATGTTTAGACAACATTATCCCATGGTTAGACAACATTACCCCAAGGTTAGACAACATTACCCTATGGTTAGACAAAATTACCTCATGGTTAGACAACATTACCTCATGGTTAGATAACATTACCAGCTAGTTAAACATTACCCCATGGTTAGACAACATTACCAGCTGGTTAGGCAACATGACTCCATGGTTAGACATTACCCCATGGTTAGACAACATTACCAGCTGGTTAGACAACATTACCCCATGGTTAGACAACATTACCCCATGGTTAGACAACATTACCCCATGGTTAGACAACATTACCCCATGGTTAGACAACATTACCCCTTGGTTAGACAACATTACCCCATGGTTAGACATTACCCTATGGTTAGACAACATTACCACATGGTTAGACAACATTACCAGCTGGTTAGGCAACATTACACCATGGTTAGACAACATTACCAGCTGGTTAGGCAACATTACCCCATGGTTAGACAACATTACACCATGGTTAGAGATTACCCTATGGTTAGGCAACATTACCCCATGGTTAGACAACATTACCCCATGGTTAGACAACATTACCCCATGGTTAGACAACATTACCCCATGGTTAGACAACATTACACCATGGTTATACAACATTACCCCATGGTTATACAACATTACACCATGGTTAGACAACATTACCCCATGGTTATACAACATTACCCCATGGTTAGACAACATTACCCCATGGTTATACAACATTACCCCATGGTTAGACAACATTACCCCATGGTTAGACAACATTACCCCATGGTTATACAACATTACATCATGGTTATACAACATTACACCATGGTTATACAACATTACCCCATGGTTAGACAACATTACCCCATGGTTAGACAACATTACCCCATGGTTAGACAACATTACCCCATGGTTATACAACATTACCCCATGGTTAGACAACATTACCCCATGGTTAGACAACATTACCCCATGGTTATAAAACATTACACCATGGTTAGACAACATTACCCCATGGTTATACAACATTACACCATGGTTAGACAACATTACCCCATGGTTAGGCAACATTACCCCATGGTTAGACAACATTACACCATGGTTAGAGATTACCCTATGGTTAGGCAACATTACCCCATGGTTAGACAACATTACCCCATGGTTATACAACATTACCCAATGGTTAGACAACATTACCCCATGGTTAGACAACATTACCCCATGGTTATACAACATTACCCCATGGTTAGACAACATTACCCCATGGTTATACAACATTACCCCATGGTTATACAACATTACCCCATGGTTAGACATTATTACTCCATGGTCAGACAACAATACCCCATGGTTAGACAACATTACTCCATGGTTAAACAACATTACGCCATGGCTAGACCATAGTTTCTTGTGGTAAAACACCAGCCCCTCATTGTTAGACCCCAATCCCTCATGAAATCGAAGCCTGGTTCGTTGCCGGGTCTGATCTGTGTGAGAAATCTGGGCTCTTGCCCAGCGCACGAATCCGTGAGCTGAGCACCATCTAGAGCTTGTGGTACACATGACATGACATGACATGATATGACAACCTGGTGGCAGTCCCAGCTGTTGGTAACATGTGCAGTTTAGCTTGAACCTTGACCTCAAGTTGGCACAACAGCACCCGGAGATCAGATTATCTTGACCTCAACTTGGCACAACAGCACCTGGAGATCAGATTATCTTGACCTCAAGTTGACACAACAGCACCTCGAGATCAGATAAACCTTGACCTCAAGTTGGCACAACAGCACCTCTAGAACAGATAAACCTTGACCTCAAGTTGGCTCAACAGCACCTCTAGAACAGATAAACCTTGACCTCAAGTTGGCACAAAAACCTGGAGATCAGATTATCTTGACCTCAAGTTGGCACAACAGCACCTCTAGAACAGATAAACCTTGACCTCAAGTTGGCACAACAGCACCTGGAGATCAGATTATCTTGACCTCAAGTTGGCACAACAGCACATGGAGATCAGATTATCTTGACCTCAAGTTGGCACAACAGCACCTGGAGATCAGATTATCCTGACCTCAAGTTGGCACAACAGCACTTGGAGATCAGATTATCTTGACCTCAAGTTGGCACAACAGCACCTGGAGATCAGATAAACCTTGACCTCAAGTTGGCACAACAGCACCTGGAGATCAGATTATCTTGACCTCAAGTTGGCACAACAGCACCTCTAGAACAGATAAACATTGACCTCAAGTTGGGACAACAGCACCTGGAGATCAGATTATCTTGACCTCAAGTTGGCACAACAGCACCTGGAGATCAGATTATCTTGACCTCAAGTTGGCACAACAACACCTGGAGATCAGATAAACCTTGACCTCAAGTTGGCACAACAGCACCTGGAGATCAGATTATCTTGACCTCAAGTTGGCACAACAGCACCTGGAGATCAGATTATCTTGACCTCAAGTTGGCACAACAGCACCTGGAGATCAGATTATCTTGACCTCAAGTTGGCACAACAACACCTGGAGATCAGATAAACCTTGACCTCAAGTTGGCACAACAGCACCTGGAGATCAGATTATCTTGACCTCAAGTTGGCACAACAGCACCTGGAGATCAGATTATCTTGACCTCAAGTTGGCACAACAGCACCTGGAGATCAGATTATCTTGACCTCAAGTTGGCACAACAGCACCTGGAGATCAGATTATCTTGACCTCAAGTTGGCACAACAGCACCTCGAGATGAGACCCTAGATCACTGACAGAAGTCAGCTAAATCTGAGAAATCTGATCTGTGTGAGAAATCTAATCTGTCTGAGAAATCTGATGATATAAGAAAATAACAGTATGCTTAACACAAAACAGAACAAAGTTATAATGACTATCAGGTCCTGGGAACGAACGAACGAACGAACACACACGCACGCACGCATGCGCGCACGCACGCACTCACACGCACACACACACACACACTCAAAACACACAGACACCTCTACCATCTATATAAGTAACATTTCTTATGAACAATAAGAGTGTTAGAAGCACACGACACAACTAGGGCTCGTACCTGAATGCTAGAATCCAGAACTTTGCCAAACTCGTTGAAAGAACCATCTTTGTTCTGCCTGTCCACCAGCCAGTCGGTGCCCCGGATTAAGAATGCCGTATCCACAAAGATGACCTCATCCACATCCACGAATACCCTGACCACGTAGGCTGTCAACCTGTGAACGGGAGCACTTGATGATGATGATCATGCTGGAATGTTGGCAGATCTAACTACACAGACACATCTCTGTCCATGAGATCGGTTAGCACATCTAGTTTCACAGACAAATCTCTGTCCATGAGATCAGATCAGTTAGCACATCTAGTTACACAGACAAATCTCTGTCCATGAGAGTGGGTGTCTTCTACAACTGACTCTACGTGCCCGCATGACTGACTGACTCGATGTGTACACTCATGACTGACTGACTAGATGTGTACACACATGACTGACTGATTATGTGTACACACATAACTGACTGACCAGATGTGTACATACATGACTGACTGATTAGGTGTGTACACATGACTGACTGATTAGATGTGTACACACATGACGGACTGACTATGTGCACACGCATAACTGACTTGATGTGTACACACATGACTGACTATGTGCAAACATGACTGAACAGATGTGCACACACATAACTGACTAGATGTGTACACACATGACTGAACAGATGTGCACACATATAACTGACTAGATGTGTACACACATGACTGAACAGATGTGCACACATATAACTGACTAGATGTGTACACACATGACTGAACAAATGTGCACACACATAACTGACTAGATGTGTACACACATGACTGAACAGATGTGTACACACATAACTGACTAGATGTGTACACACATGACTGAACAGATGTGCACACACATAACTGACTAGATGTGTACACACATGACTGAACAGATGTGCACACACATAACTGACTAGATGTGTACACACATGACTGAACAGATGTGCACACACATAACTGACTAGATGTGTACACACATGACTGAACAGATGTGCACACACATAACTGACTAGATGTGTACACACATGACTGAACAGATGTGCACACACATAACTGACTAGATGTGTACACACATGACTGAACAGATGTGCACACACATAACTGACTAGATGTGTACACACATGACTGAACAGATGTGCACACATATAACTGACTAGATGTGTACACACATGACTGAACAGATGTGCACACACATAACTGACTAGATGTGTACACACATGACTGAACAGATGTGCACACACATAACTGACTAGATGTGTACACACATGACTGAACAGATGTGCACACACATAACTGACTAGATGTGTACACACATGACTGAACAGATGTGCACACACATAACTGACTAGATGTGTACACACATGACTGAACAGATGTGCACACACATAACTGACTAGATGTGTACACACATGACTGAACAGATGTGCACACACATAACTGACTAGATGTGTACACACATGACTGAACAGATGTGTACACACATAACTGACTAGATGTATACACATGTGACTGAGTGAGTAACTTAACAAACGATGTTGTCTAATCAGCCAGTAGACAAGACTGTCTCAACAAAGGAACGAACGAACGAACGAACAAACTTTATTTTCAAAGGGTTAAGAATTGGGCATGCAGGCCCGTCTAGCATTCTGCCCTTCTATCACTCTCTTCCATACACTATTTCATTCACACATCATTCAAGGCTAACAAAGAACAGTAACAATATAAAAGATATGCATTATAAAGGCATAGGCAAAATGCGAACATCAAAACTACACGACACAGTAATATTAGATAATGGTCTGACACTTGTTATTAGCCATGTGGAATATACTGGCCTACAAAAAGGGGACTGGCTGTTATACTAGGGTTTTGTTATTATTATTATTATCTCTATTATTAAGGGGGAAGGTAATCCGTATTGATATAGTGTTCGAATAATTTGCGATTATATGAATAGGGATTGGTGATGTCTTTGATTTCTTGTGGAAGATTGTTCCACAGCTGAGCTGCAGAGTACGTTAAGCTTGTTTTGTATAAGTCAATCCTAGGCTTCGGAATGTGTAGTATATTTAAACGTTTACTGTGTCTAGCATTATATTTAAAGAATGGCCAAAGGTAATTTGGGGCATTCCGATGCAGGATTTTGTGAATTAGTTTAGTTTTATTGAAAAGCAGGCGTTTGCGGAATGGTAGTAACTGAAGGCATTTATACAGGCTAGGATTGTCAGATAAATGTTTGCTATAAATTAGACTCATGGCCCGTTTCTGGAGTGAGTAAAGTCGCTTGGTGTTTGAATTAGAACAACCGTCTCAGATTATGGGGCAGTAGTCAAAGTGTGTCTGTATATGAGAAGTATAGAATAGTTTCCTTGTGTCCTCATCAAGGAAGTTTTTAATTTTGGCGAGTTGGTAGACTTTTTTCGCTGTTTGTTTAATGAGCGCTTGAACGTGGGAAGTAAAGGTTAGGTTTCTATCAATGATTAGGCCTAATGTTTTGTGCTCAATTACACTTTCTACTGGCATGTTATCGATGTGAAGTTGAAGTGCATCATACAAGGCAGTTATGTCCACTTAATATTGTTTGCTTACAGTCTAACTACCTGGCACACACTTACACACACACACACACACACACACACACACACACACACCCCCCACACACACACACACACTTACACTCTTACAGACTAGTTACTTGACACACACACACACTTACAGATTAGTTACTTAATACACACTCAAACACACGCTTAAACGCACTTACAAGACATCGCTTACACACACACTTACAAACATACACTTACACACACTTTTGCTCGTTATTTAGCTGACACACACTTATACACACACACAAATGAAAAATCGTAAACTGATTAGAGAAATTAGACGTAGACAGTCAACATTTTTTGCACATGTTATGAGAAGAAACGGATAGGAGAACTTAGTGACAACTGGCAAGATCGAGGGGAGCAGACCAAGAGGAAGACCGAGAGGAAAATACCTGGATGGCTTGGCCACATGGCATGGACGAGACAGGAACACTGAGCTGATCCACGACTCTGGTGATCGAGTTAAATGGCGAGGTATGAACGCCGACGCTTTCCGGCATGACACATGATTGATTGATTGATTGATTGATTTATATATTATCATCATCATCAAGTGCTATGCCAGCCTCTGTAGGCGTTCATGACTCCCCACAGACCTCAATCTGTGGTGTTCTGGATCAACTCTGCTGATAATATTCCTCCATGCCACCGTCTCAATCCGTCCAGCATCATTTCTCTTGGTCTGCCTCTGCCTCTCTTCCCCTCAATCTGTCCACTTGTCACGATGTTCTCCAATGCCTCTCTTCTCATCACATGACCAAAGAAAGCTGTTTGTCTCTTTCTTATTGTTGCATATAGTGTTCTATTTACATTAGCCGCTTTCAGGCAATCGTTGTTAGTTACTCTGGAAGTCCAAATAATTCGCTACATTCGTCTTGGCAACCACATCTCTGTTACTTTCAAGTTCTTCCTAATTTGTTTATTTACATTCCAAGATTCTCTGCCATACAGCAAAACAGGTTCTATATAGCACTTCACCACTCTCTTTCTTACATTCAGTGATAGTGACTTATTGAACATGATACTCTTCATTTTCTGAAATGCAGCGTTTGCCTGCCCTATTCTGCTCCTAATCTCTGTTGTACATCTTCCACCTGATGTTATAAATGCCCCTGGGTATCTAACAGTATCCACTTGGTTAAGAATTGTCCTTTCTATTTCCATTTCACTTTTCCTTTGATATCATCATTGTTACTGTTTTCTTGATATCCAAGGAGAGTCCTTTCTTTGCAATCTCTGTTATTATACAACCTTCAACAATTGTTGTAGATCTTTTGCATTATCCACCACCAATACTGAGTCATCTGTATAACGTATGTTGTTTATATTATAACCTCCAACTAGTATTCCTGGCTTCTCTTTGATCTCTCTCATTATAACTTCGCTATAGAGGGAGAAAGGATCCGGCGACAAGACACATCCCTGTCATACTCCTAGCTTTATTTGTTCATAGTTGCCCTCTTTATTTCCTAATTTAATTGTTGCTACTTAGTTCCAGTAAATAGTTTTTATTATTCTGAGATCATTCCCATCAATGTTAATATCTTCCAACATATTAATCATTTCATCATGTTTTACTTTATCAAATGCTTTAGTATAATGTATGGAGCACAAATATATGTCTCTCTGTGTATCAATCGATCTTTCTATTAGTGTCCGTAAAGTATTTAGTGCATTGTTTGTGCCCTTTCTTTGTACAAATCCATTTTGTTCTTCACTAATTTCCATTTTTATTTTCTTTCTTGTTCTTCTCACTATAATTCTGAGTATAAGATTAGATACATAGTTTATAAGGTTAATCGTATAAAAATCTTCGCATTCAATTGCCCCTGGTGTTTTTAGCATAGCTATAAATACAGGCTTCAGCATATCGCTTGGTAAATATCCACTGTTGTAAATATCATTCAACATTTTGGTTAATATATCTACATCAAATTCTCCCAATACTTCTAATTCTTCTATTGTGATTTATTCTGGCCCAGGTGTTTTTCCTTTCTTCATACGTTGCATAGCGTCAGCGACTTCTTCTTTTAGACTAGGTGGACCTTCTAAGCTACTTTCTTCTGTTACTTCTTCCCTTTCTCCATTATATAATTCTCTTTTATACTCATTCCGGCTCTTAATTATAGTACTTTCCTCCAATAATATCTTTCTTGTTTTGTTTTTTTAAAATTTAATTTAATTTAATTTTTATTTTAAACACCCTGTATTTATTATTATTTTTCTTCCATTGAACTCACTGATTTGTCTTTGTATAGTTTTTCCGTCTTTGGTAGAATTTAATTCAGTTGTCTTGTACTGCTCGTTTAACCAACTTTCTTTTACCTTCACACACTTATCTCTTATTTGTTTATTTATCTTAGCATATTCTTGTGTGTCATTTTTACTCTTTTGTACATCAATTTTAAGATTTCGTCAGCATCCATTTTTCTTAGCTTTTTGGCTTCTCTTTCACACTATACCAGCACTTGATCCTCTCAGTAATTGATTATGGATTAGGACTGCTCACTGTCTCAGAGAGTCAGCTGGTGAAGTTAGAGCTCATACAGAACGAGGCTATGCGGGTCATTCTGGGATGCACTAGAGACACCCCAGTAGTGTGTATGCGTTACATCCTTGGTCTGCCGACTGTTGCTGGTAGGCTCAAGGTGATGCAGGCGAAGGCATACCTCAGAGTAGCTGCCGACACAAACCACCCACTGCATGAGGCGCTGGACGCAGTTAAGGGTCAGCGACTGATAAGAGGGAAATCATGGATGGCTCAAGCGGAGGATACGATCAGACAGGTGTGCCCCTTGGAGAACATTAGGCGAGGAGAGGAGTGGGTCAGAGTGCAAGCGGAGCAGTCAGATTTGTGCAGGGTTATAATCACATTAAGCAGGGAGTGGCCAGCAGTGGCCACGGAAGTGGAAATCCAGCAACTAATTCAGGACAATGCTCACTCGGGTGATGTGATTATCTACACAGATGGTTCGGTGTCAAGAGGTGAGAGAAGTGGCTGGGGGTTCATAGCAAAAGCTAATGGTCGACATTTGGTGCAGGAGAGCCTGGCATATGATACCACGACATCCAGCTTAAGAATGGAGGTGGAGGAAGTCACTGTAGCTTTCCGCTGGATGGAGAATACGATACACACACACATCGTGATTATAACTGACTCAGAAAGCATGCTGAGGAAGGTGAGGACGGGCAGGCTTCGAGCGGAGTGACTTGCTTCGCTTCCGAGGTTACGGGTGACAAGCATCGCCTGGATCTTTTCTCCGGGGCATGCTGGTGTGCTGGGAAATGAACAGGCAGACAGATTGGCTGGCTCTGCAGAACTTGGTGTGAGTATTGATGCATGACTCGGCAGACGTGGTTGCGGCCTTGTGGGAGCACGTGCACACCTCGGAGGAGCAAATGGATTACCATGGTCTGGCAAGAATGAGACAGCGAGGAGTGACGAGGGGATCTGGCCGACGCTCAACGCTCAGAGGAAAGGTGAGACGGACATATAATGGTACTATTGGTGTTGGAACTCTTCGCTGGCTGCTGAGGATGGGGACGGAGCTCTTATGGGAATGCCCCGAATGCTGTGATGTCGATTCCTAAATCAATCAATCAATCAATCATGGCTTCTCTCCGGTAATATTTCTTTGCTTGTTTGATGAATGGAGTCCCTTGACATTTCCCATTGTTGGTTGATACATTTTATTTTAGCTATTGCATTCTACCTATATTTCACAGTCACTCTGTATTATTCTTGAATTTCTTTATCTACTCCCAAAACCTCTAGATAAATTTAATGTTCTTAACCCCTATTTTCATCTCTTCAGTCTTACTTTTATTATTGGTACATTATCACTATTACATTCAGCACCAGGCATTGTCTTTACATTAATTAACACATTTCTATATCTTTTATTAATAAGTATGTTATTTTGTTGTCAGGGCGTTTCCATGTGTAAAGTCATATTTCATGGTGTTAAATCAGGTGTTTCCAATCATCTATTAAATGTTTCAGGCCTCTGTTATTTTGTTTTGGTAACCAAACAATAACTCCCCACTGCATCCTCGATTTTTCCCTTTCCTATTAAAATCTATTAGTATTATTGTTATTTCTTGTGATCTAAATTGAGACATCGCCATTTCTACTTCATCGTAAATGTGTTGTATTTCTTTATCACTACTGCTTGCTGTTGGTGCGCATAGTTGTATAATATCTATATCTATTTTATTTTGACCATAATAACTATATCTGAAATACACCAGTAACCATTAATGAGTTAGCTGTATTTTTAATCAACTATTAGCCCTACTCCTTTTCTGTATGTATCACCGCCAGAATAAATTATTATTACTATTATATATATATATATATATATATATATATATATATATATATATATATATATATATATATATCACACACACACACACAAGCAGCACAGGAGATACACACACAGAGAGAGAGAGAGAGAGAGAGAGAGAGAGAGAGAGAGTAAGAACGAACGAACGACCGAACACAAGAATAAATTCATTTTCAAAGGGTTCAGAATTGGACAAGAGAGAGATAATGAGAGAGACAGTAAGAGAGGGACAAGGGGAGAGCGAGAGAGACAGAGAGAGAGACAGAGTAAGAGAGAGAGACAGAGTAAGAGAGAGACAGAGTAAGAGAGAGAGAGACAGAGTAAGAGAGAGAGACAGAGTAAGAGAGAGACAGAGTAAGAGAGAGAGAGAGACAGAGTAAGAGAGAGAGACAGAGTAAGAGAGAGAGACAGAGTAAGAGAGAGAGACAGAGTAAGAGAGAGACAGAGTAAGAGAGAGAGACAGAGTAAGAGAGAGACAGAGTAAGAGAGAGAGAGACAGAGTAAGAGAGAGTAAGAGACACAGAGTAAGAGAGACAGAGTAAGAGAGAGTAAGAGACAGACAGAGTAAAAGAGAGACAGAGTAAGAGAGAGTAAGAGACACAGAGTAAGAGAGAGAGTAAGAGAGATTACATAGTAAGAGAGAGTAAGAGAGGGACAGAGTAAGAGAGACAGAGTTAGAGAGAGGCAGAGTAAAAAAGAGTAAGAGAGAGACAGAGTAAGAGAGAGTAAGAGAGAGACAAAGTAAGAGAGAGTAAGAGTAGTAAGAGAGAGAGAGTTAGAGAGAGTAAGAGACAGACAGGGTAAGAGAGAGTAAGAGAGAGAGAGACAAAGTAAGAGAGAGTAAGAGAGAGATAGAGTAAGAGAGAGTAAGAGAGAGATAGAATAAGAGAGAGTAAGAGAGAGAGATAAACAGAGTCAGAGAGAGGGAATAAGGGATAGACACAGAGAGACAGAGAGAGACAAAGAGAGGGAGAGTAAAAGAGAGACAGAAAGAGATTTAAAAAAAAGACAGAGTAAAAGACAGAGGCAGAGAGAGATACAGAGAAATTCAATTTTCAATTCAATTCAATTGGACTTTATTTTGAACAGAAAGTAAGAGATAGATTGAGACACATAGAGAGAGATAAAGACAGAGAACGAACGAACGAACGAACAAACTTTATTTTAAAAGGGTAACAAATTGGGCATGCAGGCCCGTCTTACATTCGGCCCTTTCAATCATTCATCTTTCATTCATCAAATGTGCATGTTACATTAATATAGGGGAAAAGAACATTGTCAAATGGATTTTGTAAGCATAAACAATGCATATTACGCATGATACATTCACATGAGAATACCAAAAAAAAAAAAAAAATATCAAATGAAAGTTGTAAACATAAACAGTGCATATTGCAATGTTGTGAGACACATCCCCCATCCACCCTCATATCCCGCAGCCCCCAACACATCCCCCACCCACCAAACCTATCCCACCCACCCACACATACTTCCACGTACTCACACAGAACCAGGCAAACATACATGCCGCCACCCAACCACTGACAACACACAACCCCCACCCACACACATTTCCCCACCCACACACACATCCTCACACACACAAAGAAGAAGAAGAAGAAGAAGAAGAAGGAGGAGAAGGAGGAGGAGGAGGAGGAGGAGGAGGAGGAGGATAAGAAGACGAAGAAGAGAAGAAGAAGAAGAAGAAGAAGAAGAAGAAGAAGAAGAAGAAGAAGAAGAAGAAGAAGAAGAAGAAGAAGGAGGAGGAGGAGGAGGAGGAGGAGGAGGAGGAAGAGGAGAAGAAGAAGAAGAAGAAGAAGAAGAAGAAGAAGAAGAAGAAGAAGAAGAAGAAGAAGAAGAAGAAGAAGAAACCACACACACATACCCCCGCCAACCCACACACCCCGCACCTATCCACGCACATATCCCGCACTCTCATAATTTTCTCCACCCACACACACATCAGCCAACCTATACCCACTCACCCACCCAATATTCGCCACCTCTCAACTACACATCCCTATCTATACACACATCCCCACCTATACACACATCCCAACCCATAAACACATCTCCCCACCTGCCCACACATATCCCCCACCCATAACCACACACCCCGCACCTATCCACACACATATCCCGCACTCTCACAATTTTCCCCACACACCCACACACACATCAGCCAACCTACACCCACTCACCCACCCAACATTCGCCACCTCTCAACTACACATCCCCATCTATACACACATCCCCACCTATACACACATCCCAACCCATAAACACATCTCCCCACCTGCCCCACCCATAACCCAAAAACACACACCTCCCTCCCACACAAACCCCGCCACCCACATATACCCCACCCACATACATCCGCCGCTCACACACATCTTCTCACAACTACACACATCCCCCACCCATACACTCATCTCTCACACACATCCACCCACTCACGTACTCATCCATCAACCACTCACACCCACACATCACCCACGCGCCCATCAACACATGCATCTCTCATCTACACTCCCACCCACACACACCCCAACCACCCAGCCAAACACACATCCCCCATCCTCGCATACATTCTTCAATCACCTGCACATCCCACACCTCCCCCACCTCTCACACATCTCCCCTCCCACACAAAACTCCACCCATACACACATTCCCCCCACACACACATCCCCCATATACATTCCCCATACACATCCCCGCCCACACATATCCCCACCCACTCACATCCTCCACCTACAAGCATCCTCACCACCCACACATACATCCTCCACCCACTCACATTTACCCCATCCACACTCACACACTCCCACCCACACTCACACACTCCCACCCACACAGACATATCCCATTCACAGACACCCCCCCCCCCCACCACACTCATCCCCCACACCCATTACACACCTATCCCCCAACCCACACAATCTCCTACACACCCATTCACCCACCCAAACACACACTCCCTACCCACACCCTCTCCCAACCCACCAACACCCACATACTTCCAACTATCCTCTCAAATATCCCCCCCCCCCCCACACACACACACACATATCCCTCACACACACATACATCCACCACCGACTACACATCCCTTCACACATCCACACATCACCCATTAACCCATACACATCCCCCACACACAACCCCTCTACACATACATTACCCACACCCCCACACACATATCCCTCACATACACACCCATACACACATCCTCACACCTAGACACATACATGATGCCTCACATGATCACTGAAACTAATAAGAGAGAGTGAGAGAGACTGAGAGAGAGACAGAGACAAAGAGAGAAACACGCAGAGAGTAAGAGAGAGAGAGAGAGAGAGAGAGAGAGAGAGAGAGAGAGAGAGAGAGAGAGAGAGAGAGAGAGAGAGAGAGAGAGGACTAACCATGTACTGCCAGCCTCGTCAGAATTTCCAAAAGCGCTGAATCCTCCATCATTTCTCTGGTAGGTCATCTGTCTCTGGTAGCCTGCGGTGACAGACGTCACGGACATATAAGCTTGCGATCACATGTACAACACAGTGTCTCCACTCTTTGATCTATCAATCACATGCACATCACAGTGACTGCAATCCTTGATCTATCAATCACATGCACATCACAGTGACTGC
Source organism: Cepaea hortensis (assembly GCA_963921405.1). Lineage (NCBI taxonomy): Eukaryota > Metazoa > Mollusca > Gastropoda > Stylommatophora > Helicidae > Cepaea > Cepaea hortensis. Next base: position 164,132,471 of record OY992879.1, on the reverse strand, counting down.
AATCCTTGATCTATCAATCACATGCACATCACAGTGACTCCAATCCTTGATCTATCAATCACATGCACATCACAGTGACTCCAATCCTTGATCTATCAATCACATGCACATCACAGTGACTCCAATCCTTGATCTATCAATCACATGCACATCACAGTGACTCCAATCCTTGATCTATCAATCACATGCACATCACAGTGACTCCAATCCTTGATCTATCAATCACATGTACATCACAGTGACTCCAATCCTTGATCTATCAATCACATGCACATCACAGTGACTCCAATCCTTGATCTATCAATCACATGCACATCACAGTGACTCCAATCCTTGATCTATCAATCACATGCACATCACAGTGACTCCAATCCTTGATCTATCAATCACATGCACATCACAGTGACTCCAATCCTTGATCTATCAATCACATGCACATCACAGTGACTCCAATCCTTGATCTATCAATCACATGCACATCACAGTGACTGCAATCCTTGATCTATCAATCACATGCACATCACAGTGACTCCAATCCTTGATCTATCAATCACATGCACATCACAGTGACTCCAATCCTTGATCTATCAATCACATGTACATCCCAGTTTTTGCCTACAGACGCGCATACACGCACACACGTACAAACTACCACATATTCACGTACACTCACACACATGTTATCTCAGAGACAGCTACAGTTGTGTGAAGACATGTTATCTTTCACACAGCCTACTCTATACGGTTGCCAGACAAGAAAACTTGACGCACCTTCCTCCAGAAACTCAATGATTTCATTTCTGATCCTGCCTACGAACTGACCAATGGCACGCAAGTACAGGGCGATGTAGATGTTGGGGGCGGTCCTGACCATGGCTTGCTCCCCGCAGCCGGTTGGAAGCTCTACAAGTGACGGCAGGCTGTTCAAACTGGAACCAATTGGATCACCTGTTGCAAACATTAACCAGACAGCAAGTGAACAACCAATGAGAGGCACTCATGCAAACATTGACAAGGCAGACAATGACAGACACTCACACAAATACTGACCAGACAACCAATTATAGGCACTCACACAAATACTGACCAGACAACCAATGACAGGCACACAAACATTAACCAGACAGCCAGTGACAGGCACTCACACACTGACCAGGCAGCCAGTGAGAGGTTTTCACAATAACAAATCTACAGTACAAGTGTCAACGAGATGACAACAGAAGTATAACATCTAAATCGGTTTCCTCTCAGCTCAAGATCACACAAGTGTTGCCATCTTACATCAGCTGCTGCAGACTAAAGAACCATATACCAGCCACGGCATGATAGTTCAACTAATGCATGTGTGCGGGCTTGTGCGCGCGCGTATATATATATATATATATATATATATATATATATATATATATATATATATATATATATATATATATATATATATATATCTCCCCCGATGGTGTTTCCACCTTGTCGTGGTGGGGGAGCTTGAGTTTCTCAATGACCCTGAGAGCTATGCCGGCGGTAGCGTAGCTACCAGCAGGGCCTCCCAAGCCGGACAGGTCAAAGGGTAGAGAACAGACAAAGAGAAACACCCTGGTCCTCCAGGTTGGGGGTTGAAGCGTGGGGTTAACATCCCCACCTTTGTAAAAACCTTTCTTTGTTACGAAACAAATACATGAGCCTCGATATCGGACTGACTTATCTGGACAACGACCTTGGAACGTTAAAGGACTTTTGAGATTTGGAACATGGAATGTACGGACACTATATCGAGCTGGAGCGGCCGAAGAACTAACCCGGGAGCTGATTGAATATCAAATGGATATAACAGCAATTCAAGAAATAAGGTGGCCAGGAGAGGGTACTTTAGAGCAAAATGGAATGATTATAATATATGGAGGAAACACCCAAAATAAACATGAATTAGGAACAGGATTTGTCATAAAAAAAGAGTTATGGGGGAACGTTTTAAACTTTAAAGCTTTTAATGACAGGATTAGTAAATTACAAATAAAAGGTAAATGGAAAAATATAACGATGATTAATGTACATGCACCTACTGAAGAGAAAGAAGATGATATTAAAGAAGACTTTTATAATGATCTGGAAGATGTCATAGAAGAAACCCCCAAACAGGACATCCTGATTGTGCTGGGAGACTTCAATGCAAAAATAGGTAGAGAGCAAACTAATAAAAAAGTGGCCGGTATGGAAAGCCTACATACAACTTCAAATGATAATGGATGGAGAGTCATCAACCTGGCAGAAGCCAAAGGACTGCAGGTTAGCAGTACCAGACTACAAAGAAAGGATATACACAAACAAACTTGGAAATCATGTGACAAGAGAACCTATAATCAAATAGATCACATTTTAATTAACAACAGAAATGCATCAAACATACAGCAAGTCAGAAGTTATAGAGGAGCTGAGTGCCACAGTGACCACTTCCTCGTTGGAGCAAAATTTAAAATAAAACTTAAGAGAGCTTTCTATACTAAATTACAAAGATTACACCCAACATATAACAGAGAAAAACTGCAAGACATTACAGTCAAAGATAAATTTACAGATGAAATAAAATGTAAACTTGAAACTCTGCAAAACCCTTTGGAGGAAAGCATTGACCAAACTTGGTTGAACATCAAGAATACAATTCAGTCTACCGCAGAAGAATGTCTCGGTGTGTTAACCACGCATAGAAAGAACAGATGGTTCAATCAAAAATGTGAAGAAGCAGTCATTAGGAAGAAGAATGCCAGACATGTATGGTTAAATAACATCAATAACATCCAAAAGGAAGAGCATTATAGAAATGAATGTAAAGAGGCTACAAAAATAGTCAGACAGCAGAAGCGAGAATATATGAGTAATATAATCAAAGATATGGAAACTAATCACCAGAAAAATGAATCCAGAAAATTTTTTAAAGAACTGAAGTCAATGAAACGAGGGCACCAACAAAACACATATGGTTTAAAAGACAAAAATGGGAATATGATAAATACCAATGAGGAAATGTGCAACACATGGAAAGAATATTTTATTGAATTACTAAATTGTGAAGCTCCAAGTAACATTTTCTCACAAGAAGAGGTTCTAACATGCGAACCACAAATTGAAGAACCTACATTTGAAGAAATCCTATATGTAATCACACGACTTAAAAACAATAAGGCAACTGGGACTGATGGAATTGCTGCTGAATTTATAAAGGCAGGTGGCCATGCATTACATCTAAAGCTATACGAACTAATAATAAAAATCTGGAGGACAGAAGAATTACCCCATGACTGGAAAGAGTCATTATTGATTCCTATCTTTAAGAAAGGAGACAAGTTCCAATGTGAAAATTATAGAGGAATATCACTACTGTCCACAAGCTATAAGATACTATCCGCAGTATTACTAAATAGACTAAAACCATATTCAGAAGACATATTAGGTGACTACCAGGCGGGTTTTAGACAAAACAGATCAACAATAGATCAGATATTTATCTTACGACAAATAGCCGAGAAACATTGGGAATATAAAAGAGATCTCCATAACATTTTTGTGGATTTTAAAAAGGCTTATGATAGTGTCCATAGGAATAGTCTATGGAATGCTATGCAGGAATTTGGAATACCAAGGAAGTTAATCAACATGACCAGACTATGCATGGAAGATACTTATAATATAGTAACATATAAAGGCAGGAAATCAGACCCCTTCCAAATAACATCTGGCTTGAAACAGGGTGATGCACTATCGCCGCTACTCTTCAATCTGGCTCTAGAGAAAGTTGTAAGGAAGGTAAAGGAGGAATGTGATATTGGAGGAACATCCAAGCTGCTTGGTTATGCAGATGATATAGATATTATAGGGCAAAGTGAACAAAAGACATTGGAAATATTGACTCACTTAAAGGAAAAAGCCCAACAGATGGGGCTGGTTATCAACCAAGATAAGACAGAATATATGGTAATTTCAAGAGACGGAATGGCTAGAAACTCTGGCCACATACAAATAGATAATATGACCATTAAAAGAACGGAAACATACAAATACCTGGGTACGATCTTCAACTGCTCCAACATCATAAGGGAAGAAATACAAACTAGAATCAACTCTGGAAATAAGATATACTATGCACTACAACATCTACTAAAATCAAAGGCGCTATCTCGTAACACCAAAATCACAATATACAAAACACTGATCAGACCAGTTGTGCTGTATGGCTCTGAAACCTGGAGTACAACGAAAGGAGACGAAGCCTTGTTACAAACCTTTGAGAACAAAATTTTAAGACGCATCTTTGGACCCATTAGGGATACACAAAGTGGAGAGTGGAAAAGAAGAAGTAACAAAGACATTTATGATCTGTTTAAGTCCCCGCTAATCACTGGTATCATGAAGGCTAATAGACTACAATGGCTGGGGCATATAGAAAGAATGGAAGATAATAGGGAAACAAAACTCGCTTACACTCAGGAAATAAATGACCGTAGACCCCGAGGTAGACCAAGAAGGCGGTGGAGAGATAATACATGTACAGACCTACAAGCACTTGGAATCAACGACTGGCAAGAGAAGGTCCACCAGAGAGAAGAATGGAGACGGATTGTATTTGCAGCAAAGAACCTCAATGGCTCGGAACGCTGAAGAAGAAGAATATATATATATATATATATATATATATATATATATATATATATATATATATATATATATATATATATATATATAAAACAGAGTGTATGTTTGTTTGTGGGTCTTGGATGCGTTCGATAACGGTACATCCGATTGAGATGAAATTTTCTACACGTCTTCCTTTCATTCCTGTGCAACCGACTATAATACTTTCTTAATGTAAAATCTTCTACTTATTTAATAACATTTACTTTTCCATTTTCATTATATAATGTCTATATAGCAGGGGGACTTCACTCTAGAAAAGTTATTTCAAGGGGCATAACTTTCAATAACATTTCTATATACTTTATAGTCATATTGTTGGACTTACCTGCACTATTGTTAAACTCTTTGTCTATAGTTATTTTTAGGCATATGAGTTATATTAAATAATGATATAATCTTTAAGGTATTTCTAAAGTTTGCATAAAAATAATGCATTATGCATAACATTTTAACCCATCTTTTTCTGCTTACAAAACTTATCAACTGTCATGTCGGTGATTAAAAACAGTTTTCATTAAAAATAATGAATGGTGTGTGGAAGGACATTCTTTTAAGTTACTGTGCTCCAGGAGCTGGGCGAAACCACGCCGGGTCAGATAGATAGACAGACAGACAGATAGTCGGGAACGGAAGCTTATTTGACTACTTATATGAATTAATTAAATGACATGCTCCCCACCAGGAACTGGGTGAAGCCGGGCCGGGTCAGCCAGACAGACAGACAGACAGACAAACAAGCAGACAGACAGACTGATAGATAGATAGATCCCCTCCAGGGCCTGGGCGAAGCCGGGCCGGGTCAGCTAGTATATATATATATATATATATATATATATATATATATATATATATATATATATATATATCCATTCATTGGCACCTTGCCGTCTTGACAGACGATAGTTTGTGCTCTAAAAAGGCATAATAACTTTTAACTATGGCGGTAGCGAGTGTGACTGATAAGGCCAATTTGCGCTGTAAATGTCCTTTCACAGTGGGTGCATGTGAACACATGGTCATTTCCACCATCATGCACCATCTTACGTCTCAAACGCTTGGTGTGTGACTTTTCTGCAATTATTTTCTCCTTTGACTTTATTCCATTTCCGAGACCAGTTAAGACCAGGGATGGAGTTATTGCCTCTCCATAGCACAAAGCCTGGGTTAAAATATAGAGATCATGTGTTGCCCATGCAGCATGATCCCTCTCTCGGCCTGCCTAGTTCACTCCAGAGGAAAGGTAACACCCCTACATCTGGAACAAGACAAGCTGCAGAAGCTGCCGGATCAGCAAAGCAATGCTCTAACTGTTCGCCTGTCGGAGCTTCGATCCTAGACCAGCCGCCAACCAAGGCTTAGGGCCTGGTCTGCCCTGCCATGACAATTTTGTCTTTAGCTTGCATTTCCTCGCACCAGGGTAAGGCTTGTACCCTCTCAATTGCGCTCTTCCGCCCGAAGCCGTTGGCACAATGTGGGGTGTCGGGTTTGGTAAGCGCCGCCCAACGTTCGGCGCTAACAGAAACCAGGTAGTACCGTCTACTATATATATATATATATATATATATATATATATATATATATATATATATATATATATATATATATATATATATATATATATATATATCCATCATGTGCCATGCCGGTAAGCGTGGGCGGTCATGTTTTGCCATCTCACTCGATCACCAGAGTTGTGGATTAGCTACGTGTTTCTGTCTCGACCATGCCACGAGGCCAAGCCATCCAGGTACTTGCTTCTAGGTCTTCCCCTTGGTCTGTTCCCCTCAATCTTACCAGTTGTCACCAAGGTCTCCAGATCATTTCTTCTCATAACATGCCCAAAAAATTGTGACTGTCTACGTCTAATGTCTCTAATCAGTTTACGATCTTCATTTGTTTCTTGAAGGACTTGTTCATTGGTCTTTCTGGCTGTCCATGGTATTCTTTGCATTTTCCTCAGAAACCACATTTCTACAGCCATCAGATGTTTTTCAGCTTGACTGCTCATTGTCCAAGCTTCACATCCATATAAGAGTACGGGTTGTATGTAGCATCCCAACACTCTTTTTCTCGTTTCAATTGACAATCTTTTTATTGGTCAGTATGTTTTTAATCTTGCTAAAGGCTACTTTTGCCATGGCGATTCTTGTTCTAATCTCTTCAAGGCATCTGCCATCAGATGTTATGACAGTTCCGAGATAATTGTACCTATTCACTTGTTGAAGAATATTCCCAATTACTTGTATATTACATTGTGGTATTTCGTTCTTCCTAGTGACGACCATAATCTGTATCTTTTTACAATTTAATTCTAACCCTAGTTGTTCACTGTGTACAACAACCGCATCTACTAAATGTTACAGCTCCTGTTCATTGTCTGCAATCAAGACTGTATAATCTGCATATCTAATGTTATTGATGCATCGTCCCCCAATGTTGATGCCTTCCATATCTTCAATATTTCTGAAACCACACAACATGATTTGCTTGGCATCTGTAAAGAAGGTAGTTTGCCATTGCTTTCCTTCCTAGCAGTGACCATACTGGTCAGTGACCGTAGCCATTGTCTCCTAAAAAAAAAAGAGATCCTCTGCCTACCGTCGTGAAGGTGGAGACCATAACCTACAACTATCTGTTGGCTGCTCACCATCTTCACCCACCACCTGCACGCATGGCTTCACGTAACCCTGATCGGAGGGCTAAACGGGTACTCCACCTTGCCCAAGGTATATATATATATATATATATATATATATATATATATATATATATATATATATATATATATATATATATATAAATAGTCATTAGATTTTAACATGTACAATATGAAAACTTCTGCACTGCTTACTTCATCAATTGATATCAATTTTAGGTAATATTATCTGATTAAATTGCATCAATGTTTGTTTAGTTACACAATGTACCAGGGGCATGGCGTCCACAAAGTAATGGACCACATCCTTTTTCTCAGAAGCTGTTTATTCAAAAAGCATGAAATGTATGAACAATATACAATGATATGTCATGTAAACACATGGATATATCATGTATACACAATGGATATGTCATGTATACACATGGATATGTCATGTATACACATGGATATGTCATGTAAACATCGGTATTATTCATCATAATCCCATCAGGTTGTGCGGCTTTATGCCAGTACGAAGCAGATGCATGTACTTCTTGCTTGTACCAGAGTTTGTTTTGATTATGTAGCCATTTCTTCGCTGCATGAATCACTTCTTCATCAGCTTCAAACCTTGCCCCATGGAGTGCCTCTTTAAGTGGACTAAATAGATGAAAATCAGAGGGTGTCAAATCGGAAATATATGGTGGATGCGATAGTACAGTCTAACCCAAATTGGTGATTCTTGTGCGGCCGAACTCTGCGAAAACGTTGATTGAGTGTTTTTTTTTTACCCCCAATATCTTAATGTAAGCTTGCAAATTGGTTGTCTCTCCACTTACAGAACATCCACAAGAATCACTCCTTCAATGTCCCAAAAGACAGTGATCATGACTTTTCCAACTGATGGATTTGTCTTCAATTTTTTTCTTTGTGTTGACTCCAGATGATGCCACTCCATTGCCTGTCTTTTTGTCTCAGGTTCAAAATTATGTGCGCAGGTTTCGTTAGTTGTAACGATCTAAGCCAAACAAAAAAAAAAAAAAAACAGTTATCTCCAACAACACTGAAACGCTCCAACAATTCAGAAGCAATTGCTTTCCTTTGCGATCGGTGGTCATTTGTGAGACTTCGAGACCCATCTTTGGCAAACCTTAGGGTATCCGCGAGGTTTTATTACTGCATTTGCACTACCACTGCTGACTGACAACTGTAAGCCTAATTGTTGAGTAGTGATTCGCCTGTCAGTAAGAATAATGTCCTCCGCATTGTTTAGGCTCACAATTGCCATTTGGCAATGTTTTTATCCCTCTGTGAATGTAACATGCAAAATACGATGTACGAAAGATTAGTGATTGGAAGGGCCGATTGTAAGACGAACCTGCGTGCTCAGTTTGTGACCATTTGATAATAAAGTTCGTTTGTTCGTTCACTTAACTACTGTCTGGTCATTCTTTCATTTACTGCCTGATCATTCAACTGATATAAGAGGGAAAAATTATGCAAATGAGAAACCACTGGGATGATGATGATGATGATGATGATGATGATGCTAATGATGATGGTGATGATGATGATGATGATGATGATGCTGATGATGATGATGATGATGATGATCTGCTGCCGTATTACTGTCTATGTTGTCTGTTAAATGTCTGACATAGACATGTCTGTGATACAGTGATCTAGGCATGCCGGTCACACGATCAGTCTCTGATGACAGAGTATAATGACGACACACACAGGATCGAGTGGTGACAAACACAGGATCTAGTGACGACACACACAGGATTTAGTGATGACACACACAGTATCTAATGACGACACACACATGATCTAGTGACGACACACACAGGATCGAGTGGTGACAAACACAGGATCTAGTGACGACACACACAGGATTTAGTGACGACACACACATGATCTAGTGACGACACACACATGATCGAGTGGTGACAAACACAGGATCTAGTGACGACAGACACAGGATTTAGTGACGACACACACATGATCTAATGACGACACACACAGAATTTAGTGATGACACACACAGTATCTAGTGACGACACACACAGTATCTAGTGACGACACCCACATGATCTAGTGACGACACACACATGATCAAGTGACGACACACACAATATCTAGTGACGACACACAGAGGATCTAGTGACGACATGCACACACGCAAGTTTACCGGTAGCCTTAATCCGTGCCCTGTCCGAACCATTGACCAGAGAGGATGGCAGAGGGATGTCTATGGTATCATTGAATGAGCTCCCATTAAGGCTGATGAATATTGGGTAGTTGAAGCTGACTGGGGCACCTGGCGCCTGACATATGACAACGATAACAAAACACATGCTGAGATATATTAATTATAACATATTGGATAGTTGGATAGTTATCATTTACCGAAACACCTCAGGGCTGAGGCATGTAACCAACAACAATATTGAATCAATACACTAACCCAGAGCACCTTATGGTTATGACATGTTTATAATAATTTTAAAAAAACACAAATGTATATCGTTTATATTAATAAAAACAACACATGTAAAAATAAAATGTGTGACTTTTTATATGATAATTTGCCTAAGTAAGATAACACTTAAAGTGTTGTCTGTAATAAGGTTTGATGCAATGCATGAATGGTCCTCATCATTCGTGATGGACGAACATAGCATAGCATATTTGTCCTTGAATCATAACTTGACTGACAATAATAATTACAGTAATAACTGTGACACATGAAGCCACCATCTTTGTTGGCTGTCATTGACATGTCGCTTCTGGTGATCAGCATCCTCTATTTGTTGGTAGTCATTGTTTCACCAAGCCTGTGGCTCCGCACATCCGACTCCGACCAGCATAGTTTCGGGTTGACTGTCCCAGGAGTCCATTGTGTGCAGTAGCCTACGGGGCAGCAGGTTTGTGTCTCGCTTCGTCTGCTGCTTATTCCTTGACCTTGTCCGACATGGGATACTCTAGCAGTATCTGTGCTACCGACGGCATAGCTCTTGTGACCTTTGAACACACCAGCCCTCTGTCACATCATGGTGGAGACACAGCAGAAGGACGCTCTACATGTGAGGATCAACGCATCCTGTGCACATAAATGTCAGGGCAGAGATCAGGTTCTGTATAAGAAGTCCTTTAGCACATGACCTGGTCTTGACTGTTCAAGTGGAAGTGTTGTTACAAGCTAAGGACATGAGAGAATATGACCCAATCTTGACTGTTGACATGCCTAGACGCTGTTACTAGCTAAGGATATGAGAGAATATGACCCAATCTTGACTGTTGACATACCCAGCCACTGTTACTAGCTAAGGACATGAGAGAATATGACCCAATCTTGACTGTTGACATGCCTGGCCACTGTTACTATCTAAGGACATAAGAGAATATGACCCAATCTTGACTGTTGACATGCCTAGACGCTGTTACTATCTAAGGACATAAGAAAATATGACCAAATCTTGACTGTTGACATGCCTAGCTGCTGTTACTAGATAACGACATGAGAGAATATGACCCACTCTTGACATGTCTAGCCACTGTTACTAGCTATGAACATTGAGAGAATATGACCCAATCTTGACTGTTGACATGCCTAGCTGCTATTACTAGCTAACAACATGATAGAATATGACCCAATCTTGACATGTCTAGCCGCTGTTACTAGCTAACGACATGAGAGAATATGACCCAATCTTGACATGCCTAGCCGCTGTTACTAGCTAAGGACATGAGAGAATATGACCCAATCTTGACTGCTGACATGCCTAGCAGCTGTTACTAGCTAACGACATGAGAGAATATGACCCAATCTTGACTTGACATGCCTAGCCGATGTTACTAGCTAAGGACATGCGCGAGTATGACCAGACATTGACTATTGACATCTAATGATGTTACTAGCTTAAAACAGTAACAAATATGACCACAACTTGACCAATTCACATGTTTGACTGTTCACATGGTCATATTCTCTTATTAGTTAAGAACATGAAAGAATGTGACCAGACCTTGACCACGAGTTGTCTCCGGATGCCGTCGGCTGCAACTGTGGTTTGGGCAGTCACAGTGATGTCCACGATGCCTATCTCTGTCAGCAGGATGGGGAAGTAGACAACGCCCTGCTCTCCAGACTCGACCTGCAAGCACAGAAGAGGAGATCACTTGAGCCTCGGAGAAACACACTCGGGGTGCAACGTCTCATGATGGTTGTTCAGTGTGAAGTGTCACTATACAAGTGTGAATTGTCAATATACAAGTGTGGAGGGTCACTATACAAGTGTGGGGTGTCACTATACAAGTCTGAACTATTAATTGTGAAATTGTAAAATACGACAAAAAAATCTATGTGTAATCTTACAGAACAGACTATAGTGTGTCAATAGTTCAGTATGCAGACAATCAGATGTAGTCACACGGAACAGACTATAGTGTGTCAATAGTTCAGTATGTAGTCAAACGGAACAGACTATAGTGTGTCAATAGTTCAGTATGTAGTCACACGGAACAGACTATAGTGTGTCAATAGTTCAGTATGTAGACAACCTTTGGTAAGGATGACTCTCATGTCCTTTCAGGACCCATCCCCCACTGGTCCAAGCCTGACACCCAGCTCGTGCCTGTGGCTCCTAGTAGCTGTCAGCATGCGACAGCGGCCACCCCCCGGGCAACAGCTGTGAGAGGCTGGCTAAACCAGGCGCGGGTAGCCGATTTGGTGTCAAACCAAGCGGTAAACTAGGGTATGCCTACCCAGCATGTGAAGACAGGATTCGGCAGACTGCGCGGAAGAAATCATTCCTGATTCAACGGGCAAGACGGCGTTTACCTGCAAAGCGTTGTGGAACGTAATGAGCACGGCAAGGCACGTAGAGCGCCCTGGTCATCCACTGCACCTGTATTCGTCTCCAGTTGTCTCGACTTGTCTTGCCACTGGACTCAGATGGACTCAGGCGAGAGAGTGAGGTCGACGAATTGCGCAACTCTTCCTCACTTTAATCCAAGTCATCGCGCAAGTCATTCTTCGTCCAACGTCATATATCACCTTCAAGCCCTGTGGCGATGGGCGAGCGGCGAAGCGGCAGGCGTGGGTACGCTGGCAGCCGTAGTCGCAGACCTGCACACAGGCGGCTCAGGCCATATGGTCGTCTTCTACTGACCGGAGCAGCAGTGGGATTCGGCAGCCCCCTGAGCGACTGAGCAGCCCTCTATAGGAACACACTGCTCACCTCCATAGCATGAGGAAGGGGCTAGAAAAGGTGCCCTAAACATTGTCTGCTCCATCACTACCTAACCAGCTAACCGCGGTTGGTGGGTACCCTAACTGCGGTCGACATACAAAGAAAGATAAAACAAGCAAAGCTAAAAGAGTAAACCATATTCCCTTAACAATTGGAACTTGGAATGTACGCACCCTACTTGACAGAGACGGCGCGTCGGGTCCAGAGAGACGAACAGCACTGATTGGGAGAGAGCTGGGCAGGTACAACATCGACATTGCAACCTTGAGCGAGACACGACTTGCAGAAGAAGGCCAAATCTGTGAAATAGGTGCCGGCTACACATTTTTCTGGAGTGGAAGGAAAAGCGAGGAAAGACGCCAATCCGGTGTGGGATTTGCCATTAAGTCGGCCCTGGTCGGCAAATTAGCTGGATTTCCAAAGGCTATAAACGACAGGCTCATGACCATGAAGTTGCCTCTGCTGAATGGAAGGAAGCACGCAACCATTGTGAGTGTCTACGCACCAACTATGACCAACGAAGATGATGTCAAGAACAAGTTCTATGAGGACCTGCACAATGTAATAACATCTGTTCCCAAAGGAGACAAACTTATACTCCTTGGGGATTTCAATGCCAGAGTAGGCACGGACACCACCTCTTGGAGTGGCATTATTGGAAAGCATGGAGTCGGAAATTGTAACAGCAATGGACTCCGCCTCCTTCAGACATGTGCCGAACATGATCTCCTGATTACGAACACAAATTTCCGTCTCCCCATGAGAAATAGGACATCGTGGATGCACCCTCGCTCGAAACACTGGCACCTCATTGACTATGTCATCGTCAGGAGGAGTGACAGACAAGACGTTCGAGTGACAAAATCCATGTGTGGTGCCGAATGTTGGACAGACCATCGTCTCATTGTCTCGAAAATGAACATCCACATCAGGCCACCACGGCGTCCTCAAGGGGCGAAAATGCAAACAAAGCTAAATGTCACCCGCCTAAACAGCAAGAAAATGCAGCAGTCGTTTGAAATTATGCTGGAAGACCGCCTCAAGCGCAATGCTGAAGCTAAACAGGATACAGAAACAGAATGGAGAGCCCTAAAGGACACAATTTACAACACTACTATGGAAATCCTGGGTCCAGCCCCCCGAAAGCATAAAGACTGGTTTGATGAAAATTCCGAAGACATCAACCAATTGCTGGCCGAGAAACATCTTCTCCTCAAGGCACATTTGAATGACCCAAGTCAACATCAAAAAAAAGATGCTTTCAAGAACATTCAGAGAGTAGTGCAGCAGAAACTTCGGCACATGCGGGACTCCTGGCTGAGCAGCAAAGCTGATGAAATTCAGGGCTTTGCTGACAGACATGATATGAAAAACTTCTACGACTCACTGAAAGCGGTCTATGGTCCTTCATCACCAGGCATAGTTCCCCTCCTTAGTGCAGATGGGGGAACATTGGTCACCGAGAAGAAAGAAATCCTTAAACGCTGGGCAGAGAATTTCAGCAAAATCTTAAATGCAACTTCCTTCTTCGATGATGAAACCATCAACTGCCTTCCTCAAGTTCCCACCAATGAGACACTTGATGATCTGCCAACCATAGTGGAAGTAAACAAAGCCATCCAGCAACTCTCCAGCGGCAAGGCACCTGGTCCTGACTCCATCCCAGCAGAGATCTACTAGGCAGGTGGGCCGGTCCTAACAGAGCAGCTTCACCAAGTCTTCACAAACATATGGATGAACGAGACCATGCCACAAGATTTTAAGGACGCGTCAATAGTCCACCTTTACAAACGTAAAGGAAACCGCCAATCCTGTGACAACCACCGAGGCATCTCCTTGCTTTCAATTGCAGGGAAGATACTCGCCAGAATTCTTCTCAATCGCCTCACAGCCCATCTCGATCAAGGTCTTCTTCCTGAGAGTCAATGTGGCTTCAGAAAAGAACGTGGAACTGTTGACATGATTTTCGCTGCAAGGCAGCTGCAAGAGAAATGTCAGGAACAGAACTGCGAAATGTTCTCCACTTTCATTGACCTTACCAAGGCTTTTGATACAGTCAGCAGAGAAGGACTGTGGAAGATTATGGCAAAATATGGCTGTCCACGAAAGTTTGTCCAAATAGTGCGGCTATTTCATGACGGCATGCAGGCAAGAGTACAGGAAAATGATGAACTGTCTGAACCCTTTCCTGTCACCAATGGAGTGAAGCAAGGATGTGTCCTGGCACCAACACTGTTCAGCCTCATGTTTTCAGCCATGTTGATGAATGCCTTCGAGAACGACGACATTGGAATAGACATCAACTACCGTATGGATGGAAAGTTATTCAATCTCAGAAGGCTGAAAGCTAAAACCAAAATTAACAGCGGCACCGTCAGAGAGCTCCTGTTTGCTGATGATTGCGCTCTATACGCCAACTCAGAGGCGGACATACAACATAATGTTTCAGCTTTCTCACATGCCTGTGCCAACTTTGGGCTCAATATCAACTTGGAGAAGACTGTAGTGATGTACCAGCCAGCTCCAGGGAATATTCACACTGTGCCGAATATCAAAGTGAATGATCATAGACTAAGTGTTGTGGACAAATTCACCTATCTTGGCAGCACCGTGTCACAAGCTGCCACAATCGATGACGAAGTGAATGCAAGAATCTCCAAGGCCAGTGCAGCCTTTGGCAGACTGTACAAGAATGTATGGGACAGAACTGGTATAAGCCTGCAAACAAAGCTAAAAGTCTACAAAGCAGTTGTATTATCCACACTGCTATATGCTTGTGAAACATGGACTGTTTATCAGCGACACGCTAGGAAATTAAACCACTTCCACACAGTCTGCCTAAGGAAGCTACTGAAGATTAAATGGCAAGACAAGATTCCAGACACTGAAGTCCTAGAAAGAGCATCCATGCCCAGTATCCACACTCTACTGATGAAGAATCAGATTCGCTGGGCTGGTCACTTGACTCGCATGCCAGATCACAGGCTCCCTAAACGAATTTTTTACAGCGAACTGCGTTGTGGTGAACGCTCCCAAGGTGGCCAGAGGAAACGCTTTAAAGACACTCTGAAAATTTCACTGAATGCTTTTGGAATTCATCATGACACCTGGGAGGCTGCAGCCAGAGACCGAAATTCGTGGCGTGCATCATTACACAAAGGTGCAGTCATATGTGAGGCAACCAGGACTGCAAGAGCTGTGAAGAAAAGGCAGGACAGAAAAACCACTGCAGGAAATCCTCCTCCAGAGACGTCAAGCATTCTTTGCCCACATTGTCAAAGAACATTTCGAGCCAAAATAGGCCTTATCAGCCATCTTAGAACCCACGGCTCCACACCTTCAACCCCACTGGATGAAATGAATGGTCATCATCATTCTTGATGGACAAACAACATGTAGACAACCAGATATAGTCACACGGAACAGACTATAGTGTGTCAATAGTTCAGTATGCAGACAATCAGATGTAGTCACACGGAACAGACTATAGTGTGTCAATAGTTCAGTATGTAGTCAAACGGAACAGACTATAGTGTGTCAATAGTTCAGTATGTAGTCACACGGAACAGACTATAGTGTGTCAATAGTTCAGTATGTAGACAACCAGATATAGTCACACGGAACAGACTATAGTGTGTCAATAGTTCAGTATGCAGACAACCAGATGTAGTCACACAGAACAGACTATAGTGTGTCAATAGTTCAGTTTGTAGACAACTAGAGGTAGTCACACGGAACAGACTATAGTGTGTCAATAGTTCAGTATGTAGACAACCAGAGGTAGTCACACGGAACAGACTATAGTGTGTCAATAGTTCAGTATGTAAACAACCAGAGGTAGTCACACGGAACAGACTATAGTGTGTCAATAGTTCAGTATGCAGACAATCAGAGTTAGTCACACGGAACAGACTATAGTGTGTCAATAGTTCAGTATGTAGACAATCAGAGGTAGTCACACGGAACAGACTATAGTGTGTCAATAGTTCAGTATGTAGTCACACGGAACAGACTATAGTGTGTCAATAGTTCAGTATGTAATCACACGGAACAGACTATAGTGTGTCAATAGTTCAGTATGTAGACAATCAGAGGTAGTCACACGGAACAGACTATAGTGTGTCAATAGTTCAGTATGTAGTCAAACGGAACAGACTATAGTGTGTCAATAGTTCAGTATGTAGTCACACGGAACAGACTATAGTGTGTCAATAGTTCAGTATGTAATCACACGGAACAGACTATAGTGTGTCAATAGTTCAGTATGCAGACAATCAGATGTAGTCACACGGAACAGACTATAGTGTGTCAATAGTTCAGTATGTAGTCAAACGGAACAGACTATAGTGTGTCAATAGTTCAGTATGTAGTCACACGGAACAGACTATAGTGTGTCAATAGTTCAGTATGTAGACAACCAGATATAGTCACACGGAACAGACTATAGTGTGTCAATAGTTCAGTATGCAGACAACCAGATGTAGTCACACAGAACAGACTATAGTGTGTCAATAGTTCAGTTTGTAGACAACTAGAGGTAGTCACACGGAACAGACTATAGTGTGTCAATAGTTCAGTATGTAGACAACCAGAGGTAGTCACACGGAACAGACTATAGTGTGTCAATAGTTCAGTATGTAAACAACCAGAGGTAGTCACACGGAACAGACTATAGTGTGTCAATAGTTCAGTATGCAGACAATCAGAGTTAGTCACACGGAACAGACTATAGTGTGTCAATAGTTCAGTATGTAGACAATCAGAGGTAGTCACACGGAACAGACTATAGTGTGTCAATAGTTCAGTATGTAGTCACACGGAACAGACTATAGTGTGTCAATAGTTCAGTATGTAATCACACGGAACAGACTATAGTGTGTCAATAGTTCAGTATGTAGACAATCAGAGGTAGTCACACGGAGCAGACTATAGTGTGTCAATAGTTCAGTATGTAGACAATCAGAGGTAGTCACACGGAACAGACTATAGTGTGTCAATAGTTCAGTATGTAGTCACACGGAACAGACTATAGTGTGTCAATAGTTCAGTATGTAGTCACACGGAACAGACTATAGTGTGTCAATAGTTCAGTATGTAGTCACACGGAACAGACTATAGTGTGTCAATAGTTCAGTATGCAGACAATCAGATGTAGTCATACGGAACAGACTGTAAATAAATGGTTGTGTACGAGACAAGAGGGATCTATGTGGAGATGATAGTCTGACATGGCTGTTCTTCCGGACACACAGAGAGCATGTAACTACAGTACACACCTTGATCACCGGAACACACACAGAGATCATGTAACTACAGTACACATCTTGATCACCGGAACACACACAGAGATCATGTAACTACAGTACACACCTTGATCACCGGAACACACACAGAGATCATGTAACTACAGTACACACCTTGATCACCGGAACACACACAGAGATCATGTAACTACAGTACACACCTTGATCACCGGAACACACACAGAGATCATGTAACGACAGTACACACCTTGATCACCGGAACACACACAGAGATCATGTAACTACAGTACACACCTTGATCACCGGAACACACACAGAGATCATGTAACGACAGTACACACCTTGATCACCGGGACACACAGAGAGATCATGTAACTACAGTACACACCTTGATCACCGGAACACACACAGAGATCATGTAACGACAGTACACACCTTGATCACCGGGACACACAGAGAGATCATGTAACTACAGTACACACCTTGATCACCGGAACACACACAGAGATCATGTAACTACAGTACTCACCGTGATCTGCTTGACCTGAGACCCAGATTCTAGAACCTCAAGGCCACTCCTGCTGGCTACCACACTTTGATAATTGCTGGATCCATTGAGCGTCACCACCACCTGGTTGAGCACAGTCATACATGATTACGTCATCACCAAGCACATCTTCCATAGTCATTGCCTGCTTATTATTACTATCATACCTTCTATCAATCCACACATTTCAACAACTATACGTACCCAATGTTAATTCACACATTCCTACAACTGTAAGTACCCAATATTAATTCACATAATCCTACAACAATAAGTATCCCATGTTAATTCACACATTCACACAAATATAAGTACCTAGTGTTAATTCACACATTCACACAAATATAAGTAACTAGTGTTAATTCACACATTCACACAAATATAAGTAACTAGTGTTAATTCACACAAATATAAGCACTCAATGTTAATTCACACATTCACACAGCTATAAGTACTCAATGTTAATTCACACAAATATAAGCACTCAATGTTAATTCAAACATTCACACAAATATAAACACTCAATGTTAATTCACACAAATATAAGCACCCAATGTTAATTCACACAAATATAAGCACCCAATGTTAATTCACACATTCACACAAATATAAGCACCCAATGTTAATTCACACATTCACACAAATGTAAACACCCAATGTTAATTCACACATTCACACAAATATAAGCACCCAATGTTAATTCCCACATTCACACAAATATAAGCACTCAATGTTAATTCACACATTCACACAAATATAAGCACCCAATGTTAATTCACACAAATATAAGCACCCAATGTTAATTCACACATTCACACAAATATAAGCACCCAATGTTAATTCACACATTCACACAAATATAAGCACCCAATGTTAATTCACACATTCACACAAATATAAGCACTCAATGTTAATTCACACATTCACACAAATATAAGCACCCAATGTTAATTCACACATTCACACAACTATAAGCACTCAATGTTAATTCACACATTCACACAAATATAAGCACCCAATGTTAATTCACACATTCACACAACTATAAGCACCCAATGTTAATTCACACAAATATAAGCACCCAATGTGATTTTACAAATTTCTAAAACTATGGGTTAAAGTTAGTTGCATATCCTTTACAGAACATTTGCAGTCAACACCAGCATTCTTTGCTGTTGTTGATGTCTTGGAAAGTTTACGTTCTGTAGTTTGCCATTGCTTTCTGAACGACCGGCACCCATACTATTTCGTAAATACCAGTACAATGCGGTCAGCTGCCAAATCGCGCGCAGCTGTGTTTTGAACTAGGGTATGCGGGATCACGAACCACGCCCGTAGATCCCTCGAAACAGAGACCGCTATGAGTAGCCAATATTACTTCACACATGTTTAAAACTATAAGTACCCAATGTTAAGTCATAC
The DNA here is from genome assembly GCA_963921405.1 of Cepaea hortensis. Classification (NCBI taxonomy): domain Eukaryota; kingdom Metazoa; phylum Mollusca; class Gastropoda; order Stylommatophora; family Helicidae; genus Cepaea; species Cepaea hortensis. Next base: position 164,112,656 of record OY992879.1, on the reverse strand, counting down.
AATTCTACAACTGTAAGGATGGACCGTTATTCAGGCATATCTATTGCCCCACTACGTACAGTATCACTCACTGACACTACCAGATACTGCCCCACCCTGTACAGTATCACTCACTGACACTTCAAGGTACTGCTCCACCCTGTACAGTATCACTCACTGACACTACAAGATACTGCCCCACCCTGTACAGTATCACTCACTGACACTACAAGATACTGCCCCACCCTGTACAGTATCACTCACTGACACTACCAGATACTGCCCCACCCTGTACAGTATCACTCACTGACACTACAAGATACTGCTCCACCATGTACAGTATCACTCACTGACACTACCAGATACTGCCCCACCCTGTACAGTATCACTCACTGACACTACCAGATACTGCCCCACCCTGTACAGTATCACTCACTGACACTACCAGATACTGCTCCACCCTGTACAGTATCACTCACTGACACTACCAGATACTGCTCCACCCTGTACAGTATCACTCACTGACACTACAAGATACTGCTCCACCCTGTACAGTATCACTCACTGACACTACAAGGTACTGCTCCACCCTGTACAGTATCACTCACTGACACTACAAGATACTGCTCCACCCTGTACAGTATCACTCACTGACACTACCAGATACTGCTCCACCGTGTACAGTATCACTCACTGACACTACCAGATACTGCTCCACCCTGTACAGTATCACTCACTGACACTACCAGATACTGCTCCACCCTGTACAGTATCACTCACTGACACTACCAGATACTGCCCCACCCTGTACAGTATCACTCACTGACACTACCAGATACTGTTCCACCCTGTACAGTATCACTCACTGACACTACAAGGTGCAGCTCCATTGCGTACAGTATCACTCACTGACACTACCAGATACTGTTCCACCCTGTACAGTATCACTCACTGACACTTCCAGATACTGCTCTACCGTGTACAATATCACTCACTGACACTACAAGATACTGCTCCACCCTGTACAGTATCACTCACTGACACTACAAGGTACTGTTCCACCCTGTACAGTATCACTCACTGACACTACAAGATACTGCTCCACCCTGTACAGTATCACTCACTGACACTACAAGATACTGCTCCACCCTGTACAGTATCACTCACTGACACTACAAGATACTGTTCCACCCTGTACAGTATCACTCACTGACACTACCAGATACTGCCCCACCCTGTACAGTATCACTCACTGACACTTCCAGATACTGTTCCACCCTGTACAGTATCACTCACTGACACTACCAGATACTGTTCCACCCTGTACAGTATCACTCACTGACACTTCCAGATACTGCTCCACCCTGTACAGTATCACTCACTGACACTACAAGGTACAGCTCCACCCTGTACAGTATCACTCACTGACACTACAAGATACTGCCCCACCCTGTACAGTATCACTCACTGACACTACAAGATACTGCTCCAACCTGTACAGTATCACTCAATGACACTACAAGATACTGCTCCACCATGTACAGTATCACTCACTGACACTACCAGATACTGCTCCACCCTGTACAGTATCACTCACTGACACTACCAGATACTGCCCCACCCTGTACAGTATCACTCACTGACACTACCAGATACTGTTCCACCCTGTACAGTATCACTCACTGACACTACAAGGTACAGCTCCATTGCGTACAGTATCACTCACTGACACTACCAGATACTGTTCCACCATGTACAGTATCACTCACTGACACTACCAGATACTGCTCCACCATGTACAGTATCACTCACTGACACTACCAGATACTGCCCCACCCTGTACAGTATCACTCACTGACACTACCAGATACTGCTCCACCCTGTACAGTATCACTCACTGACACTACCAGATACTGCTCCACCATGTACAGTATCACTCACTGACACTACCAGATACTGCCCCACCCTGTACAGTATCACTCACTGACACTACCAGATACTGCCCCACCCTGTACAGTATCACTCACTGACACTACAAGATACTGCTCCACCGTGTACAGTATCACTCACTGACACTACCAGATACTGCTCCACCGTGTACAGTATCACTCACTGACACTACAAGGTACTGCTCCACCCTGTACAGTATCACTCACTGACACTACAAGGTACTGCTCCACCCTGTACAGTATCACTCACTGACACTACCAGATACTGCTCCACCCTGTACAGTATCACTCACTGACACTACAAGGTACTGCTCCACCCTGTACAGTATCACTCACTGACACTACCAGATACTGCTCCACCCTGTACAGTATCACTCACTGACACTACAAGGTACTGCTCCACCCTGTACAGTATCACTCACTGACACTACAAGGTACTGCTCCACCCTGTACAGTATCACTCACTGACACTACCAGATACTGCTCCACCGTGTACAGTATCACTCACTGACACTACCAGATACTGTTCCACCGTGTACAGTATCACTCACTGACATTACCAGATACTGCTCCACCCTGTACAGTATCACTCACTGACACTACAAGATACTGCTCCACCCTGTACAGTATCACTCACTGACACTACCAGATACTGCTCCACCGTGTACAGTATCACTCACTGACACTACAAGGTACTGCTCCACCCTGTACAGTATCACTCACTGACACTACAAGGTACTGCTCCACCCTGTACAGTATCACTCACTGACACTACAAGGTACTGCTCCACCCTGTACAGTATCACTCACTGACACTACCAGATACTGCTCCACCGTGTACAGTATCACTCACTGACACTACCAGATACTGCTCCACCCTGTACAGTATCACTCACTGACACTACAAGGTACTGCTCCACCCTGTACAGTATCACTCACTGACACTACAAGATACTGCTCCACCGTGTACAGTATCACTCACTGACACTACCAGATACTGTTCCACCCTGTACAGTATCACTCACTGACACTACCAGATACTGTTCCACCCTGTACAGTATCACTCACTGACACTACCAGATACTGCTCCACCCTGTACAGTATCACTCACTGACACTACCAGATACTGCTCCACCCTGTACAGTATCACTCACTGACACTACCAGATACTGTTCCACCCTGTACAGTATCACTCACTGACACTACAAGGTACAGCTCCATTGCGTACAGTATCACTCACTGACACTACCAGATACTGCTCCACCGTGTACAGTATCACTCACTGACACTACAAGGTACAGCTCCATTGCGTACAGTATCACTCACTGACACTACAAGGTACAGCTCCATTGCGTACAGTATCACTCACTGACACTACAAGGTACAGCTCCATTGCGTACAGTATCACTCACTGACACTACAAGGTACAGCTCCATTGCGTACAGTATCACTCACTGACACTACAAGGTACAGCTCCATTGCGTACAGTATCACTCACTGACACTACAAGGTACAGCTCCATTGCGTACAGTATCACTCACTGACACTACAAGGTACTGCTCCACCGTGTACAGTATCACTCACTGACACTACAAGATACTGTTCCACCCTGTACAGTATCACTCACTGACACTACCAGATACTGCCCAACCCTGTACAGTATCACTCACTGACACTACAAGATACTGTTCCACCCTGTACAGTATCACTCACTGACACTACCAGATACTGCTCCACCGTGTACAGTATCACTCACTGACACTACAAGATACTGTTCCACCCTGTACAGTATCACTCACTGACACTACCAGATACTGCTCCACCCTGTACAGTATCACTCACTGACACTACAAGATACTGCTCCACCGTGTACAGTATCACTCACTGACACTACCAGATACTGCCCCACCCTGTACAGTATCACTCACTGACACTACAAGATACTGCCCCACCCTGTACAGTATCACTCACTGACACTACAAGATACTGCCCCACCCTGTACAGTATCACTCACTGACACTACAAGATACTGCCCCACCCTGTACAGTATCACTCACTGACACTACAAGATACTGCTCCACCCTGTACAGTATCACTCACTGACACTACAAGATACTGCCCCACCCTGTACAGTATCACTCACTGACACTACAAGATACTGCTCCACCCTGTACAGTATCACTCACAGACACTACAAGATACTGCTCCACCCTGTACAGTATCACTCACTGACATTTCAAGGTACTGCTCCACCCTGTACAGTATCACTCACAGACACTACAAGGTACTGCGCCACCCTGTACAGTATCACTCACTGACACTACAAGATACTGCCCCACCCTGTACAGTATCACTCACTGACACTACAAGATACTGCCCCACCCTGTACAGTATCACTCACTGACACTACAAGATACTGCCCCACCCTGTACAGTATCACTCACTGACACTACAAGATACTGCCCCACCCTGTACAGTATCACTCACTGACACTACAAGATACTGCCCCACCCTGTACAGTATCACTCACTGACACTACAAGATACTGCCCCACCCTGTACAGTATCACTCACTGACACTACAAGATACTGCCCCACCCTGTACAGTATCACTCACTGACACTACAAGATACTGCTCCACCCTGTACAGTATCACTCACTGACACTACAAGATACTGCCCCACCCTGTACAGTATCACTCACTGACACTACAAGATACTGCTCCACCCTGTACAGTATCACTCACAGACACTACAAGATACTGCTCCACCCTGTACAGTATCACTCACTGACATTTCAAGGTACTGCTCCACCCTGTACAGTATCACTCACAGACACTACAAGGTACTGCGCCACCCTGTACAGTATCACTCACTGACACTACAAGATACTGCCCCACCCTGTACAGTATCACTCACTGACACTACAAGATACTGCCCCACCCTGTACAGTATCACTCACTGACACTACAAGATACTGCCCCACCCTGTACAGTATCACTCACTGACACTACAAGATACTGCCCCACCCTGTACAGTATCACTCACTGACACTACAAGATACTGCCCCACCCTGTACAGTATCACTCACTGACACTACAAGGTACTGTTCCATTGCGTACAGTATCATTGTCAACAGCACATGATATTCTAACTTTGTTGATCCCCAATGCTGTCTCCTGTAGCTGGGGCCACTGAAGCTGAAGATGAACATTCTCAGATGAAAGTTTTCAGTTTACGTGGAGACAACAATAGCTTTTTGTGTGCTCTGACACGGAGTTCAATGGGCAGATAATTGACACTCATAGCTTGCAAGGCGAGACAACAATAGCAACAACAACATATATATATATATGTGTGTGTGTGTGTGTGTGTGTGTGTGTGTGTGTGGGCGCGCGTGAGCGCTCACTTACATTCAGAGTAGTTTGCAAGTAATTGAAGACCACAGCCGGCATGACAACCTGTTCCCCCCGAACCACTTCCGTGGGCAGACTGAGACTCACAAAGAAGGACTTGAACACAGTCAGCTGTGGACACATCAGGTACAGGTGATTCTCACACATATCATGTACAGGTGATTCTCTCACACACATCATGTACAGGTGATTCTCTCACACACATCATGTACAGGTGATTCTCTCACACATCATGTACAGGTGATTCTCTCACACATCATGTACAGGTGATTCTCTCACACATCATGTACAGGTGATTCTCTCACACATCATGTATAGGCTATTCTCTCACACCCCACAACTGTGGACACGTCATGTAAAGGTGATTCTCTCACACATCATGTACAGTCGATTCTCTCACACATCATGTATAGGTTATTCTCTCACACCCCACAACTGTGGACACATCATGTACAGGTCATTCTCCCACACATCATGTGCAGATGATTCTCTCACACATCATGTACAGGTGATTCCCTCACCCATCAGGCACAGTTGATTCTGCCACACATCATATGCAGGTGATTCTCTCACACATCATGTACAGGTGATTTTCTCACACATTAGGTACAGGTGATTCTCTCACACATCAGGTACAAGTGATTCTCTCACACATCATACACAGGTGATTCTCTCACACATCGATGCTTCCGGTTTCAAGATGGCGTGTTCGTTAACTTTTTCGCGTAGGGGATGGATTTATTCATTTCTTGCGAGTAATTGGTGTGCCAGGATGTAAAACCAGGAGTTTCTACTCAAGATCTGCGCGGGTGCTACGGAGTTCGTGCATCGAGCGAAGCCATCCTTGAGTGAATTTTCAGCAGCGTGTGTGGTTCTCAAAAGTCTGTGTTTACGTTTTTTCAACATGGCGGAACAACGTGTGTGTTCCGAGCGATCAGCAGTCAACATACCGAAGCGGCGTGGTAGCCGCGCAGGGAAAAAGAAGCCAGGTAAGCGCGGTGGCTTGAGACGTTTTAGACTCAAGTGTCACCGTCTAGGACTCAGGAACATCCGTATTCTATATTGGAACTGTGCCAGTGTAAAACAACGGGGCTCTATTTTAGAAACCCTAGTTTACAGGAACGACATTGTAGCACTCCAGGAGACGAGACTGGGCGATCAGCTACTCCGAATTGCCGGCTTCAAATGTTTCTACAACAGACGACATCTGGGAACGGCGATTCTCGTTCGCGACAGCATGGTGGCGTCAGAGCTAGACATGTCCAGTTGGAACAGTGACGATATACAAATACAGGCGTTGAGAGTTCATGCCAGTATACCATTCGTGTTGGTTAATGTTTATGCCCGCAATGCAAGTGTGGACGCCCAGAAGTGGCAGTGCTTAAGTGGCATATTAGGCCACGAGAGAAATGTTATTTTCTGTGGTGACTTCAACGCTAAAGGCATATCATGGGGAAACACTTCCTCCAATACACAAGGGGAGGAGCTCGAGACTGCACTGGAAACCATCGACCTGGTTTGTATCAACAGCGGCTGTGTCACCAGGACAGCAAGCCGTCCAGGCGATGAGGACAGTGCTATTGATCTGGCGCTAGTTTCACCTTCACTCACTACAGTGTGTAGATGGGGTGTCCTAGGACACCATGGCAGCGACCACCACCCATGCAGCATATTGGTGGAGAAAGGCAGAACCAGGCAGCACAAGCTAAAGGTAAAGACGTTCCAGTATGACAGTACAGGGCAAGATGTGGTGAGTAAAATAAGACGTGACAAGCGCAGAACGTTTCAGGGCAGGAAAAAAAGCTGGGAGCAGCCACCGTGGTGGAGTATCGAGGTGGAGAAGGCTTGGGTGGATAAGCGTAGTGCTGTAAGGAGATGGCAAAATGCCAAGAAGAACAGAGCTGGTCATCCTAGTCCCTGCTTGCACTTAGAAAGAGAGATGCACACAAAAGTAAGCTATTTAAAAAAACTGGTCAAGGTGGTTAAAAGCGAAAAATGGGCAGAGGTGTGTCAAAGAGTAAGCACAGACAAGTCACTGAAATTGTTCTGGCGACTACATAAAAGCATGAGTGGTGTAGTCAAGAATAAGAGCATTTCTGACTTCCAAGGTGCTGACCTCATCTGGCAGAGGACTGACGAGGACAAGGGCAAAGCCCTCTTTGAACGCTACCTTGAGCAGAGCAACCAGACAGACATGGGAGGCCGGAATCTGGCCAAGGAGGTCACCTCAGACAGATGCAAGGCCCAGAACACTTCGGATGAAGACACAGTGACAGTGAAAGAAATCAAGGCTGTGCTTCGACGATCAAAAACCAGTGCTCCAGGTCCTGATGGCATAAGATACAACGACATAAATAGGTGTACCGACAATGAGCTAGAGAAACTAGCAGACATGTACAACAACAGTATAGGGAGTGCTAGCATCAAGGAGGAATGGTTACACAGCTATCTGATTCCCTTGCCGAAGCCTGACAAAGACCACAAAAAAATTCAGGGATATCGAATTATAACCATGCAGAATACAATAGGCAAGCTGCTGGAGAAGGTAATTGCCAGGAAAATATCAAGCCAACTAGAGTGGCAAGGTGTTTTCCCACCTACCCTGGGTGGGTACCGTCCAAAAAGAGAAACCTGGACCAATGCAGCAGTCTTTGCCCACGATGTCTATGAAGGTTTCCACTCAGGCACTGAAACCGTTGCTGCAGCGATTGATCTTGAGGACGCATACAACAGAGTACCACTGGATTTTTTAATGTTTCAGCTTCTTGAACTAAACGTAAGTCCATTCCTCCTTAGTTGGATCGCTGCAGCCCTCTTCCAACGGAAAGTAGTTTTTAGATGTGGCAGTTGGACTTCGGAACCAACAACAATATATCCTGGCCTACCACAGGGATCACCATTATCTCCGGTACTGTTCAACGCCTACACAGTGAGAATCACCAGTGAGCAGATCACTGGACCTGGCAGGACATTGTCATATGCCGATGATGTTTTAGTGTATCGTCAGGGTAAGGATAGAGAGGAGGTTGCTGTGGAACTACAAACCGAACTCAATCGCATAAGTACTTGGTGTGATGAAGCTGGGGCAATGGTCAACCCAACAAAGGCAACAGTGACTTGGTTCTCGTTGAATAATCATATTGTCAACAATCCAACACCAAGCTGTGTTCAGAGACGGTGGAAAGAACGCAGGCAATGAATTACCTGGGGATACGGTTTGATCGAAGCCTTGCTTATAATGTGCACATAGACCAGGTGATAACAAAGGCCAAGCGGGGTTTGGCAGCGATGCGGGTGATGGCGGCAGCAAACTGTGAGCAGCGCCATCTATGTCTTCTGTACGAGGGGCTGGTCATGTCTGTTTTGGAGTATGCAATGGCAATCCTTACTCTCAGCCATAAGCAGATAGAAAGGATGGAAAGGATACAGAATGAAGCTATGCGCATTATTCTTGGATGTACAAGAGATACAGCATGCAGGGCGATGCGCTACCTTCTTGATTTTCCAACCATTGAAGAGAGAATGCAAGTTTGCAGGGCACGCGCCTACCTCAGAATTAACGCAAACACACAGCATCCACTGCATAGTGAAATTAGGAAGGTGAAGGGCAGCAGGTTAAAAAGAGGACGGTCGTGGATGGGTCAAGCCGAAGACATTCTTCAACAGGTGTGTTCACTTGAGGACTTAGAACCTGGCGAGGAGTGGGTGCAAGTGCCAACAGACTTCTGCACATCCTTTTCAGTTTGCATCCAACTAGATAGAAAATGCAGACAAGAAAATCCGGCTGCTGTGGAGGCTGAAGTACAAGCGTTGATTTTCGAGAATTCGCTAGACAGTGACGCGGTCATCTACACAGATGGGTCGGTCGTCCGACATGTGAGAAGCTCATGGGCCTTTACAGCTCGGGCCGGAGGGAGAATTGTGAAGGAGGACTCTGGTGCTTTCACTGAAACCACAAGTAGCCTGACCATGGAAGTCATGGCAGTAAGTAAAGCAATAACATGGCTCGAGACACAGACATTCACTAGGGCTTGTTTCCTTAGCGACTCAATGAACATGATCAAGAGGATCGAGGAGGGGTCGATCCGAAGAGAATGGTTGCTGCTTCTGAAGCGGTCTCGGCTGGCAAAGATTAGTTTCATCTTCGTGCCAGGGCATGCGGGAGTACAAGGAAATGAGCGGGCTGACAAGCTCGCAGGTGAGGCTACTGTGGAGGGCGGACGCGCCATGGACCAGGCTGACATTCTGAATGCTCTACGAGAAGTGAGACTTTTGCAAGAACCAAGTGATGACTGTGAATCTACAACAATGGCCAGACTGCGAGAGCAGCAAATTAAAAGAGGGGTGGCCAAACAAGAACACTACGCAAGAAGCCAAAGAAGATTGATAAACCAACACAGAACTGGCGTCGTTAGCCGCTACACGCTGCGGGATTTGCTGAGGAGGGGATCCGAGCACTTATGGACTGAATGGTCCGATGTGCAACGAGGATGATCTGTCGACTAACTAACTAACTATCTCTCACACATCAGATACAGGTGATTCTCTCACACAGAAACAGTTGATTCTCTCACACATCATGTATAGATTATTCTCTCACACATCATGTATAGATTATTCTCTCACACATCATGTACAGGTGATTCTCTAACACATCATGAAAAGATGATTCTCTTATACTCAGGTACAGATGATTCTCTCATACACCAGGTTCAGGTGATTCCCCCACACCCTACTGGTGTGGACAACTTTGCTGATACTCTCTCTCATCTCATCTCATCATGTTCCTCTTGTACCTTGCGGTGTCGAGGTGAAGTATAAACTTCGTGAGAGTGCCCGGTTATGGGCTTCGTATATCGACATTCCCATGGATTCTGTTATTCCCTCCGTCCAGCGTTTACGTGGTCGGCCTCTTCCTCTGTTTCCATCTGGTCTGTACGTCATTGCCTGTTGTGGCATGCTGTTGACTGGTAGCCTACTTGCATGGCCAAACCATTTGACTTGCTGCTTTCTAATAAAATCTAGAGCAGCTTTAACCCCCACTTTAGTCCTGATTTCTTCATTTCTGATCTTATCTCTTCTTGATACGTTGAGTATTCTTCTCAGGAACCTCATTTCTGTTGTTGTGATTTTTCTTTTCTCTTTTTCTGTCATTGTCCAGGTTTGGCATTGGTAGCACAGAGTTGGTAGGAAGATTGTGTTGTAAAGTGCTTTCTTAGTAGTTATTGATACATGTTTGTTCTTTAGTATTGCTGATACAAACACTCCAATACAAACACTCGATTCCATCTCACCAACATCTCTGACACAAACACATGAAACCATCTTACCAACATCTTTGACACAAACACATGAAACCATCTCACCAGCATCTCTGACACAAACAAATGAAACCATCTCACCAACATCTCAGACACAAACACATGAAACCATCTCACCAACATCTCTGACACAAACACTTGAAACCATCTCACCAGCATCTCTGACACAAACACTCGATACCATCTCACTAACTTCTCTGACACAAACACTTGAAACCATCTCACCAGCATCTCTGACACAAACACATGAAACCATCTCACCAACATCTCTGACACAAACACATGAAACCATCTCACCAACATCTCAGACACAAACACATGAAACCATCTCACCAACATCTCTGACACAAACACATGAAACCATCTCACCAACATCTCTGACACAAACACATGAAACCATCTCACCAACATCTCAGACACAAACACATGAAACCATCTCACCGACATCTCTGACACAAACACTTGAAACCATCTCACCAACATCTCTGACGACTTACTGATGCTGTGGTTGGAGCCACGCCTAGACCAGCAGTGGGGTGTGTAGCAAAAGCATTGAGAGTCCAGGACGTGATTGTGTCCGGGGATGTAGCCCTGAAGATTGCTGTTCCATTGGCGCTGTTGGTAGATTTGCCATAGACAATCCGTCAATCAATCAGATTAAGACTGTGCATATCTTCAATCATCAATTAATCATAATGACACCGATGCAATATTGCAGTAATGATATCGGCCTGCCTCAATCATCAATCTGCCAAGTCAAGCATCAATCTACCAACTAAATCAACAGCACATTACATAAGGTTGTTGTATTCAATGTTATCTAAAACCATGTTTACAATGAGTTAAATGTGTGTTCAATATTTACTACAGCTACATTCCAGATCGGTTACAGTTAAATGTTATACTTAGTGTTAACTGAAACATTCTGATAACGACTATGCTTAATTATGACTATAATCAATGTTAACTAAACATTATGACTACGATCAATGTTAACTAAACATTATGACTATAATCAATGTTAACTAAACAATATGACTATGATCAATGTTAACTAAACATTATGACTATAATCAATGTTAACTACACCATTATGACTATGATCAATGTTAACTAACCATTACGATTATGATCAATGTCAACTACAACATTATGACTATGATCAGTGTTAACGAAAACATTATGACTATGATCAATGTTACCTAAAACATTATAACTATGATCAATGTTAACTAAAACATTATGACTATGATCAATGTTAACTAAATGTTATGACTATGGTTAATTTTAACTAAACATTATGACTATGATAAATGTTAACTACCCCATTATGACCATGATCAACGTTAACGAAAACATTATTCCCATGACTTTGATCTATGTTAACTAAAATATTATGCCACTGGCTATGATCAGTGTTAACCATTCTATGACTATGATAAGCGTTAACTAAAATATTATGACTGTGATCACTGTTAACTAAACCAATATGACTGAAAATAATGTTGCCTAAAACATTATTATTACGACTATGATCAGTGTTAACTAAAGCATTCCGACTATACCTATGATCACTGTTAACTAAAACAAACATTATGACTATGATCATTGTTAACTAAGACATTATGACTACGACTATGGATATGATCATTGTTAACTAAACCATTATGACTATGATCATTGCTAATTAAACCATTAGGCCTATGACCATTGTTAACTAAGACATCATGACTACGACTATGATCAATGTTAACTAAAATCTTATGATTATGATCAATGTTAACTAAAGCATTATGACTATGGTCATTGTTAATTAAAACATTATGACTATGGTCATTGTTAATTAAAACATTATGACTATGGTCATTGTTAATTAAAACATTATGACTATGACTATGATCAATGTTAAGTAAACCATTTTATGACTATGATCATTACATGAAGCAAGAACAACAATAGTAAGACACAAGCACCCCTCCCCTTGCTTCTGTGAAACCAGCGACCAGCATGCATGCGAACATAAGGCAACGAGCGTCAGCTGATCATGTGACACAACATAAACTGACATGTGATAGTGAGCTGATCATGACACAACATAATCTGGCATTTGCAGTGAGCTGATCATGTGACATAACATAAACTTGCATGCGATTGTGAGCTTATCATGTGACACAACATAAACTGACGTGATAGTGAGCTGATCATGTGACACAACATAAACTGACATGTGGCAGTGAGCTGATCATGTGACACAACATAAACTGACATGTGATAGTGAGCTGATCATGTGACACAACATAAACTGACATGTGGCAGTGAGCTGATCATGTGACACAACATAAACTGACACGTGATAGTCAGCTGCTCATGTGACACACCATAGACTGACACGTGATAGTCAGCTGATCATGTGACACAACATAAACTGACATGTGGCAGTGAGCTGATCATGTGACAACATAAACTGACATGTGGCAGTGAGCTGATCATGTGACACAACATAAACTGACATGTGATAGTGAGCTGATCATGTGACACAACATAAACTGACATGTGGCAGTGAGCTGATCATGTGACACAACATAAACTGACATGTGATAGTGAGCTGATCATGTGACACACCATAAACTGACACGTGATAGTCAGCTGATCATGTGACACACCATAGACTGACACGTGATAGTCAGCTGATCATGTGACACCATCACACGCACCTATAGTCTGTAATGTTGGATGACAACTCCAAGAGAGATATTCGTGCCGTACCCATGCATGGCCACCCCTTCAACTCATTCTCGTCTCCTTGATCTTGACTGATTATCTGCTCATGAGTTATCAATTTAATATCACACTACACGTGTAATGTAAAGCCGCATTCATGAACTTCCTAGCTCCAGCGACGACCCCCAGGAATCCCCCACACCCCACGAAAAAATACAGTCGTGTACCGAAGGGTGCGGCCCGGAATCGAACCCATAACCTTCGGAGCCCATGTCAGACGGTTAGACCACTTCGCCACGGAGATTCCAGACGCGTGTGATATGACTCTAACAACATTAAATGTGAGATACATGAAGAAAAGCCATACCTGTGATATTATCACACTATATGTTTGTGACATGTGAATGTAGCATAGCCATACCTGTGATATTATCACAATATATGTTGGTGAGGTGTGAATGTAGCATAGCCATACCTGTGATATTATCACACTATATGTTTGTGAGATGTGAATGTAGCACAGCCATACCTGTGACATTAACACACTATATGTTGGTGAGGTGTGAATATAGCATAGCCATACCTGTGATATTACCACACTATTTCTTGGTGAGATGTATGTTCCCATAAGATTGCCCGTTTGGTGATAAGAATGCCCGTTTGGAGGTAAGATTGCCCTTCTGATGATAAGATTGCTCATTTGCTAAGATTGTCCGTCTAGTGAGATGTGTGCTCTAATTTTACTGAGCGTGTCTCATAAACTGTTATGTTTGGACTATCACAAAAGTGATATATAAGATCTACATAAATTGTTATGTTTGGACTATCACAAAAGCGATATATAAGATCTACATAAACTGTTATGTTTGGACTATCACAAAAGCGATATATATGATATACAGAAGCAACAGCAGTGCCCCTCCTGTCCTCCTGACCCAGCTAACAAGCTGTACCAGTGAAGGCTGTCTATGTACAAGTACATTTGTGTGTATTACAGGGTGCACGCTCGACCACCAGCCCAGAGAAGAGCCTACCGCGTGCTACAGGATTCCCAGAGCCAAGTCTCAGGAAACAGCCGGCGAACATGCTCGATTGCCTGCAGTCTGCTGTCCTGGCTTGCTGCAGCCGCCTGCTTGAAGGCACCACCTCCGAACCCAACCACATCCAGAGACGACAAGTTTTCAGCTCCTCCGAAGAAAGGTCTGCGACTGGTCAAAGGCCTGCCCCAACTGTTGTGGTCTATGTCGGGCAAGATGAGACTAGTTAGCTGACAGTGACATGTGCTCACATCGACCACAAACACGCACACAATCACAAGGTGACGGTACACGGGGACAGCTGCCAGGGGCACTCAAGCACTGGTCAGAGGGCAGATCATGCAAGGTCATGTCCCACTCACCAGCACAGGCTGTCACAGGTGGCAGTAAGAAGACATCAAGCCACGAGGTAGATCACACAAAGACACCCGAGTATAAACACATGTTGGGCTGGCATAAGTCACAGTAAACACTATAGCAGTCTCAGGGTGCATGTCAAGTGGGGCATGGATAATCAAAGACTGGATGTAGCCATTCAGATTGGATACGTCCATCCAGACTGGATATGTCAGCAAAGTGGTAGTGTTTACAAAATAGAGGATTGTCAAACGTCAGGAGCGTTTGTAGTTCATGCTGTAGCTCTTGTGCTGTATCACCATGACTGAAGGTTGAGTCAACAAACGACATCACGGCTGAAGGTTGAGTCAAGAACCGACATCACGGCTGAAGGTTGAGTCAATAACCGACATCACGGCTGAAGGTTGAGTCAAGAACCGACATCACGGCTGAAGGTTGAGTCAAGAACCGACATCACGGCTGAAGGTTGAGTCAATAACCGACATCACGGCTGAAGGTTGAGTCAAGAACCGACATCACGGCTGAAGGTTGAAGTCTGTAAGGGCAGCGTAAAAATCTACCCGGCTGGAGACCACACCCTAATGTGTAACAAATGTTAGCAGCTGGTTACTGAATCTAACATATGTTAGCAGCTGGTTACTGAATCTGACAAATTTTAGCAGCTGGTTACTGAATCTAACATATGTTAGCAGCTGGTTACTAAATCTAACATATGTTAGCAGCTGGTTACTGAATCTAACATATGTTAGCAATCAGTGAGGCTACTGTCTCACTGACATCAGGGCATTTTACTGCCAGTTGCACATTTTACTGACAATCTGACATTTTACTGACAGCATACTATTTTACTGACAGTTTGGTATTTTCTGCTAGCTGGACATTTTACTGACAGCATAGCATTTTACTGACAGCATACTATTTTACTGACAGTTGGACATGTTACTGACAGTTGGACATGTTACTGACAGTTGGGCATTTTACTGCCAGCTGGACATTTTACTGACAGCATAGTATTTTACTGACAGCATACTATTTTACTGACAGTTGGGCATTTTACTGCCAGCTGGACATTTTCATTTTATTGACAGCACAGCATTTTACTGACAACATACTATTTTCCTGACAGTTGGACATTTTACTGCCAGCTGGACATTTTACTGACAGCACAGCATTTTACTGACAGCATACTATAATAGGGAAACAAAACTCGCTTACACTCAAGAAATAAATGACCGTAGACCCCGAGGTAGACCAAGAAGACGGTGGAGAGATAATATATATACAGACCTACAAGCACTTGGAATCAACAACTGGCAAGAGAAGGTCAATCAGAGAGACGAATGGAGACGGATTGTATCTGCAGCAAAGAACCTCAATGGCTCGGATTACCTTCCCCCTTAATAATAGAAGTAATAATATAATAAAACCCTAGTATAACAGCCAGTCCCCTTTTGGTAGGTCAGTATATTCCACATAGCTAATAAGTGCCACACCAGTTATTACTATTACTGAGTCGTGTAGTATTGATTTTTAATTTTTCCACATGCCTTTATAATGCATATCTTTTATATTGTTGCTGTTTTCAGTTAGCCTTGAATGATATGTGAATGAAATAATGTATGAAAGAGAGTGATAAAAGGGCAGAATGTTAGACGGGCTTGCGTGCCCAATTCTTAACCCTTTCAAAATAAAGTTTTGTTGTTGTTGTTGTTGTTGTTGTTGAAGAAGAAGAAGAAGAAGAATACTATTTTACTGACAGTTGGACATATTACTGACAATTGGACAGTTTGACTGACAGTTGGACATGTTACTGACAATTGGACATGTTACTGACAGTTGCACATGTTACTGACAGTTTGACATGTTACTGACAGCACAGACATCCCCAAACTAACATATAACTATCTAGTGCAATTATCAAGAGCAGACTGTTTTTGTGAGTACCCTGAAATTAATGTCCTTATGATGGACCACAAATGGAAGCAAAACCTGGCAGTTTGCGTGTAACTAAAGGTCAATCAAGCAAATGAAATATAGCAAATAAAGTCATATAATTCTGTCACCACAGATGCAAGAATAGAATTGGCAATGTAAGTTCACATATAGCGATTTAACGCAAGCATAAATCATAAAAACATCTGTGGATAAGTCACGTGAAAGCTGGTCAGCAGCCAGCCCGTGTGGCAGATTGGAGGATAACCACAGACATACCAGGTCACGGTGTTCTCCATTAGCCAGGTTTCTGGGAAAATCTGTCTGATCCGTTCTACGGTCTGCAGCTGAACCTCGCTAAAAGCGGAAGGCGCGGACAATGCTTCCCGGGCAAACGAGTCAAAGCTTGGGCGTCCTAGTGGTAGGGGTACTGGAGGTGGACAAGAAATCACGTGACTGAATGTTTGCTGGGCATGGGGATTCCGTTGTGTGTGTACATCAATGTCCTACAACAAACCACGGGGCTGTGTGTGCCACGTTAGAACATTGAATACCCGGCTGTGTGTGCCACGTTGGAACTCGAAATACCCGACTGTGTGTGCCACGTTGGAAAACCGAATACCCGGCTGTGTGTGCCACATTGTAACACCGAATACCCAGCCGTGTGTGCCACGTTGGATCAATGCATACCCGGCTGTGTGTGCCACGTTTCAACACTGTATACCCGGCTGTGTGTGCCACGTTTCAACACTGTATACCGGAATGTGTGTGCCACGTTTCAACACTGTATACCCGACTGTGTGTGCCACGTTTCAACACTGTTTACCCGACTGTGTGTGCCACGTTTCAACACTATACCCGGCTGTGTGTGCCACGTTTCAACACTATACCCGACTGTGTGTGCCACGTTTCAACACTATACCCGGCTGTGTGTGCCACGTTTCAACACTATACCCGGCTGTGTGTGCAACGTTTCAACACTATACCCGACTGTGTGTGCCACGTTTCAACACTATACCCGGCTGTGTGTGCCACGTTTCAACACTATACCCGGCTGTGTGTGCCACGTTTCAACACTGTAAACCAAACATAGAAGTGCAGACTGACCGACAATGTTGCTCTACTCACATTTGCTGTCACAACATTCACATGCTGTCATTTCATCAATACATTTACTGATACGACTTTCACATGCTGTCATTTCATCAATACATTTACTGATACGACTTTCACATGCTGCTATAGCCACACAGCTGACATAGCCACACAGCTGACATAGCCACAGAGCTGATATAGCCACACAGCTGATATAGCCACACAGCTGATATAGCCACACAGCTGATATAGCCACACAGCTGATATAGCCACACAGCTGATATAGCCACACAGCTGACACAGCCACACAGCTGAACCAGCCATACTGCTTTGCTATCTAACGAACAGGGTTCGAGCAAGGTTCATGATACCTCCATCAGAAGTTGGTCAACAATTGGTGCAGACAGGGGTCACATGACACAAGCAAACAGACTCACCACTATACAATCACCGGCAAGTGTTAGTAGTGCAGTTAGTATAACATAAAGGAAAGTTGTTTGCAAACCCACACCATTGCCATGAATGAAGAACAAGTTAATACGCCACCCTAGACCCGTGTCAGCGGTACAAAAACACTACTATAAATAACCCAAAAAGGACCAAACATGTCGGACATCCCCAAGCACAAACATGAGAGGTTAGAACAAAAATGTCGAAGGGGAAGATGAAAACCCCAGAAACAATGTCGATGTACCCGCTGGTGACATTTGCCCAGATAAATGTTTCAGGGAAGACATTGCGGATTCGCTCCACTTCCTGCAGTGGTGCTGAGATGTCAAAGGCAGGTGAGCCGGCCTCGGAGAACACTTGGTCCGGCCCGAAACTAGACCGAAATTCTGCTTCTGGCCGGAACTCTGTTAGAACGTCAGATGCAAGATGTTGAGCTGATGTGAGCGGGTTTGGGGTTGTACTTTGTGACTGTACACATCTCAAGGGAAATATGTCTCATGACTATACACATCTCAAGGGAAATATGTCTCATGACTGTACACATCTCAAGGGAAATATGTCTCATGACTGTACACATCTCAAGGGAAATATGTCTCATGACTGTACACATCTCAAGGGAAATATGTCTCATGACTATACATATCGAACAGGAAAATCATATCACATGACTGTCAGACTCTCGGAAATCAACTCACGTGATTGTACCATCACACGGAAATAGCACGGGAATCACACATATCGAATAAATGTACACATAACAAGGGGATATATGTCACATGACTGTACACACGACAGGGGGGGGGGGGGAAGAGTATCTCACATGACTGTACACATCTCACGGGGAAATATGTCACATGACGGTATACATCTCACCGACCGAGAGTGAATGATTTGGCCGGGAATGTACACAGTGCTGTTAGTATTGTTGGTGCTTTCATGTCTGAACGTGAGTACTTAGCCCAGCGTATGTCACTGGGGAAGGAGGGGGAGGGGTATCGTTGGGTATTGTATGAGAAACCCAATTAAATTTCAGTTCTACAACTTGAGACAGAAGGCTCGAAGACGAGGTACACAAACATCCGTTCCCTGTAGACAGTCGTACAAACACAAGACAGGAGATCTTATGGACACAATGTAGGAGAAATGATACAACAATAACATCTACAAATATATGCTGGACATCGTGCAACTAAATCTATTAGTACATGGATGATCGTCAGTCAGTACATCATTGATCAACTATCATTGCATCACAGCTCAACTAACAATCCATCACTGATCAACTATCAATACCTCAATGATCAAATATCAGTACATCATTGATCTACTAACAATATATCACTGATCAAGTATCATACATTACTTATCAACTAACAACACATCATTGACCAACTAACAATACATTACTGATCAACTATCAATACATTACTGATCAAGTATCAATAAATCTCTGATCAACTATCATTATATCATTGATTAACTATCAATGCATCACTGATCAACTATCAACACATCACTGATCAACTATCATTAAGTCATTGATCAACTATCAACACATCTCTGATTAAATATCAATACGTCATTGATCAACCATCAATATATCATTTATCAACCATCAGCACATCCTACCACCTTTGCTGGCGTTCACCAGCAGAGTTCCCATGTCGACGACATCAATGAAAGCTGCTTGCAGGTCCACGGGTAAGGCCTAGAGGTCGGGTGGATCCATCTCTCTCTGACAGACAACATGCTCTGACAGACAACATGCTCTGACAGACAACATGCTCTGACAGACAACATGCTCTGACAGACAACATGCTCTGACAGACAACATGCTCTGACAGACAACATGCTCTGACAGACAACATGCTCTGACTGACAACAAGCTCTGACAGACAACATGCTCTGACTGACAACAAGCTCTGACAGACAACATGCTCTGACAGACAACATGCTCTGACAAACAACATGCTCTGACAGACAACATGCTCTGACAGACAACATGCTCTGACAGACAACATGCTCTGACTGACAACAAGCTCTGACAGACAACATGCTCTGACAGACAACATGCTCTGACCCACTGGGGTCAGGGTCAGGGTCCATATATGAGAGCACACCATATTCACAACATGGGAGCAAATCAGTGGCATCAACAGCATATTTGTATCAATCATGCAATGTTCAGGCACCTAGACAGGTTATGCAATGGCAAGGGTGGGTATCGAGTCAGCGTGCTGGGGTCAGCAGACGGGGTGGGGTCAGCGCGCTGGGGTCAGCAGACGGGGTGGGGGTGTAAGATGTTCTGGGGTCAACAGACGGGGTGCGGGATGTAGGATGTGCTGTGAATATTCACAGTCGTAGGTGTTTTATGCCCTATCGTCTGGATGTGAGTACTTTGCTCAGTGAACTAGTGTCTGGATGTGAGTTCTTATCTCAGTGCACTAGATCTAGATGTGAGTTCTTAGCTCAGTGTACTAGTGTCTGGATGTGAGTACTTAGCTCAGTACACTAGTGTCTGGATGTGAGTACTTAGCTCAGTGTACTAGTGTCTAGATGTGAGTACTTAGCTCAGTACACTAGTGTCTAGATGTGAGTTCTTAGCTCAGTGTACTAGTGACTGGATGTGAGTACTTAGCTCAGTGTACTAGTGTCTGGAGATGAGTATTTAGCTCAGTGTACTAGTGTCTGGATGTGAGTATTTAGCTCAGTGTACTAGTGTCTGGATGTGAGTATTTAGCTCAGTGTACTAGTGTCTGGATGTGAGTATTTAGCTCAGTGTACTAGTGTCTGGATGTGAGTTCTTATCTCAGTGCACTAGATCTAGATGTGAGTTCTTAGCTCAGTGTACTAGTGTCGGGATGTGAGTACTTAGCTCAGTACACTAGTGTCTGGATGTGAGTATTTAGCTCAGTGTACTAGTGTCTGGATGTGAGTATTTAGCTCAGTGTACTAGTGTCTGGATGTGAGTACTTAGCTCAGTACACTAGTGTCTGGGTGTGAGTATTTAGCTCAGTGTACTAGTGTCTGGATGTGAGTTCTTAGCTCAGTGTACTAGTGTCTGGATGTAAGTACTTAGCTCAGTACACTAGTGTCTGGATGTGAGTATTTAGCTCAGTGTACTAGTGTCTGGATGTGAGTACTTAGCTCAGTGTACTAGTGTCTGGATGTGAGTATTTAGCTCAGTGTACTAGTGTCTGGATGTGAGTACTTGGCTCAGTGTACTAGTGTCTGGATGTGAGTACTTAGCTCAGTGTACTAGTGTCTGGATGTGAGTTCTTAGCTCAGTGTACTAGTGTCTAGATGTGAGTACTTAGCTCAGTACACTAGTGTCTAGATGTGAGTTCTTAGCTCAGTGTACTAGTGACTGGATGTGAGTACTTAGCTCAGTGTACTAGTGTCTGGATGTGAGTATTTAGCTCAGTGTACTAGTGTCTGGATGTGAGTATTTAGCTCAGTGTACTAGTGTCTGGATGTGAGTATTTAGCTCAGTGTACTAGTGTCTGGATGTGAGTATTTAGCTCAGTGTACTAGTGTCTGGATGTGAGTTCTTATCTCAGTGCACTAGATCTAGATGTGAGTTCTTAGCTCAGTGTACTAGTGTCTGGATGTGAGTACTTAGCTCAGTACACTAGTGTCTGGATGTGAGTATTTAGCTCAGTGTACTAGTGTCTGGATGTGAGTACTTGGCTCAGTGTACTAGTGTCTGGATGTGAGTACTTAGCTCAGTGTACTAGTGTCTGGATGTGAGTTCTTAGCTCAGTGTACTAGTGTCTAGATGTGAGTATTTAGCTCAGTGTACTAGTGTCTGGATGTGAGTATTTAGCTCAGTGTACTAGTGTCTGGATGTGAGTATTTAGCTCAGTGTACTAGTGTCTGGATGTGAGTACTTAGCTCAGTACACTAGTGTCTGGATGTGAGTACTTAGCTAAGGATAGTGTGTGTGTGTGTATGCGGCATGTGTGTGTGGGCATGGGCGTGCGTGTGCGTTTATGTGCGTTTGTGTGTGTGTGTGTGTGTGTGTTAAGTACAGTGTAAAGTATTTCAAATGTATAATTATATCGGGTAATGACATTATTGTACCGGGTGATGGAGATAAGTATAGAATCCCTTCGATATTGGGTACAGGTATGAAGTATAGAATGGCATTAATTGTACCAGGTGTTCGAGTTAAGTATAGAATGTCATTATTGTACCAGGTGTTGTGGTTAAGTATAGTATGGCATTATTGTACCGGGTGTTGGAGATAAGGATAAAATGCCTACGATATTGGGTACAAGTATGAAGTATAAAATGGCGTTATTGTACTCAGTTGTGTTGTCTCTCCAGATCCACACTTCGGGAAAGAGTTGCCGCACTCGCTCCACAACCTGGAGACTGTCTTCTGGCTCAGTCATGATGTCGTGCAATTTATAAGCTTGAGCAGCTAAAGGAGCTGCGTGACCACGCCTGGCAAAGGCCATGGGTCTGTTTGCTGGGACAGCATGAATATGAGAATAGTTAGCAAGTTACAGTCAACCTCTGGGGCATACTGTGCTCTCGGGTTTCCTATATAAAATGGATGCACTGGGGCAAGTGAGAATGTTTTCGAGAAGTCGGAGAATAGGTTGTGTT
Source organism: Cepaea hortensis (assembly GCA_963921405.1). Taxonomy (NCBI): domain Eukaryota; kingdom Metazoa; phylum Mollusca; class Gastropoda; order Stylommatophora; family Helicidae; genus Cepaea; species Cepaea hortensis. Next base: position 164,089,788 of record OY992879.1, on the reverse strand, counting down.
GGGTTAAATATTTTAGTTACAGCGTGATCATCTATCAATATATTCAAAGTATTATACTGGGGCAGCTGTTATACTAGCATAATACTCCTTACACTAATGGTTGCAGAACATCCAGCCACTAGGTTATCTAGCCTCTGGGACATTCAGCCACTAGGACATCCAGACACTAGGACATCCAGACACTAGGACATCCAGACACTAGGACATCCCAATAGGATATCCAGCGACTAAGTTATCTAGCTTCTAGGACATCCAGCCTCTAGATCATCCAGCCTCTATTACATCCAGCCACAAAGACATCCGGCCACAAAGACATCCAACCACAAAGACATCCAACCACTAAGGCATTCAGCCACAAAGACATCCAGCCACAAAGACATCCAGCCACTAAGACATCCAGCCACTAAGACATCAAGCCACAAAAGCATCCAGCCGCTAAGACATTCAGCCAATAAGGCATCCAGCCACAAAGACATCCAGCCACAAAAGCATCCAGCCACGAAGACATCCAGCCACAAAAACATACAGCCACTAAGACATACAGCCACTAAGACATCCAGCCACCAAGACATCAAGCTACAAAAGCATCCAGCCACTAAGACATTCAGCCAATATGGCATCCAGCCACAACGACATCCAGCCACTAAGACATCCAGCAACAAATGCAACCAGCCACAAAAACATCCAGCCACAAAGACATCCAGCCACAAAGACATCCAGCCACAAAGACATCCAGCCACAAAGACATCCAGCCACAAAGGCGTCCAGCCACAAAGACATCAAGCCACAAAAGCATCCAGCCACAAAGACATTCAGCCAATAAGGCATCCAGCCACAAAGACATCCAGCCACAAAGACATCCAGCCACAAAGGCATCCAGCCACAAAGACATTCAGCCAATAAGGCATTCAGCCACAAAGACATCCAGCCACAAAGACATCCAGCCACAAAGGCATCCAGCCACTAAGGCATCCAGCCACTAAGACATCAAGCCACAAAAGCATCCAGCCACAAAGACATTCAGCCACAAAGACATCCAGACACAAAGACATCCAGCCACAAAGACATCCAGCCACAAAGACATCCAGCCACAAAGGCATCCAGCCACTAAGACAACAAGCCACAAAAGCATCCAGCCACAAAGACATTCAGCCAATAAAGCATCCAGCCACAAAGACATCCAGCCACAAAGGCATCTAGCCACAAAGACATCCAGCCACAAAAACATCCAGCCACAAAGACATCCAGCCACAAAGACATCCAGCCACAAAGACATCCAGCCACAAAGATATCTATCCCATAGGACATGTACCCACTAAAACAACCAGCCACTAATACATGAAGCCTCTGGACATAAAATATCTAAGATATCCAGCCACTAGGACATCCAGCCGCAAAGGCATGCAGCCACTAAGACATCCAGCCACTAAGACTTCCAGCAACAAAGACATCCAACCACTAAGACATCCAGCCACAAAGACATACAGCCACTAAGACATCCAGCCACTAAGACATCTAGCCACTAAGACATCCAGCCACTAAGGCATCCAGCCACTAAGACATCCAGCCACTAAGACATCTAGCCACTAAGACATCCAGCCACTAAGGCATCCAGCCACTAAGACATCAAGCCACAAAAGCATCCAGCCACAAAGACATTCAGCCAATAAAGCATCCAGCCACAAAGACATCCAGCCACAAAGGCATCTAGCCACAAAGACATCCAGCCACAAAAACATCCAGCCACAAAGACATCCAGCCACAAAGACATCCAGCCACAAAGACATCCAGCCACAAAGATATCTATCCCATAGGACATGTACCCACTAAAACAACCAGCCACTAATACATGAAGCCTCTGGACATAAAATATCTAAGATATCCAGCCACTAGGACATCCAGCCGCAAAGGCATGCAGCCACTAAGACATCCAGCCACTAAGACTTCCAGCAACAAAGACATCCAACCACTAAGACATCCAGCCACAAAGACATACAGCCACTAAGACATCCAGCCACTAAGACATCTAGCCACTAAGACATCCAGCCACTAAGGCATCCAGCCACTAAGACATCCAGCCACTAAGACATCTAGCCACTAAGACATCCAGCCACTAAGGCATCCAGCCACTAAGACATCCAGCAACTAAGACATCCAGCCACAAAGACATCCAGCAACTAAGACATCCAGCCACTAAGACATCCAGCAACTAAGACATCCAGCCACTAAGACATCCAGCCACTAAGACATCCAGCCACTAGAACAACCAGCCACTGGATGTGAGTACTTACCTCAGTACATTAGTGTCTCTATGTGAGGCCTAAGCTCAGTGCACTAGTGTCTCTAAGTTAGTACTTAGCTCTGTGCACTAGTGTCTCCATGTGAGCACTTATCTCAGTGCACTAGTGTCTCTATGTGAGTCATTAGCTCAGTGCACTAGTGTCTCTATGTGAGTAGTTAGCTCGGTGCACTAGTGTCTCCATGTGAGTACTTAGCTCGGTGCACTTGTGTCTACATGTGAGTACTTAGCTCAGTGCATTAGTGTCTCTATGTGAGTACTTAGCTCATTGCACTAGGGTCTACATGTGAGTACTTAGTTCAGTGCACTACTGTCTCTATGTGAGTACTTAGCTCGGTGCACTAGTGTCTCTATGTGAGTACTTAGCTCAGTGCACTAGTGTCTCTATGTGAGTACTTAGCTCAGTGCACTAGTGTCTACATGTGAGTACTTAGCTCAGTGCACTAGTGTCTCTATGTGAGTACTTAGCTCAGTGCACTAGTGTCTCTATGTGAGTATTTAGCTCAGTGCACTAGTGTCGCCATGTGAGTACTTAGCTCAGTGCACTAGTGTCTCCATGTGAGTTCTTAGCTCAGTGCACTAGTGTATCCATGTGAGTACTTAGCTCAGTGCACTAGTGTCTCTATGTGAGTACTTAGCTCAGTGCACTAGTGTCTCCATGTCAGTACTTAGCTCAGTGCACTAGTGTCTCCATGTGAGAAAACTCAGCGTACTGATATTTGGATGTGAGTACTCTTAAATGCAAAGTATTATATGTTATTAGATATACAATGACAGCATTGTATTATGTTTCGGTATTCCGTATAGAATGACTGTGCGGCTCCGAGTAGTGTTGATGTGTGTAGAATGACTGTGCGGCTCTGAGTAGTGATGATGTGTGTTGAATGACAGTATTATACAAGGCTGTGTTGTCATATACATGGGTGTGTGTTTTTTGTGCGTGTGTGCGTGTGTGTGTTCGTTTTCGTGTGTGTGTATTAAGTATTATTAATGTCTACGTCTAATGTCTCTAATCAGTTTGCGATCTTCATTTGTTTCTTTTAGGACTTTTCATTGGTTTTTCTGTCTGTCCATGGTATTCTTTGTATTTTCCTCAGAAACCACATTTCCACAGCCTTCAGCTGTTTTTCAGCTTGACTGCTTATTGTCCACGCTTCAATCAATAAGGTGCCGTCTCCGCAATGAAGGTTGGCTGCAATGGATCTCCAACACTGTCTGTCTCTTGCCTTGAGTGTACATTCTGTTCGTCCATCTCTTGATGTTATCCTCCCACTTGTATCGTTGTCTACCTCTAGCTCGCTTGCCCTCAACCTTACCTTCCAGTATTGTTTTTATACGAGTATCATGTCTTTTAACGTGGCCAAAATAGTTCACGTGTCTCTTTAATTCTTTCATTTCGTTCACGTTTCACATCCATATAAAAGTACAGGTTCTATCTAGCACTTCAACACTTTTTCTCGTTACAATTTATTTCTTTTTATTGGTCAGTATGTTTTTCATGTTGCAAAAGGCTACCTTTGCAATGGCAATTCTTGTTCTAATCTATTTGAGGCATCTCCCATAAGATGTTATGACTGTTCCAAGATAGCTGCACCTATTAACTTGTTTAAGAATAATTTCATTTACTTGTATATTACATTGTGGTATTTCTTCCTTCCTAGTGACGACCATAATCTGTGTCTTCTTACAATTCAATTCTAACCCTAGTTGTTCACTGTGTGTCACAATCGCATCTACTAAATGTTGCAGGTCCTGTTCATTATTTGCAATCAATACTGTATCATGTGCATATCTAATGTTATTGATGTATCGTCCCTCAATATTGATTCCTTCAATATCTTCTATATTTTATTGTGCCTTGTGTTGGCGTTAAGTATAGAATGTCATTATTGTACCAGGTGTTGGCGTTAAGTATAGAATGTCATTATTGTACCAGGTGTTGGAGTCAAGTATAGAATGTCATTATTGTACCAATTGTTGGAGATAAGTATAGAATGTCATTATTGTACCAGATGTTGGGGTTAAGTATAGAATGCCTACGATATTGGGTACAGGTATAAAGTATAGAATGTCATTATTGTACCAATTGTTGGAGTTACGTATAGAATGTCATTATTGTACTAGATGTTGGAGTTAAGTATAGAATCCCTACGATATTGGGTACAGGTATGAAGTATAGAATGGCATTATTGTACCAGGTGTTGGAGGTAAATATGAAATGCCTACGATATTGGGTACAGGTATGAAATAGAGAATAGCATTATTGTACTCAGTTGTGTTGTCTCTCCAGATCCACACTTCAGGAAAGAGTTGCCTCACCCGCTCTACAACCTGGAGACTGTCTTCTGGCTCAATCATCAAGTCATAAGATTTATATAAAGGTTGAGGACCAAAATCTGCGTAGTCACTTCGGGCAGACAAGTACGAGGGTCTGCCTGCTAAGACAGCATGAATATGAGAACAGTTAACAAGTTGTAGTTAACCTATGGGTGACAGTGGCGTCTCAGGTTTACTACACACATTGTATGTACTGGGAAGGGGGCTGAGTGGTCTCGAGGTATGGTGTCCGCCTCGAGTGCTGGAGGTCCCGGGTTCAGGCCCTGGTAAGGACCGGGATTTATTTAAAAAATCCACGTGGACTTCTAGTAATAAAATTTCCCCTGGTCTCTGGGTAGTGAGATCGGACGCCCGTGTGTATTGTTGCGCACGTAAAAAAATCCCTTGGCAGTTGGAAATCGAAAAAGAGTAGCCTAACGGCGCTACCCGGGCAGAATGTCGAGTTAAAAATCTACCCAAGTATTTCAGGATCCTCGCCGATGCTACGGAGTTCGTTCATTGAGCTGAGTTTCTCCAGGCTCAGGTTTGAATTAGGAGGAAAACGGAGCACTTATGGGTTAAACCGTGTGCCGTGATGTTGATCCAACGACTAAAACTAAAAACTAAACTGGGAAGAGTGAGCATGTTTTCGAGATGTCGGTTGTGTTTCTGGGTTAAATATCTACATTAAACATGATCACCCATCACTACATCTAACGTTGTATATTACTTCAGGCTACATAAGAAAATGATACTGCTGACACTATGATTGTAGAACATCCAGCATCTAGGACATCCAGCATCTAGGACATCCAGCCACTAGGACATCCAGCCACTAGGACATACAACTAGGAGATTCAGCCACTAGGACATCCAGCCACTAGGACATTCAGCCACTAGGACATCCAGCCACTAGGACATTCAGCCACTAAGACATTCAGCCACTAGGACATTCAGCCACTAGGACATTCAGCCACTAGGACATCCAGCCACTAGGACATTCAGCCACTAGGACATTCAGCCACTAGGACATCCAGCCACTAGGACATCCAGCCACTAGGACATCCAGCAACTTGGACATCCAGTCACTAGAACATCCAGCCACTAGGATATCCAGCCACTTGGACATCCAGTCACTAGAACATCCAGCCACTAGAACATCCAGTCACTAAAACATCCAGCCACTAGGACATCCAGCCACTTGGACATCGAGCCACTAGGACATCCAGCCACTAGGACATCTAGTCACTTGAACATCCAGCCACTAGGACATCCAGTCACTTGAACATCCAGCCACTTGGACATCCAGTCACTAGAACATCCAGCAATTGGACATCCAGTCACTAGAACATCCAGTCACTAGAACATCCAGCCACTAGAACATCCAGCAACTAGGACATCCAGTCACTAAAACATCCAGCAACTAGGACATCCAGTCACTAGAACATCCAGTCACTAGAACATCCAGTCACTAGAACATCCAGTCACTAGAATATCCAGCCACTAGGACATCCAGTTACTAGAACATCCAGTCACTTGAACATCCAGTCACTAAAACATCCAGCCACTAGGACATCCAGTCACTTGAACATCCAGCCACTAGGTCATCCAGCCACTAGGACATCTAGCCACTAGGACATCCAGCCACTAGGACATCCAGCCACTAGGACATCCAGCCACTTGAACATCCAGCCACTAGGACATCCAGCCACTTGGACAATCAGCTACTAGGACATCCAGCCACTAGGATATCCAGTCACTAGAACATCCAGCCACTTGGACATCCAGTCACTAGAACATAAAGCCACTAGAACATCCAGTCACTAGAACATCCAGCCACTTGGACATCCAGTCACTAGAACATCCAGTCACTTGGACATCCAGTCACTAGAACATCCAGCCACTAGAACATCCAGTCACTAAAACATCCAGCAAGTAGGACATTCAGTCACTAGAACATCCAGTCACTTGGACATCCAATCACTAGAACATCCAGCCACTAGAACATCCAGTCACTAAAACATCCAGCAAGTAGGACATCCAGTCACTAGAACATCCAGTCACTTGGACATCCAGTCACTAGAACATCCATCCACTAGAACATCCAGCCACTAGGACATCCAGTCACTTGAACATCCAACCACTAGGACATCCAGCCACTTGGACATCCAGCCACTAGGACATCCAGCCACTAGGACATCCAGTCACTAGAACATCCAGCCACTTGGACATCCAGTCACTAGAACATCCAGTCACTAGAAAATCCAGTCACTTGAACATCCAGCCACTAGGACATCCAGTCACTTGAACATCCAGTCACTAAAACATCCAGCCACTAGGACAATCTAGTCACTTGAACATCCAGCCACTAGGACATCCAGCCACTTGGACATCCAGCCACTAGGACATCTAGCCACTTGAACATCCAGCCACTAGGACATCCAGCCACTAGGACATCCAGCCACTAGGACATCCAGCCACTTGGACATCCAGCCACTAGGACATCCAGCCACTAGAACATCTAGATACTAGAACATCCAGTCACTAGAACATCCAGTCACTTGAACATCCAGCAACTAGGACATCCAGTCACTTGAACATCCAGTCACTAAAACATCCAGCCACTAGGACATCCAGTCACTTGAACATCCAGCCACTAGGACATCCAGCCACTTGGACATCCAGAGACTATGACATCCAGCCACTAGGACATCCAGTCACTAGAACATCCAGCCACTTGGACATCCAGTCACTAGAACATCCAGCCACTAGAACATCCAGTCACTAGAACATCCAGTCACTAGAACATCCAGTCACTTGGACATCCAGTCACTAGAACATCCAGCCACTAGTTCACTCAGTCACTAAAACATCCAGCAACTAGGACATCCAGTCACTAGAACATCCAGTCACTAGAACATACAGTCACTTGAACATCCAGTCACTAGGACATCCAGTCACTTGAACATCCAGCCACTAGGACATCCAGCCACTAGGACATCCAGCCACTAGGACATCCAGCCATTAGGACATCCAGCCACTTGGACATCCAGCCACTAGGACATCCAGTCACTAGAACATCCAGTCACTAGAACATCCAGTCACTAAAACATCCAGCCACTAGGACATCCAGTCACTTAAACATTCAGCCACTAGGACATCCAACCACTTGGACATCCAGCCACTAGGACATCCAGCCACTAGGACATCCAGTCACTAGAACATCCAGCCACTTGGACATCCAGTCACTAGAACATCCAGTCACTAGAACATCCAACCACTTGGACATCCAGCCACTAGAACATCCAGCCACTAGGACATCCAGTCACTAGAACATCCAGCCACTTGGACATCCAGTCACTAGAACATCCAGTCACTAGAACATCCAGCCACTTGGACATCCAGTCACTAGAACATCCAGTCACTTGGACATCCAGTCACTAGAACATCCAGCCTCTAGAACATCCAGTCACTAAAACATCCAGCAACTAGGACATCCAGTCACTAGAACATCCAGTCACTTGGACATCCAGTCATTAGAACATCCAGTCACGTGGACATCCAAGTCACTAGAACTTCACACCACTAAGGCATACAGCCACTAGGACATCCAGCAACTAAAACATCACCCACTAAGACGCCCAGCCACTAGGTCATCCAGCCACTTGGACATCCAGCCACTAGGACATTCAGCCACTTGGACATCCAGCCACTAGGACATCCAGCCACTTGGACATCCAGCCACTTGGACATCCAGCCACTAGGACATCCAGCCACTTGGACATCCAGCCACTTGGACATCCAGCCACTAGGACATCCAGCCACTAGGACATCCACCCACTAAGACGCCCAGCCACTAGGACATCCAGCCACTTGGACATCCAGCCACTTGGACATCCAGCCACTAGGACATCCAGCCTTTTGGACATCCAGCCACTTGGACATTCAGCCACTAGGACATCCAGCCACTTGGACATCCAGCCACTAGGACATCCAGCCACTTGGACATCCAGCCACTAGGACATCCAGCCACTAGGACATCCAGTCACTAAAACATCCAGCCACTTGGACATCCAGTCACTAGAACATCCAGTCACTAGAACATCCAGCCACTTGGACATCCAGTCACTAGAACATCCAGTCACTTGGACATCCAGTCACTAGAACATCCAGCCTCTAGAACATCCAGTCACTAAAACATCCAGCAACTAGGACATCCAGTCATTAGAACATCCAGTCACGTGGACATCCAAGTCACTAGAACTTCACACCACTAAGGCATACAGCCACTAGGACATCCAGCAACTAAAACATCACCCACTAAGACGCCCAGCCACTAGGTCATCCAGCCACTTGGACATCCAGCCACTAGGACATCCAGCCACTAGGACATCCAGCCACTTGGACATCCAGCCACTAGGACATCCAGCCACTTGGACATCCCACCACTAAGATATCCAACCACTAAGACATCACACCACTAAGACATCCAACCACTAGGACATTCAGCCATTAGAACATCCAGCCACTAGGACATTCCACCACCAAGTCATCTGGCCAGTAAGACTTTAGCCTCAAGGACATCTGCCCACTAGGACATTTAAATATTTTGACATTGAGTAACTAGGACATTCAGCCAAAAGGTCATACACCCAGCTTCTAGAACAACAACCTACTAGAATATCCCCCTATATGAGGAGTTTAGTCAATAAGGACCAAGTCACAAACTCTATTGTCAATGATGTGAGAAGAGTTAACAGGACGTGTCTGACACCCTCCAAGTTTCCTTTAAGCCAGTCAGTAAAGTGGGTTGTTGGGTTCGCAGGGAATCGAGGAGTAAAGTGGGTTGTTGGGTTCGCAGGTAATCAAGGAGTAAAGTGGGCTGTTGGGTTTGGGGTATACAGGGAATCAAGAAGTAAAGTGCGTTGTTTGGGAATACATGGGATCAAAGAGTAAAGTGGGTTGTTGGGAAATGCAGGAAATCAAAGAGTAAAGTTGGTTGTTGGGGAATGCAGGAAATCGAGGAATAAAGTGGGTTGTTGGGGAATACATGGAATCAAAGGGTAAAGTGGGTTGTTGGGGAATGCAAGGAATCAAGGAGTAAAGTGAGTTTTGTGGAATGCAGGGAATCGAGGAGTAAAGTGGGTTGTTGGGGCGTGCAAGGAATCAAGGAGTAAAGTGAGTTTTATGGAATGCACGGAATCGAGGAGTAAAGTGGGTTGTTGGGTTTGTGGTATACAGGTAATCAAGGAGTAACGTGGGTTGTTGGGGTATACAGGTAATCAAGGAGTAAAGTGGGATGTTTGGGGAATGCAGGAAATCGAGGAGTAAAATGGGGTGTTGGGTTTGGGGTATACAGGGAATCAAGGAGTAAAATGGGTTGTTGGGGTATACAGGGAATCAAGCAGTAAAGTGGGTTGTTGGGGAATGCAAGAAATCAAGGAGTAAAATGGGGTATTGGATTTTGGGGTATACAGGGAATCAAGGAGTAAAATGGGTTGTTATGTTCTCAGATAATCAATGAGTAAAGTGGATAGGTGGGTTCGCAGAATCGTGGAACAGCGTAAGAATGCTTGAACCTGCACCAGCCACCTGCCTCGGGGTATATGGCCTGGTCACAATGCAGCTCCATGCATATTACCCAACAACACAGAACAATAGCCAGGCAACACGACAGAACAATAGCCCGCCAACACGACAGAACAATAGCCAGGCAACACGACAGAACAATACCCCGCCAACACGACAGAACAATAGCCCGCCAACACGACAGAACAATAGCCAGGCAACACGACAGAACAATAGCCCGCCAACACGACAGAACAATAGCCAGGCAACACGACAGAACAATAGCCCGCCAACACGACAGAACAATAGCCAGGCAACACGACAGAACAATAACCAGGCAACACGACAGAACAATAGCCAGGCAACACGACAGAACAATAGCCAGGCAACACGACAGAACAATAGCCCGCCAACACGACAGAACAATAGCCAGGCAACACGACAGAACAATAGCCAGGCAACACGACAGAACAATAGCCAGGCAACACGACAGAACAATAGCCAGGCAACACGACAGAACAATAGCCAGGCAACACGACAGAACAATAGCCAGGCAACACGACAGAACAATAGCCAGGCAACACGACAGAACAATAGCCAGGCAACACGACAGAACAATAGCCAGGCAACACGACAGAACAATAGCCAGGCAACACGACAGAACAATAGCCAGGCAACACGACAGAACAATAGCCAGGCAACACGACAGAACAATAGCCAGGCAACACGACAGAACAATAGCCAGGCAACACGACAGAACAATAGCCAGGCAACACGACAGAACAATAGCCAGGCAACACGACAGAACAATAGCCCGCCAACACGACAGAACAATAGCCAGGCAACACGACAGAACAATAGCCAGGCAACACGACAGAACAATAGCCCGCCAACACGACAGAACAATAGCCAGGCAACACGACAGAACAATAGCCGGCCAACACGACAGAACAATAGCCCGCCAACACGACAGAACAATAGCCCGCCAACACGACAGAACAATAGCCCGCCAACACGACAGAACAATAGCCCGCCAACACGACAGAACAATAGCCCGCCAACACGACAGAACAATAGCCCGCCAACACGACAGAACAATAGCCCGCCAACACGACAGAACAATAGCCCGCCAACACGACAGAACAATAGCCCGCCAACACGTCCCTCCACAACCAGACTTCAGGGAAATGCTGCCTGATTTGTTCTACTTCCTGTAGTTGAGATTGCTTAGACATGAACGGGACGGGTTCCAACTTCTCAAAGTATGCATCAGACAAGACCATACTGTAGGCAATTCCGTTCCTTGCCCCGTCATAATGAGTGTCTGGGATATTACGTAGAGATGAGATTACACAGATTGGCAATATGTGACTTAACTGTGGATATCTGAGATTACAGAGTGGCAGTATGTGACAGAACTGTGGATATCTGAGATCACATAGAGTGACAATATATGACAGAAATGTAGATATCTGAGATCACATCGTGGCAATATATGACAGAAATATGGATATCTGAGATCACATCGTGGCAATATATGACAGAACTGTGGATATCTGAGATCACATCGTGGCAATATATGACAGAACTATGGATATCTGAGATCACATAGAGTGACAATATATGACAGAACTATGGATATCTGAGATCACATAGAGTGACAATATATGACAGAACTGTGGATATCTGAGATCACATCGTGGCAATATATGACAGAACTATGGATATCTGAGATCACATCGTGGCAATATATGACAGAACTGTGGATATCTTAGATCACATCGTGGCGATAAAACTATGGATATCTGAGATCACATAGACTGGCAATATATGATAGAACTGTGGATATCTGAGATCACATCGTGGCGAATAAACTATGGATATCTGAGATCACATCGTGGCGAAAAAACTATGGATATCTGAGATCACCAAAACTATGGATATCTGAGATCACATAGAGTGGCAATATATAACAGAACTATGGATATGTGAGATAACACAAAGTGATAATATATGACAGAACTATGGATATCTGAGATCACATAGAGTGACAAAATATGACAAAACTATGGATATCTGAGATCACATAGAGTGACAATATATGACATAACTATGGATATGTGAGATAACACAAAGTGATAACATGTGATAGCACAATGGGACATCAGCCCTTAAACAAACAACGGCATGTGAAAAACGTTTCTCTGCTGACCTTGACCTTCCATAGAGGTTAACATCAAGGTCAAGGTTAACTGCATTTCTCGTCTGTTGCTTCGGATTATCATTTTAATTGTTGATGCATCTGTTTATGTTGCTAATTTAACATATGGATATATCCACATTCAGTTCAGCGTGGCTTGAATGTCATGATGAGCCTATTGATTGGATATGTCCACATTCAGTTCTGCGTGGCTCCGCTGCCTGGATTGACCTAAGGACTGGCCACATCCACACAGAGCCGCATCTCTAGCGTATGAATGACACAACACCTGTATATCTGCAAACCAGATGTGTGACTGTATGATCAACTACAACCGACACTGAGAAAGGGTGACTGGTTTCTGTCTAAACACTGACCTACATCTACATTCTAGACAGACTGACAGAGACCCTGAGACACAACTCCGTAGCACTGACCTACATTTACATTCTACACAGACTCACAGAGTCCTGGTGACACAACTCCATAACACTGACCTACATCTACATTTTACACAGACTCACAGAATCCTGGTGACATAACTCCACATAGACAGAATCAACGACACAATCACACGCTGAATATATGGTGACCACTCACATACAATGTACTTCTAGCACTGTGTGTGTGTGTGTGTGTTGGTGTGTGCGTGTTTGCCTGCGTATCGGTGCCTGTGTGTATGTGTGTAAACATTGTGTGTGTGTGTGTCTGTGTGTGTGAGTGTGAACATTGTGTGTGAGTGTGTCTCTTTATGAACATTGTATGTGTGTGTGTGCGCGCGCGCGCGTGTGTGTGTGTGTGTGAACATTGTGTCTGCCTGTGTGGTGTGTGTGTGAATATTGACCTGTCTAATTAGAAAACAAATGACCAACTTACCAAACCGACTTGGTGGGAATGGAGTGGGCACATCAGTGATGACAACCACTCCAGTTTTCTGCAGACAACAAACACCTCATTTAGCACTCGCTACGTGTGTCCCAGCCTGTGGGTTATGAGCCCCGTGGGGTCTTCAAGTCTTGTCTGATATCATGCTAAGCTTATCTTTTTTATTGCCATTATTTGTATCCACTGTTATTATGTGCAGGAATTATTTCTGTTAGGAGATATCCTAATCTATGTTGTGTTGCATTTATTTTTTTTATAAAAGATTGCATTGGTTATTTTGTGTGGCAATTATTTTAAATGTAAAATGAGAGACTCACGGAGAAGACTTCGCGGACGCTGGTAGCACTGTAGGACAACGGGAACTCGGGATCTGAAGGCTTCTGGCCGTCATCAAACTTTGACACCGCTGTGTTCACCTGGATCAATGACATATACATGTGAAAATCACTTCAGATATTGCCATGTTCACCTATATCAATTAAATATGCATGTGAACATAACTTCAGATATTACCATGTTCACCTGGATCAGTGACATATACATGTGAACATAACTTCAGATATTGCCATGTTCACCTGGATCAGTGACATATACATGTGAACATAACTTCAGATATTGCCATGTTCACCTGGATCAGTGACATATACATGTGAACATAACTTCAGACATTGCCATGTTCACCTGGATCAGTGACATATACATGTGAACATAACTTCAGATATTGCCATGTTCACCTGGATCAGTGACATATACATGTGAACATAACTTCAGATATTGCCATGTTCACCTGAATCAGTGACATACAAGTATAATCAATAATTTCAGTCATTGTCATGTTCACATATACAAATGATACATACGTGTATTTCCAAATATGTACCTCCCTGCTCATGTACGTCAAGTTACATACGTTCCACACACTCCACTATGTCTAGTTACATACATTTGTCTACCTGCTCCACTATGTCTAGGTAAAAACATGTGTCTACCTACTCCAGTATATCTAGTTACATACATGTGTCTGCCTACTCCAGTATATCTAGTTACATACATGTGTCTACCTACTCCAGTATATCTAGTTACATACATGTATCTACCTACTCCAGTATATCTAGTTACATACATGAGTCTACCTACTCCAGTATATCTAGTTACATACATGAGTCTACCTACTCCAGTATATCTAGTTACATACATGTGTCTACCTACTCCAGTATAACTAGTTACATACATGAGTCTACCTACTCCAGTATATCTAGTTACATACATGAGTCAACCTACTCCAGTATATCTAGTTACATACATGTGTCTACCTACTCCAGTATATCTAGTTACATACATGAGTCTACCTACTCCAGTATATCTAGTTACATACATGAGTCTACCTACTCCAGTATATCTAGTTACATACATGAGTCTACCTACTCCAGTATATAGTTACATACATGTGTCTACCTACTCCAGTATATCTAGTTACATACATGAGTCTACCTACTCCAGTATATCTAGTTACATACATGAGTCTACCTACTCCAGTATATCTAGTTACATACATGTGTCTACCTACTCCAGTATATCTAGTTACATACATGTGTCTACCTACTCCAGTATATCTAGTTACATACATGAGTCTACCTACTCCAGTATATCTAGTTACATACATGAGTCTACCTACTCCAGTATATCTAGTTACATACATGTGTCTACCTACTCCAGTATATCTAGTTACATACATGTGTCTACCTACTCCAGTATATCTAGTTACATACATGAGTCTACCTACTCCAGTATATCTAGTTACATACATGAGTCTACCTACTCCAGTATATCTAGTTACATACATGAGTCTACCTACTCCAGTATATCTAGTTACATACATGTGTCTACCTACTCCAGTATATCTAGTTACATACATGAGTCTAACTACTCCAGTATATCTAGTTACATACATGTGTCTACCTACTCCAGTATATATAGTTACATACATGTGTCTACCTACTCCAGTATATCTAGTTACATACATGAGTCTACCTACTCCAGTATATCTAGTTACATACATGAGTCTACCTACTCCAGTATATCTAGTTACATACATGTGTCTACCTACTCCAGTATATCTAGTTACATACATGAGTCTACCTACTCCAGTATATCTAGTTACATACATGAGTCTACCTACTCCAGTATATCTAGTTACATACATGTGTCTACCTACTCCAGTATATCTAGTTACATACATGAGTCTACCTACTCCAGTATATCTAGTTACACACATATTAGTCTACCTACTCCAGTATATCTAGTTATATACATGTGTCTACCTACTCCAGTATATCTAGTTACATACATGTGTCTACCTACTCCAGTATATCTAGTTACATACATGAGTCTACCTACTCCAGTATATCTAGTTACATACATGAGTCTACCTACTCCAGTATATCTAGTTACATACATGAGTCTACCTACTCCAGTATATCTAGTTACATACATGTGTCTACCTACTCCAGTATATCTAGTTACATACATGAGTCTACCTACTCCAGTATATCTAGTTACATACATGTGTCTACCTACTCCAGTATATCTAGTTACATACATGAGTCTACCTACTCCAGTATATCTAGTTACATACATGTGTCTACCTACTCCAGTATATCTAGTTACATACATGAGTCTACCTACTCCAGTATATCTAGTTACATACATGAGTCTACCTACTCCAGTATATCTAGTTACATACATGAGTCTACCTACTCCAGTATATCTAGTTACATACATGTGTCTACCTACTCCAGTATATCTAGTTACATACATGAGTCTACCTACTCCAGTATATCTAGTTACATACATGTGTCTACCTACTCCAGTATATCTAGTTACATACATGAGTCTACCTACTCCAGTATATCTAGTTACATACATGAGTCTACCTACTCCAGTATATCTAGTTACATACATGAGTCTACCTACTCCAGTATATCTAGTTACATACATGTGTCTACCTACTCCAGTATATCTAGTTACATACATGAGTCTACCTACTCCAGTATATCTAGTTACATACATGAGTCTACCTACTCCAGTATATCTAGTTACATACATGTGTCTACCTACTCCAGTATATCTAGTTACATACATGAGTCTACCTACTCCAGTATATCTAGTTACATACATGTGTCTACCTACTCCAGTATATCTAGTTACATACATGAGTCTACCTACTCCAGTTTATCTAGTTACATACATGAGTCTACCTACTCCAGTATATCTAGTTACATACATGAGTCTACCTACTCCAGTATATCTAGTTACATACATGAGTCTACCTACTCCAGTAGGTCTAGTTAATTACTATGTTTATTTACATACCTACCTAATATTTACATGCCTACCTACTATGTCTAGGTACATACATTTGTCTACCTTCTATGTCCAGGTACATACATTTGTCTACCTTCTATGTCTAGGTACATACATTTGTCTACCTTCTATGTCTAGGTACATACATTTGTCTACCTTCTATGTCTAGGTACATACATTTGTCTACCTTCTATGTCTAGGTACATACATTTGTCTACCTTCTATGTCCAGGTACATACATTTGTCTACCTTCTATGTCCAGGTACATACATTTGTCTACCTTCTATGTCTAGGTACATACATTTGTCTACCTTCTACGTCCAGGTACATACATTTGTCTACCTTCTATGTCCAGGTACATACATTTGTCTACCTTCTATGTCTAGGTACATACATTTGTCTACCTTCTATGCCCAGGTACATACATTTGTCTACCTTCTATGTCCAGGTACATACATTTGTCTACCTTCTATGTCTAGGTACATACATTTGTCTACCTCCTACGCCTGCCTTACATTATATAGGTACGTCTTCTAGAGCTGACACATGCAATTGATGGCACATTCACCTTCTCAGGTGTGACTTTGATGGCACACTCACTTTCTCATGCGTAAATGTCATGTCACACTCACCTTCTTAGGTGTGAATTTCATGGCACACTCACCTTCTCAGGTGTGAATGTCATGTCACACTCACCGTCTCAGGTGTGAATTCGATGGCACACTCACCTTCTCAGGTGTGAATGTCATGTCACACTCACCTTCTCAGGTGTGACTTTGATGGCACACTCACCTTCTCAGGTGTGAATGTCATGTCACACTCACCTTCTCAGGTGTGAATGTCATGTCACACTCACCTTCTCAGGTGTGACTTTGATGGCACACTCACCTTCTCATGTGTGAATGTCATGTCACACTCACCTTCTCAGGTGTGAATGTCATGTCACACTCACCTTCTCAGGTGTGAATGTCATGTCACACTCACCTTCTCAGGTGTGATGTCGTTGCCGGTCTTGAGCAGCTCTACGCTCTTGTCCACAGCCAGGATGTAGACCTGCGAGCCTGGCGTGGCCATAGCCTCCACCACGACATCTGTGTTTGGTTCCGTCTGGTTCGTGTTGTAAGACACGGTCACCTGTAGAGCAACATGTACTGTAACAACACATACTGTAACAACGCAAACTGTAGCAACACATACTGTAACAACACATACTGTAACAACACATACTGTTACTGTAACAACACATACTGTAACAACACATACTGTAACAACGCATACTGTTACTGTAACAACACATACTGTAACAACACATACTGTTACTGTAACAACACATACTGTTACTGTAACAACACATACTGTTATTGTAACAACACATACTGTAACAACACATACTGTTACTGTAACAACACATACTGTTACTGTAACAACACATACTGTTACTGTAACAACACATACTGTAACAACACATACTGTTACTGTAACAACACATACTGTAACAACACATACTGTAACAACGCAAACTGTAGCAACACATACTGTAACAACACATACTGTAACAACACATACTGTAACAACACATACTGTAACAACGCAAACTGTAGCAACACATACTGTAACAACACATACTGTAACAACACATACTGTAACAACGCAAACTGTAACAACACATACTGTAACAACACATACTGTAACAACACATACTGTAACAACACATACTGTAACAACACATACTGTAACAACACATACTGTAACAACACATACTGTAACAACACATACTGTAGCAACACATACTGTAACAACACATACTGTAACAACACATACTGTAACAACACATACTGTAACAACACATACTGTAACAACACATACTGTAACAACACATACTGTAACAACACATACTGTAACAACACATACTGTAACAACACATACTGTAGCAATAAATCCTGAAGTGGGCAACATTACTTTGAATACAATGATGTATTCGGTACACCCCATAGGATTCATCTCTCTAAATGGGTAATGGAAGTGGCTGAATGCAGTCCAAACAGTGAAACTCGACTCTGAGGGGTTTCACAACCTGATGATTATATTCGCCCCCTTCATATGGTCGTAGCCGCAATCCAGACAGTGTTAATTGGTTCGTCACCTCCTCCTCCCCCCCCCCCCCACTCCAGCACACGCGGCAAGGGTTTGTGTACGATCCTTTTCGCAGTCGCGCCAAGTGGACCTTACAATGCCCCCCAACACATCGGTGGGCCGCAGAGATCGGCGGAGTACCTTACAGTACTACCCAACACATCGGCGGCCGCAGAGATCGGTAGAGTATAGCCGCAGCCATTGACAAGTATCTTTCCTAGACGCATCTGGGATTGGTATACACGATGGGTGGACACATCATTAGACGCCTGTAGGAGACTCGCCTTACACGCCCCGGTCTCTCGCCTTTCTTAACACAGAGGTGCCTCTTTGAGGTCGGGAAGTGGGAGTCTGGGGAAAGGGGGCAGGCCTGCAATTTCGTAACATAACTGCCGCCCTTGTTTGAGTGCTACGCCGCTGCCTTGGGTGGTCATCAGATGGCGGCGAACCAGAATCCCCCGTTCGGATCTACTTATTCTATTCTTGATTATTTACTTATACAATTGTTGATGATGTACTTATACAGTTGTTGATGATGTACTTATACTGTTGTTGATGATGTACTTACACTGCTGTTGATGATGTACATATACCGTTGTTGATGATGCACTTATACCATTGCTGATGATGTAACTATACTGTTCTTGATGATGTACGTATACCATTGTTGATAATGTACTTATAACATTGTTGATGACGTACTTATACCATTGCCGATGATGTACTTATACTGTTGTTGATGATGGACTTATACCATTGTTGATGATGGACTTATAACATTGTTAATGATGTACTTACACCATTGTTGATGATGTACTTACACTATTGTTGATGATGTACTTATATCCTTGTTGATGATGTACTTATACTGTTGTTAATGATGTACTTATACCGTTGTTGATGATGTACTTATACCATTGTTGATGATGTACTTATACCATTGTTGATGATGTACTTATACCATTGTTGATGATGTACTTATACCAATGTTGATGATGTACGTATACCATTCTTGATGATGTACTTATATCGTTGTTGATGATGGACTTATAACATTGTTAATGATGTACTTACACCATTGTTGATGATGTACTTACACTATTGTTGATGATGTACTTATATCCTTGTTGATGATGTACTTATACTGTTGTTAATGATGTACTTATACCGTTGTTGATGATGTACTTATACCATTGTTGATGATGTACTTATACCATTGTTGATGATGTACTTATACCATTGTTGATGATGTACTTATACCATTGTTGATGATGCACTTATATCGTTGTTGATGATTTACTTATACCATTGTTGATGATGTACTTATACCATTGTTGATGATGTACTTACACAATTGTTGATGATGTACGTATATCGTTGTTGATGATGTACTTATACTGTTGTTAATGATGTACATATACCATTGTCGATGATGTACTTATACTGTTGTTAATGATGTACTTACACCGTTGTTGATGATGTACTTATATCGTTGTTGATGATGTACTTATACTGTTGTTAATGATGCACTTATACCGTTGTTGATGATGTACTTATATCGTTGTTGATGATGTACTTATAATGTTGTTAATGATGTACTTATACCATTGTTGATGATGTACTTATATCATTGTTGATGATGTACTTATATCGTTGTTGATGATGAAATTATATCGTTGTTGATGATGTACTTATACTGTTTTTTGATAGTGTACTTATACTGATGTTGATGATGTACTTATACCATTGTTTATGATGTACTTATACCATTGTTAATGATGTACTTATACTGTTGTTGATGATGTACTTATACTGTTGTTGATGATGTACTTATACCATTGTTGATGGTGTACTTATACTGATGTTGATGATGTACTTATACCATTGTTGATGATGTACTTATACTGATGTTGATGATGTACTTATACGTTGTTGATGATGTACTTAAACTGATGTTGATGATGTACTTATACTGATGTTGATGATGTACTTATACCATTGTTGATGATGTACTTATACCATTGTTGACGATGTACTTATACTGTTGTTGATAATGTACTTATACTGATGTTGATGATGTACTTATATCATAGTTGATGATATACTTATACCATTGTTGATGATGTACTTATACTATTGTTGATTATGTACTTATACTGTTGATGATGATGTACTTATACTGTTGTTGATGATGTACTTATACTGTTGTCGATGATGTACTTACACCATTGTTGATGATGCACTTATACTGTTGTTGATAATGCACTTATACTGTTGTTGATGATGTAATTATACAGTTGTTGATGATGTACTTATACTGTTGTTGATGATGTATATATACCATTGTTGATGATGTACTTATACCAATGTTGATGATGTACTTATACCAATGTTGAAGATGTACTTATACCGTTGTTGATGACGTACTTACACCATTGTTGATGATGTACTTATACCATTGTTGATGACGTACTTATACAATTGTTTATAATGTACTTATATCGTTGTTAATGATGTACTTATTATACTGTTGTTAATGATGTACTTATACCGTTGTTGATGATGTACTTACACCATTGTTGATGATATACTTATACTGTTGTTAATGATGTACTTACACCATTGTTGATGATGTACGTATATCGTTGTTGATGATGTACTTATACTGTTGTTAATGATGTACTTATACCGTTGTCGATGATGTACTTATACTGTTGTTGAAGATGTACTTATATCGTTGTTGATGATGTACTTATACCATTGTTGATGATGTACTTATATCATTGTTGATGATGTACTTATATCGTTGTTGATGATGTACTTATATCGTTGTTGATGATGTACTTATACCGTTGTTTATGATGTACTTATATCATTGTTGATGATGTACTTATATCGTTGTTGATGATGTACTTATACTGTTGTTGATAGTGTACTGATACTGATGTTGATGATGTACTTATACCATTGTTGATGATGTACTTATACCATTGTTAATGATGTACTTATACTGTTGTTGATGATGTACTTATACTGTTGTTGATGATGTACTTATACCATTGTTGATGATGTACTTATACTGATGTTGATGATCTACGTATACCATTGTTGATGATATACTTATACTGATGTTGATGATGTTCTTATACAATGTTGATGATGTACTTATACTGATGTTGATGATGTACTTATGTTGATGTTGATGATGTACTTATATCATAGTTGATGATATACTTATACCATTGTTGATGATGTACTTATACTATTGTTGATTATGTACTTATACTGTTGATGATGATGTACTTATACTTTTGTTGATGATGTACTTATACTGTTGTTGATGATATACTTAAACGATTGTTGATGATGCACTTATGCTGCTGTTGATAATGCACTTATATTGTTGTTGATGATGTACTTATACAGTTGTTGATGATGTACTTATACTGTTGTTGATGATGTACTTATACTGTTGATGATGGTGCACTTATACCATTGTTGATGATGTACTTAAACCATTGTTGATGATGTACTTATACTGTTGTTGATGATATACTCATACTGTTGGTGATGATGAACTCATACCATTGTTGATGATGCACTTATACCAATGTTGATGATGTACTTATACCAATGTTGATGTTGTAAATATACCATTGTTGATGTTGTATATATACCATTGTTTATTGATGTACTTACACCATTGTTGATGATATACTTATACTGTTGTTAATGATGTACTTACACCATTGTTGATGATATACCCATATCGTTGTTGATGATGTACTTATACTGTTGTTAATGATGTACTTATACCGTTGTTGATGATGTTCTTATACCGTTGTTGATGCTGTATTTATACTGTTGTTGATGATGTATTTATATCGTTGTTGATGATGTACTTATACCGTTGTTGATGCTGTATTTATACTGTTGTTGATGATGTATTTATATCGTTGTTGATGATGTACTTATACCGTTGTTGATGATGTTCTTATACCGTTGTTGATGCTGTATTTATACTGTTGTTGATGATGTATTTATATCGTTGTTGATGATGTACTTATACCGTTGTTGATGATGTACTTATATCGTTGTTGATGATGTACTTATACCATTGTTGATGATGTACGTATATCGTTGTTGATGATGTACTTATATCAATGTTGATGATGTACTTATACCATTGTTGATGATATACTTATATCGTTGTTGATGATGTACTTATACCATTGTTGATGATGTACTTATATCGTTGTTGATGATGTACTTATACCATTGTTGATGATGTACTTATACCATTGTTGATGATGCACTTATATCGTTGTTGATGATTTACTTATACCATTGTTGATGATGTACTTATACCATTGTTGATGATGTACTTACACAATTGTTGATGATGTACTTATATCGTTGTTGATGATGTACTTATACTGTTGTTAATAATGTACATATACCATTGTCGATGATGTACTTATACTGTTGTTAATGATGTACTTACACCATTGTTGATGATGTACTTATATCTTTGTTGATGATGTACTTATACTGTTGTTAATGATGCACTTATACCGTTGTTGATGATGTACTTATATCGTTGTTGATGATGTACTTATAATGTTGTTAATGATGTACTTATACCATTGTTGATGATGTACTTATATCATTGTTGATGATGTACTTATATCGTTGTTGATGATGAAATTATATCGTTGTTGATGATGTACTTATACTGTTTTTTGATAGTGTACTTATACTGATGTTGATGATGTACTTATACCATTGTTTATGATGTACTTATACCATTGTTAATGATGTACTTATACTGTTGTTGATGATGTACTTATACTGTTGTTGATGATGTACTTATACCATTGTTGATGGTGTACTTATACTGATGTTGATGATGTACTTATACCATTGTTGATGATGTACTTATACTGATGTTGATGATGTACTTATACGTTGTTGATGATGTATTTAAACTGATGTTGATGATGTACTTATACTCATGTTGATGATGTACTTATTCCATTGTTGATGATGTACTTATACCATTGTTGACGATGTACTTATACTGTTGTTGATAATGTACTTATACTGATGTTGATGATTTACTTATATCATAGTTGATGATATACTTATACCATTGTTGATGATGTACTTATACTATTGTTGATTATGTACTTATACTGTTGATGATGATGTACTTATACTGTTGTTGATGATGTACTTATACTGTTGTTGATGATGTACTTACACCATTGTTGATGATGCACTTATACTGTTGTTGATAATGCACTTATACTGTTGTTGATGATGTAATTATACAGTTGTTGATGATGTACTTATACTGTTGTTGATGATGTACTTATACTGTTGATGATGATGCACTTATACCATTGTTGATGATGTACTTAAACCATTGTTGATGATGTACTTATACTGTTGTTGATGATATACTTATACTGTTGTTGATGATGTACTTATACTATTGTTGATGTTGTACTTATACCATTGTTGATATTGTATGTATACCATTGTTGATGATGTACTTATACCAATGTTGATGATGTACTTATGCCAATGTTGATGTTGTACATATACCATTGATGATGTTGTATATATACCATGGTTGATGATGTACTTATACCATTGTTGATGTTGTATATATACCATTGTTGATGATGTACTTATACCATTGTTGATGTTGTATACATACCATTTTTGATGATTTACTTATACCAATGTTGATGATGAACTTATACCATTTTTGATGTTGTACATATACCATTGTTGATGTTGTATATATACCATTGTTGATGATGTACTTATACCAATGTTGATGATGTACTTATACCAATGTTGATTATGTACTTATACCATTGTTGATGGTGTACTTATACCATTGTTGAATTTGTATATATACCATTGTTGATGATGTACTTATACCAATGTTGATGATGCACTTATACCGTTGTTGATGATGTACTTATACCATTGTTGATGATGTACTTATATCATTGTTGATGATGTACTTATACCATTGTTGATATGTACTTATACCAATGTTGATGTTGTGTGTGTGTATGTATATATATATATATATATATATATATATATATATATATATATATATATATATATATATATATATATATATATATATATATATATATATACCATTGTTGATGATGTACTTATACCATTGTTGATGATTTACTTATACCATTGTTGATGTTGTATATATACCATTGTTGATGATGTACTTATACCGTTGTTGATAATGTACTTATACCAATGTTGATGATGTACTTATACTGTTGTTGATGATGTATATATACCATTGTTGATGATGTACTTATACCAATGTTGATGATGTACTTATACCAATGTTAAAGATGTACTTATACCGTTGTTGATGACGTACTTACACCATTGTTGATGATGTACTTATACCATTGTTGATGATGTACTTATACCATTGTTGATAATGTACTTATATCGTTGTTAATGATGTACTTATTATACTGTTGTTAATGATGTACTTATACCGTTGTTGATGATGTACTTACACCATTGTTGATGATATACTTATACTGTTGTTAATGATGTACTTACACCATTGTTGATGATGTACGTATATCGTTGTTGATGATGTACTTATACTGTTGTTAATGATGTACTTATACCGTTGTCGATGATGTACTTATACTGTTGTTGATGATGTACTTATATCGTTGTTGATGATGTACTTATACCATTGTTGATGATGTACTTATATCATTGTTGATGATGTACTTATATCGTTGTTGATGATGTACTTATATCGTTGTTGATGATGTACTTATACCGTTGTTTATGATGTACTTATATCATTGTTGATGATGTACTTATATCGTTGTTGATGATGTACTTATACTGTTGTTGATAGTGTACTTATACTGATGTTGATGATGTACTTATACCATTGTTGATGATGTACTTATACCATTGTTAATGATGTACTTATACCGTTGCTTATGATGTACTTATACAGATGTTGATGATCTACTTATATCTTTGTTGATGATGTACTTATATCGTTGTTGATGATGTACTTATACTGTTGTTGATAGTGTACTTATACTGATGTTGATGATGTACTTATACCATTGTTGATGATGTACTTATACCATTGTTAATGATGTACTTATACCGTTGTTGATGATGTACTTATACTGTTGTTGATGATGTACTTATACCATTGTTGATGATGTACTTATACTGATGTTGATGATGTACTTATACCATTGTTGATGATGTACTTATACCATTGTTAATGATGTACTTATACCGTTGTTGATGATGTACTTATACTGTTGTTGATGATGTACTTATACCATTGTTGATGATGTACTTATACTGTTGTTGATGATATACTTAAACGATTGTTGATGATGCACTTATGCTGCTGTTGATAATGCACTTATATTGTTGTTGATGATGTACTTATACAGTTGTTGATGATGTACTTATACTGTTGTTGATGATGTACTTATACTGTTGATGATGATGCACTTATACCATTGTTGATGATGTACTTAAACCATTGTTGATGATGTACTTATACTGTTGTTGATGATATACTCATACTGTTGGTGATGATGAACTCATACCATTGTTGATGATGCACATATACCAATGTTGATGATGTTCTTATACCAATGGTGATGTTGTACATATACCATTGTTAATGTTGTATATATATAATTGTTTATTGATGTACTTACACCATTGTTGATGATATACTTATACTGTTGTTAATGATGTACTTACACCATTGTTGATGATATACCCATATCGTTGTTGGTGATGTACTTATACTGTTGTTAATGATGTACTTATACCGTTGTTGATGATGTTCTTATACCGTTGTTGATGCTGTATTTATACTGTTGTTGATGATGTATTTATATCGTTGTTGATGATGTACTTATACCGTTGTTGATGCTGTATTTATACTGTTGTTGATGATGTATTTATATCGTTGTTGATGATGTACTTATACCGTTGTTGATGATGTTCTTATACCGTTGTTGATGCTGTATTTATACTGTTGTTGATGATGTATTTATATCATTGTTGATGATGTACTTATACCGTTGTTGATGATGTTCTTATACCGTTGTTGATGCTGTATTTATACTGTTGTTGATGATGTATTTATACCGTTGTTGATGATATACTTATACCGCTGTTGATGCTGTATTTATACTGTTGTTGATGATGTATTTATATCGTTGTTGATGATGTACTTATACCGTTGCTGATGATGTACTTATATCGTTGTTGATGATGTACTTATATCGTTCTTGATGATGCACTTATATCGTTGCTGATGATGTACTTATACTGTTGTTGATGATGTACTTATATCGTTGTTGATGATGTACTTATACTGATGTTGATGATGTACTTATACCGTTGTTGATGATGTACTTATACTGATGTTGATGATGTACTTATGCGGTGTTGATGATGTACTTATACTGATGTTGATGATGTACTTATACTGATGTTGATGATGTACTTATATCATAGTTGATGATGTACTTATATCGTTGTTGATGATGTACTTATACTGTTGTTAATGATGCACTTATACCGTTGTTGATGATGTACTTATATCGTTGTTGATGATGTACTTATAATGTTGTTAATGATGTACTTATACCATTGTTGATGATGTACTTATATCATTGTTGATGATGTACTTATATCGTTGTTGATGATGAAATTATATCGTTGTTGATGATGTACTTATACTGTTTTTTGATAGTGTACTTATACTGATGTTGATGATGTACTTATACCATTGTTTATGATGTACTTATACCATTGTTAATGATGTACTTATACTGTTGTTGATGATGTACTTATACTGTTGTTGATGATGTACTTATACCATTGTTGATGGTGTACTTATACTGATGTTGATGATGTACTTATACCATTGTTGATGATGTACTTATACTGATGTTGATGATGTAATTATACGTTGTTGATGATGTACTTAAACTGATGTTGATGATGAACTTATACTGATGTTGATGATGTACTTATACCATTGTTGATGATGTACTTATACCATTGTTGACGATGTACTTATACTGATGTTGATGATGTACTTATATCATAGTTGATGATATACTTATACCATTGTTGATGATGTACTTATACTATTGTTGATTATGTACTTATACTGTTGATGATGATGTACTTATACTGTTGTTGATGATGTAATTATACAGTTGTTGATGATGTACTTATACCATTGTTGATGTTTTATATATACCATTGTTGATGATGTACTTATACCGTTGTTGATGATGTACTTATACCAATGTTGATGATGCACTTATACTGTTGTTGATGATGTGTATATATACCATTGTTGATGATGTACTTATACCAATGTTGATGATGTACTTATACCAATGTTGATTATGTACATATACCATTGTTGATGGTGTACTTATACCTTTGTTGATGTTGTATATATACCATTGTTGATGATGTACTTATACCAATGTTGATGATGCACTTATACCGTTGTTGATGATGTATTTATACCATTGTTGATGATGTACTTATATCATTGTTTATGATGTACTTATACCATTGTTGATGATGTACTTATACCAATGTTTATGTTGTATATATAGCATTGTTGATGATGTACTTATACCATTGTTGATGATGTACTTATACCATTGTTGATGTTTTATATATACCATTGTTGATGATGTACTTATACCGTTGTTGTTGATGTACTTATACCAATGTTGATGATGCACTTATACTGTTGTTGATGATGTGTATATATACCATTGTTGATGATGTACTTATACCAATGTTGATGATGTACTTATACCATTGTTGATGATGTACTTATACCGTTGTTGATGATGTACTTATACCAATGTTGATGTTGTATATATACCATTGTTAATTATGTTCTTATAGTATTGTTAATGATACACTTATACCAATGTTGATGATGCACTTATACCATTGTTGATAATGTACTTATACCATTGTTGATGATGTACTTACACCATTGTTGATGATGTACTTATACCATTGTTGATGACGTACTTACACCATTGTTGATGATGTACTTATACTATTGTTGATGATGTACTTATACTGTTGTTGGTTATGTACTTATACAGTTGTTGATGATGTACTTATACTGTTGCTGATGATGTACTTATACCTGTGTTGATGATGTACTTATACTGTTGTTTATGATGTACTTATACTATAGTTGATGATGTACTTATACAGGTGTTGATGATGTACTTATACTGTTGTTTATGATGTACTTATACCTTTGTTGATGATGTACTTATACTGTTGTTTATGATGTACTTATACTATAGTTGATGATGTACTCACTTCATTGTTGATGATGTACTTACACTATTGTTGATGATGCACTTACATTATTGTTGATGATGTACTTACTTTATTGTTGAATATGCCTCCCACAAGGAAAGCCACGCTGTCTGCCAGAATCTCGTCTGTGTCTCTGACTGTGTAGACCAGGAGATGGCTAGTGGGCGCATAGGCTGTGGTAACTTCAAGTTCAAAGGTGAAGGATGTCCTGCCATTTCCATCCACTACCCCCGAAACTGCCACGCTGCCTCTAGCCAGGACCTGCATCAACAATTCATCCAATACAACATCCAAGTCACCCAGTATAACATCCAAGTCATTCAGTACAACATCCAAGTCATCCAGTACAACATCCAAGTCACACAGTACAACATCCAAGTCATCCAGTACAACATCCAAGTCACACAGTACAACATCCAAGTCATCCAGTACAACATCCAAGCCATTCAGTACAACATTCAAGTCATCCAGTTAAACATTTAATTCATCCAGTACAACATCCAAGTCATCCAGTACAACATCCAAGTCACACAGTACAACATCCAAGTCACACAGTACAACATCCAAGTCATCCAGTGCAACATCCAAGTCACACAGTACAACATCCAAGTCATCCAGTACAACATCCAAGTCACACAGTACAACATTCAAGTCATCCAGTACAACATCCAAGTCATCCAGTACAACATCCAATTCATCCAGTACAACATCCAAGTCATCCAATACAACATCCAAGTCACAGAGTACAACATCCAATTCATCCAGTACAACATCCAAGTCATCCAGTACAACATCCAATTCATCCAGTACAACATCCAAGTCTTCATCCGAAGTGTTCTGGGCCTTGCATCTGTCTGAGGTGACCTCCTTGGCCAGATTTCGACCTCCCATGTCTGTCTGGTTGCTCTGCTCAAGGTAGCGTTCAAAGAGGGCTTTGCCCTTGTCCTCGTCAGTCCTCTGCCAGATGAGGTCAGCACCTTGGAAGTCAGAAATGCTCTTATTCTTGACTACACCACTCATGCTTTTATGTAGTCGCCAGAACAATTTCAGTGACTTGTCTGTGCTTACCCTTTGACACACCTCTGCCCATTTTTCCCTTTTAACCACCGTGACCAGTTTTTTGAAATAGCTTACTTTTGTGTGCATCTCTCTTTCTAAGTGCAAGCAGGGACTAGGATGACCAGCTCTGTTCTTCTTGGCATTTTGCCATCTCCTTACAGCACTACGCTTATCCACCCAAGCCTTATCCACCTCGAAACTCCACCACGGTGGCTGCTCCCAGCTTTTTTTCCTGCCCTGAAACGTTCTGCGCTTGTCACGTCTTATTTTACTCACCACATCTTGCCCTGTACTGTCATACTGGAACGTCTTTACCTTTAGCTTGTGCTGCCTGGTTCTGCCTTTCTCCACCAATATGCTGCAAGGGTGGTGGTCGCTGCCATGGTGTCCTAGGACACCCCATCTACACACTGTAGTGAGTAAAGGTGAAACTAGCGCCAGATCAATAGCACTGTCCTCATCGCCTGGACGGCTTGCTGTCCTGGTGACACAGCCACTGTTGATACAAACCAGGTCGATGGTTTCCAGTGCAGTCTCGAGCTCCTCCCCTTGTGTATTGGAGGAAGTGTTTCCCCATGATCTGCCTTTAGCGTTGAAGTCACCACAGAAAATAACATTCCTCTCGTGGCCTAATATGCCACTTAAGCACTGCCACTTCTGTGCGTCCACACTCGCATTGCGGGCATAAACATTAACCAACACGAATGGTATACTGGAATGAACTCTCACCGTGACAGTGAAAGAAATCAAGGCTGTGCTTCGACGATCAAAAAACAGTGCTCCAGGTCCTGATGGCATAAGATACGACGACATAAATAGGTGTACCGACAATGAGCTAGAGAAACTAGCAGACATGTACAACAACAGTATAGGGAGTGCTAGCATCAAGGAGGAATGGTTACACAGCTATCTGATTCCCTTGCCGAAGCCTGACAAAGACCACACAAAAATTCAGGGATATCGAATTATAACCATGCAGAATACAATAGGCAAGCTGCTGGAGAAGGTAATTGCCAGGAAAATATCAAGCCAACTAGAGAGGCAAGGTGTTTTCCCACCTACCCTGGGTGGGTACCGTCCAAAAAGAGAAACCTGGACCAATGCAGCAGTCTTTGCCCAGGATGTCTATGAAGGTTTCCACTCAGGCACTGAAACCGTTGCTGCAGCGATTGATCTTGAGGACGCATACAACAGAGTACCACTGGATTTTTTAATGTTTCAGCTTCTTGAACTAAACGTAAGTCCATTCCTCCTTAGTTGGATCGCTGCAGCCCTCTTCCAACGGAAAGTAGTTTTTAGATGTGGCAGTTGGACTTCGGAACCAACAACAATATATCCTGGCCTACCACAGGGATCACCATTATCTCCGGTACTGTTCAACGCCTACACAGTGAGAATCACCAGTGAGCAGATCACTGGACCTGGCAGGACATTGTCATATGCCGATGATGTTTTAGTGTATCGTCAGGGTAAGGATAGAGAGGAGGTTGCTGGGGAACTGCAAACCGAACTCAATCGCATAAGTACTTGGTGTGATGAAGCTGGGGCAATGGTCAACCCAACAAAGGCAACAGTGACTTGGTTCTCGTTGAATAATCATATTGTCAACAATCCAACACCAACTGTAATGCTGTGTTCAGAGACGGTGGAAAGAACGCAGGCAATGAATTACCTGGGGATACGGTTTGATCGAAGCCTTGCTTATAATGTGCACATAGACCAGGTGATAACAAAGGCCAAGCGGGGTTTGGCAGCGATGCGGGTGATGGCGGCAGCAAACTGTGAGTAGCGCCATCTATGTCTTCTGTACGAGGGGCTGGTCATGTCTGTTTTGGAGTATGCAATGGCAATCTTGACTCTCAGCCATAAGCAGATAGAAAGGATGGAAAGGATACAGAATGAAGCTATGCGCATTATTCTTGGATGTACAAGAGATACAGCATGCAGGGCGATGCGCTACCTTCTTGATTTTCCAACCATTGAAGAGAGAATACAAGTTTGCAGGGCACGCGCCTACCTCAGAATTAACGCAAACACACAACATCCACTGCATAGTGAAATTAGGAAGGTGAAGGGCAGCAGGTTAAAAAGAGGACGGTCGTGGATGGGTCAAGCCGAAGACATTCTTCAACAGGTGTGTTCACTTGAGGACTTAGAACCTGGCGAGGAGTGGGTGCAAGTGCCAACAGACTTCTGCACATCCTTTTCAGTTTGCATCCAACTAGATAGAAAATGCAGACAAGAAAATCCGGCTGCTGTTGAGGCTGAAGTACAAGCGTTGATTTTCGAGAATTCGCTAGACGGTGACGCGGTCATCTACACAGATGGGTCGGTCGTCCGACATGTGAGAAGCTCATGGGCCTTTACAGCTCGGGCCGGAGGGAGAATTGTGAAGGAGGACTCTGGTGCTTTCACTGAAACCACAAGTAGCCTGACCATGGAAGTCATGGCAGTAAGTAAAGCAATAACATGGCTCGAGACACAGACATTCACCAGGGCTTGTTTCCTTAGCGACTCAATGAACATGATCAAGAGGATAGAGGAGGGGTCGATCCGAAGAGAATGGTTGCTGCCTCTGAAGCGGTCTCGGCTGGCAAAGATTAGTTTCATCTTCGTGTAAGGGCATGCGGGAGTACAAGGAAATGAGCGGGCTGACAAGCTCGCAGGTGAGGCTACTGTGGAGGGCGGACGCGCCATGGACCAGGCTGACATTCTGAATGCTCTACGTGATGTGAGACTTTTGCGAGAACCAAGTGATGACTGTGAATCTACAACAATGGCCAGACTGCTAGAGCATCAAATTATAAGAGGTGTGGCCAAACAAGAACACTACGCAGGAAGCCAAAGAAGATTGATAAACCAACACAGAACTGGCGTCGTTAGCCGCTACACGCTGCGGGATTTGCTGAGGAGGGGATCCGAGCACTTATGGACTGAATGGTTCGATGTGCAGCGAGGATGATCTGTCGACTAACTAACTAACTAACATCCAAGTCACATAGTACAACATCGAAGTCACACAGCACAACATCCAAATCATCCAATACAACACCCAAGTCATCCAGTACAACATCCAAGTTGTCCAGTACAACATCCAAGTCAAACAGTACAACATCCAAGTCAAACAGTACAATATCCAAGTCATCCAGTACAACATCCAAGTCAAACAGTACAGCATTCAAGTCACACATTACAACATCCAAATCATCCAGTACAACATCCAGGTCA
The DNA here is from genome assembly GCA_963921405.1 of Cepaea hortensis. Classification (NCBI taxonomy): domain Eukaryota; kingdom Metazoa; phylum Mollusca; class Gastropoda; order Stylommatophora; family Helicidae; genus Cepaea; species Cepaea hortensis. The sequence goes on along the minus strand of OY992879.1, from coordinate 164,056,291 downwards.
TCCAGTACAACATCCAAGTTATCCAGTACATATCCAAGTCAAACAGTACAACATCCAATTCAAACAGTACAACATCCAAGTCACACATTACAACATCAAAGTCACACATTACAACATCCAAGTCATCCAGTACAACATTTAAGTCATCCAGTACAACATTTAAGTAATTCAGTACAACATCCAAGTCATTCAGTACAACATTCACGTCACACAGTACAACATCCAATTCATCCAGTACAACATCTAAGTCAGTCAGTACAACATCCAAGTCATCCAGTACAACATCTAAGTCATACAGTACAACTTCCAAGTCATGCAGTACAACATCCACTTCACACAATACAACATCCAAGTCATCCAGTACAACATACAAACCATCTAGTACAACATCCAATTCATTAAGTACAACATAAAAGTCATCCAGTACAACATCCAAGTCACACAATACAACATCCAAGTCATCCATAACAACATCTACGTCACACGGTACAACATCCAAGTCATACAGTACAACATCCAAGTCATACAGTACAACATCCAAGTCATTCAGTACAACATCCAAGTCATCCAGTACAACATCTAAGTCACACAGTACAACATTCAAGCCATCCAGTACAACATCCAAGTCACACAGTGCAACATCCAAGTCATCCAGTACAACATCCAAGTCACACAGTACAACATCCAAGTCATCCAGTACAACATCCAAGTCATCCAATACAACATCCAAGTCATACAGTACAACATCCAAGTCACACAGTACAACATCCAAGTCATCGAGTACAACAGACAAGTTATCCAGTACAACATACAAGTCATCCAATACAACATCCAAGTCACACAGTACAACATACAAGTCATCCAATACAACATCCAAGTCACACAGTACAACATCCAAGTCATCCAGTACAACATCCAAGTCATCCAGTACAACATCCAAGTCATACAGTACAACATCCAAGTCATACAGTACAACATCCAAGTTATCTAGTACAACATCCAAGTCACACATTACAACATCCAAGTCATCCAGTACAACATCCAAGTCACACAGTACAACATCCAAGTCATCCAGTACAACAGCCAAGTCATCCAGTACAACATCCAAGTCATCCAGTACAACATCCAAGTCAAACAGTACAACATCCAAGTCATCTAGTACAACATCCAAGTCATTCAGTACAACATCCAAGTCAAACAGTACAACATCCAAGTCAAACAGTACAACATCCAAGTCAAACAGTACAACATCCAAGTCACACAGTGCAACATCCAAGTCATACAGTACAGCACCCAAGTCATCCATTACAGCATCTTTGGAACTATTATATGTTCAAGTAATTCAATACACCATCTGTAAAACTATGATCTGATCAGTTATGCGATCCAGTTCAGTATATGTATAATTACCTAATGTTTACAATTAACTCAATTACCCGAATATTTCGTACAATGCAAACTCCATTCTCCAAATTTTCACCACGAGTCATATTTGAGAATGTAGATGTACCATACAGTCTTTTTTAGTGTGTCCACTTCTACTAGAGAATGTAGATGCACCATACACTCTTGTTTAGTGTGTCCACTTCTACTAGAGAATATAGATGCACCATACACTCTTGTTTAGTGTGTCCACTTCTACTATAGAATGTAGATGTACCATACTATATATTATAGATGGCTATATAACCCAGCTGGACACAATCTATGGTCATCTGTGGCTGTCATACCTCATACATCACAAGCTATATTAGCCAGCTGGACACAATCAACGGTCACTATGTCACCATGTTGTGGTCATCTGTGGCTGTCTTACCTCATACATCAGAAGCTATATTAGCCAGCTGGACACAATCAACGGTCACTATGTCACCATGTTGTGGTCATCTGTGGCTGTCTTACCTCATACATCAGAAGCTATATTAGCCAGCTGGACACAATCAACGGTCACTATGTCACCATGTTGTGGTCATCTGTGGCTGTCTTACCTCATACATCAGAAGCTATATTAGCCAGCTGGACACAAGCAACAGTCACTATGTCACCATGTTGTGGTCATCTGTGGCTGTCTTACCTCATAGTAAAGCTGGTCCACAGGCTCGGTGGCTTCCACCTTGACCGTCACTGAACTCCCAGACTGTAATACATACAACAACATACATCATGAGACAGAGTTATCACCACACATCATCAGACAGAATTATCACCACACATCATCAAACAGAGTTACCATCACACATCAACATCATACGGGCAGTACTACTGTTCTAAAACCATGTTACAAGCATACGTACAACTACAATCAAAATTAGTATTTAATGTTCAGTATGTACAGACTCTTATCTCACAGAGAGATATACAGAGACGATCATGAACATGAAGTTGTAAACTCTAGAACAGTCGGAGAATGTACAACAGAGGACAGGGTAATTGTGCAATGTTGTGTTTGGATGTTTCACATGAAAGGTAGAGAGAGAGAGAGAGAGAGAGAGAGAGAGAGAGAGAGAGAGAGAGAGAGAGAGAGAGAGAGAGAGAGAGAGACAGACAGACAGACAGACAGACAGACAGACAGACAGACAGACAGAGACAAAGACTGAGAGACAGAGAGAGAGGGGGGGGGGGACAGACGGACAGAGACAAGGGGAGCTAGAAAGAAGGACATTGTGAGGTGGGGGTGGGGGTTAAGAGAAAGGGGCTGAGAAATAGAGAGACAGAGAGAGTGAGAAAGAGGATCAGAGAGCAAGGAGAGACACACAGAGAGGGACAGAGAGACAGAGAGATAGAGGGAGGGACAGAGACAGAAGGTGAACAGAGTCAAGTGACAGACAGAGATAGAGAGATGCAGACACAGAGAAACAAAGAAAGACAGAGCGAGAAGCAGAGACAGAGAAAGCGAGAGAGATGGAGAGACAGTGAGGGGAGAGAGAGAGCGAGAGAGATAGAGAGAGAGACAAGGAGAGAGATAATTGAATTGAATTGAATTGATCTTTATTTTCAAAGGGTAACAAATTGGGCGCTTAGGCCCGTCTTACATTCGGCCCTTCCAGTCACTCATCTTTCGTTCATCAACAGAACATGATGCATTCACATAGGAAAAAACAAACATTGTCAAATGAATGTTGTAAGCATAAACAATGCATATTCTCATGTTATGTGACACATCCCCCTCCCACACACACATTCTGCACCAACCCACACACACATCCCTCACCTACTCACACATCACCCACCCATACCCACACATCCCCCATCCACCACACATCCCACACTCACCACACATCCCCCACTAATCCCTCCACCCACTCACCGATCCCGCCACCAACCCAGACATCTCGCACCCACCCACACACACATCCCTCACCCACACACACGCATCTTTCCACCCACTCACACATACCCCAATCCACTCAAGCTCACCCACACACATGCTCCACCCACCCACACACCCTCCAACCACACACACATACCCCTCATACACGCACATCCCACACCAACACACACATATCCCTCATCCACTTACACATCATCCACCCATATCCACACATCTTTCCATCCACACACACATTTCCCCGCCCACCCACACATTTCACAACCACCCACACATCCCAACAACCACATACACACATCCCCCACCGACACACATTCCCCCACCAACACACACATCTCCCACGCAAACACACATCCCCCACCTACCAACACCCACGTGTCCCCCACCCGCCAACACCCACACATCCCACATCCCACTATCCACCAACATCCACGCAAACACACCAACCCAAACACACATCCTCCTCCCACACATCTCTCAACCACCCACACGCCCCATCCATACTCACATCCCTCCACCCACCAACTCACTCATCTCCGCACCCACCCACACATCCCCCACAAACCCACACATCCCCACCCACCCACTCACATCCCCACCCGCACACATCTCCCATACTCCAACACGCCTCTCCCGCCCACCCACACACCTCCACTATCCACAATACACTCCCTATCCACATTCCCTCACCCACACACAAACACCGACCCACACACACACACACACATTCCCAACCCACACACCTCTTCCATCCATATACACATCTGCCACACCCATCCCCCAGCCCCCACACATCCCCCACATCCCCTACACACACCCCCACACACACAATCCACATACCACCACCCACAAATCCCCATCCAAACCCCCACCCACCAATACCCACCCACTCACACACATCCCTCGCCCACACTGACACCCCCACCGACCCACTCACATTTCCACCCAGAAACAACCCCCATCCACACACATATTCCCCCAAAAGAGGAGAGAGGGAGAGAAGAAAGAGAGGGAGATAGTGAAAGAGAGATAAATCTACATAATTTAACAATCATCTGACAGTGAGGAAATCTGCCTAGTTTAACAATCATCTCACAGTGATGACATCTGCCTAGTTTAACAATAATCTCACAGACAGGTAATTTACCTTGTTTAACAATCATCTTAAAGAGAGGTATTCTACAGAGTTTAACAATCATCTCACATTTACCTAATTTAAAAATCAACTCACCACAGGAAATCTACGTTGCTGAACAATGATCGCACAGACACGTAATCCACCTAGTTAACAATGATCTCACAGACAGGAAATCTACCCGATATAACAATGATCTCACAGACAGGAAATCTACCCGATATAACAATGATCTCACAGACAGGAAATCTACCTGGTGTAACAATGATTTCACAGACAGGTAATCTACTTAGTTGAGCAATAATCTCACAGACAGGTAATCTACCTCATATAACAATGATCTCACAGACAGGAAATCTACCTGGTATAACAATGATCTCACAAACAGGTAATCTACCTGATATAACAATGATCTCACAGACAGGAAATCTACCTGGTGTAACAATTATTTCACAGACAGGTAATCTACCCGATATAACAATGATCTCACAGACAGCTAATCTACCTGGTCTAAGAATGATCTCACAGACAGGAAATCTACCCAGTTTAACAATGATCTCACAGACATGAAATCTACCTAGTTTAACAATGATCTCACAGACAGGTAATCTACCTAGTTTAACAATGATCTCACAGACAGGTAATCTACCCAGTTTAACAATGATCTCACAGACAGGTAATCTACCAAGTTTAACAATGATCTCACAGACAGGTAATCTACCTAGTTTAACAACGATCTCATAGACAGGTAATCTACCTAGTTTAACAATGATCTCACAGACAGGTAATCTACCTAGTTTAACAACGATCTCACAGACAGGTAATCTACCTAGTTTAACAATGATCTCACAGACAGGTAATCTACCCAGTTTAACAATGATCTCACAGACAGGTAATCTACCCAGTTTAACAATGATCTCACAGACAGGTAATCTACCCAGTTTAACAATGTTCTCACAGACAGGTAATCTACCTAGTTTAACAATGATCTCACAGACAGGTAATCTACCTAGTTTAACAATGATCTCACAGACAGGTAATCTACCTGGTCTAAGAATGATCTCACAGACAGGTAATCTACCTGGTTGAACATGGTCGAACAATGATCTGACAGATAAGGATGCCTACCTGGATGTTCTTGTTCAGCAGAGACAGCTGAATGTAATTGTTGCTGGGTGAGTACATCTTCTCCACACTCTTGGTCGCCTGCACGTTGTTAACTGTCACCTGAAAACAGACCCTTGTACAGACTTATGGCTCCAGACCCACACAAACCCATGTACAGTCTGCCTCCAGACTCACACGAACCCATGTACAGTCTGACTCCAAACCCACACAAACTAATTTACTGGACTCCAGACCCTCTAGATCCACAATGTCTCCCTAAACCTCGACCCACAATGTCTTCCTGAACCTAGATCCTTAATGTCTCCCTGAACCTCGATCCTTAATATGTCCCTGAACCTATATCCTTAATGTATCCCTGAACTTAGATCATCAATGTCTCCCTGAACCTAGATCCACAATGTCTCCCTGAACCTAGATCCTTAATGTCTCCCTGAACTTAGATCCTTAATGTCTCCCTGAACCTATATCCTTAATGTCTCCCTCAACCTTGATCCACAATGTCTCCCTGAACCTATATCCTTAATGTCTCCCTGAACCTATATCCTTAATGTCTCCCTGAACCTAGATCCACAATGTCTCCCTGAACCTATATCCTTAATGTCTCCCTGAACCTAGATCCACAATGTCTCCCTGAACATATATCCTTAATGTCTCCCTGAACCTAGATCCACAATATCTCCCTGAACCTATATCCTTAATGTCTCCCTGAACCTAGATTCACAATGTCTCCCTGAACCTATATCCTTAATGTCTCCCTGAACCTAGATCCACAATGTCTCCCTGAACCTATATCCTTAATGTCTCCCTGAACCTAGATCCACAATGTCTCCCTGAACCTATATCCTTAATGTCTCCCTGAACCTAAATCCACAATGTCTCCCTGAACCTAGATCCTTAATGTCTCCCTGAACCTAGATCCTTAATGTCTCCCTGAACCTAGATCCTTAATGTCTCCCTGAACTTAGATCCTTAATGTCTCCCTGAACCTATATCCTTAATGTCTTCCTGAACCTAGATCCACAATGTCTCCCTGAGCCTAGACCCACAATGTCTCCCTGAACCTAGATCCTTAATGTCTCCCTGAACTTAGATCATCAATGTCTCCCTGAACCTAGATCCACAATGTATCCCTGAACCTAGATCCTTAATGTCTCCCTGAACTTAGATCCTTAATGTCTCCCTGAACCTATATCCTTAATGTCTTCCTGAACCTAGATCCTCAATGTCTACCTGAACCTAGATCCTCAATATCTCCCGGAACCTAGATCCTCAATATCTCCCGGAACCTAGATCCACAATGTCTTCCTGAACCTAGATCCTCAATATCTCTTGGAACCTATATCAACAACGTCTCCCTGAGCCTGAATGTCTCCTGGAACCTAGATCCTCAATGTCTTCCTGAACCTAGATCCTCATCTTTTCCCTGATACTAGAGCCTGTTGACCCGAACACAACAGCATAAAAGAGCATGGCAGAAATGCACAGACCAAAGTCTCCAGGCTTAGAACGGGACATTGTGGACTCCTTGCTGTCTCTGCCTCTTGTAGATGTGGAGCCCTCAGGAAAAGACAGAACATGTCCTAGAAGAGAACCCTGACTTTGTCCAACAGAGGGAGGACAGCTGGCTGGCTGGGACGACCCACGAGATAGACTCTGGGGGTCAGGCGAAGACCTCAACGGTTCTGTTTGTGGCGCGTGCAGAAATACACACAAAGTAAACATCGACCGCAGGTGAGAAAGAAAAATACTATAGTAATGATTTCTGTTAGTTTCAAGTCGTTATAGAAGTTTCTCGAAGAACCAAACTCTGTCATTCAAATACTCAGTCAGTGATTTCATGAGACAACATGAGACATGTAGTCAGTCTGCTACAGTAGTTATCTTGTCGTAGGGGATGAATATCTTCACATGGTGTCTGTGTTAGAACTGTGCCACAGCATGGACACAGAGGAATATCACATGGTGTCGGGTGATGTGATTATCTACACATATGGGTCGGTGTTGAGAGGTAAGAGAAGTGCCTGGGGGTTCTTAGCAAAAGCTAATGGTCCACGTTTGGTGCAGGAGAGCCTGGCATATGATACCACAGCATCTAGTTTAAGAATGGAGGTGGAGGCGGTCAGTGCAGCTTTCCGCTGGATGGAGACACATCGTGATTGTAACTGACTCAGAAAGCATGCTGAGGTTAGTGAGGACATGCAAGCTTCGGGCAGAGTGGCTTGCTTTGCTTCGGAGGTCACAGGTGGCAAGCATCGCCTGGATCTTTTCTCCGGGGCATGCTGGTGTGCTGGGGAATGAACAGGCAGACAGATTGGCTGTCTCTGCAGAATTTGGTGGTGTATTGATACATGACAAAGCAGACGTGGTTGCGGCATTGTGGGAGCACGTGCACACCTCGGAGGAGCAAATGGATCACCATGTCTGGCAAGAATGAGACAGCGAGGAGTAACGAGGGGATCTGACCGACCATCGACGAAAGAGGAAAGGCGAGACGGACATATAATCAGATTGCTACCGGTAATATTGGTGTCGGAACCCTTTTGCTGGCTGCTGAGGATAGGGACGGAGAGCTTATGGGAATGCCCCGAATGCTGTGATGTCGGTTCCTAAATCAATCAATCAATCAATCATGGTGTCTATGTCACAACTGTGGCACATCATCGACATCGAGGAAGATCACATGGTGTCTATGTCACAACTGTGGTACAGCATGAACATCGAGGAAGATCACATGGTGTCTATGTCACAACTGTGGTACAGCATGAACATCGAGGAAGATCACATGGTGTCAATGTCACAACTCTGGTACAGCATGAACATCGAGGAAGATCACATGGTGTCTATGTCACAACTGTGGTACAGCATGAACATAGAGGAAGATCACATGGTGTCTATGTCACAACTGTGGTACAGCATGAACATCAAGGAAGATCACATGGTGTCTATGTCACAACTGTGGTACAGCATGAACATCGAGGAAGATCACATGGTGTCAATGTCACAACTGTGGTACAGCATGAACATAGAGCAAGATCATATGGTGTCAATGTCACGACTGTGGCATGGCATGAACATCGAGGAAGATCACATGGTGTCAATGTCACGACTGTGGCACGGCATGGACATAGAGCAGTGGTTCTCAACCGGTGGGGAATTGCCCGCTTGATATTGTTTTTCCCTTCATACTTCATGGTTCTGTACGTCTCACCCTTCTGAAATTCATTTTATAACGTAAGTATACACTCAAATCACGTATTATGTAGACGTCTAGACTTGTTTTGCCGGCTTCGTGGCTTAGAGGTTATGACTTTGCTCCATAATCTCGTATACTCTCGTCGGTAACATGATTACGGTGAGAATCAGCTGTGGTTCGAATCGCATCGGTAACTTACAGGGTATGTGAGCCGGCCGCTCAGAAAGCAATGGCAAACTACTGTGCGTAATCTTGTCAAGAAACCAACATACAGCTGAAAGATGGTGGTGTTGACAGCGATGTCCTGTAAAGGATATGCACACAAAAAAAGACTTGTTTTAGTATGTGCTGTTAAATTTAGCTTCCATTATTACGTATACTGTGTAAGGGGGTGTAGCGAAATTTACCGGAGTTCGGCCTTGCTACAGTCAAGGGGAAACGACTGTGTAAATTCTTGACCAGCCATTAATCCCAGTACCTGATTTGCTCTCCCTTTATGTTGTTCTTTAGATAGAACAATCTGGAAACGGTAATGAGTTGTCGGTTTATCGGTTGCAAGCGTGTGCCGACACGGGGTCGTCGGGCCTCGCTCAGGCTACAGCCGTAACTGAATTGCGGGTTAAAGTCAGTTGAAGGGCACGCTGCTTTGTTGGCAGAACGTCAGATTTTGGTGCTGTGCATTATGTATAATGGCCCTCAAAGGGGCCCTACGGTTTCGCCAGCAAGTGGACCAAGCTTCTGATGAGTGAATGTATTTGCCTGTAATTAGTATAGTTAGTTCGTGTCGATGGTTGGTGTTACGTGCGCCCGCCGTAGGGTTCATTAAGCTAACTCATACATAGTATGGGATCGGTAACTGGGACTTAGCCAAAATTGGGGGTGCAGAAGGGATGGCTTTAGCAACCATCGGTGAGTGACGTCATAAGTGGTCGGGCCTATGTGGGAGCCCAATATGAATAGGTTTTTCAGACCCAGGGCATTGAGGCTTGTAAAATGAATCTAGGCATGAGGTGGTTTGGTGACAAATATCGCCGGTCGAAGACAGCATGACAAAGAGGTGCGACGCGTGACTTCCGGTAGACGCTGGGGTGCGACTGGGCGCCACCATGGCATGTGACCTATCTAATTACTCGGGAGCACAATTAGCATCGTTTGCGAATGTCGGTGGGAGTATTCCGCGAACGACCAATGTGATGAGGGCCGTCTCCGCAAGTTCGGGCGGCCACGGGGATTTTTCTATTTCTACTGTCCTCCCACCTGTCCTTTGCCTATTTAGTTCTTCTAAAGGGACCAAAGGGAGGGACAACAATTATTTCAAATGGTGAAAGTGAGAGAAATAGCACGGAGGGAATGAAAACCTTCGGTGCACAAGACTATTGTTCCAAGGAACATTAACACCGTTTGACTTACTCACCTATTGGACAGAGGTGAGAGAACGGAGTGGATATCACCCCCTCCCGGCGCGGATAGACCATGTATTAAAAATCCATTGACTAGAATGAAGGTTCATCACTCCCATATGAACAAGGGGGACAGTGGGGTATCTCACACGGGTTGTTGAGTGTTATACTAATTTTACAAAAAAATGTTTGCATATCCTTTACAGGACATCGCTGTTAACGTCAGCATCTTTCAGCTGATTGTTGATTTCTTGGCAAGATTACGCTCAGTAGTTTGCCATTGCTTTCTGAGCGGTCGGCTCACATACCCCGTAAGTTACCGACGCGATTCGAACCACTGCTGATTCTCACCGTCGTCACGTTACTTACGAGAGTATACGAGATTACGGAGAAAAGTCGCTAACCTCTAGGCCAGGAAGCCGGCGATATACTAATGCCCAACCGTTAATGCATAACAGGACTGAGGCTTGTGCAGGAACTTGTGTGTCTCATCTGTGTTTACCAGACGGGACCAGTCCCAGCTGCCGTACCGTTCTCGAGGGGCGACGCCCTTCCTGGAGCGATCTGACAGGGGAAGTCATCCCAGTCCTGGTAACAGCAGATGCGGATAGGTTCAGGGTCATTTATATATATTTATATATATAATGTATCCTTTAAATGCTGAGAGCCTCGCTCCTATGTTCAATATGTGCTGTTTGCTGTTACCAGTGGCTCTCACAGGGTTGTTCTGTTGCAGAGCCTGTCATGGAGTGTGTATCCGACGAGCGTAAACCAGGCCTGTGAACCTGTATCATGGAACGAACCAAGAAGACGTGGGCGTGAGCTTCCAGGTTTGGTTGTAGCGCCCAGTTGTTCCTGACAAGCCAGAGTTACAGTGGCCATGGGTTTTGCTAGTCAACCCATAAACATCACGATTCCATGATCAGCCAGCCACCACACCTTTGTGATCAGTAAGGTAAAGATGTATATACTTGGCCTAAATATATATCTGGCCAGCTGTGATGAACTTTAGTCACCCTATGCGCGAATACAGATAGATACCTGAGTCGAAGGATTATAGACTACAGATACCTGAGTCGAAGGATTATAGACTACAGATACCTGAGTCGAAGGATTATAGACTACAGATACCTGAGTCGAAGGATTATAGACTACAGACCTGTGGTAGTAATTCCATGGACTAGAAGTGATGGTGTAAAGACTATGCTATCTATTTAGGCAGTGTCTGTGATATATTCAATGATGAAGTATGTAGACTCAGTGTTCCAGGAGTATGTCCATCCAGGTGCCCTCATTAATATAAACTGGAACATTGTGAAAGACCAAAGGGCTAACCTCAATATGGTGAACTATTATTCCATCTGATTGGTGACTTCGCCATCAACGGCAGCCTAGACTCAGTGGGAGGGAATCCAAGGAGTTAGTACCGAGTGATACCAACACTTTGCCAGGTGTACCAAACTCGAGCTGCTATTACGCCAATCGGTCCCATTCGCGAGGAGGATTTGCATCAGCCAGGTGAAAGTCCTTCTATCGCAGACTGCAGCGATCGAATCAGGGACGGCTCGATGATGATAGACGTACACCCATCCTGCTGATCTGGCCTATAGATTAGTCTACTGCATACCTCTATCTATCTTTATGCATTGTAACATCCTAATGTATAATAAATGTTTAGTATGTTTGTTTCCGACCAGAGTTGAGTCAACTCCTATGGATGGAGCGTTAGAGGGTAAAGTCCACTGAAAGGAAGAGTGTAAGAAGGGGTTGTCCATAAACTGGTGGGGTAGGTAGTGTCAAGGTCTCACATCCGAGGTTGCGACGCATTGTCTGTACCAACGCCAGACACCATAACAATACGCAACCCTGAGTAATGTTAAACACGGCAGAGAGAACGCGGCGTCTTTGCCGACGCCTGGATAAGCAGCCACGCACAGCAATTGAGTTCATCCGGTGAACCGTGCAGGGGACACCAGCTGACGTGAGCGTGTAGCGTGTAGGACGCCAGAACTGGCAGACGGGCTTAGATCGTTGAACGGACAGGTCGCAAGGGAATGCGAGTTGAGTTTGAATCTGCCTTGAGAGCTAGCCTGTACGACAGTGGAAGACTGCTTGTATAGTTTAACTGTAAGTGGGAAGTTTATTGCTTGCATGTATTATTATGTATTGTAGTGATATTGTTCATGCTGAAATGATTGCTATAGATTGTCAGTGCGCGATGTTTGTGCGATAATTAATGCGGCGCGTCAATAAAGCGTGTGAATAATACTTTCGGATATTCACTTCGTGTGATTTGATAGTTTGATATTACTTCACACTTGCCAGAAAACGAGCTACTTGTCTTGTGTTATGCAAGACTCTGACAGTTGACCAGAACTCAATACCCAGAACTCAATACCCAGAACTCAATACCCAGAACTCAATACCCAGAACTGAACCCAGGGTATATAGTGTAGCATAGCTCCTCTCACCCCAGGGACTTTGTGACGGGGGGGGGGGGATGACGTTCTGAAAATATGGTGAATGGGGATACGGCCCAAATAAAGGTTGAGAACCACTGACATAAAGGAACATCACATGATGTCTATACACAACTATGGCACAGCATGGACATTGATGAACATCACGTGATGTCTATACCACAACCGTGGCATATTATGGACATAGAGGAAGATCACGTGATGTCTATACCACAACTGTGGCACAGCATGGACATAGAGGAAGATCACGTGATGTCTATACCACAACTGTGGCATATTATGGACATAGAGGAACATCACGTGATGTCTATACCACAACCGTGGCATATTATGGACATAGAGGAACATCACGTGATGTCTATACCACAACCGTGGCATATTATGGACATAGAGGAACATCACGTGATGTCTATACCACAACCGTGGCATATTATGGGCATAGAGGAAGATCACGTGATGTCTATACCACAACTGTGGCATATTATGGGCATAGAGGAAGATCACGTGATGTCTATACCACAACTGTGGCATATTATGGACATACAGGAAGATCACGTGATGTCTATACCACAACTGTGGCATATTATGGACATAGAGGAATATTACCTGGACAAATTAGAGGTATAGACAGACGTGGTAACAGACTAGGTACATGTATTGGCTAAACATATGCGGAGACAGATAACAGAGACAGACTGCACTGGTAGATTACACATATAGACAGACAAAATATATTGATAGATTAAACACGTAGACAGACGAAATATATTGATAGATTACACACACAGACAGACTAGATACAGCGACAGATTACACACATAGACAGACAAAATAAAAGACATATTACACTTATAGATAGACAAAATACAGTAACATTTACATACATAGACAGACAAAATACCGCGACGTATTACATACATAGCTTAGAAACATGGAAAGTTTATTTGCATACCTTAATGTTAATACTTGTGGCATTTTTAGGAATGTTTATGTTGACTGCTAGCAGTCCACTCAGCGGTACTGTCTCATTTTGTCCGGGCAGACCATAATTTCCAGAAAACTGTGACACGTCATACAGAGCCTGGTCATCGACCGTCAGCTGGTAGTTGACCGTTGTGTAAACGGAGGCCGTGATGTTGGGCTTTGTTGGTGGCTTGTTGTCCGGGGTTGTCACTTGAATCTGACAGTTAGAGAGTAAATTTCATGTCATGACATCTGTCAGAGGTTGTCACTTGAATCTGACAGTGAGAGAGTAATATGCAAGTGTCATGAAATCTGTCAGCCGTTGTCACTTGAATCTGACCATCCATCCATCATGTGCCATGCCAGTAAACGGTAAGATGTTCTGCCATCTCACTCGATCACCAGAGTCGTGGATCAGCTCAGTTTTCCTGTCTCGACCATGCCATGAGGCCAAGCCATCCAGGTATTTACTTCTCGGTCTTCCCCTTTGTCTCTTCCCTTCGACCTTGCCAGTTGTCACCAAGTTCTCCAATTCATTTCTTCTCATAACATGCCCAAAACATTTTGGCTGTCTACGTCTAATGCCTCTTACGATCTTCATTTGTTTCTGACAGTGAGATAGTAATATTCTAGTTATGACATCTGTCAGCGGTAGTCACTTGGATCTGACATTGAGAGAGTAATATTCGCATGTCATGACATATGTCCATCAATTGGTACTTCTCTCTCTCTCTCTCTCTCTCTCTCTCTCTCTCTCTCTCTCTTTCTCTCTCTCTTTTTACCACTCTATCTCACTCTTTCTCCCACTCTCTCTCTCACTCTTTCTATCACTCTTTCTCCCACTCTCTCTCTCTCACTCTTTCTCGCACTCTCTCTCACTCTCTCTCTCTTTATCTCGCTAACTCTCTCTCTCTCACACACACACACAGACACAGACGCAGACACACACACACACACACACACACACACAAGTCAACTTACATAGGCCGTGTACGGCAGGCCAGCCTTGAACACGCTAGGGGTGTTGTCCGTAAACTTCACCTGGTACTCATTCGTATAGAAAGTCAGCACAACGCTTCCATTCAGCCGTATACCTGAATGTGACAACATAATACAATGTCACCTGATTGTGACAACATAGTCAAAATGTTCACCTGAATGTGACAAAATAGTCAACATGTGTCACCTGAATGAGACGATATATTCAAATCTGTCACCTGAATGTGACAATATATTCAAATCTGTCACCTGAATGTGACACAACAGTCAACATTTTACTATAACAGTTGACAAACTGTCCTATCATATTAGTGGATGTATGACAATATGTGCAGCCTTAACTACAACTGTTTTACCCTGAATATATGTTTAGCTTACGCTACAAATGTTTTACCCTGACAATACGTTCAGCTTACACTACAACTGACTAATCCTGACTATGTGTTCAACTTACACTACTATCTTACCCTAACAATATGTTCAGCTTATACTACAACTCTCTTACCCTGACAATATGTTCAGCTTTTACTACTCTTACCCTGACAATATGTTCAGCTTTTACTACAACTCTCTTACCCTGACTACATCTTCAGCTTACACTACAACTGCTTTACCCTGAATATATGTTCAGCTTACACTACAACTATCTTACCCTGACAATATGTTCAGCTTATCTTACCCTGACAATATGTTCAGCTTATCTTACCCGGACAATATGTTCAGCTTATCTTACCCGGACAATATGTTCAGCTTATCTTACCCTGACAATATGTTCAGCTTATCTTACCCGGACAATATGTTCAGCTTATCTTACCCGGACAATATGTTCAGCTTATCTTACCCTGACAATATGTTCAGCTTATCTTACCCGGACAATATGTTCAGCTTATCTTACCCGGACAATATGTTCAGCTTATCTTACCCTGACAATATGTTCAGCTTATCTTACCCGGACAATATGTTCAGCTTATCTTACCCTGACAATATGTTCAGCTTATCTTACCCGGACAATATGTTCAGCTTATCTTACCCGGACAATATGTTCAGCTTATCTTACCCTGACAATATGTTCAGCTTATCTTACCCTGACTACATGTTCAGCTTACACTATACTTGTCTTTCCCTGACAAAATGTTTCCTTCTCACAAAACGATGCGTTTATCTGAAAGATCTTAATTCTCAACATTCGTCATCCAGTGACGTCTATCCTTCATGTCTCCAAAACAGTTTCATCCTCTTTAGACTCCCACATTGTGTCATACTTCATGTCTCCGACATTATGTCATCCTTCATGCCCACAGCAGTTCCACAAGAGAACGAACGAACGAACGAACAAACTTTATTTTCAAAGGGTTAAGAATTGGGCACGCAGGCCCGTCTAACATTCTGCCCTTCTATCACTCTCTTTCATACATTATTTCATTCACACATCATTCAAGGCTAACAAAGAACAGCAACAATATAAAAGATATGCATTATAAAGGCATGGGCAAAATGCGAACATCAAAACTACACGACACAGTAAAATTAGATAATGGTCTGACACTTGTTATTAGCCATGTGGAATATACTGGCCTACAAAAAGGGGATTGGCTGTTATACTAGGGTTTTGTTATTATTATTATTATCTCAATTATTAAGGGGGAAGGTAATCCGTATTGAGACAGTGTTCGAATAATTTGCGATTATATGAATAGGGATTGGTGATGTCTTTGATTTCTTGTGGAAGATTGTTCCACAGCTGAGCTGCAGAGTACGTTAAGCTTGTTTTGTATAAGTCAATCCTAGGCTTCGGAATGTGTAGTATATTTAAACGTTTACTGTGTCTAGCATTATATTTAAACAATGGCCAAAGGTAATTTGGGACATTCCAATGCAGGATTTTGTGAATTAGTTTAGCTTTATTGAAAAGCAGGCGTTTGCGGAATGGTAGTAACTGAAGGCGTTTATACAGGCTAGGATTGTCAGATAAATGTTTGCTATAAATTAGACTCATGGCCCGTTTCTGGAGTAAGTAAAGTCGCTTGGTGTTTGAATTAGAACAACCGTCCCAGATTGTAGAGCAGTAGTCAAAGTGTGTCTGTATATGAGAAGTATAGAATAGCTTCCTTGTGTCCTCATCAAGGAAGTTTTTAATCTTGGCGAGTTGGTAGACTTTTTTCGCTGTTTGTTTAATGAGCGCTTGAACATGGGAATTAAAGGTTAGGTTTCTATCAATGATTATGCCTAATGTTTTGTGCTCAATTACACTTTCTACTGGCATGTTATCGATGTGAAGTTGAAGTGATGTGTGTGAGCTTAGAGTTTGAAGTCTTTGTCTAGTTATTAATAACATTGCTTTTGTTTTAGTGATGTTAATTTGCATACGGTTTGAATAGCTCCACTTAACTACATTATTTAATTCTTGTTGTAAAGACGACTCCAGTAAAATACAGTCTTCAGCGTTTGTGTACACCGTACAGTCATCTGCAAATAGATCGCAGGACGACGAAAGATGCAAAGGTAGATCGTTAATATATATGGCAAATAATAGAGGGCCAAGAATAGAGCCTTGCGGTACTCCAATATTGAAGGTAGTGGTTTGAGACAGAGATTTATTATGTGATACTACTTTTGAGTGAATGAGTGAGCGGGAGAGTGAATGAGTGAGCGGGAGAGTGAATGAGTGAACGGGAAAGTGAATGAGTGAGCGGGAAAGTGAATGAGTGAGCGGGAGAGTGAATGAGCAGGAGAATGAATGAATGAGCGGAAGAGTGAATGTGTGAGCGTGAGAGTGAGTGAGTGTGTGTGTGTGTGTGTGTGTGTGTGTGAGAGAGAGAGAGAGAGAGAGAGAGAGAGAGAGAGAGAGAGAAAGAGAGAGAGAGAGAGAGAGAGAGAGAGAGAGAGAGCATCACTATTTTTACGTCACATACATTTTATGTACACATTTTTCTCCATGTTTAACATTTTTATGAGACTGCTCATGACAAGTGTCAGTGTATATGTGTGAGTAAAGTGTGAGAGTTTCTTCATACTAGTTTCAATACTATCGTGAGACATTTTGTATGTGTCTAGATGTGAGGAAGTGTGAGTGTATGTGGAGGATATGTAAGAGTGTGGGGATATGTGTGGGTAGTGGGTGTGTGGGTGGGGGGTGTGTGGGTGGGGGTATGCGTTTGGATGGGTTGGGGTGTGTTGGTTTTGGTGGGTAGTGGTATTTGTGGGTGTTGGTGGGATGTGTGGATGGATGTGTGGGGGTGAAAGTAGGGGTGTTGGAATGGGTGTGGGGGATGTGTGTATGGGTGGAGGATATGTGTATGGGACGGATGCAGGGGATGTGTGTTTATGTGGGTGGAGATGTGTGGACGGTTTGAGGAAGTATGTGTAGGAGGCGGGGTTGTGTGGGTAGGGGATTGTGTTGGGTGGATTGGGGATGCAAGGGTGGGTGGGGAGAAGTGTATGATGTGTGGGTTTGAGATATTTGTGCGGTGTGTTGGTGGGGGATGTGTGAATGATGTGTGGGTGGAGGGTATGTTTGTGGAGGTATGGGTGGAGGATAGTGTGTGGTGTGGGGGATGTGTGTGATGGGTGCGGGGAATGTGCGTATGAATGGGGTATATGTATGGGTGAGTAGGGGATTGTGGTGGTTGGGGGAAGTATGTGGGGGGAGTGTTGGTGGGAGATGTGTGTGTTTGGATGGGGAATGTGTGGGTGGGGGTGTGTGAGTGAGTGGATTAGGGATGTGTAAGTGGGTGAGGGAGTTGTATGTGTCGGGGTGGGATGTGTGAGTGGGTGGAGGATGTGTGTGGGGTAGGGGTATTGTGATCGAGAGATGTTTGGTTGGGGGGGGGGGGGGGGTGTGGGTGCGTAGTGGAGAATGTATGCGTGACTGAGTGTGTGTTGGTGGACGGGTAGGGAATGCGTGTGTGGGTGGGGAGAGGTGTGTGGTGTGTTGGTTGGGGATATTGTGTGGGTGAGGTATGTGTGTGTGGGTGGGGGATTTTTGTGTTTTGTTTTGTTTTTGTGTTGTGTGAGTGGGGGTATGTGGGGTGGATGGGTAAGGGTATCTGTGTGGGTGTGGGTGTGGGTGGGAATATTGTGTGGTATCTGGGTGGGGGATATGTGTGTGGTGTGTAAGTGGGGATGTGTTGGTGAGGGATATGTGTGTGTGTGGTGCGTGGGTTGGGAATAGTGCATGATAGGAGGTGTATGTGATGTGCGGGTGGGGGATTAGGTTAAGGCATGTGTGGGTGGGTGGAAGTTGTATGTGTGGGTGGTGGGGTGTGTGTTAGTGGATTGGGGATGTATGGGTGGTTAGAGAGACGTGTGTGTGTGTGGGGTGGGGGTAGGGACATGTCAGTTGGTGGGTATGTGTGTGTATGGTTTGGGAATGTGTGAGTGGATGTGCGATGTGTGGGTTGGTGGGGGATTGTGTGCATGGGTGGGGAATATGTTGTCGATGGAGATGTGGCTGGGGGATGGGTGGTTTGAGGTGTGGGTGGGGAGAGGATGTGTGGGGTAGGATGTGTATGTGGATGGGCGTGGGATGTGTGGGTTGGTGGGGGAATGTTTGTGGGTGGCGAGTGTGTTTTGGTTGGGGGATCAGGTGAGGGCAGTGTGTGTGGGTGGGGGGTGTGCGGGAGGGGGATGGATCGGTTGGTGGGGTATGTATGTGTCCCTTGGTGCGCGTGTGTGTGGGTAGGTGGGGGTGTTGTGTGGGTGGGGTGATGTATGGATAGGTGGGAGATGGGCTTCATAACATGGTAATTAGCCTTGTTTATGTTTACAACATTCACTTCACAATGTTTATTTTATCTTCCTATGTAAATGTATAATGCTCTTGATGAACGAAAGACGAGTGATTGGAAGGGCCGAATGGAAGACGGGCCTGCGCGCCCAATTTGTGACCCTAATAAAGTTGATTTGATTTGATTTGATTTGATTTTCTGTTTGATAGAAAAGATTATATTAGAGTGACTACATTAAGGCCAATTTTCATTGTCTCGAGTTTTTTAATTAAAATAACATGGTCTATCATATCAAATGCTTTCTTGAAATCAATAAACACAGTTCCACATAGACTGTTGTTGTTTATATTCTGGTGCCAATTTTCTATCATGTTTGTTAGGGCCGTATGGCAAGAATATTTTGGTCGAAATCCTGATTGGCTGTCAACAATAAGCTTGTTGCGAACTAAATACTGTAATGTTACTTTATGGATGTGTTTTTCTAGTGGCTTAGATAGTGATGATAGTAAGGAAATGGGTCTGTAATTGTTCGGTAGACCATTGTCAAATTAACCAAATTTAAGAAGAGGGTACACTTTAGCGATTTTGAGAGCCGATGGAAAGTGGCCTTTGGTTAGACACTGATTATATACATAGGTTAGTGATGTACAGATTACTGGCGCAGCACAACGGAGAATCCGGTTGCTGATTCCATCTAACCCAGAGAGACACGACAACAGCAGTACCACAAGAGACAAGACAACAGCAGTACCACAAGAGACAAGACAACGACAGTTACACAAGAGACAAGACAACGGCAGTTACACAAGAGACACGACAACAGCAGTACCACAAGAGACAAGACAACGACAGTTACACAAGAGACAAGACAACGGCAGTTACACAAGAGACACGACAACAGCAGTACCACAAGAGACAAGACAACGGCAGTACCACAAGAGACAAGACAACAGCAGTTACACAAGAGACAAGACAACGACAGTTACACAAGAGACAAGACAACAGCAGTACCACAAGAGACAAGACAACAGCAGTACCACAAGAGACAAGACAATAGCAGTACCACAAGAGACAAGACAACAGCAGTACCACAAGAGACAAGACAACAGCAGTACCACAAGAGACAAGACAACAGCAGTACCACAAGAGACAAGACAACAGCAGTACCACAAGAGACAAGACAACAGCAGTACCACAAGAGACAAGACAACAGCAGTACCACAAGAGACAAGACAACAGCAGTACCACAAGAGACAAGACAACAGCAGTACCACAAGAGACAAGACAACAGCAGTACCACAAGAGACAAGACAACGGCAGTTACACAAGAGACACGACAACAGCAGTACCACAAGAGACAAGACAACGACAGTTACACAAGAGACAAGACAACGGCAGTTACACAAGAGACACGACAACAGCAGTACCACAAGAGACAAGACAACGGGAGTACCACAAGAGACAAGACAACAGCAGTTACACAAGAGACAAGACAACGACAGTTACACAAGAGACAAGACAACAGCAGTACCACAAGAGACAAGACAACAGCAGTACCACAAGAGACAAGACAATAGCAGTACCACAAGAGACAAGACAACAGCAGTACCACAAGAGACAAGACAACAGCAGTACCACAAGAGACAAGACAACAGCAGTACCACAAGAGACAAGACAACAGCAGTACCACAAGAGACAAGACAACAGCAGTACCACAAGAGACAAGACAACAGCAGTACCACAAGAGACAAGACAACAGCAGTACCACAAGAGACAAGACAACAGCAGTACCACAAGAGACAAGACAACAGCAGTACCACAAGAGACAAGACAACGGCAGTTACACAAGAGACAAGACAACAGCAGTTCCACAATAGACAAGACAACAGCAGTTCCACAAGAGACAAGACAACAGCAGTACCACAAGAGACAAGACAACGGCAGTTACACAAGAGACAAGACAACGGCAGTTACACAAGAGACAAGACAACAGCAGTACCACAAGAGACAAGACAACAGCAGTACCACAAGAGACAAGACAACAGCAGTACCACAAGAGACAAGACAACAGCAGTACCACAAGAGACAAGACAACAGCAGTACCACAAGAGAAAAGACAACGGCAGTTACACAAGAGACAAGACAACGGCAGTTACACAAGAGACAAGACAACGGCAGTTACACAAGAGACAAGACAACGGCAGTTACACAAGAGACAAGACAACAGCAGTACCACAAGAGACAAGACAACGGCAGTTACACAAGAGACAAGACAACGGCAGTTACACAAGAGACAAGACAACAGCAGTACCACAAGAGACAAGACAACAGCAGTACCACAAGAGACAAGACAACAGCAGTACCACAAGAGACAAGACAACAGCAGTACCACAAGAGACAAGACAACGACAGTTACACAAGAGACAAGACAACGGCAGTTACACAAGAGACAAGACAACGGCAGTTACACAAGAGACAAGACAACGGCAGTTACACAAGAGACAAGACAACAGCAGTACCACAAGAGACAAGACAACGGCAGTTACACAAGAGACAAGACAACGGCAGTTACACAAGAGACAAGACAACAGCAGTACCACAAGAGACAAGACAACAGCAGTACCACAAGAGACAAGACAACAGCAGTACCACAAGAGACAAGACAACAGCAGTACCACAAGAGACAAGACAACAGCAGTACCACAAGAGAAAAGACAACGGCAGTTACACAAGAGACAAGACAACGGCAGTTACACAAGAGACAAGACAACGACAGTTACACAAGAGACAAGACAACGGCAGTTACACAAGAGACAAGACAACAGCAGTACCACAAGAGACAAGACAACGGCAGTTACACAAGAGACAAGACAACGGCAGTTACACAAGAGACAAGACAACGGCAGTAACACAAGAAGAGAAGCAAGGACAGAGATGAAGGAGTACACACAATGAAGTAGCCATTTGTGAGCCTGTATGCAGACTTCGAAATCTGCCATGTTCACTGGGCTAGCACGCATGCAGAAACGCACCCACGCACGCACTCAGACAGGCACTCACGTACACACCCACGGGGGCACTCACGCAAGCACTCATGCAGGGACTCATGCAGACACACAAACACACAAGTTTTGACACACAAATCACCTGTGGCCTCCTCCTTGACGAAGGCGGTGAACCGTACTTCTCTGCGATCAAACAGCGGCACAACTCTGTTGATGTCCTCCCTGGGGATGGAGTAACTCACCTCCCCGTCAATCTGAAATATAGACCACCAGGTTAGGATATGGATAACACATGGGCAACATTTAGTGATCACATGGATAACACACAGGCAATATTTAGTTATTACATATACAACATAAGGCAACATTTAGTGATCACATGGGCAACACACAGACACAGACAACAGTTATCGCATCGACAACACACGGGGAAAATGTATTTATTACATGTACAACACACAAGATAAATTTAGTTATTACATGTACAACACACAGGCAAAATTTAGTGATCACATGGATAACAGACAGGCAACATTTACTGATCACATGGACCACACATAGGCAACATTTAGTGATCACATGGATAACAGACAGACAACATTTACTGATCACATGGACCACACACAGGCAACATTTACTAATCACATGGACCACACACAGGCAATATTTATTGATCATATGGACCACACACAGGCAACATTTACTGATCACATGGAAAACATACAGGCAACATTTACTGATCACATGGACCACACACAGGCAACATTTATTGATCACATGGACCACACACAGGCAACATTTACTGATCACATGGAAAACACAGGCAACATTTAGTGATCACATGGACAACACAAAGTAAACATTTAGTTATCACATCGACGACACAAAGGCAACATTTAGTTATTAAATGGACTACACACAGGCAACATTTAGTGATCACATGGACAAAACACAGGAAAAAATTAATTATTACATGGACAACACTATGGCATTATTTAGTGATCACATGGATAACATACAGGCATTCTTACAAGAGAAACATCAATATTGTATTTAGTTATTGCATTCTTACAAGAGAAACATCAATGTTTTATGTATATATCCACATACAAACATGAGAAATTGCAATGCTATATTTAGTTATGACTTTTATACGTGAGGAACATAAAGTTCGTTCTGAGTTAAAGGAACGATAATACTGGAACCATGACACCGAGACACGATAACTTTAGGAAATCACAAATGGAACCACACACACGCAGATACAAACAAAAGATGATGCAGAAACACTGGCATATAGGGATGAGGGATATGTAGATCATTTCTAAAATACAACAACTCAAGAAACAGAAGAAAAAACAGCACGTTGACTCATAGGTTACTGGATATAAAACACAAGTCCGCTTGACACGTAGGTTGTAGGAAAGATAGGATAATACAACACACGTCCGCTTGACACGTAGGTTGTAGGAAAGATAAGATATTACAACACAAGTCCAATTGACACGTAGGTTGTAGGAAAGATAAGATAATACAACACAAGTCCGCTTCACACGTAGGTTGTAGGAAGGATAAGATAATACAACACAAGTCCACTTGATACGTAGGTTGTAGGAAATATAAGATAACACAACTCAAGTCCGCTTGACACGTAGGTTGTAGGAAAGATAGGATAATACAACACACGTCCGCTTGACACGTAGGTTGTAGGAAAGATAAGATATTACAACACAAGTCCAATTGACACGTAGGTTGTAGGAAAGATAAGATAATACAACACAAGTCCGCTTCACACGTAGGTTGTAGGAAGGATAAGATAATACAACACAAGTCCACTTGATACGTAGGTTGTAGGAAATATAAGATAACACAACTCAAGTCCACTTGATACGTAGGTTGTAGGAAGGATAAGATAATACAACACAAGTCCACTTGATACGTAGGTTGTAGGAAGGATGAGATAATACAACACAAGTCCACTTGACACATAGGTTGTAGGAAGGATAAGATATTACAACACGTCCAGTTGATACGTAGGTTGTAGGAAATATAAGATAACACAACTCAAGTCCACTTGATACGTAGGTTGTAGGAAAGATAAGATAATACAACTCAAGTCTACTTGACACATAGGTTGTAGGAAGGATAAGATAATACAACACAAGTCCACTTGACACATAGGTTGTAGGAAGGATAAGATAATACAACACAAGTCCACTTGATACGTAGGTTGTAGGAAAGATAAGATAATACAACTCAAGTCCACTTGACAGGTAGGTTGTAGGAAGGATAAGATAATACAACACAAGTCCACTTGATACGTAGGTTGTAGGAAATATAAGATAATACAACACAAGTCCACTTGATACGTAGGTTGTAGGAAAGATAAGATAATACAACTCAAGTCCACTTGACAGATAGGTTGTAGGAAGGATAAGATAATACAACATAAGTCCACTTGACACATAGGTTTTAGGAAGGATAAGATAATACAACACAAGTCCACTTGATACTAGGTTGTAGGAAAGATAAGATAATACAACACAAGTCCACTTGACACATAGGTTGTAGGAAAGATAAGATAATACAACACAAGTCCACTTGACACATAGGTTGTAGGAAGGATAAGATAATACAACACAAGTCCACTTGACACATAGGTTGTAGGAAGGATAAGATAATACAACACAAGTCCACTTGACACATAGGTTGTAGGAAAGATAAGATAATACAACACAAGTCCACTTGACACATAGCTTGTAGGAAGGATAAGATAATACAACTCAAGTCCACTTGACAGATAGGTTGTAGGAAGGATAAGATAATACAACACAAGTCCACTTGACACATAGGTTGTAGGAAGGATAAGATAATACAACACAAGTCCACTTGATACGTAGGTTGTAGGAAATATAAGATAATACAACACAAGTCCACGTGACACATAGGTTGTAGGAAAGATAAGATATTACAACACAAGTCCACTTGATACGTAGGTTGTAGGAAATATAAGATAATACAACACAAGTCCACTTGATACGTAGGTTGTAGGAAAGATAAGATAATACAACACAAGTCCACTTGATACGTAGGTTGTAGGAAATATAAGATAATACAACACAAGTCCACTTGACAGGTAGGTTGTAGGAAGGATAAGATAATACAACACAAGTCCACTTGACACATAGGTTGTAGGAAAGATAAGATAATACAACTCATGTCCACTTGACAGGTAGGTTGTAGGAAGGATAAGATAATACAACACAAGTCCACTTGACACAGGTTGTAGGAAGGATAAGATATTACAACACAAGTCCACTTGACACATAGGTTGTAGGAAGGATAAGATATTACAACACAAGTCCACTTGACAGGTAGGTTGTAGGAAATATAAGATAATACAACACAAGTCCACCTGATACGTAGGTTGTAGGAAATATAAGATAATACAACACAAGTCCACTTGATACGTAGGTTGTAGGAAATATAAGATAATACAACACAAGTCCACGTGACACATAGGTTGTAGGAAAGATAAGATATTACAACACAAGTCCACTTGATACGTAGGTTGTAGGAAATATAAGATAATAAAACACAAGTCCACTTGATACGTAGGTTGTAGCAAAGATAAGATAATACAACACAAGTCCGCTTGACACGTAGGTTGTAGGAAAGATAAGATAATACAACACAAGTCCACTTGTACACAGATTGTAGGAAAGGTAAGTCGCTTAAAAGTCGACAGGGTCGACTTCATTGCACCGGGTTTTATCCCATACGGTTTGGTCTCTTTCCGTAGCGTGGAAAGCGTCGCACAAAGCACGAACTCCGTAGCTCTAGCAACGACCCACAGGAGTCTCCGGAAAATTTAACTCGTGAACCGAATTTAACTCCGTCATAACATCTGATGGCAGATGCCTTGAAGAGATTAGAACAAGAATCGCCATTGCGAAAGTAGCCTTTAGCAAGATGAAAAACATTCTGACCAATAAAATGATGTCAATTGAAACGAGAAAAAGAGTGTTGAGGGGATACATAGAGCCTGTTCTTTTGTATGGATGTGAAACTTGGACAATGTGCAGTCAAGCTGAAAAACATCTGATGGCTGCAGAAATGTGGTTTCTGAGGAAAATGCAAAGAATACCATGGACAGATAGAAAAACCAATGACCAAGTAGTACAAGAGACAAATGAAAATCGTAGATTGATTAGAGAAATTAGACGTAGACAGTCAAGATTTTTTGGACATGTTATGAGAAGAAATGGACTGGAGAACTTAGTGACAGCTGGCAAGATCGAAGGGAACAGACCAAGAGGAAGACCGAGAGGAAAATACCTGGATGGCTTGGCCACATGGCATGGACGAGACAGGAACACTGAGCTGATCCACGACTCTGGTGATCGAGTGAAATGGCGAATCATGACCGCCCACGCTTTCCGGCATGGCACATGATTGATTGATTGATTGAACCGAAGGACGCAGCCCGGAATCGAAACCACAACCTTCGAAGCCCGAGTTAAACGGTTTGACCACTTCGCCACGTAGACTCCCAGAAAAGATAAGATAATGCAACACAAGTCCACTTGACACGTAGGTTGTAGGAAGGATAAGATAATACAATGCAAGGCCACTTAATACGTAGTTTGTGGGAAAGATAAGATAATACAACACAAGTCCACTTGGACACGGCTTGTAGGAGAGATAAGATAATACAACACAAAAAGATAAGATAATGCAACACAAGTCCACTTAGACACAGATTGTATGAAAGATAAGATAATGCAACAAAAGTCCACTTGACACATAGGTTGTAGGAAAGATAAGATAATACAACACAAGTCCACTTAATACGTAGTTTGTGGGAAAGATAAGAAAATACAACACAAGTCCACTTAATACGTAGTTTGTGGGAAAGATAAGATAATACAACACAAAAAGGTAAGATAATACAACACAAAAAGGTAAGATAATACAACACAAAAAGTTAAGATAATACAACACAGCAAGGTAAGATAATACAGCACAAAAATATAAGATAATACAACACAAGTCCGCTTAACACGTAGGTTCTGGGAAAGATAAGATAATACAACACAAGTCCGCTTGACACGTAGGTTGTGGGAAAGATAAGATAATACAACACAAGTCCACTTAATACGTAGTTTGTGGGAAAGATAAGATAATACAACACAAGTCCACTTGGACACGGATTGTAGGAAAGATAAGATAATACAACACAAAAAGATAAGATAATGCAACACAAGTCCACTTAGACACAGATTGTATGAAAGATAAGATAATACAACACAAGTCCACTTAATACGTAGTTTGTGGGAAAGATAAGATAATACAACACAAGTCCACTTAATGCGTAGTTTGTGGGAAAGATAAGATAATACAACACAAAAAGGTAAGATAATACAACACAAAAAGGTAAGATAATACAACACAAAAAGTTAAGATAATACAACACAGCAAGGTAAGATAATACAGCACAAAAATATAAGATAATACAACACAAGTCCGCTTGACACGTAGGTTCTGGGAAAGATAAGATAATACAACACAAGTCCGCTTGACACGTAGGTTGTGGGAAAGATAAGATAATACAACACAAGTCCACTTAATACGTAGTTTGTGGGAAAGATAAGATAATACAACACAAGTCCACTTGACATGTAGTTTGTGGGAAAGATAAGATAATAAAACACAAGTCCACTTGATACGTAGGTTGTAGGAGAGATAAGATAATACAACACAAGTCCACTTGGACATGTAGATTGTAAGGTAGATAAGATAATACAACACAAGTCCACTTGGAAATGTAGATTGTAGGGTAGATAAGATAATACAACACAAGTTCACTTGGACACAGATTGTAAGAAAGATTAGATAATACAACACAAGTCCACGTGGACAAGTAGATTGTAGGATAGATAAGATATTACAACACAAGTCCACTTATACATAGATTGTAAGAAAAATAAGATAATACAACACAAGTCCACTTGGACACAGATTGTAGGAAAGATAAGATAATACAACACAAGTCTACTTGTCACGTAGACTGTAGGAAAGATAAGAGGTACGTCTGTAAGGATTTGAAATGAGAGTAATATAAGGTTACTTGTCTCAGTGTAACTTTGTCTCAACTCAACTCTGACAAAGCTGATATGGCTTCAACCCATCTCAACCCATCTCAACCCATCTCAACCCATCTCAACCCATCTCAACCCATCTCAACCCATCTCAACCCATCTCAACCCATCTCAACCCATCTCAACCCATCTCAACCCATCTCAACCCATCTCAACCCATCTCAACCCATCTCAACCCATCTCAACCCATCTCAACCCATCTCAACCCATCTCAACCCATCTCAACCCATCTCAACCCATCTCAACCCATCTCAACCCATCTCAACCCATCTCAACCCATCTCAACCCATCTCAACCCATCTCAACCCATCTCAACCCATCTCAACCCATCTCAACCCATCTCAACCCATCTCAACCCATCTCAACCCATCTCAACCCATCTCAACCCATCTCAACCCATCTCAATCGTGGACAGATTAATTCTCACCTCCAAACCGATCTGTGTGGATCTAGGAGGGGACCCACATGGGTCAGGCCCTACGTTCGGCCCCACATGGATCTCCACGAAGCCTTTCACTGGCTGACCAAATGTGTACCTGGGAACATGTGTCAGCTCAGTGTCAGTTATCTATGAACCTAGATGTGTGGTGAGTGTGTTATGTTGGTACACAGATGTGTGGTGAGTGTGTTATGTTGGTACTGAGATGTGTGGTGAGTGTGTTATGTTGGTACCTAGATGTGTGGTGAGCGTGTTATGTTGGTATCTAGGTGTGTGGTGAGTGTGTTATATTGGTACACAGATGTATGGTGAGTGTGTTATGTTGGTACACATATGTGTGGTGAGTGTGTTATGTTGGTACTGAGATATGTGGTGAGTGTGTTATGTTGGTACCTAGATGTGTGGTGAATGTGTTATGTTGGTATCTAGATGTGTGGTGAGTGCCTTATGTTGGTACACAGATGTGTGGTGAGTGTGTTATGTTGGTACTGAGATATTTGATGAGTGTGTTATGTTGGTCCTGAGATGTGTAGTGAGTGTGTTATGTTGGTTCCTATACGTGTAGTGAGTGTAGTGAGTGTGTTGTGTTGATACCTATATGTGTAGTGAGTGTATTATGTTGGTACTCAGATGTGTTGTGAGTGTATTATGTTGGTACTCAGATGTGTGGTTATCTGATGATATCATATGAATGCACATTATGTCCCACTGAATATAACAGCGAGGCAGTGGTCCGAGTTCAATATCCAGCAGAGGCCAGACCATTCTGTCTGTTACTGACAGTACCAGTACATCCAGCCAGTACTCTAACACTGACATGACTAGTACATCCAGCCAGTACTCTAACACTGACATCTCTAGTATATTGAGCCAGTACTCTAGCACTGACATCTCTAGTACATCCAGCCAGTACTCTAACACTGACTTCTCTAGTATATCGAGCCAGTACTCTAACACTGACAGCAATAGTACATCCAGCCAGTACTCTAACACTGACATCACTAGTACATCCAGCCAGTACTCTAACACTGACAGCAATAGTACATCCAGCCAGTACTGTAGCACTGACATCACTAGTACATCCAGCCAGTACTCTAACACTGACATGACTAGTACATCCAGCCAGTATTGTAGCACTGACATCACTAGTACATCCAGCCGGTACTGTAACACTGACATGACTAGTACATCCAGCCAGTACTCTAACACTGACATCACTAGTACATCCAGCCTGTACTCTAACACTGACATCACTAGTACATCCAGCCAGTATTCTACCACTGACAGCACTAGTACATCCAGCCAGTACTGTAGCACTGACAGCACTAGTACATCCAGCCAGTACTCTAACACTGACAGCAATAATACATCCAGCCAGTACTCTAACACTGACATTTCTAGTACATCCAGCCAGTACGCTAACACTGACAGCAATAATACATCAAGCCAGTACTCTAACACAGACAGCAATAATACATCCAGCCAGTACTCTAACACTGACAGCAATAATACATCCAGCCAGTACTCTAACACTGACAGCAATAGTACACCCAGCCAGTACTCTAACACTGACAGCAATAATACATCCAGCCAGTACTCTAACACTGACATGACTAGTACATCCAGCCGAGTACTCTAACACTGACAGCAATAGTACATCCAGCCAGTACTCTAACATTGACATGACTAGCACATCCAGCCCAGTACTCTAACACTGACAGTACCAGTGCATCCAGCCAGTACTCTAACACTGACATCACTAGTACATCCAGCCAGTACTCTAACACTGACATCACTAGTACATCCAGCTAGTACTCTAACACTGACATCACTAGTACATCCAGCCAGTACTCTAGCACTGACATCACTAGTACATACAGCCAGTACTCTAACAATGACATCACTAGTACATCCAGCCAGTACTCTAACACTGACATCACTAGTACATCCAGCCAGTACTCTAACACTGACATCACTAGTACATCCAGCCAGTACTCTAACACTGACAGTACCAGTGCATCCAGCCAGTACTCTAACACTGACATGACTAGTACATTCAGCCAGTACCCTAGCACTGACATCACTAGTACATACAGCCAGTACTCTAACACTGACATCACTAGTACATCCAGCCAGTACTCTAACACTGACAGTACCAGTGCATCCAGCCAGTACTCTAACACTGACATCACTAGTACATTCAGCCAGTACTCTAGCACTGACATCACTAGTACATACAGCCAGTACTCTAACACTGACATCACTAGTGCATCCAGCCAGTACTCTAGCACTGACATCACTAGTACATACAGCCAGTACTCTAACACTGACATCACTAGTACATCCAGCCAGTACTCTAACACTGACATCACTAGTACATCTAGCCAGTACTCTAACACTGACATCACTAGTACATCTAGCCAGTACTCTAACACTGACATCACTAGTACATACAGCCAGTACTCTAACACTGACATCACTAGTACATCCAGCCAGTACTCTAACACTGACATCACTAGTACATCCAGCCAGTACTTTAATACTGACATCACTAGTACATCCAGCCAGTACTCTAACACTGACATCACTAGTACATCCAGCCAGTACTCTAATACTGACATCACTAGTACATCCAGCCAGTACTCTAATACTGACATCACTAGTACATACAGCCAGTACTCTAACACTGACATCATTAGTACATCCAGCCAGTACTCTAACACTGACATCACTAGTACATCCAGCAAGTACTCTAACACTGACATCACTAGTACATACAGCCAGTAATCTAACACTGACATCACTAGTACATCCAGCCAGTACTCTAACACTGACAGTACCAGTGCATCCAGCCAGTATTCTAACACTGACATCACTAGTACATCCAGCCAGTACTCTAACACTGACATCACTAGTACATCCCGCCAGTACTCTAACACTGACATCACTAGTACATCCAGCCCAGTACTGTAACACTGACAGCAATAGTACATCCAGCCATTACTCTAACACTAACGTGACTAGTACATCCAACCAGTACTCTAACACTGACAGCAATAGTACATCCAGCCAGTTACTCTAGCGAAGACAGCACTAGTATACCCAGCCATTACTCTAGGACAGACAGCACTAATTACATCCAGCCTGTACTCTACCACTGACATCACTAGTACATCCAGCCAGTATTCTACCACTGACAGCACTAGTACACCCAGCCAGTACTGTAGCACTGACAGCACTAGTACATCCAGCCAGTACTGTAGCACTGACAGCACTAGTACATCCAGCCAGTACTGTTGCACTGACAGCACTAGTACATCCAGCCAGTACTGTAGCACTGACAGCACTAGTACATCCAGCCAGTACTGTAGCACTGACAGCACTAGTACATCCAGCCAGTACTCAATAACCAATAACTCAATATTCAAGACAGAGTCACAGTTCCGGCCTGCAGAGTCACAGATCCCGCCTGCAGAGTCACAGATCCGGCCTGCAGAGTCACAGATCCCGCCTGCAGAGTCACAGATCCGGCCTGCAGAGAAGGAGACACCTGGGAATACAAATCAGAGATACTCACCTGGCCCTGACTTTGCCTGTGATCAGCTCATCTGTAGTGAGGGCATATGGTGGTGCTTCCACTGTCACTTCAAATTGGGGTAACTCTGTCAACAGACACAGACAAGTCTAGTCACACACAGACACAGACAAGTCTAGTCATACACAGACACAGACAAATCTAGTCATACACACAGAGACAAATCTAGTCATACACACACAGACAAGTTTAGTCACACACAACACAGACAAGTCTAGTCATACACAGACAAGTCTAGTCACACACAAACACAGACAAGTTTAGTCACACACAGACAACACAGAAAATTCTAGTCATACACAGACAAATCTAGTCATACACAGACAGACAAGTCTAGTCATACGCGTACACAGACAAGTCTAGTCATACACAGACACAAATTCTAGTCATACACAGACACAACAAGTCTAGTCATACACAGACACAAAGTCTAGTCATACACAGACATAAAGTCTAGTCACACACAGACACAAAATCTAGTCATACACAGACACAACAAGTCTAGTCATACACAGACACAAAGTCTAGTCATACACAGACATAACAAGTCTAGTCATACACAGACACAAAGTCTATTCATACACAGACACAACAAGTCTAATCATACATAGACACAAAGTCTAGTCATACACAGACACAACAAGTCTAGTCATACACAGACACAAAGTCTAGTCATACACAGACACAACAAGTCTAGTCATACACAGACACAAAGTCTAGTCATACACAGACACAACAAGTCTAGTCATACATAGACACAAAGTCTAGTCATACACAGACACAACAAGTCTAGTCATACATAGACACAAAGTCTAGTCATACACAGACACAACAAGTCTAGTCATACACAGACACAACAAGTCTAGTCATACAAAGACACAAAGTCTAGTCATACACAGACACAACAAGTCTAGTCATACACAGACACAACAAGTCTAGTCATACACAGACACAACAAGTCTAGTCATACATAGACACAAAGTCTAGTCATACATAGACACAACAAGTCTAGTCATTCACAGACAAGTCTAGTCATACACAGACACAGACAAGTCTAGTCACACACAGACACAGGCAAGTCTAGTCATACTTAGACAAGTCTAGTCATACACAGATACAATTCAATTTAATTCAATTTTATTTTAAAAGGTCACAAATTGGGCACGCAAGCCCGTCTTACATTCGGCCCTTCCAATAACTCATCTTTCGTTCATCAATTGTGTATGATACGTTCACATGGGAAGAAAAAAAACATTGTCAAATGAATGTTGTAAACATAAACAATGCAAACTCCCATGTTATGAGGCACATCTCCCACCCACCCACACATCACCCCACCCACACACCCCCACCCACACCCAGGGACACATACATACCCCACCATCCGACACAAACATCTCCCACACACATCCCCCACCCACACACACTGCACTCACCCGTTCCCTTAACCCACACGCACTCACCCACCCACACAAACATCCCCCATCAACCCACACATCCTGCGCCCACCCACATGCACATCCTAACCCACATACACATCACCCACCAACACATCCTCTACCCA
Source organism: Cepaea hortensis (assembly GCA_963921405.1). NCBI lineage: Eukaryota > Metazoa > Mollusca > Gastropoda > Stylommatophora > Helicidae > Cepaea > Cepaea hortensis. The sequence continues at coordinate 164,022,174 of OY992879.1, read as the reverse complement.
CCCACTAACACTCCCAACTAACCTCCCTCGACCACACATTTCCCACCCATCCAAACACCCCCACCAACCCACACATCCCGCACCCACCCACATATCCATCATCAACTCATACATCCCCAACCCACAAACACACACACATCCCCACCAACACACATCTCCCTACTCTCTCTCTCTCACACACACACACACACATCTCCCTACTCACCTATACATCCCAATCCACTCACACACACCCACCACACACACACATACATCCACCACCCACCCACGCATGTCCTAACCCACATCCCCCACCACACAATATTCTCCATCCAAACACCACACATACACATATCCCCCCACACCCACACACCACCACATATCCCCACCCACATACCACACAATATCCCCATCCACACACCACAAACATATTCCCACCCACATACCACACAATATCCCCATCCACACACCACACATATACCCCACCCACACCTACACAGATATTCTCACCCACCCATAAGCACATACCCCCACCCACACACCACACAACTCCCCCACCCACACACCACACATATATCCCCAACCAACAAACTATGCACCCACACACAAATCCCCGACCCATCCACCAACCCACACACACTCACTCACCAACACATCCTCCACTATCCTACCACACACCCCCAACCACCCATCCCTTAACCACACATCTCTCGATCACATATACCCCACCCACATACAACCCCCACCCACTCGCACATCCTGCTCCGACCCACACACATCCTTCACCCACCTACACATCCCTCAGCCACTCATACACCCCCACTCACACATCCCCCACCCACATCTCCCCACCCACCCGCACATCCCCCACCACACAACCCACCACCCACACATACTCTACCCCCCAATCACTCACACATCCCCTGCTCAGCCACACATATCTCCTACCCATACACACATTCCTCACACCCATCACACACATCCCCCACCCACACACCCCAAACTATCCCCACCCACATCCACATACATATCCTCACCCACCCACCACAAACATACCCCTCACCCACACACCACTCACACATCCCCCCTAAACACCACACACATATCCTCAACCCACACATCACACACTTCTCCCCACCCACCCTTACATCCGCATTCCACCCACACACATCTCCCGCCAACACACCCCCGCCACTCACACATACTCCCTCCCCCCCCCCCCCCAACATAAAGCACAGACAAGTCTAGTCATATACAGACACAAACAAATCTAGTCAGACACAGACAAGTCTAACAATGGACTGCTAGGAACAAATGTGGCTCATCCGTCAGGTGTTAGAACAGACATTTGAGTGTGTAGATAATTAAGCTAAAGTTGTTCAATTGTTTACACTAGTGCAACTGTCAATGCCAGAGTTGCAAGGTAGTAAGTAATTCACGGTGGTCTCCCTTTGGTTGATCAGAGTTTGCACCTCACAGATGTCTATCTGAGATCATGATTTGGGAGTCAACGTTTATAAATACAACAGACAACTTACCCTACTGGCAGTCAATGGTTACAAATACATCAGACAACTTACCATACGACAGACAACTTACCATGCAACAGACAACTTACCATACTGGGATACTTCAAAGGTTTGTGAGGAGGACTCTTTCACTTCCTGTAATAAATGGAGGGGAGGGGGAGGGGATATCAGTTACACACTCACTACAGCACGTAAACGTGTAAATTCATGTCTGACATACAGTGGGTGATATAGTGACACTGTGATCAGATGTTGCTAGAGTGGTAAAGGGGGTGGAGCATGAGGCAAAGATGTCACTAGAGTGGTAAAGTGGGTAGAGCATGAGGCAAAGATGTCACTAGAGTGGTAAAGGGGGTGGAGCATGAGGCAAAGATGTCACTAGAGTGGTAAAGTGGGTAGAGCATGAGGCAAAGATGTCACTAGAGTGGTAAAGGGGGTGGAGCATGAAGCAAAGATGTCACTAGAGTGGTAAAGTGGGTAGAGCATGAGGCAAAGATGTCACTAGAGTGGTAAAGTGGGTAGAGCATGAGGCAAAGATGTCACTAGAGTGGTAAAGTTGTTAGAGCATGAAGCAAAGATGTCACTAGAGTGGTAAAGTGGGTAGAGCATGAGGCAAATATATCACTAGAGTGGTAAAGTGGGTAGAGCATGAGGCAAAGATGTCACTAGAGTGGTAAAGGGGGTAGAGCATGAGGCAAAGATGTCACTAGAGTGGTAAAGGGGGTAGAGCATGAGGCAAAGATGTCACTAGAGTGGTAAAGGGGGTAGAGCATGAGGCAAAGATGTCACTAGAGTGGTAAAGGGGGTAGAGCATGAAGCAAAGATGTCACTAGAGTGGTAAAGGGGGTAGAGCATGAAGCAAAGATGTCACTAGAGTGGTAAAGTTGTTAGAGCATGAAGCAAAGATGTCACTAGAGTGGTAAAGTGGGTAGAGCATGAAGCAAAGATGTCACTAGAGTGGTAAAGGGGGTAGAGCATGAAGCAAAGATGTCACTAGAGTGGTAAAGTTGTTAGAGCATGAAGCAAAGATGTCACTAGAGTGGTAAAGTGGGTAGAGCATGAGGCAAAGATGTCACTAGAGTGGTAAAGGGGGTAGAGCATGAAGCAAAGATGTCACTAGAGTGGTAAAGGGGGTAGAGCATGAGGCAAAGATGTCACTAGAGTGGTAAAGGGGGTAGAGCATGAGGCAAAGATGTCACTAGAGTGGTAAAGGGGGTAGAGCATGAGGCAAAGATGTCCAGCTGAAAACCAAGCGTGACTGTCAGAATATGTGCTGCCTCCACTAGATGTGCTGCCTCCACTAGATGTGCTGCCTCCACTAGATGTGCTGCCTCCACTAGATGTGCTGCATCCGCTAGATGTGCTGCCTCCGCTAGATGTGCTGCAGACTGTCCACGGACAGCATCCCCAGACTGGCCCACGTGTCAAGGTTTGTCATGCCACGGATGGAAGCCCCAGGGCTGGACTGGCACGCCTGCTAGGTGAACAGAAGGAAGCTCTTGGGCTGGACTGGCACCGCTGATGGGTGAATGGCTGATCTGGCACCCCTCCTGGGTGAACGGATGGAAGCTCCAGAGCTGGTCTGGCACCCCTGCTGGGTGAATGGCTGGTCTGGCACCCCTGCTGGGTGAATGGCTGGTCTGGCACCCCTGCTGGGTCAATGTCTGACACCCTTGCTTGGTAAATGTCTGACACCCATACTGGGTAAATGTCTGACACCACTGCTGGGTGAATGTCTGTTCTGGGTGGGGATGGTAGGTCAGTGCTAGGTGGGGATAGTAGGTCAGTACTGGGTGGGGATGAAAGCCTTTACACCAACCAGCTCCGACATATGAAAGCCTCTACATCAACCAGCTCCCACAGAGGAAAGCCTCTACACCAACCAGCTCTAACAGATGAAAGCCTCTACACCAACCAGCTCCCACAGATGAAAGCCTCTACACTAACCAGCTCCCACAGATGAAAGTCTCTACACCAACCAGCTCCAACAGATGAAAGCCTCTACACATGAGACGTGAGATATAACACACATGGTCTCTCAGTGCACAGACTACATGAACGTCAGTATAAGAGACTAGAGATATAACACTCATGGTCTTTCAGAGGATTAACAACCAGCCACCCATCCATTCAACCAACGAAGTAACCAACCAGCTATCCACTCAACCAACCAATCATCCATCCGATGAGCGAAGCAACTAGCCAATCAGACAACCAACGAAGTAAACAACCAATGAACAACTCAACCAATTATTGTCCAATCAACCAAACAGCCAACCAACGAAGTAAACAACCAATGAACAACTCAACCAATTATTGTCCAATCAACCAAACAGCCAACCAACGAAGTAAATAATCAATGAACAACTCAACCAATTATTGTCCAATCAACCAAACAGCCAACCAACGAAGTAAACAACCAACGAACAACTCAACCAATTACTGTCCAATCAACCAAACAGCCAACTAACGAAGTAAACAACCAATGAACAACTCAACCAATTATTGTCCAATCAACCAAACAGCCAACCAACGAAGTAAACAAACAATGAACAACTCAACCAATTATTGTCCAATCAATCAAACAGCCAACCAACGAAGTAAACAACCAACGAACAACTCAACCAATTATTGTCCAATCAATCAAACAGCCAACCGACGAAGTAAAGAACCAAACATCCAACCAATAAACGAAGCAACCAGTCAACCAAGCAACACATAAAGCAATCAAGCAAGAAATGAAACAACCAACAACTGAATCAATCAAACAACAATGAAGCAGCTCACCAGTTGGCCTACAAATGATCAACAACAGTTTGTGTGCCTGATCTGAGTGGGCAGACGGACTTGACCATCATCAGCTACATAGAAACCTGCACGCGAGACAACCAGAACTACACAGACTGATGTCTAATACTTACCATGTAGGTCACCTCAATAGTCCAGGTGCCAAACACTGGCTGGTCACTGAGCTGAAGGCTGCCCTCCACAACACTTGTTTCACTGGTCGCATTACTCTCAACTATGATCTTGTTTCCGTTGGGATCCTGTATTGGAGAACAGAGAGTTTATTAGTCTTCAGGTAACCCAAGGCAATCAAAAGGCTATAACAGTGCCATCTCGGTCATATCTCAACACTGGCTAAATTGCAGCCATAAAGTGGTCAACACAGAAAGGGCCTTTAGTAACATGAATTAGAGGAACAAAACAACTACACAAATACACCGAGGTCCTAGCAAATGGGCATCTAACACATTGGTTGTTCCGATAGAAAGATTTCACATTGACTGTGTGATTTCTGTGGGTGGTGAAACATGCTCCACTTTCGAACAGTACCATCAACCGCAGTATCGTTTGTGACGTGTTTCAGCTAACATATGATTAATCTATTCACGTTACAGGGGGCACAACTCTGTAGTCAGCACATAACATGGGACACAACTCTGTAGTCAGCACATAACATGGGACACAACTCTGCAGCCAGCACATAACATGGGACACAACTCTGTAGTCAGCACATAACATGGGACACAACTCTGCAGTCAGCAGCTGACGAGAAGCAGCGAAATATTCCAGGCAATAACTGTGCAACTATTGTGTGAGGCTTCCTGTGATCAAATGACAGATTTTAATCACTGCGAGAAAGTCTGCATTCAGACCCTTCAAGCTCGTCCTGGAACCCCACTCTTCCCTGGGACGAGATATTCTGAGCTGTCTGCTCAACAACACACACTTGTGATGTGTGGACGGATGCGCACAGGAGCCGCACAACAAAGTCAACAATAAATAACAACACAAAGGACAACACATTCCAAGAAGCTAAAATAACATGCATGACCATTGCGTCCTGATTTTGTGCCAAGCTATAGGCTGTTTGATATGCTGTGTGCAGCTACTATATGCACTGTCATCTGAGAGAGAGTAATAGTAGTAGTAGTAGTAGTAGTAGTAGTAGTAGTAGTAGTAGTAGTAGTAGTAGTAGTAGTAGTAGTAGTAGTAGTAGTAGTAGTAGTAGCAGCAGCAGCAGCAGCAGCATCAGTAATAGTAGTAGTAGCAGCAATAGTAGTAGTAGCAGCAGCAGTCGGTCAGAATATGTCGTGTGTGTGTGTTTGCTGAGAGAGTAGCATGCTAACAACATACAGCTTACACCATAAAGCTTACACCTTACAGCTTACACTCAGAAACAGCATCAATATATTGTGACACGGCATTCTGACAAACTCTTCTCAACACAACGCACACAGAGATAATCGTCTCAACACTATGCACACAGAGATAATCTTCTCAACACAACCCACACAGAGATAATTTTCTCAACACAAGGGCACACATAATTAATCTTCTCAACACAAGGGCACACATAAATAATCTTGTCAACACAAAGGAACACAGAAATAATCTCAAGACATGGTCAGGCAGACATCCATTACTTACTTTGATTTCGTAGGAAAGGGCTCCGCCGTGCAGCAACAAGTCGGGCGTGACGGCAAACAGTCGGAATCGGACTGGGCACAGGAGAAACATGTCATTAGCCGTGGCACAGAATATATCACACAAACACGCACATACACTCACACACATACACACACACACACATCCCACATTCTCACATACACACACTCACACACACACATGATACAACTCTTAACAGTTTAATTTTTTAAAATCCAGCCATACTTCAGCAACATATCACACGCACAAACACGGACACATAAACGCACGCACGCACGCACACATGCACGCACGCACACATGCGCACACACACACAAACGCGTACACACACGAACACATTTACTGTTCCATGTTTGTTTTAACATCTAACCATACTTCAGCAGCATGTTACACACACACACCCTCACACACATTCAGATATATACATTTACTCACACTCACTCCCACACACTCAGACATAGACACACTCACACACTCAGGCATACACACATACACATTCACACACACTCAGACATACACACACTCACACACGCTCAGGCACACTCAGATATACATACTCACACACGCTCAGATATACACACTTACTCACAATCACTCACACACACTCAGACATACACACACTCACACCCGCACAAGTGCTATACCTCTAGTATGCAGTGTTACGTGGACCATACACACACCTAAAGTTCACCACGATAATGTTTCACTACCTCAGGTTGTGAGTAAAAATCTGGCTCATCATCAAGTGTAACATTCATCTACAGCCTTGCCGGATCCCACTGGAGCGCGAGGTCATTAGAGAGACACAGTAAATCCTGCATTTCATTTATAGGATATGGGCATCTTAGCTACCTTCATGCGAATATGTGGCTATGGAAACAGGGCTAACAACAGAAGAACATACATGACTACATACAAGGACGTACAACAGAACAACATATATGACTACATAAACTGATGTACTACAATTATATATATATAGACATGGATGAGTGAAGAGAAAGACTCGAACCTAGTTGTCCCGGTTTGTAGATGGCCTTGTCTGTCTGGATGAGGCTCACCACCACCTGGCTCCTGAGGCTGATGAACTCTGTGCGCTCAATCTGTAGGCCCCCTGAGCCTCGGATGTATAGCTGGATCGATCCAGTCACCACCAGACTGTTAGGAATCTGTGACAGAAGCAGCGCCTTGTCACTAAACACCTGCACAACTGTCAATGTCAGCCAGACACTGTGGGTGCAAGTCAGTGTCAGTATGTGTCACCTTGTGTCAGCCAGTGTCATTATGTGTCAGTGTCATTATGTGTCAGCTTCTGCCAGTCAGTGTCAGTATGTGTCAGCTTGTGCCAGTCAGTGTCATTATGTGTCAGTCAGTGTCAGTATGTGTCACCTTGTGCCAGTCAATGTTAGTATGCGTCACTTTGTGCCAGTCAGTGTCAGTATGTGTCACCTTGTGTCAGTCAGTGTCAGTATGTGTCAGCTTGAGCCAGTCAGTGTCGTTATGTGTCAGTCACCGTCAGTATGTGTCACATTGTGTCAGTCAGTGTCAGTATGTGTCAGTTAGTGGCAGTATGTGTCAGTCAGTGACAGCTTGTGTCATTATGTGTCAGCTTGTGTCAGTCAGTATCAGCTTGTGTCAGTCAGTGTCAGTGTGTGTCAATCAGTGGCAGTATGTGTCAGTCAGTGTCAGTATGCGGCAGTCAGTGGTAGTATGTGCATGTCAGTTTCAGTACATCAGTCAATACCATAATGTACATGTCAGTGTCAGTACGTCAATCAATGACTGTATGTGCATGTCAGTAACAGAAGTCCAGCGTCAAGATCAGCCACTGTCAGCATGTATTAGTCACTGTCAGCAGATGCCACTCACTGTCAGATTGTGTCACTTTCTGTTGATGTATGGCATCCAATGATAGCATACACCGGTATGTGTCAGATGGTATCAGCATCTGTCCATGAATGCATGTTGTGTCAGTTAGTGTCAGTAGTTGTCAGTAACTGCTATTATATAGCAGTGTTTGTATATGTCAGTTAGTATCAGTAGTTGTCAGTAACTGCTATTATATAGCAGACCGGTCTCTCTGGATTAGAGGTTACACGACTTTCTCCGTAATCTCGTAAATTCTCGTAAGTAACGTGACGTTGCGCGAGAATTGGTAGCGGCTCTCTCCGCGTCGGTAACTTACGGGGTATTTGAGCCGGTCGCTCAGAAATCAATGGCAAACTACTGAGCGTAATCTTGACAAGAAATCAACAATCAGCTGGAAGATGCTGATATTGACAGCGATGTCCTGTAAAGGATATGCGAAAATATATATATATATATATATATATATATATATATATATATATATATATATATATATATATATATATATATATATATATATATATATATATATATATATATATATATCAGTGTTTGTGTGTGTCAGTTAATGTCAGTGTCCGTATGTGTCAATGCCAGTACATGCCAGTCAAGGTCATTATGAGACAGACAGTGTCAGCACGTGTAGCCAGTGTTAGTACGTGTAGTCAGTGTTAGTGTTTATCAGTGAGAATATGTCAGTTTCAGTATGTGTCAGTCACTGTTGGTATGTCAGTGAGTGTTTGTATATTACAGTCACTGTAAGTGTATGCTAAACATTGTTACTATGTGTCACATAGTGACAGCATATGTCGAACAGTGTCAGTATACATCACACAGTGTCAGTGTGTGTCACACAATGTCAGTACATGTCACACAGTGCCAATATCTGTCACACAGTATCAGTATGTCACACAGCGTCAGCGTATGTCACACTGTGTCAGTATAAGTATATGTCACACAGTGTTAGAATGTCACACGGTGTCAGTATGTCACACAGTGTCATTATATCATTCAGTGACAGTATATGTCACACAGTGACAGTATGTCACACAGTGTCAGTCAGTGCCAGTATGTACATCAACAACTACTGACATCAGTAAAGACAATCGTAATAATGAGTAAATGGTTGCACTCACCCGCAGCACCAGTTTCCCTGGACTTCCTGCAGGGAAAGTCATAAGTTACAAATCATCATCATCATCATCATCATCATCATCATCATCATCATCATCATCATCATCATCATCATCACCAACAACATCAACATCATCATCAACATCATCATTATCAACTGTTTATAACAACCACGATGTCAACAAGTGTACGCGCTTGTCATCTTAATATAGCTGATCAACTGAATATAGCTTGTAATCTGAAAATAGTTGGTCAACTGAATATAGCTTGTCAACTGAATATAGCTGGTCAACTGAATATAGCTGGTCAACTGAATATAGCTGATCAACTGAATATAGCTTGTAATATGAAAATAGTTGGTCAACTGAATATAGCTTGTCAACTGAATATAGCTGGTCAACTGAATATAGCTGGTCAACTGAATATAGCTTGTAATCTGAAAATAGTTGGTCAACTGAATATAGCTTGTCATCTTAATATAGCTGGTCAACTGAATATAGCTTGTAATCTGAAAATACTTGGTCAACTGAATATAGCTTGTCAACTGAATATAGCTGGTCAACTGAATATAGCTTGTCAACTGAATATAGCTGGTCAACTGAATATAGCTTGTCATCTTAATATATCTGGTCAACTGAATATAGCTTGTAATCTGAAAATAGTTGGTCAACTGAATATAGCTTGTCAACTGAATATAGCTTGTCAACTGAATATAGCTGGTCAACTGAATATAGCTTGTCAACTGAATATAGCTTGTCAACTGAATATAGCTTGTCAACTGAATATAGCTTGTCAACTGAATATAGCTTGTCAACTGAATGTAGCTTGTCAACTGAATATAGCTGGTCAACTGAATATAGCTTGTCAACTGAATATAGCTGGTCAACTGAATATAGCTTGTCATCTTAATATAGATGGTCAACTGAATATAGCTGGTCATCTGAATATAGCTGGTCAACTGAATATGGCTTGTCATCTTAATATAGCTGATCAACTGAATATAGCTTGTAATCTGAAAATAGCTGGTCAACTGAAGATACCTTGTCAACTGAATATAGCTGGTCAACTGAATATAGCTGGTCAACTGAATATAGCTTGTCAACTGAATATAGCTGGTCAACTGAATATAGCTTGTCACCTTAATATAGCTGGTCATCATAATATTGCTTGACAACTGAATATAGCTGGTCATCTGAATATAGCTGGTCAATTGATTATAGCTGGTCAACTGAATATAGCTGGTCATCTGAATATAGCTGGTCAATTGAATATAGCTGGTCAACTGAATATAGCTTGACAACTGAATATAGTTTGACAACTGAATATAGCTGGTCAATTGAATATAGCTGGTCAACTGAATATAGCTTGACAACTGAATATAGCTTGACAACTGAATATAGTTGGTGAACTGAATATAGCTGGTCACCTGAATATCTGGTCAGCTAAATATAGCTGGTCAACTGAATATAGCTTATTAATTTAATATAGCTGGTCAATTGAATATAGCTGGTCAACTGAGTATAGCTGGTCAAATGAATATAGCTGGTCAACTGAATATTGGTGGCAATCTGTCCACAACGCTGGAATTCTCATCCTTCTCCTCCTTTTCTTCCTTCTCCTCTTTCTTCCCCTTCTACTCTCCCTTCTCCTCCTTCTTCTTCTCCTTCTCGTTCTCCTCCTTCTCCTTCTCCTCCATCTCCTCTTTCTTCTTCTTCTTCTTCTTCTTCTTCTTCTTCTTCTTCTTCTTCTTCTTCTTCTTCTTCTTCTTCTTCTTCTTCTTCTTCTTCTTCTTCTTCTTCTCTTCTTTCTCTTCTTTCTCTTCTTCTTCTTCTTCTTCTTTTTCTTCTTCTTCTTCTTCTTCTTCTTCTTCTTCTTCTTCTTCTTCTTCTTCTTCTTCTTCTTCTTCTTCTTCTTCTTCTTCTTCTTCTTCTTCTTCTTCTTCTTCTTCTTCTTCTTCTTCTTCTTCTTCTTCTTCTTCTTCTTCTTCTTCTAGAAATATCATACAATTTCTTGTATAGACACAGGTTGACTCATCTATAAGACATTTGTCAGAAAACATGTAGAGACCACCAGCCCAGTCATCCAGCTACCGTAACTCTGTCACGTCCATCCAGCTACCGTCACTCTGTCACGTCCATCCAGCTACCGTCACTCTGACACGTCCATCCAGCTACCGTCACTCTGACACGTCCATCCAGCTGCCGTCACTCTGACACGTCCATCCAGCTATTGTAACTCTGTCACGTCACGTCCATCCAGCTGTTGTAACACTGTCACGTCACGTCCACCCAGCTGCCGTCACTCTGACACGTCACGTCCATTCAGCTGCCGTCACTCTGACACGTCCATCCAGCTGTTGTAACTCTGTCACGTTCACCCAGCTGCCGTCACTCTGACACGTCCACCCAGCTGCCGTCACTCTGACACGTCCACCCAGCTGCCGTCACTCTGACACGTCACGTACATTCAGCTGCCGTCACTCTGACATGTCCATCCAGCTGTTGTAACTCTGTCACGTTCACCCAGCTGCCGTCACTCTGACACGTCCATCCAGCTGCCGTCACTCTGACACGTCACGTCCATCCAGCTGCCGTCACTCTGACACGTCCACCCAGCTGCCGTCATTCTGACACGTCCACCCAGCTGCCGTCACTCTGACACATCCATCCAGCTATTGTAACTCTGTCACGTCACGTCCATCCAGCTGTTGTAACACTGTCACGTCACGTCCACCCAGCTGCCGTCACTCTGACACGTCACGTCCATTCAGCTGCCGTCACTCTGACACGTCCATCCAGCTGTTGTAACTCTGTCACGTTCACCCAGCTGCCGTCACTCTGACACGTCCACCCAGCTGCCGTCACTCTGACACGTCCACCCAGCTGCCGTCACTCTGACACGTCACGTCCATTCAGCTGCCGTCACTCTGACACGACCATCCAGCTGTTGTAACTCTGTCACGTTCACCCAGCTGCCGTCACTCTGACACGTCCATCCAGCTGCCGTCACTCTGACACGTCACGTCCATCCAGCTGCCGTCACTCTGACACGTCCACCCAGCTGCCGTCATTCTGACACGTCCACCCAGCTGCCGTCACTCTGACACGTCCACCCAGCTGCCGTCACTCTGACACGTCCAACCAGCAGCCGTCACTCTGACACGTCACATCCATCCAGCTGCCGTCACTCTGACACGTCCACCCAGCTGCCGTCACTCTGACACGTCCACCCAGCTGCCGTCACTCTGTCACGTCCACCCAGCTGCCGTCACTCTGACACGTCCATCCAGCTGCCGTCACTATGACACGTCACGTCCATCCAGCTGCCGTCACTCTGAAACGTTCATCCAGCTGCCGTCACTCTGACACGTCCACCCAGCTGCCGTCACTCTGACACGTCACGTCCATCCAGCTGCCGTCACTCTGACACGTCCATACAGCTGCCGTCACTCTGACACGTCACGTCCATCCAGCTGCCGTCACTCTGACACGTCCACCCAGCTGCCGTCACTCTGACACGTCCACCCAGCTGCCGTCACTCTGACACGTTCACCCAGCTGCCGTCACTCTGTCAAGTCCATCCAGCTGCCGTCACTCTGACACGTTCACCCAGCTGCCGTCACTCTGTCACGTCCATCCAGCTGCCGTCACTCTGTCACGTCCATCCAGCTGTCGTCACTCTGTCACGTCCATCCAGCTGCCGTCACTCTGTCACGTCCATCCAGCTGCCGTCACTCTTTCACGTCCATCCAGATGCCGTCACTCTGTCACGTCCACCCAGCTGCCGTCACTATGTCACGTTCACCCAGCTGTCGTCACTCTGTCACGTTCACCCAGCTGCCGTCACTCTGACACGTCCATCCAGCTGCCGTCACTCTGTCACGTTCACCCAGCTGCCGTCACTCTGACACGTCCATCCAGCTGCCGTCAATCTGACACGTCCATCCAGCTGCCGTCACTCTGTCACGTTCACCCAGCTGCCGTCACTCTGACACGTCCATCGATCAGCCGTCACTCTGTCACGTTCACCCAGCTGCCGTCACTCTGTCACGTTCACCCAGCTGCCGTCACTCTGACACGTCCATCCAGCTGCCGTCACTCTGTCACGTTCACGAAGCTGCCGTCACTCTGACACGTCCATCCAGCTGCCGTCACTCTGACACGTCCATCCAGCTGCCGTCAATCTGTCACGTTCACGCAGCTGTCGTCACTCTGACACGTCCATCCAGCTGCCGTCACTCTGACACGTCCATCCAGCTGCCGTCACTCTGTCACGTTCACCCAGCTGCCGTCACTCTGTCACGTTCACCCAGCTGCCGTCACTCTGACACGTCCATCCAGCTGCCGTCACTCTGACACGTTCACCCAGCTGCCGTCACTCTGACACGTTCACCCAGCTGCCGTCACTCTGTCACGTTCACCCGGCTGCCGTCACTCTGACACGTTCACCCAGCTGTCGTCACTCTGTCACGTTCACCCAGCTGTCGTCACTCTGTCACGTTCACCCAGCTGCCGTCACTCTGACACGTCCATCCAGCTGCCGTCACTCTGGCACGTCACATCCATCCAGCTGCCGTCACTCTGTCACGTCCATCCAGCTGCCGTCACTCTGTAACGTCCATCCAGCTGCCGTCACTCTGTAACGTCCATCCAGCTGCCGTCACTCTGTCACGTCCATCCAGCTGCCGTCACTCTGTCACGTTCACCCAGCTGCCGTCACTCTGACACGTCCATCCAGCTGCCGTCACCCTGTCACGTTCACCCAGCTGTCGGCACTTTGTCACGTTCACCCAGCTGCCGTCACTCTGACACGTCCATCCAGCAGCCGTCACTCTGTCACGTTAACCCAGCTGCCCTCACTCTGACACGTCCATCCAGCTGCCGTCACTCTGTTACGTCCATCCAGCTGCCGTCACTCTGTCACGTCCATCCAGCTGCCGTCACTCTGGCACGTTCACCCAGCTGTCGTCACTCTGTCACGTTCACCCAGCTGCCGTCACTCTGACATGTTCACCCAGCTGCCGTCACTCTGACACGTCCATCCAGCTGCCGTCACTCTGACACGTCCACCCAGCTGCCGTCACTCTGACACGTCCATCCAGCTGCTGTCACTCTGACACGTCCATCCAGCTATTGTAACTCTGTTACGTCACGTCCATCCAGCTTCCGTCACTCTGTCACATCCCTGGAGGCAAGCAGGTAGCAAACACAAACATGTGCAGATAACTGTTCTCTAACTAGCCCAGCCATCCAACAGACAAGACACAATCTAGAACATATTGTGACAACTGGACCATATGTGAGAGACAGCGGAAGACAGCGAGAGAAAATTATTGAAATTCTTGTGTCTTGGCACAGAAAGGAGTCAGCATAACAATTGACACATGCCGTTTGAGATCGCATGATGTGCAGAAGCATGGTCGCCCACGCCAGTCGGCAAGGCACTTGATGATGACATGATGATGATGATGATGATGATGATGATGATGATGATGATGATGATGATGATGGCCAGAGCTGAAAGTTCCAGTAGCAGAAACAATATGAAAATGTTGGAGCCAACACTCAGCCTCAACGAAACAAACACTAAAGTTAACATAGCTAACAGTTCCAGAAGCAGGGACAATGTGAAAATGTTGGAGCCAATACTCAGCGTCGACGAAACAAACAAACACTGAAGTTACCACTGCTGAAAGTCCCTGAGGCATTGACAATTGGCGTAATAAGCGACCTGCCAGCCAGTGAGTCGAAGCCTTGCTCCTGTAGGGATGCCAGGACCAGAACGTCTGTGGCTTTGAGAATGATCACACTGATCTCAAAGTCGGAGCCCAGCTGGACCTCGTCGGGTGCTGTGATAACATAGGTGCCAGCACTGGGGACACAACATGTCATTTATTTAGTCGTCGTCGGGTGCTGTGATAATATGGCTGCCAGTACTGGGGGAATAACTTTTACTGCCAGCACCGGGGGGATAACATTTGCTGTCAGTACTGGGGGAATAACTTTTACTGCCTGCACTGGGGGGATAACATTTGCTGCCAGTACTGGGGGAATAACTTTTACTGCCAGCACTGGGGGGATAACATTTGCTGTCAGTACTGGGGGAATAACTTTTACTGCCAGCACCGGGGGGGGGGGATAACATTTGCTGTCAGTACTGGGGGAATAACTTTTACTGCCTGCACTGGGGGGATAACATTTGCTGCCAGTACTAGGGGAATAACTTTTACTGCCAGCACTGGGGGGATAACATTTGCTGTCAGTACTGGGGGAATAACTTTTACTGCCAGCACTGGCTGGATAACATTTGCTGCCAGTACTGGGGGAATAACTTTTTCTGCCAGCACTGGGGGGATAACATTTGCTGTCAGTACTGGGGGAATAACTTTTACTGCCAGCACTGGCGGGATAACATTTGCTGCCAGTACTGGGGGAATAACTTTTACCGCCAGCACTGGCGGGATAACATTTGCTGCCAGTACTGGGGGAATAACTTTTACTGCCAGCACTGGGGGGATAACATTTGCTGTCAGTACTGGGGGGATAACATTTGCTGTCAGTACTGGGGGAATAACTTTTACTGCCAGCACTGGGAGGATAACGTTTGCTGTCAGTATTGGGGGAATAACTTTTACTGCCAGCACTGGGGGGATAACATTTGCTGTCAGTACTGGGGGAATAACTTTTACTGCCAGCACTGGGAGGATAACATTTGCTGTCAGTACTGGGGGAATAACTTTTACTGCCAGCACTGGGAGGATAACATTTGCTGTCAGTATTGGGGGAATAACTTTTACTGCCTGCACTGGGGGGATAACATTTGCTGTCAGAACTGGGGGAATAACTTTTACTGCCAGCACTGGGAGGATAACATTTGCTGTCAGTACTGGGGGGAATAACTTTTACTGCCAGCACTGGGAGGATAACATTTGCTGCCTGTACTGGGGGAATAACTTTTACTGCCTGCACTGGGGGGATAATATATGCTGTCAGTACTGGGGGAATAACTTTTACTGCCAGCACGGGGGGATAACATTTGTTGTCAGTACTGGGGGAATAACCTTTACTGCCAGAACTGGGGGGATAACATTTGCTGTCAGTACTGGGGGAAAAACATTTACTGTCAGTACTGGGGGTAATCTGGGGGGAGTCTCCTCGTCGACAGCACACTATAGGCACACATGAGTTTTGTATTCTAGAACTCCACTCACACAGTCTGTACAACTGGGGTATTCTAATAACCTGCACACACACAGACGCACATATGCGTGATATAAGTTACAACACACCGACACTCACACACAAACACACACTCAACACACAGATAATCACACATACTAAAGTAAACAACATACACTTAAACAGGATTCGAAATCAGCCTTGCGTTGATTTGGATAGTATGAGCATTGGTCGTTCAGATAGCAATAGCAAACTACTGAACGTAAATACAACTGTCTAGTCAATCACAAACAGCCAAACAAATGCTGAAGTAGATTGCGACGTTCTGTAGAAGGCTTGCAGCTAACACTCATATAAAGATCAAGCCGCCATTGTGATGATGCAGAGAGCGAAACAGAGAGGGGGAATTGTGATGACGGAGAGAGTGACACAGAGAGGGGACATTGTGATGACGGAGAGAGTGACACAGAGAGGGGAGCATTGTGATGACGGAGAGAGTGACACAGAGAGGGGACATTGTGATGACGGAGAGAGTGACACAGAGAGGGGAGCATTGTGATGACGGAGAGAGTGACACAGAGAGGGGACATTGTGATGACGGAGAGAGTGACACAGAGAGGGGACATTGTGATGACGGAGAGAGTGACACAGAGAGGGGACATTGTGATGACGGAGAGAGTGACACAGAGAGGGAGTATTGTGATGACGGAGAGAGTGACACAGAGAGGGGACATTGTGATGACGGAGAGAGTAACACAGAGAGGGGACATTGTGGTGACGGAGAGAGTGACACAGAGAGGGGACATTGTGATGACGGAGAGAGTGACACAGAGAGGGAGTATTGTGATGACGGAGAGAGTGACACAGAGAGGGGACATTGTGATGACGGAGAGAGTGACACAGAGAGGGGACATTGTGATGACGGAGAGAGTGACACAGAGAGGGAGTATTGTGATGACGGAGAGAGTGACACAGAGAGGGGACATTGTGATGACGGAGAGAGTGACACAGAGAGGGGACATTGTGATGACGGAGAGAGTGACACAGAGAGGGAGTATTGTGATGACGGAGAGAGTGACACAGAGAGGGGACATTGTGATGACGGAGAGAGTGACACAGAGAGGGGACATTGTGATGACGGAGAGAGTGACACAGAGAGGGGACATTGTGATGACGGAGAGAGTGACACAGAGAGGGAGCATTGTGATGACGGAGAGAGTGACACAAAGAGGGGACATTGTGTTGACGGAGAGAGTGACACAGAGAGGGGATATTGTGATGACGGAGAGAGTGACACAGAGAGGGAGCATTGTGATGACGGAGAGAGTGACACAGAGAGGGGACATTGTGATGACGGAGAGAGTGACACAGAGAGGGAGTATTATGATGACGGAGAGAGTGACACAGAGAGGGGACATTGTGATGACGGAGAGAGTGACACAGAGAGGGAGTATTGTGATGACGGAGAGAGTGACACAGAGAGGGAGTATTGTGATGACGGAGAGAGTAACACAGAGAGGGAGCATTGTGATGACGGAGAGAGTGACACAGAGAGGGAGTATTGTGATGACGGAGAGAGTGACACAGAGAGGGAGTATTGTGATGACGGAGAGAGTGACACAGAGAGGGGACATTGTGATGACGGAGAGAGTGACACAGAGAGGGGACATTGTGATGGCAGAGAGAGTAACACAGAGAGGGAGCATTGTGATGACGGAGAGAGTAACTCAGAGAGGGGACATTGTGATGACGAAGAGAGTGACACAGAGAGGGAGCATTGTGATGACGGAGAGAGTAACACAGAGAGGGGACATTGGGATGACGGAGAGAGTGACACACAGAGGGAGTATTGTGATGACGGAGAGAGTGACACAGAGAGGGAGCATTGTGATGACGGAGAGAGTGACACAGAGAGGGGACATTATGATGACGGAGAGAGTGACACAGAGAGGGAGCATTGTGATGACGGAGAGAGTGACACAGAGACGGGACATTGTGATGACGGAGAGAGTGACACAGAGAGGGGACATTGTGATGACAGAGAGAGTGACACAGAGAGGGGACATTGTGATGACGGAGAGAGTGACACAGAGAGGGGACATTGTGATGACGGAGAGAGTGACACGAGAGAGCGAGACGAGGGGCGGGGTGGGGGGAATCAAGCAGTGCATTTTGATGACGGTGAGAGCGAGACGGAGAGGGGGGAACAGAGATCGAAGAGGTGAATAGGGAGAAGAAGAGCGATTGAGAGAATGGAGAGAGCGAGAGAGTGAAATGTTTTAGGGAAGATGGGAAAAGAGAGAGGAAGGAGAGAGAGAGAGAGTGAGAGAGAGAGAGAGAAGTGGCAAGAAGAGAGGGGGAGAGAGAACAAATGGGGGGGGGGAGAGAGAGAGAGAGAGAGAGAGAGAGAGAGAGAGAGAGAGAGAGAGATGTTTAGAAGATCTAATCTCTGGGTGACACTTACAATGACAACCATCTGGAGGGTACTGTCTATCGCTCACCTCCCACCATGGTGTTTTTATGTTTTGTGTTTTCTAGTCAGTCTGACTATACATATAGAGGAAACCATAGACAGCTATTAGATGACAGTGTCAGACTGACTAGAAAACACAAAACATAAAAACGCCATGGTGGGAGGTGAGCGATAGACAGTACCCTCCAGATGGTTGTGTTATATATGTGTGTGTGTGTGTGTGTGTGTGTGTGTGTAAGAAGAGAGAGAGAGAGAGAGAGAGAGAGAGAGAGAGAGAGAGAGAGAGAGAGAGAGAGAGAGAGAGAGAGAGAGAGAGAGAGTTGAATTGCATCACTAAATTTGAAGTTACAAAATGTATATGTACAATTTTTCTCCATTTTCTTTACAATCTTGCGACAATGCTCACGACAATCGTCTCTGTATGTGTGTGTAAAGTGTGGGAGTTTGATCATAATAGTAGATTGGGGGACGGCGGGATGTGTGTGTGGGTGGGCTCAGGGTGTGTGGGTTGGCGGGGTGGGATTGTGTGGGTGGGTGGGGGATTTGTGTGTGGGTACGTGCGGGATGTATGGGTTGGCGGGGAGATGTGTGTGTGGGTGGGGATGCGTGTTTGGCTAGGTGGTTGTGGGTGAGTGGGTGGAGGAGGATATGTTGAGGGTGGAGGAGGATATGTTGATGGATGATTGATAGTGGGTTATGGGTGGGGGATATATGTGGGTGTGAGGATATGTGGTGGGTGGGAACGAACGAACGAACGAACGAACAAACTTTATTTTCAAAGGGTTAAGAATTGGGCACGCAGGCCCGTCTAACATTCTGCCCTTCTATCACTCTCTTTCATACATTATTTCATTCACACATCATTCAAGGCTAACAGAGAACAGCAACAATATAAAAGATATGCATTATAAAGGCATGGGCAAAATGCGAACATCAAAACTACACGACACAGTAAAATTAGATAATTGTCTGGCACTTGTTATTAGCCATGTGGAATATACTGGCCTACCAAAAGGGGACTGGCTGTTATACTAGGGTGTTGTTATTATTATTATTATCTATATTATTAAGGGGGAAGATAATCCGTACTGAGATAGTGTTCGAGTAATTTGCGATTATATGAATAGGCATTGGTGATGTCTTTGATTTCTTGTGGAAGATTGTTCCACAGCTGAGCTGCAGAGTACGTTAAGCTTGTTTTGTATAAGTCAATCCTAGGCTTCGGAATGTGTAATAAATTTAAACGTTTACTGTGTCTAGCATTATATTTAAACAATGGCCAAAGGTAAGATGTGTGCAGGTGGGGTGGTTGTGGGTTTGGGGATGTGTGTGTGGGTGAGGGATGTGTATGGGTGTGGAATGTTTGGGTGGATGGGTGGGGAGTGTGTGTGTGTGGGTGAGAGATGTGTGGGTGAATGTGTGTGGGAGATGTGTGTGGGTTGGTGGAGGGGTGCGTGATGGGTGTGGGTGATGGAATTGGGGATGTGTGTGTGGGTAGGGGATATGTCTGGCTGGGTGGGGGTGTGTGTGGCTGGATGGAGGATGTATGTGTGGGTAGTTAGGGTGATTGTAGTTAGGGGATGTGTGGATGGGTAGGAGATGTGTGGAGAGATTTGTGTGTGGGTGAGGGATGTGTCTTTGGGATGTGTGTGGGTGTGGTGTTGCGTGGGAGTGGATCTGGGTGTGGATAAAGGATGTATGTGTGGGTGGGTGGGGTGTGATTGAGTGTGCGGGTGGGTGAAGGATGTGTGTGAGGGTGGGGGACGTATGTTTAGATGGGTGGTTGGGGTGTGTGAGTGTGGGTGGGTAGATAGGAGATGTATGTTTTGATGAGTGAGTGAGGGATGTGTGGATGTTAGTGGTTCAGGGATAAGTACGTGTGTCTAGGGATGTGTGAGGGGATGAGTGTATGGGTTGGGGATGTATGTGTGAGTTGTGTGTGCGTGGATGGGAGGTGTGTGTTTGTGAATGGGGGATGTGTTAGTGGATGGGGATGTGTGTGAGGGATGTGTGTATGGGCGGGGAGATTGTGCGTGGGTTGGTATGTTTGTGTATATGGGTAGGGGTGTGTGGTTAAGGGATGTGTGGCTGGGGGATGGTGGGTGGAGGATGTGTGGTTAGGTAGAGGATGTGTGGGTGGGTGATTGTATATGAGTAAGGGTGCGTGGTTAAGGGATGTTTGGTTGGGGGATGGGTGGGTAGAGGATGTGTGGGTGGGTAGAGGATATGTGGGTGGGTGAGTGTGTGTAGGTTAGGAGATGGTGGGGGATGTTTGTAAGGGTGGGCTCGGGATCTGTGAGTGGGCTGGGGGAGATGGGAGATTATGTGGCTGGGTGCGGAATTTGTGTGTGGGTAGGTGCGGAATATGTGAGTTGACGGGGAGATGTGTGTGTGTGTGGGGAATGTGTGGCTGAGGAATGTGTGGCTGGGTGATTGGAGGTGTGTGGGTGGAGGAGGATATGTGGGTGAGTGATTGTTGGTGGCTAATGGGACGGGTAGAGGATATGTGTGTAGGTGGGTGGATGTGTGTGGGTGGGGGATGTGTGGGTTGGGGAATGTATGTGTGCTTGGGGTGTGGGTGGATGGGGTGTGTGGGTGGGGAGATGTGTAGGTGTAGGGATGTAGTGGATGGGTAGGGGCATGTATGTGTGTGTGGGTTATGTGTGTGGTTGGGTGGTGGAGTTGGAGTGAATGGGAGATGTGTGGGTGGGTGGTTGATGTGTCTCATAACATAGTAATATGCATTGTTTATGTTTACAAAATTCATGTGACAATGTTTTTTTCCTATGCACTGTTGATGAAAGAAAGATGAGTGATTGGAAGGGCCGAATGTAAGACGGGCCTGCGTGCCCAATTTGTTACCCTTTGAAAATAAAGTCTGTTCGCTCGTTCGTTCGTTCGTTCCCGTCGACTTCTTGTCTTTACGTCAATGTCCTTGTTTTTACCATCTGTCTATGTCGGCACAAACAAGGTGTCCTGGTTTCTTTTTGGGCATTGCAGGCAACCAGTCACCGTGGCACGTAGGTGTTTGAGGACTATCGTGAACACAGCCAAAATCTGCTCCCTGCTGTATCTAGTTACACGAATGTCGTGTAACTAGTCGCAATCTGCAATATGCTGAATCTGGTTAACCGAATGTCGTGTTTCAGGGATTGGGTCAGAAAGTGATACCTGGGTCAGATCCGGGGAATGGGTGCCAGACAAGACAGAACATGAAACCTGTGTCAGGTCCAGGGACTAGGTGCCATACAATATAACATGAAACCTGGGTCAGATCCGGGGACTGGGTGCCATACAATACAACATGAAACCTGGGTCAGATCCAGGGACTGGGTCCCCGACAATACAACATGAAACCTGGGTCAGATCCAGGGACTGGGTGCAAGACAAGACAGAACATGAAACCTGGGTCAGGTCCAGGGACTGGGTCCCCGACAATACAACATGAAACCTGGGTCAGATCCAGGGACTGGGTGTCAGACAATACAACATGAAACCTGGGTCAGATCCAGGGACTGGGTCCCCGACAATACAACATGAAACCTGGGTCAGGTCAAGGGACTGGGTCCCCGACAATACAATATGAAACTTGGGTCAGATCCACGGACTGGGTCCCCGACAATACAACATGAAACCTGGGTCAGATCCAGGGACTGGGTCCCCGACAATACAACATGAAACCTGGGTCAGATCCAGGGACTGGGTCCCCGACAATACAACAAGAAACCTGGGTCAGATCCAGGGACTGGGTCCCCGACAATACAACATGAAACCTGGGTAGATCCACGGACTGGGTGCCATACAATACAACATGAAACCTGGGTCAGATCGACGGACTGGGTGCCATACAATACAACATGAAACCTGGGTCAGATCCACGGATTGGGTGCCATACAATACAACATGAAACCAAGGTCAGGTCCAGGGACTGGGTCCCAAACAATACAACATGAAACCTGGGTCAGATCCAGGGACTGGGTCCCCAACAATACAACATGAAACCGGGGTCAAGTCCAGGGACTGGGTGTCAGACAATACAACATGAAACCTGGGTCAGTTCCAGGGACTTGGTCCCCAACAATACAACATGAAACCTGGGTCAAGTCCAGGGACTGGCTGTCAGACAATACAACATGAAACCTGGTCATATCCAGGGACTGGGTGTCAGACAATACAACATGAAACCTGGGTCAGATCCAGGGACTGGGTCCTCAACAATACAACATAAAACCTGGGTCAGGTCCAGGGACTGGGTCCCCGACAATACAACATGAAACCTGGGTCAGGTCGAGGGACTGGGTCCCCGACAATACAACATGAAACCTAGGTCAGATCCAGGGACTGGGTCCACGAATATACAACATAAAACCTGGGTCAGGTCCAGGGACTGGGTCCCAAACAATACAACATGAAACCTGGGTCAGATCCAGGGACTGGGTCCCCAACAATACAACATGAAACCTGGGTCAAGTCCAGGGACTGGGTGTCAGACAATACAACATGAAACCTGGTCAGATCCAGGGACTGGGTGTCAGATAATACAACATGAAACCTGGGTCAGATCCAGGGACTGGGTCCCCAACAATACAACATGAAACCTGGGTCAGGTTCAGGGACTGGGTCCCCGACAATACAACATGAAACCTGGGTCAGGTCGAGGGACTGGGTCCCCGACAATACAACATGAAACCTAGGTCAGATCCAGGGACTGGGTCCCCGATAATACAAAATGAAACCTGGTTCAGATCCAGGGACTGGGTCCCCGACAATACAACATGAAACCTGGGTCAGGTCCAGGGACTGGGTCCCCGACAATACAATATGAAACCTGGGTCAGATTCACGGACTGGGTCCCCGACAATACAACATGAAACCTGGGTCAGATCCAGGTACTGGGTCCCCGACAATACATCATGAAACCTGGGTCAGATCCAGGGACTGGGTCCCCGACAATACAACAAGAAACCTGGGTCAGATCCAGGGACTGGGTTCCCGACAATACAAAATGAAACCTGGGTAGATCCATGGACTGGGTGCCATACAATACAACATGAAACCTGGGTCAGATCCACGGATTGGGTGCCATACAATACAACATGAAACCTGGGTCAGATCCAGGGACTGGGTCCCCAACAATACAACATGAAACCTGGGTTAGGTCCAGGGACTGGGTCCCAAACAAATCAACATGAAACCTGGGTCAGATCCAGGGACTGGGTCCCCAACAATACAACATGAAACCTGGGTCAAGTCCAGGGACTGGGTGTCAGACAATACAACATGAAACCTGGTCAGATCCAGGGACTGGGTGTCAGACAATACAACATGAAACCTGGGTCAGATCCAGGGACTGGGCCCCCAACAAAACAACATGAAACCTGGGCCAGGTCTAGGGACTGGGTCCCCGACAATACAACATGAAACCTGGGTCAGGTCGAGGGACTGGGTCCCCAACAATACAACATGAAACCTTGGTCAGATCCAGGGACTGGGTCCCCGACAATACAACATGAAACCTGGGTCAGATCCAGGGACTGGGTCCCCGACAATACAACATGAAACCTGGGTCAGGTCCAGGGACTGGGTCCCCGACAATAACCCATGAAACCAGGGTCAGGTCCAGGGACTGGGTGTCATACAATACAACATGAAACCTGGGTCAGATCCAGGGACTGGGTGTCATACAATACAACATAAAACCTGGGTCAGATCCAGGGACTGGGTCCCCAACAATACAACATGAAACCTGGGTCAGGTCCAGGGATTGGTCCCAGACAAGACAGAACATGAAACCTGGGTCAGATCCAGGGACTGGGTCCCCGACAATACAACATGAAACCTGGATCAGATCCAGGGACTGGGTGCAAGACAAGACAGAACATGAAACCTGGGTCAGGTCCAGGGACTGGGTCCCCGACAATACAACATGAAACCTGGGTCAGATCCAGGGACTGGGTCCCCGACAATACAACATGAAACCTGGGTCAGGTCAAGGGACTGGGTCCCCGACAATACAATATGAAACTTGGGTCAGATCCACGGACTGGGTCCCCGACAATACAACATGAAACCTGGGTCAGATCCAGGGACTGGGTCCCCGACAATACAACATGAAACCTGGGTCAGATCCAGGGACTGGGTCCTCGACAATACAACAAGAAACCTGGGTCAGATCCAGGGACTGGGTCCCCGACAATACAACATGAAACCTGGGTAGATCCACGGACTGGGTGCCATACAATACAACATGAAACCTGGGTCAGATCGACGGACTGGGTGCCATACAATACAACATGAAACCTGGGTCAGATCCACGGATTGGGTGCCATACAATACAACATGAAACCAAGGTCAGGTCCAGGGACTGGGTCCCAAACAATACAACATGAAACCTGGGTCAGATCCAGGGACTGGGTCCCCAACAATACAACATGAAACCGGGGTCAAGTCCAGGGACTGGGTGTCAGACAATACAACATGAAACCTGGGTCAGTTCCAGGGACTTGGTCCCCAACAATACAACATGAAACCTGGGTCAAGTCCAGGGACTGGCTGTCAGACAATACAACATGAAACCTGGTCATATCCAGGGACTGGGTGTCAGACAATACAACATGAAACCTGGGTCAGATCCAGGGACTGGGTCCTCAACAATACAACATAAAACCTGGGTCAGGTCCAGGGACTGGGTCCCCGACAATACAACATGAAACCTGGGTCAGGTCGAGGGACTGGGTCCCCGACAATACAACATGAAACCTAGGTCAGATCCAGGGACTGGGTCCACGAATATACAACATAAAACCTGGGTCAGGTCCAGGGACTGGGTCCCAAACAATACAACATGAAACCTGGGTCAGATCCAGGGACTGGGTCCCCAACAATACAACATGAAACCTGGGTCAAGTCCAGGGACTGGGTGTGAGACAATACAACATGAAACCTGGTCAGATCCAGGGACTGGGTGTCAGATAATACAACATGAAACCTGGGTCAGATCCAGGGACTGGGTCCCCAACAATACAACATGAAACCTGGGTCAGGTTCAGGGACTGGGTCCCCGACAATACAACATGAAACCTGGGTCAGGTCGAGGGACTGGGTCCCCGACAATACAACATGAAACCTAGGTCAGATCCAGGGACTGGGTCCCCGATAATACAAAATGAAACCTGGTTCAGATCCAGGGACTGGGTCCCCGACAATACAACATGAAACCTGGGTCAGGTCCAGGGACTGGGTCCCCGACAATACAATATGAAACCTGGGTCAGATTCACGGACTGGGTCCCCGACAATACAACATGAAACCTGGGTCAGATCCAGGTACTGGGTCCCCGACAATACATCATGAAACCTGGGTCAGATCCAGGGACTGGGTCCCCGACAATACAACAAGAAACCTGGGTCAGATCCAGGGACTGGGTCCCCGACAATACAAAATGAAACCTGGGTAGATCCATGGACTGGGTGCCATACAATACAACATGAAACCTGGGTCAGATCCACGGATTGGGTGCCATACAATACAACATGAAACCTGGGTCAGATCCAGGGACTGGGTCCCCAACAATACAACATGAAACCTGTCTTAGGTCCAGGGACTGGGTCCCAAACAAATCAACATGAAACCTGGGTCAGATCCAGTGACTGGGTCCCCAACAATACAACATGAAACCTAGGTCAAGTCCAGGGACTGGGTGTCAGACAATACAACATGAAACCTGGTCAGATCCAGGGACTGGGTGTCAGACAATACAACATGAAACCTGGGTCAGATCCAGGGACTGGGCCCCCAACAATACAACATGAAACCTGGGCCAGGTCTAGGGACTGGGTCCCCGACAATACAACATGAAACCTGGGTCAGGTCGAGGGACTGGGTCCCCGACAATACAACATGAAACCTTGGTCAGATCCAGGGACTGGGTCCCCGACAATACAACATGAAACCTAGGTCAGATCCAGGGACTGGGTCCCCGACAATACAACATGAAACCTGGGTCAGGTCCAGGGACTGGGTCCCCGACAATAACCCATGAAACCAGGGTCAGGTCCAGGGACTGGGTGTCATACAATACAACATGAAACCTGGGTCAGATCCAGGGACTGGGTGTCATACAATACAACATAAAACCTGGGTCAGATCCAGGGACTGGGTCCCCAACAAAACAACATGAAACCTGGGTCAGGTCCAGGGATTGGTCCCAGACAAGACAGAACATGAAACCTGGGTCAGATCCAGGGACTGGGTGTCAGACAATACAACATGAAACCTGGGTCAGATCCAACGGACTGGGTGCCATACAATACAACATGCAACCTGGGTCAGGTCCAGGGACTGGGTCCCCGACAATACAACATGAAACCTGGGTCAGATCCAGGGACTGGGTCCCCGACAATACAAACTGAAACCTGGGTCAGATCCAGGGGCTGGGTCCCCGACAATACAACATGAAACCTGGGTCAGGTCCAGGGACTGGGTGTCACACAATACAACATGATACCTGGGTCAGGTCCAGGGACTGGGTGTCAGACAATACAACATGAAACCTGGGTCAGGTCCAGGGACTGGGTGCCATACAATACAACATGAAACCTGGGTCAGATCCAAGAGCTGGGTCCCCGACAATACAACATGAAACCTGGGTCAGGTCCAGGGACTGGGTCCCCAACAATACAACATGAAACCTGGGTCAGATAAAGGGACTGGGTCCCCAAAAATACAACATGACACCTGGGTAGATCCAGGGACTGGGTGCCATACAATACAACATGAAACCTGGGTCAGATCCAGGGACTGGGTGTCAGACAATACAACATGAAACCTGGGTCAAATCCAGAGACTGGCTCCCCAACAATACAACATGAAACCTGGGTCAGGTCCAGGGACTGGGTCCCCGACAATATAACATGAAACCTGGGTCAGGTCGAGGGACTGGGTCCCCGACAATACAACATGAAACCTAGGTCAGATCCAGGGACTGGGTCCCCGACAATACAACATGAAACCTGGGTCAGATCCAGGGACTGGGTCCCCGACAATACAACATGAAACCTGGGTCAGGTCCACGGACTGGGTCCCCGACAATACAACATGAAACCAGGGTCAGGTCCAGGGACTGGGTGTCATACAATACAACATGAAACCTGGGTCAGATCCAGGGACTGGGTGTCATACAATACAACATAAAACCTGGGTCAGATCCAGGGACTGGGTCCCCAACAATACAACATGAAACCCGGGTCAGGTCCAGGGATTGGTCCCAGACAAGACAGAACATGAAACCTGGGTCAGATCCAGGGACTGGGTGTCAGACAATACAACATGAAACCTGGGTCAGATCCACGGACTGGGTCCCCGACAATACAACATGAAACCTGCGTCAGATCCAGGTACTGGGTCCCCGACAATACAACATGAAACATGGGTCAGATCCAGGGACTGGATCCCCGACAATACAACAAGAAACCTGGGTCAGATCCAGGGACTGGGTCCCCGACAATACAACATGAAACCTGGGTAGATCCACGGACTGGGTGCCATACAATACAACATGAAACCTGGGTCAGATCCACGGACTGGGTCCCCGACAATACAACATGAAACCTGCGTCAGATCCAGGTACTGGGTCCCCGACAATACAACATGAAACCTGGGTCAGATCCAGGGACTGGATCCCCGACAATACAACAAGAAACCTAGGTCAGATCCAGGGACTGGGTCCCCGACAATACAACATGAAACCTGGGTAGATCCACGGACTGGGTGCCATACAATACAACATGAAACCTGGGTCAGATCCACGGACTGGGTGCCATACAATACAACATGAAACCTGGGTCAGATCCATGGATTGGGTGCCATACAATACAACATGAAACCAGGGTCAGATCCAGGGACTGGGTCCCCAACAATACAACATGAAACCTGGGTCAGGTCCAGGGACTGGGTCCCCAACAATACAACATGAAACCTGGGTCAAGTCCAGGGACTGGGTGTC
Source organism: Cepaea hortensis (assembly GCA_963921405.1). Lineage (NCBI taxonomy): Eukaryota > Metazoa > Mollusca > Gastropoda > Stylommatophora > Helicidae > Cepaea > Cepaea hortensis. Next base: position 163,993,557 of record OY992879.1, on the reverse strand, counting down.
AGACAATACAACATGAAACCTGGTCAGATCCAGGGACTGGGTGTCAGACAATACAACATGAAACCTGGGTCAGATCCAGGGACTGGGTCCCCAACAATACAACATGAAACCTGGGTCAGGTCCAGGGTCTGGGTCCCCGACAATACAACATGAAACCTGGGTAAGGTCGAGGGACTGGGTCCCCGACAATACAACATGAAACCTAGGTCAGATCCAGGGACTGGGTCCCCGACAATACAACATGAAACCTGGGTCAGGTCCAGGGACTGGGTCCCCGACAATACAACATGAAACCAGGGTCAGGTCCAGGGATTGGGTGTCATATAATACAACATAAAACCTGGGTCAGATCCAGGGACTGGGTCCCCAACAATACAACATGAAACCTGGGTCAGGTCCAGGGATTGGTCCCAGACAAGACAGAACATGAAACCTGGGTCAGATCCAGGGACTGGGTGTCAGACAATACAACATGAAACCTGGGTCAGATCCACGGACTGGGTGCCATACAATACAACATGAAACCTTGGTTAGATCCAGGGACTGGGTCCCCAACAATACAACATGAAACCTGGGTCAGGTCCAGGGATTGGTCCCAGACAAGACAGAACATGAAACCTGGGTCAGATCCAGGGACTGGGTGTCAGACAATACAACATGAAACCTGGGTCAGATCCAACAGACTGGGTGCCATACAATACAACATGAAACCTGGATCAGGTCCAGGGACTGGGTCTTCGACAATACAACATGAATCCTGGGTCAGATCCAGGGACTGGGTCCCCGGCAATACAATATGAAACCTGGGTCAGATCCAGGGGCTGGGTCCCCGACAATACAACATGAAACCTGGGTCAGGTCCAGGGACTGGGTGTCAGACAATACAACATGAAACCTGGGTCAGGTCCAGGGACTGGGTGTCAGACAATACAACATGAAACCTGGGTCAGGTCCAGGGACTGGGTGCCATACAATACAACATGAAACCTGGGTCAGATCCACGGACTGGGTCCCCGACAATACAACATGAAACCTGGGTCAGTTCCAGGGACTGGGTCCCCAACAATACAACATGAAACCTGGGTCAGATCCAGGGACTGGGTCCCCGACAATACAACATGAAACCTGGGTCAGATCCAGGGACTGGGTCCCCAACAATACAACTTGACACCTGGGTAGATCCAGGGACTGGGTGCCATACAATACAACATGAAACCTGGGTCAGATCCAGGGACTGGGTCCCCGACAATACAACATGAAACCTGGGTCAGATCCAGGGACTGGGTCCCCAACAATACAACATGAAACCTGGGTCAAGTCCAGGGACTGGGTGTCAGACAATACAACATGAAACCTGGGTCAGATCCAACGGACTGGGTGCCATACAATACAACATGAAACCTGGGTCAGGTCCAGGGACTGGGTCCCCGATAATACAACATGAAACCTGGGTCAGATCCAGGGACTGGGTCCCCGACAATACAACATGAAACCTGGGTCAGATCCAGGGGCTGGGTCCCCGACAATACAACATGAAACCTGGGTCAGGTCCAGGGACTGGGTGTCAGACAATCCAACATGAAACCTGGGTCAGGTCCAGGGACTGGGTGTCAGACAATACAACATGAAACCTGGGTCAGGTCCAGGGACTGGGTGCCATACAATACAACATGAAACCTGGGTCAGATCCAAGGACTGGGTCCCCGACAATACAACATGAAACCTGGGTCAGGTCCAGGGACTGGGTCCCCAACAATACAACATGAAACCTGGGTCAGATCCAGGGACTGGGTCCCCGACAATACAACATGAAACCTGGGTCAGATCCAGGGACTGGGTCCCCAACAATACAACATGACACCTGGGTAGATCCAGGGACTGGGTGCCATACAATACAACATGAAACCTGGGTCAGATCCAGGGACTGGGTCCCCGACAATACAACACGAAACCTGGGTCAGATCCAGGGACTGGGTCCCCAACAATACAACATGAAACCTGGGTCAGGTCCAGGGACTGGGTGTCAGACAAGACAGAACATGAAACCTGGGTCAGATTGCGATACTTACGCGCTGGCACCAGCTATCAGCAGCGAACACAATATTGCCGCTCTCAGCATATTCATACTGCACATGTGGAAGAGAGAAACACTACAAGTTAGCATGCTCACGTGGTAGATTCACATGTGGAAGAGAGAAACACTACAAGTTAGCATGCTCACGTGGTAGATTCATATGTGGAAGAGAGAAACACGACAACTTAGCATGCTCACGTGGTAGATTCACATGTGGAAGAGAAAAACACGACAAGTTAGCATGCTCACGTGGTAGATTCACATGTGGAAGAGAGAAACACGACAAGTTAGCATGCTCACGTGGTAGATTCACATGTGGAAGAGAAAAACACGACAAGTTAGCATGCTCACGTGGTAGATTCATATGTGGAAGAGAGAAACACGACAACTTAGCATGCTCACGTGGTAGATTCACATGTGGAAGAGAAAAACACGACAAGTTAGCATGCTCACGTGGTAGATTCACATGTGGAAGAGAGAAACACGACAAGTTAGCATGCTCACGTGGTAAATTCACATGTGGAAGAGAAAAACACGACAAGTTAGCATGCTCACGTGGTAGATTCACATGTGGAAGAGAGAAACACGACAAGCTAGCTTGCTCACGTGGTAGATTCACATGTGGAAGAGAGAAACACGACAAGCTAGCTTGCTCACGTGGTAGATTCACATGTGGAAGAGAGAAACACGACACGTTAGCTTGCTCACGTGGTAAATTCACATGTGGAAGAGAGAAACACGACAAGCTAGCATGCTCACGTGGTAGATTCACATGTGGAAGAGAGAAACACGACACGTTAGCTTGCCCACGTGGTAGATTCACATGTGGAAGAGAGAAACACGACAAGCTAGCTTGCTCACGTGGTAGATTCACATGTGCAATACGTATGTTTTAGCACACAAAGTCTAGACGCTTGCACTTGTGTGATCTGCAGAAATGAGTGCTCAGTGTTAAGTTCATGTTCAGTGTACATAGCCGCACAAGCAGACACTCAGGTAGATCTGGTCCCACTCACGCACTGACTGACTGACTGACTGACTGACTGACTGACTAACACTCACTCACTCACTCTAACTCATTCACTCACTCACTCTCACTCACTCACTCACTCACCCACTCCCTCACTCACTAACTCCATCACTCACTCACTCACTCACTCACTCTCACTCACCCATTCACTCACTCATTCTCACTCACTCACTCACACACTCACTCACTCTCACTCACTCACTCCCTCACTCACTCACTCTTGCTCACTCACTAACTCACTCTATAACTCAATCACTCACTCACTCTCACTCACTCACTCACTCACTCTCACTCACCCATTCACTCAATCACTCTCACTCACTCACTCACTCACTCACTTACTCACTCACCCACTCGCTCTCTAACTCCCTCACTCACTCACTCACTCACTCACTCACACACTCACTCACTCACTCTCACTCACCCATTTACTCACTCATTCTCACTCACTCACTCACTCATTCACTGTCACTCACTCACTCACTCACGCACTCACTCACTCACTCATTCTCTAACTCACTCACTCACTCACTCTCTAACTCACTCACTCACTCACTCTCACTCACTCACTCACTCACTCTCACTCACCCATTCACTCACTCATTCTCTCACTCTCACTCACTCACTGTCACTCACTCACTCACTCACTCTCACTCACCCATTCACTCACTCACTCTCTCACTCTCACTCACTCACTCACTGTCACTCACTCACTCACTCTCTAACTCACTCACTCTCACTCACTCACTCTCTAACTCACTCACTCACTGTTACTCACTCACTCACTGTCACTCACTGTCACTCACTCACTCTCACTCACTCTCTAACTCACTCACTCACTCACTCACTCATTCACTCACACTCACTCACTCACTCACTCACTCACTCTCACTTACTCATTCATTCACTCACTCTCACTCACCCACCCACTCATTCACTCACTGTCACTCACTCACTCACTCACTCTGTAACTCACTCACTCACTCACTCTCTAATTCACTCACCCACTCACTCTCACTCACTCACTCACTCTCATTCACTCATTCACTCACTCACCACTCACTCACTCTCACTCACTCACCCACTCTCACTCACTCACTCACTCTCACTCACTCACTCACTCTCACTCACTCTCTAACTCACTCATTCACTCACTCACTGTCACTCACTGTCACTCACTCACTCTCACTCACTCTCTAACTCACTCACTCACTCACTCACTGTCACTAACTCACTCTCACTCACTCACTCACTCACTCCCACTCACTCTCACTCACTCACTCACGGTCACTCACTCCCACTCACTCTCATTCACTCACTCACTCACTCATCCAATGGCCTGTCCCTGTACAGATCACCGCCTCCTTGACAGTCTTTCGAAATGTCTCGCTAACTGTACTGCCTGTGTTGCTGACTCATCCCATCTCATCATGTTCGTCTTGTACCCTGCGGTGTCGAGGTGAAGTATAAACAGCGAAAGAGTGCTCGCTTATTGGCTTCATGTATCGAGATTCTCGAGATCTCTGTAATTCCCTCTGTCATCGTTCACGCGGTCGGCCTCTTCCTCTGCTTCCATCTGGTCTGTACATCATTGCTTATTGTGATATATTGCTAGTTGGTAACCTAGTTACATGGTCAAAACATTTGACTTGCTGTTATTGGCCACTTATGTCCCACATCGTTGGACAGCTGTCCTGCGTCTGTTGCTGTCATGTCTCTGTTGCTGTCATGTCTCTGTTGCTGTCATACGTCAATTAAGCCCCACATCGTACGCCAGCTGTCCTGCCTCTGTTGTGTCCTGTCTCTGTTGCTGTCCTGTCTCCGGTACGTTAAGAGACAGTTGGTGACACGGGCTGTATACATCATAGACATACAAGAGTCAGTTGATGACACGGGCTGTATATATCATAGACCTACAAGAGATAGTTGATGACACGGACTGTATATATCATAGACCTACAAGAGATAGTTGATGACACGGGCTGTATATATCATAGATATACAAGAGACAGTTGATGAAACGGGCTGTATATATCATAGACATACAAGAGACAGTTGATGACACGGGCTGTATATATCATAGACATACAAGAGACAATTGATGACACGGGCTGTATATATCATAGACATACAAGAGACAATTGATGACACGGGCTGTATATATCATAGACATACAAGAGACAGTTGATGACACGGGCTGTATATATCATAGACATACAAGAGATAGTTGATGACACGGGCTGTATATATCATAGACCTACAAGAGATAGTTAATGACACGGGTTGTATATATCATAGACATACTAGAGACAGTTGATGACACGGGATGTATATATCATAGACATACTAGAGACAGTTGATGACAAGGGCTGTATATATCATAGACCTACAAGAGACAATTGATGACACGGGCTGTATATATCATAGACATACAAGAGATAGTTAATGACACGGGTTGTATATATCATAGACATACTAGAGACAGTTGATGACACGGGCTGTATATATCATAGACATACAAGAGATAGTTGATGACACGGGCTGTATATATCATAGACCTACAAGAGATAGTTAATGACACGGGTTGTATATATCATAGACATACTAGAGACAGTTGATGACACGGGCTGTATATATCATAGACATACAAGAGACAGTTGATGACACGAGCTGTATATATCATAGACATACAAGAGATAGTTGATGACACGGACTGTATATATCATAGACATACAAGAGACAGTTGATGACACGGGCTGTATATATCATAGACATACAAGAGATAGTTGATGACACGGACTGTATATATCATAGACATACAAGAGACAGTTGATGACACGGGCTGTATATATCATAAACATACAAGATGTCGTGAAGTGCCGCCTTGACATCCCAGAATATTTTTCTCGGTCTCCAAATTTGATAGGCCAAATTGAGAAAGAATGAATTAATCACACTACTCCAAAATTATCTAGTCGTGAGGTAAGATTATTCACAAAAAGCCTCTAGCCATGACGTAAGCTTGCAGATGGCAAGTAAAATGGCAACTAGATAATTAGTATACACCTTGGGAAACTGCTGACCCAGACATGCTGAATCAACAATGAACTGGGCCATGGACTGTGTAATTAAAACCGACCAGGCATGACACCTGATAAGCAGGGGTAGAAAATCGCCCAGGTGTGAACAACATTGACCCAGGGAAAGATAATAGCCCCAGGGCTGTAAACTAAGCCCCGCCCACTCTGACTGGCAGACTCAGGGAGGTGTGAACCAGATCTGATAAGACAATTAACACTGAGCCTGTGGACTTGGGACCAGACAGAGAGGAGCAAGGTGTGATAGCCAGTTGCAATGATAACGGCAATTACTGTCAGGAGGAGATAAGAAGAATTTATGACGGGAATGCCAAGGAGATAATACGGTCTGCTTGACTCAGCTTAAATAAGGGTCCCTAGCCTGTTTTATGTTAGATTAAGTTTGACTTCAGAACAGGTAGGCAGCCAGCTCAATGTTTGTAGTCATATGCATGATTTTTATGTTGGCTTCTATGAAGGATTTCTTAGTAACTATGCAACAGTCTTTTAGACATATGAACTTTCAGTCTATATCTGATCTAGGTTATTGCAAGAACTATCATTGTCATAGGTTACTTGAGTGTTCTTTCTGAGTTCTGTGTTCAATATCATTGTGCTGTAAGTGCTACTCTTCTGAGAAGTAGAAACTTATGGAAGGCAGGTCTTGTCTAGATATACTTGAGGTGTCGTAGCAGATGCTTGCCATCTCTTTCTAAACTAGACTAGTCTCGTTTTTGGTGTGTGCATTTGTTGTACAGAATATAGTCAACTGACTATTTATTTAATTCTTACAACAGCAGTAACTAAGTGTGATTAAACCGGGCAGCTCAGCAAATATGGCTGGTCTGTGTGGTAACTTCAATTAGACTTGTTGTATATCTCATTTTGTAGCTATACAATATTAGTACTCATTAATAATGCCTGATGCTATTATGTTGAGTATCATTAGATGTCCATCTTGAAGTAATATAATGTTTACGGATATGTTGGATGTATGTATGTGTAATTTCATAAACTAACTAGTGCATTATGCTATGATGTTAAAGTATCATAATATGTCTAGTTTAATTAATGTTTTATGGGTATTTCATGTTTGGTATATTGATTTGTCATATGCAAGCCTATCAATATGAAGTGTTATATTATGGTGTGCGCATTGGCACACTAACCATCGATTGTCTGTGCATTGGCACATTGGCCAATGATTGTGTTGGAAGCAGAGGTGTAAGGGTACAGACCTTACCCACAATTGGTATATGGTGCTAAACTTTCTCAGTGTATTGTGGGCGTGCGTCCACGGTAATGCATGAAAACCTGGCACAACTACTGGTCACGGCTTGTAAGCCCGGATGACCTGGCATTGTTATAATACACTTACCGACCCTGTGAGCTGCTAAACTAACATTGGACGGAGCGGCTGTACGACACAGAATTTCTGTATTAGCGACATGGACATGGGGCGGCAGAAATGTAATCATTACAGGCGTGTGAGACAATTGAAAAGCCCGTCCCAGACTAAAGACAGTAGGGAGAAGGAGGATGGTGAACACAGTAGAGCTGGAAGATAAACTTGGCCAGACTGGTCATTGTATATGTTTGTGTTATGATATGTTTTAATTAGGATTGCGCTGATGTAGAACTGATATAACACATTCTTGACTTTCTTTCAAGCTCTCACAAGGAGCACCTATGTTATAGATCTCAAGACTAGAGACTACTGACTAGGAGTGTCAGGACTGGCAGGATCGTCAGAATACCGGCAAGCTGTTTTCTTTTTTGAGTCTACTGGAGGGTGGGGATCTGGACCACAGTTCCAGATAGATGAAGTAACAAGTAAAGTTACGTAATGTTTGTCATCAATATCAATATGTATATGATTTCATCATCCTCATCTTGAACCATCAGATGTCTATGATCATGATTAGTAAATAAATGTTGTAGTATTGTAACTCATAGTTCTGTCGTTATCTTTTAATTCCAATTGTGCATACGTGTTGTGTGTGTACATTGGTGGGGGTTCACTTACACACCAAGGAAAGGAGCAGTCAGGGAGAAAAACATGTACTAGGATAGTTGTCTTTAAACTTTAATTCAGACGTAAAAATCTATCTTAGCTAAACCTTCTCTTTACCATTCCTTGGCGAATATTCAGCACAGTTCATTTCATTTTGTAACGAGCCACTTGGAGCTGTACGTTGGATATTCAGGGCTTAATCTGTAGTTCAGCCATATAGATTTTGTCCCTAGTCAGTTTCTGACTATTTGGGGTTGCTCGCCAGTGAATAATACTTTAATCAAGCCAGTGGGGCACCCCGACTTCTGACAGATTTGGGGGCTCGTCCGGGATCTTGAACCAGGATTCTAGTAATCATAGTGATTCTACTAGACCCTAGACAAACGATTTTTCAAAGTTAACTCTTGTAATCTTCAATCATCAAAATAGACTATCATCAAATGTAGCTACTTTTAGTTGAGGAAGTTACAGAGTATAAATATAACTTTTCAAAAGTTTATAACAGATAAGAACTTATGAGAAAACTACCATCATCTATCATTTATTGATAACTGTTTTTAACTATTATCAATTAGTGTTACCATTAATCATTTATTGATAATTGAACACTTTAATCATATTTACATTGATGTGTTTGATGATTTAACTGCTTGACTGATTTGCAATTTTATGCTAATATATGCCATGTTCATTTTGAAACGTATGCAGTGCATTTTAATGTTTATTTTGATAAATATTACTGTTGATTACTGTGTAGTATATCTCTCACACTTACTTCACTGCTGTCGCCAGGTACTACTTGAATATTATTTTCAGTTGTCTTTCACTGCTGAGGCTAAACTATACACATTGGATAGCGTAGACTGTCAGTAGTTAACTCTTGTCGTTCTAGCTTAGATCTGATTTTTGATATATACATAGGAGCTTACAGGAATATAGTCCTTTGCAATTATGGCCTTACGTTACCGGAATTCCGAAGAGGACATGAAGGCGCGCGCAGATTTCTCAGAGTCCGCGAAAGGGTGGGGCATAAGAAAAGGCTTAAAGGGGGAGCAACTAGAAATGTATATCATAGCTGAGTTAGAATGGTGGGACCAAGAAGAAAAAATTATGTTTAAAGAAAATGATGAGTTCTTTGGAGCACAAGAGCGTAGCAAAACTGAAGAAGCAGAGATTAATAAACAGCATATGGAAGTAGTCAATGCAGAGAAGCTAACCTTTCTAGCAGAACATAAGGTAGGAGATATGGATGCTCACCCAACCAGGAAGGAAGGGACATCTTTGCCAACCACCGCGGAATCAGAGTTAGTGGACCGGGAACTACAGGTTCTCATTCGACCCAGTCCTAAACGGAAAAGAGGGAAGAAAAAAACGTGCCAAGGGCATTTCAAACAGTCACAAACGTGATAACTGTTTGCACCACGGCAATAGTCGTTTGACAGTAGAGGACCTTCAGGAAAACCACTTGACTGCTACGAGAAATGAATCTCGAGAGAAAGAGGAACTGAAGACAACCTTTAATGAGGTCGCAGGCGGAGACCTAGCCGATTCTCACATTCCCTTCTGGTCACAGAATCACGAAGTGGAATTACATCTGACTGAAATAGGGAGGAAGGAAGGAACAGAATCCCAGGTGAATTTCACTGCTGCAACGCGGGAAGAGTCACTAATTATCAGTTCAGATAATTTACCTAGTAACAGTTACCCAGAGGACAACTGTTTGCACTACGGTTTGCCAGTACAAGACTCCCAGGAATCTCATTTTACTTCAACGAGAGGTGAAACTCAAGAGGAAGATGACCTGAGGACATCTTTTAAGGAGGTCGGAGATCGAAAGGTAACCGACTTTATTATTCCCTTCAGCCCAGACGAGGAAGAAGTGGGATTAAATTTGACTGACAGTGGGATGAAGGATGACCCGGAACCCTTTGTGATCTTTGAGGCTGCAGCTCAGGAAAAGACACTAGATATCAGTTCAAATGATTTACGTAGTGTGATGGATTGTGTAGACACCAGCCCATCACAGGATTTACCTCAACTGGACTTAGCCCAGGAAAGCACGACCAGAGAGGAACATCCAGACCAGGAAACATTTCCAGTTGTTATCTCAGAGTATACCAGTTCGGAGACTCATGAAACACAGGGAATTGTCATGAGCCAGAATATGGACTCTGATATTGTGCAGACAACATTGTCTGTAGTTGCTAAAGAAGAAAATTCTTTGCACAAGATGGAGGAAGAAACGCCTATCATCTCATTAGCTGAAGTTATCAGGGAATTCCAGCAACAGGAACCTGAAGTAACAGAAGTCAAGAGTGGTTTGGAATCAACACTCTTAGGACTCAATCTACCCTTCAGTCAGGTCGATTTGATAGGAGTAGATCAGCTATTTGTGGATACTTCATTCAAAAGTAACTCTACTTTATCGCCCTGGAGTAACTATGTTATTACTCAAGGCTGGACAACTTGGCACACTAAATTTCCAATTTCTAGCACGGTTTTCACACGAAACTCTAATGCAGAGAAACTCAGCCCGTTAACTGATTATCAGGGGAAGAAACCGCGACACCGAGGAGGGAAGATTGTTACGCCCAACTTTGAAGGAGGAAAGCGCCAGTTGAATTTATATCATGGGACCATGATGTGTAACATTATTCCTTTCAAAAGGAAGTTATTGATGGATCAGTTGAGGATCTATAATGGATGGAGGAAAATCACGGAGACAAGCTTTGCTGTGGCCAGCTTATGCAAGACCTCACTACGGGGACATCCTCGGCGGAAAGGATTAAATCACGTGAGGGAGTGGACTAAGACCGTTGGCCAGAGGCGCCGAAGAATCCCGTTGATTGTGATCTTTCCCAGAAGGGTAAAATTACAACCTCCTGACAATTACCGGATTTTACCAAGCTATTGCATGGAATCCCGGCCGAAAACCAGGTACAAGGATCTATCCAGAGTATCTTTGGGTTATGGAAATGGGACGTCTTTATGCAGGACAACCCACTGCCACAAGGAATATTGGAAACCTTTAGGCAGATACAGAACGGAGGGTGCTTAGGCATTATTCTGGGATGTACGGCGTGCTTTGACAAAAGATTTCTGGCAGAAACTTTGTTTTAAGGGGAAAGCTCTGTCGTGAAGTGCCGCCTTGACATCCCAGAATATTTTTCTCGGTCTCCAAATTTGATAGGCCAAATTGAGAAAGAATGAATTAATCACACTACTCCAAAATTATCTAGTCGTGAGGTAAGATTATTCACAAAAAGCCTCTAGCCATGACGTAAGCTTGCAGATGGCAAGTAAAATGGCAACTAGATAATTAGTATACACCTTGGGAAACTGCTGACCCAGACATGCTGAATCAACAATGAACTGGGCCATGGACTGTGTAATTAAAACCGACCAGGCATGACACCTGATAAGCAGGGGTAGAAAATCGCCCAGGTGTGAACAACATTGACCCAGGGAAAGATAATAGCCCCAGGGCTGTAAACTAAGCCCCGCCCACTCTGACTGGCAGACTCAGGGAGGTGTGAACCAGGTCTGATAAGACAATTAACACTGAGCCTGTGGACTTGGGACCAGACAGAGAGGAGCAGGGTGTGATAGCCAGTTGCAATGATAAGGGCAATTACTGTCAGGAGGAGATAAGAAGAATTTATGACGGGAATGCCAAGGAGATAATACGGTCTGCTTGACTCAGCTTAAATAAGGGTCCCTAGCCTGTTTTATGTTAGATTAAGTTTGACGTCAGAACAGGTAGGCAGCCAGCTCAATGTTTGTAGTCATATGCATGATTTTTATGTTGGCTTCTATGAAGGATTTCTTAGTAACTATGCAACAGTCTTTTAGACATATGAACTTTCAGTCTATATCTGATCTAGGTTATTGCAAGAACTATCATTGTCATAGGTTACTTGAGTGTTCTTTCTGAGTTCTGTGTTCAATATCATTGTGCTGTAAGTGCTACTCTTCTGAGAAGTAGAAACTTATGGAAGGCAGGTCTTGTCTAGATATACTTGAGGTGTCGTAGCAGATGCTTGCCATCTCTTTCTAAACTAGACTAGTCTCGTTTTTGGTGTGTGCATTTGTTGTACAGAATATAGTCAACTGACTATTTATTTAATTCTTACAACAGCAGTAACTAAGTGTGATTAAACCGGGCAGCTCAGCAAATATGGCTGGTCTGTGTGGTAACTTCAATTAGACTTGTTGTATATCTCATTTTGTAGCTATACAATATTAGTACTCATTAATAATGCCTGATGCTATTATGTTGAGTATCATTAGATGTCCATCTTGAAGTAATATAATGTTTACGGATATGTTGGATGTATGTATGTGTAATTTCATAAACTAATTAGTGCATTATGCTATGATGTTAAAGTATCATAATATGTCTAGTTTAATTAATGTTTTATGGGTATTTCATGTTTGGTATATTGATTTGTCATATGCAAGCCTATCAATATGAAGTGTTATATTATGGTGTGCGCATTGGCACACTAACCATCGATTGTCTGTGCATTGGCACATTGGTCAATGATTGTGTTGGAAGCAGAGGTGTAAGGGTACAGACCTTACCCACAATTGGTATATGGTGCTAAACTTTCTCAGTGTATTGTGGGCGTGCGTCCACGGTAATGCATTGAAACCTGGCACAACTACTGGTCACGGCTTGTAAGCCCGGATGACCTGGCATTGTTATAATACACTTACCGACCCTGTGAGCTGCTAAACTAACATTGGACGGAGCGGCTGTACGACACAGAATTTCTGTATTAGCGACATGGACATGGGGCGGCAGAAATGTAATCATTACAGGCGTGTGAGACAATTGAAAAGCCCGTCCCAGACTAAAGACAGTAGGGAGAAGGAGGATGGTGAACACAGTAGAGCTGGAAGATAAACTTGGCCAGACTGGTCATTGTATATGTTTGTGTTATGATATGTTTTAATTAGGATTGCGCTGACGTAGAACTGATATAACACATTCTTGACTTTCTTTCAAGCTCTCACAAGGAGCACCTATGTTATAGATCTCAAGACTAGAGACTACTGACTAGGAGTGTCAGGACTGGCAGGATCGTCAGAATACCGGCAAGCTGTTTTCTTTTTTGAGTCTACTGGAGGGTGGGGATCTGGACCACAGTTCCAGATAGATGAAGTAACAAGTAAAGTTACGTAATGTTTGTCATCAATATCAATATGTATATGATTTCATCATCCTCATCTTGAACCATCAGATGTCTATGATCATGATTAGTAAATAAATGTTGTAGTATTGTAACTCATAGTTCTGTCGTTATCTTTTAATTCCAATTGTGCATACGTGTTGTGTGTGTACATTGGTGGGGGTTCACTTACACACCAAGGAAAGGAGCAGTCAGGGAGAAAAACATATACCAGGATAGTTGTCTTTAAACTTTAATTCAGACGTAAAAATCTATCTTAGCTAAACCTTCTCTTTACCATTCCTTGGCGAATATTCAGCACAGTTCATTTCATTTTGTAACGAGCCACTTGGAGCTGTACGTTGGATATTCAGGGCTTAATCTGTAGTTCAGCCATATAGATTTTGTCCCTAGTCAGTTTCTGACTATTTAGGGTTGCTCGCCAGTGAGTAATACTTTAATCAAGCCGGTGGGGCACCCCGACTTTTGACACAAGAGATAGTTGATGACACGGACTGTATATATCATAGAACTACAAGAGATAGTTGATGACACGGGCTGTATATATCATAGACATACAAGAGATAGTTGATGACACGGGCTGTATATATCATGGACTTACAAGAGACAGTTGATGACACGGGCTGTATATATCATAGACATACAAGAGACAGTTGATGACACGGGCTGTATATATCATAGACATACAAGAGACAGTTGATGACACGGGCTGTATATATCATAGACATACAAGAGACAGTTGATGACACGGGCTGTATATATCATAGACATACAAGAGATAGTTGATGACACGGGCTGTATATATCATGGACTTACAAGAGACAGTTGATGACACGGGCTGTATATATCATAGACATACA